>CM062806.1:164785752-165985752 GCA_031772625.1 Pinus tabuliformis | reverse complement strand
TCTAAGATGTAAGCGGACATGTAGATTTCTGCTCGCTAACCTTTGGATGGCAACCAAGCTCCTGATACCTATTCCTTTAGCATGTGAGACAACATGTCGAACCAGTTGCATGCTTTCCCTTCCCTGGCCAGTTGGTCCAACACGATCACCCAACTCTACGGGAGGGTCTCCGAGCTCTCTTGGCCATACAATAGACATGCAAAGATGACCAAGTGTTGATACGCCTTCCACAATATCTTTGTCACGTAAATCTAGTTGGGTATCATCCTAAATTTGGTTGGATCCTTCACCTAGTTCTTCAAGATATCCCTAGAGTTGGTGTTGTTGTTGGGTATGTTGAAGGGTGTCTCCATAATGATCACTGGCTTCAAAAAATGGTACATTTGCTGAAAATCCTATGACGTGAAGGTAGTAATCTCTGTCCCACTGACACTGCTCAATTTCATCGTCTCGGGATTAGTGTACGAGAAAATCCAATGTATGATGTCTGCACATGGGAACGTGGGACACCTGCATGTAATCCAGTACAGGACGATTTGTGAATGTTCAAAAAGACTCGGTAGTCATGAAGATCTTCCCCAAATGTTCCCAAGAATGCATCATTGACCTCTTGCCATTTCAGCTTGATGTCTTTTTCTACGATCGTCTTGGTGCCTTCGTATATCGACAAACTCATAGACACTTGTTCAACTGCTGCTCCAGTTGTGCTTCCATCAATGTCCTGTGACCCTACTCTCTTGGAGGCCATTAATCTTGAACTGATGAGAGACAGATGAACACCTGCTATATCTGGAGACATGGTGACATGCATGGAAATTTTTTTTTTTTTTAGTTAAAACCAAAGAAAACTTGAGGGTTGACATGCAACATACCTGGGGAATTGCTGGCAAGGATTGCGTAATTTTCACTGGGAGGATGGGAGAGTGACTGTTAGAACTGTGGAAAAGTTAGTCTGAATTGTTGGGAGGCTAGTTGACTATTAGAATTGCGCAATGCGCAATCCAGTCTTGCCTGATGGGTGTTGAGATTCCACAATTTTAGCTGGCATGTGATGCAGGCCCAGGGATTGCATTATTTTCTGGGCCAACAGTCACTACCTCTCAGAATTGCATAAGGAAAGACTGGAGGGCACTGAATGGCCAGATTGGGGCATTTTTTGGGAGGAATGCAAAGCCTTCCCTCTTAGAATTGCACAATGTTGTCAAGGTAAGGCAGAGTCTGGGCCATGGTTTCCCAGACCCATCGACGGGAAACTGAAAGCATGTGAAGATGTGAACGCATGGTGATAATGAGTGCAAGTAGGAGTGAATGATCATGCATGCAAACAACGAATGCAAGATTCAAAAAATGGAACAACATGCATGTGTGTGAAACGAGTCGCCGAATCGGCGACCGTTCGTGCAAAACATTGTGATGCATGTGACAACAGTGAGATGCTAACAAAACCTGAAATGGTTCTTGTATAGGCTAAATGCATGAAAAATGTAGCAAGCGTTCACATAAATCAAGTAGAAAACACTCGCACAAGGCAAAACACAAAAAGCGATAGAAATGCTGCAAAAGACAAGTAAAATGAACTTACTAGGAAATAGTTGAGTTGGATGTACCGAAGACTACTGGATGTGCTATGGTATGTCATAGCTCCAAGATCGATGTGAAAAATGATCTTTGAAGCGTTGAATAAATAATTTTGAGGCTCATGATGTGCATGCCATAAATCTATGAAAAATGACACTTGGAGGAAAGCTTCTAAAACGATCTTTGCATGTAACCTCCAGTTACTAAAAATACATCCCTAAAATCTAGGGATGCTTTTTGCATGTAGAATTTTGTTATTTCCAAAAAAATGAAGCCCATGCATTGAAGTCAAGTTTTCTCGGTCCCGAGTGGAACCGGTAAACCTGAAGGCACATGCAACAACCTGCTTGATTGAGAGGGATTTTTGCGCAATTTCCGGGAGGAAGTTGGGCTGGCTATCTAGAGGGATTGCATAATTTCTGGGAGGAGTAGCTGAATTCTTCCCAGAATTGCACAATTTCTGGGCTAAGCTGTTATGCTCGGCCAGATTGTGAAATTTTCTTGAGGAAGGTTGTTTGACAGGATTGCACAATTTCTAGGCCTAGTAGGCTGCTGGTCAACTTTGCGTAATTTCTGGAGGGAAGGTTGGTTCCCCTCCAGAATTGCACAATTTTATGAGGGAGGTTCTTATCCAGCATCTGACCCAAGTCCGGAGTCGAAGCCTGTGAGGGGTGTGAAACAAGCAATCATGCACAGGCTGGGAAGTTGTTGAAAAACCAATGAAGCTTATGTACTTGATAATCCAAGACATGCTGCTAAGGATGGTTGGTAGGGACGCTCCAAAATGAAGCTAAGGAAAAATTTTGGAGGGTGGTTGTAGGTGCTACAACAAAAAGATAGAACAAATTTTCATTTTTAATAATTGTTAACAACTTAAAATCATACACATGTTTACAATATCTAGAAGGCACTTAAAGTTGTCCAGTAGAATGCACAAGTGAAGACTGTCTAGTTGAAGACATTATGAAGTTCAAATGATTTAATTTATCCTAAGGTCCAAAGTTTATGGAGTTTAAAAATTGAAGTATGTGTGGTTGTTTATTATATAGTCGCGCACCACAGTTTATTTCCTTCGAAAGCCACGCATTCAAGAGAATGGCCGACTCGGCAAGTTTGGGACCACTTCACACACTTGGAGGCGATTCCCTGACAGGATCTCAATCCAAGAAAACCAAATTTGAGTCACCCTGAAGATATGAAACCCTTAATGGGATCATCTTCTCTTAGTCATAAGTCATTATCATTCATGAACCAAGAGAGGGAAGATGGAATAATAAATTATATATAAACAAGCCATGGGAGAACCAAAATATAAGGCAATGCTATGCCAACCAAATTGCTATCAGAGCAACCCAACATCTCATTGTTGAAGCAAAGATAGTAAGAATACTAGCATGTTTTCCATATTACTTCTAATAATCCATCATCTTAGTGTGAGGAGAAGAGTCCATTATTGAGAGAGTCTTCATGCTTCTTTGGGAGAGAGGAGAAGCTTGCAAAGAGATTGAGGAAAGGAACCTCTTTGCTGAGGATTTTTGAGCACCATAGCTTCAAGAAATCTCTTGAAGTGTTTAGTATTCATCTATTGTATTCAACTTCTACCACCAACACTCAATAAAGGGAGATGTTTCCATTATTTTGTTGACTTGTTTACTCCATTTAGAATTACTTGTGTATTTATCTCTTTGTTTTAGTTCATGTTTGTATATGCATTGTTTTCACTATTTGCAATGCTTTGTTTATCTAAGTTTGTTCACTAACAACACCAACTATGTCTGTATTCGTTTGCAGGGAACAACAAACTGCTAAGGAGGTGTCTTTTAATACACAATTTATACAAAAACACTGCTATAGAAATGGTGACCATACTATTTTCTTTTCTTTAATTTGATGGTTGTGTTTGTAGGACCCTCTCTTTGCATAATCGACTTACAAAGCATTCTGTTCCTCTATGGAATTTTGCAAGACCCTGTGAACTTGTTAATTTACAAATTCTTGTCGACCGTGCGACCGCTTCTCATACAAACACACTCTCTATGGATTTTTCTCTGACATATGTGCCACCACGTCTGTGCATTGTGGAACCCACGCTGTTTTCCAGAAGGAAAAGGATACCTTGTAATTTCTCATTTTTGAGGTGATTGACAACCTCTAGTGAATTGACTTCACCTCTGTAAATTTTTTCCAGTAAGTTTAGATTACTTAATTTCTCTACTATTCATAATTACCTAGGTAATTAGATTATCTTTACTTTTATTTTCAATTTTCACATAGCTTAAATAGTAAAGGAGTAAGTGGTCCATCATCCACAAATCTTTTTACTAATCAAAGCATTCTTTTTTTTTTCATTTTATGGGACTAGGAGCAAGTTTTATTATTTAAAGTAAGAAATATTTGCTTCTCTTTCATCTTTTAGACGAACTTGGGTTTTCATATGAAAACTTTCTTAAAGCATTTGAATTTTCATTTCCTTGTTTTGAAAACTCACATAGTGCAATAGGAGAAAAAGTAAGTGTCCCAACATCGTCATATCATTTCTTTTTCGTGTAAGGAACAATTGAAATCTAGTGTAATTTGGAAAATATTGGAATGGATCATTGAATATCCTCATCTTCTCACACTTTACATGCTCACTTGCAGACATTTACACATCACACTCTAAGATTCTATAAAATTTGTATTATAAGGCATCCAGTTTCCAGAGCTTTTGATACTTAGCTGATTTTATCTAACATATCAAACCCTAAAGAAAAGTAAGACCCTCAAAAGCAACCATAAATTGAACCAACTCAATTCCCCACAAGGGCCACGAAAAAATTTATAGTTCAACTTAGGAACATTAGGGGTAGGCATCTCATAAGACACCATGGTCATTATACATCTTTGTGACGTAGTTGTTTGGGAGCTTAAAATCACTCAATCATCCCATAGAACAGAACGCCCGAGCATGGAAGAGACTCGATTCAGAGGGGGTTCAACTTAGGTCCTGTGTGTGTAGTACTCTTTCGGGCTACCCAACTCATTTAGTACTTGGTACTGGTAAGTAACTACCAAGAAACTAAGGATTTGAATGGTCACGTGGGACGAAGGTACTTTAGTGGCCAAAATCTAGGGCATCCTTTCTCTAAAGGTCAAGGTGAGGGTAACAATTGAGCCTCATTTTCATTACCTTAGTTGATTCTTCGGTTGTTGGAAGGCATCACGAGTTCTTTCGAGACATTACCCTAGGACCCATAAAAATATATCTCCACAAGGCCCAATTAATTTGAGAGTGGTAAGGATGATTAGGTCTTCATAGGAGATTTTATCATATTCAAAACCAAAACTAAAAACCATTGTTTTGTTTGATTGATCACATAGACTAAAGTGAAAGGGAAAGTAATCTTTTTATTTTTCGCTTTGTTTTATGTATGTGATTTATTTTTGTTAAAGAATCATCTTCTTCCCCCACCATACACAAAGTATAACACACTCTAATTGACACCATAGGGGAGACCATGACTCCTCATTGATCTAGATGTTTCTTAAACCTCCCCCCATCACAGTAAAGTATGCTAGGCCTCCCGCCATTTAGGCATTGAGTACGTCTTGCAACCATTGTTATAGGATCTTCTTTTATCGATGCAAATTTTCTCGGGAACCCTCCCCATCAAAACACACCTTTGACGACCCCAGAAGGGTCCCCACACACTACCCCTTTGGGAAGGCCACATACAACTCCTCTAGAAAGTCTACGAGACACCCAACAAGGTAGTTCTCCCAACACCTCCCCATAGAGTACCCCTTTACATATAAATGTCCAAAATCATTTTGTGATTGTGAACAACTTATAGATCCTATTCTTAGCTTCTTTAAACCTACCATATTTGAGTAAGCTAACCAATGATGTGATTGCACATAACCTGAATTGGACAACCATGCCCACCAGGCTCCCTTCGTACATTCCAAAATTAGAAGGGAAATAGGGAGAAGACCCAGGAAATCATGTCATGAAGTTTCACCTGTGGTGTTCATCTAATAGTATCATAGATGATACTATTTGTTTATGACTATTTCAATGCACCCTTACTTGCCTAGCAGCAAAATAGTACATTGACCAACCTTCTACGACACATAGAAACTTTATCTCCCTAGCTACTACATTCCTCACATTCTTCTAGCTCCCAGTTCGTCATGGCTCAGGCTTAGAACTCCTCACCCACTTCAAACAAACACCTGCTACACATATATTAGATCATATCCATGAATGATAGAAACAACGTAACTTGTGTAAAGCATAATTTGAAGACAAAGTCCTCCTCGACTTATTTTTTAGATACCTAACATCGTAAATTTCAAAAGACGTGGCAAATTCATCCTCGCATAGAAAGGAAGAAGCCATTAGCAATGCTCAACAGTCAGATCTTATATACACCCACTGTGAATACATTTATCATGTGCTTCTAGACGCCCCACGCTTGCCGACTTATAAAGAGATACCAGGCACATGCAATGATGTTGATGGATTTATAGGGTCCATAACCAAAAATCAATCCAGAAACATCTACCAGTTCCCTGGATACTCGTTCAGTGGCCAAACATTTGATTTTATACAAAACGCACCACCACTACAACATAAAGGATACTACCCTGGTCAACCCTCGCTGATGTAGAATAAGGTTAGTAGGTTCAATCAATGTCAACCCCCACATAGAGGCCCATATCCTCCCCCATAGGGAAACCAATACTCCCCTAGGAATATGGACACAATTTCCTCTTCCCCGTATCTATATACCCATCAGGGACAAGGAAATCAATATTCGCCTTTCCCTGCACAACAACAGAATAACCCACTAGTGAAAAATATTGCAAGTTTTAACATAGTGCAACGTTCTCTCACTCAACGACAACAATCGAAGGAGCAGTTGAATTTAGCTGACCCACCTAATGTTGTTAAGAAAACACCAAAGAGAAAACAAAAGGGAGATCCAGAATAGGGGGTAGCAATCAAAAACAACTCCCACGGGCACTGACAAGGGGAAACCCTAATTGGAATAAAAACTAGGGGTTGGATAATAACAACCCATAGAGGAAAAACAAGAACCAAATTCTACAGAATAATCATTCCTGTGTCGTCTATGGGGAATATGGTCATTATACCCATCATTTTCCTCAACTCCCCGAGTATAAAAGGATACAAGACAATAGGGGGAAGCGAGGGCAACAAACTCCACTGATTCATGACACTTCCCCCATAAGGGAGTGATTAACACTTAGCAACAACCATCCCATCCACATCCTTCTGGAGGGAAAACCCATAATAATTCGAATCATGACATTTTCATGATAGGAGAATACATTCTCTTGCAAACACGAAACATAATTTATGAAGCTCCTCCAGAACCCAACCTATCCACCTTGACCATGAGAAAACCTATAATGTCCTTAACCATTCCTGGACTTCCTATAGAACCCATGTTGAAGATGGTCAAAGAACCTTTATGACAAGTATGACATAACTCAAAATCTGCTCATAGCTACAGAATATTTGATGAATTAGCACAATCTCCCTAAGCTATGTTAGCATTAGACGTCCTACAAACATGCTCAACCTAATGGAAAGACATACTTTCTGCTTTAGGTGCAATTGACCCTGTTGATTCTCACCTAATGGTATTTGCCTTTGATAAAGCTACCCCATGACTACCATCAGTTATTGCTTTCCAAATCACAATCTCATTTCAAGACATCACAACCCATCGTTGCATTTCGACGAAGGGGCATCGAAATGTATAATGTCCAAATTTGATTGGCAGAAACTGGGATCCCTTAAACTCAAACCTTATGACATCACGCTTAGAGTATATGAGGGGTGCCTTTCATCTCCTGTAGGCCTATACCAAGGCGTTCTAGTATAGCTGGCTGACGAAACTGTGCTAATAGATATCAAAGTATTGGGTGCTTAATTGGATTAGAATATCCAGGTGAGACGAAGTTACATGTACGAGATGATAGTGGTTTCCTCGTCAGTATTCAGGGTAATGATGTTCCCTCGTGACGGAAAGATCATTACAATAGACCAACTCACATATTATGAGAAGAAGACATTACCCGCAACAGATGGTGTGTTACCTTTCGTATCATCTTCTCCTAAATGGATCACCACTTACATTAAACTCATCCTAGGCCAATTTAAGCCATCAACACTCCTAGGGACATTCCTAGGAGACCCTCCTATCATAGAGGAGATTTATCCAACCACAAGAGCACCGTATGCATGATGAGTTAATCAAACAGCCCCCAATCTCATGAACTAGTTTCGGATACCAAAAATAATGTTGTTACAGATCCTACTTTATTACCATATGCCATCACGGAAACACCCTTCTTATGCCCCCCACTCGATTTTGTCTCGCACCAAGTCAGCGCCAAACTCTCATTGCCCCATATGGCTCTAGCGACACCTATTTGGTATATGGCTTCACAAGCCACATCAACAAGCTCAGGTATCACTACAATAGGCGTCAGCCCTATTCCTCCTTAAGATTGCACACCAGAATAAGAAGTGCCTACACTGACACCAGCTGGTGCCAGAAAAAGGGATAAGAAAAAAGGAAAGAAGGTGGAAGCTTCAAACTTTCCCTTCTTTAGGATACCCCAGCCTTGTGCTTTGTGTGAAACAATTGGGCACCTCAGCAATATATACCTTGAGTTAGATGAGCTCAAAGCTCTTCTCCATGCCCCAAAAGTGCCAGTGAAATCTCCTCCCTTGGCTGGAGAAAAGACAACACCTGTGCATTATAAGGAATTGGACACCAACCATGCATGCGCCATATGTGCAGAATATAGGCATTACACTCATGATTTCCTCAAAATCCCTCGATATCGAGATGCGTTGGGTGCACTCACCCAAACCAATACCCCGTTACTTCTAGCCAAGGATCGGTCCAAAACCATTTTTTACATCACGAGGGAAGAAGCTTTGTGCTCCTATCCATCTTCTTGTCCTTCAACCTCCCTCCATGATTGGAGTCAACTCGGATCAGTGGCACCCCTACATACACCCACGTGTGCTTTATGCGATGATCAAGATCATTTGATCAACGAATGTCCCAAATTAAGGGCTTTCAACCAATTGTATTTGGTACCCACGTTGCCCAAAGAACCAGACCTAGGCACAAGCATCACACTTTCTAGATTTGTGCATGAAATAATCACGTGTGACACTTCCCCCACCTTTCATGATTCCATTCTATGCTAAGATTCATGTGGCGATTGATCGCTGAGAATTCTGATTTAGTCAGATCAGATATCGAACCATCGGATCACACCACATTTCAAGGGATTGAAACAACTAGGTCCATCTTATGTGTGCTTGAGGAGAAAAGGATGCTAACAGTCAAACAAGGCCCCTATCATCACATCTCCTCTCACCATCGTCAATCTAGATTAAGAAAAAAATGATCTAAGGCCTCCGGGAGAAAAAAATCACCCCTCACATGTGCCCTATGTGATAAACCCAACCACATGGTAAATACATGCCACAAATTTAGTAAGCTTAATGACATCTTTTTCTTAGTGGTCCAAATTACACAAATCCATCTCTCTAATCAAGAGAAAATCATACGTGGTTATTGTCGCACCTTCTCACAATCACATCATATAAGGAATTATGAGTACCTTCCATATTTTCATGCAACGAGAGCAGTGTTGAGGAAAGCCCACACTAGGAAGTCACATTACACCAATACTAAGATCTAGAGATGGATACCACCCCAAGATGTCCCATCTCTTAATGTCAACCAGGCATCATCATCTCATACTATGAGCAATGCCACCACCCACACTATCGTTCGGTTAGTACTAGTCCGGTGTGCAATAATGGCACTAGTACTTCACATAGAACCGAGACATGTCATATGTTACAAAAATTTCGGAAGCTCAAGATTCAACGCCAACCTCCTATTGAGGAAGATTTTGTTTCCCCTTGTATACCAACAATAATACAAGAAATTCCTCCCACTCGTTATCAACCCACCATAACTGAAATTATACCACCACCTAATGCTGACGACTTGCAACACCATTTACGATTCATTTCCTCATCCATAGGAACCCTGATTTGTATTGTCTTCCCATCATTTTTTCGTGTTGAGATCGCAAAACCCACAACACCAGTGGTAAAACCAATGATGGTGCAGACCTATCCCATCTGCATGTTTTCAACCTTACTTCGTTCTACAACATCAACCAACGGATCATATTCTTGCATGTCGACCACAACAAGTAGGTTTGAACCTCAACTTCAAGGCCTTGATAGGTTCCTATACCAATAGGAGTCATAATTTTGAATGAATAAGGTTAAGCCTTGTAATATTGTACATACCTTTGCTTTCTGCAAATTTTTTCCATGTTAAAAAATTTAAAAATGTAAAGAGGGTATGTCCTAAAAGAAAAATCAGAGGACAAAAAGAATGAGAAAAGGTCAAAAAAATGAAAATATATGAACCCCAAAAAACAAAAAGAGACCATGAAAGTGAGCAAGTCTAAATGCCACTACTATTTACTTTTATGCATAATAATAATTGTGTGAAACTTGTTATTCATGCCACAATCCATGGTAATCAAACTATTTAATCTTGATTATATCATGCTTTGAATTTTATGTTTATAGATAGAGAATAAAATCTGACCAAATAGTTTAATCTTGGCAGATCATTAGATAGGTAGAGAAAATTAAAGGAGCTCATCCGTTTAATCTGAGCCCTTGGATGATATAAGGTTAGAAATAGATAGTTTGTTTGATTAAAGAAAATATAGAATAAGGGTTTGCTAACCTAAATGCACTCAAAGAAATGAAGAAAACATGTTAGGGTAAGAAATGAGTAAGTAGAAGAAAGGTTGCTGAACTACAAAGTTGATTGGGTTAGAACATATGCATCATGCTTGGGCTCATATTTCAATATGTATGATCAATTATGGAAGCAAAGGTTTGAAAGTTAATATGGTTAACTCCCCATCATTCATTTTTCCCTTACTTATTTCCTACCCACATGTATGGTCCAACACTTTAAATCCTTCAAGTCAAAGAGGCTCAGAGAATTTCTTTGACTTTTGGAGGGACCAGACCCTCGGCTTAATGACTTATGGACATCAAGTGCTAGAATCCCCTTCATAAAATCCATTGCCCCCCCTCATTTCCCTAATAAAACCCCTTTTCCTAAGGCTAAAACTATTTTGCCTAGGAAAAGTAAAAACAACTCCATGTTAAAGACCTTTTCATTCCAAAAACCCACAAAAAGTACTTTATCCTAAGTGCCAAATGTATGAAATGAAATGCACATATTTTACATTATGCTAAGGATATAGTCACTCCGCTCATCACTTTTCATATTAATTTTTAATTTAATTATATAAATTCTCGACATACCTATCCCCGCATATTAAGTAAATCCCTTAAATAAATACCCCCTACCCTTAGTTTTAATAAAAACTATACGTTTACCCCTTATCCCAACAAAATAAATAAAACTCGTCATTAAACCCTGCCCGATCGACTAAACCCATGATTAAGTCTTAATTAATCACAAACAACCAGGAATTAAAGCTCCGAGTCCCCTCGAAACCCATGCTCTTATCTCCCGCGCACCTCCTTTGCACAACTATCGTCCGATCACCTTCCGCTTCATCCAAGAGTCCACATCCATATCAGCCGCATCCGATGGCCGACCGTTACGCGCCTGATAAAGTAGTTTTTTTTGACCCCTGACTGCTAGGTGTCACACTCTAGAGTAGATTGGGTGACCCCTTTGAAATACCGCCCAACCTCCATAAGCGGTCCGATGGCCTGGGAAACCGCCTCCCTGCTCAACTTGCAAAACCACCTACGGTTCATTCGAAATCACCCGCCAAAAAATAACCGTTACTCCATAAAAAGGCCGAGAGGCCCTTTTTCACCTTTTTTCACTTGTTTGTTCTGTGAACCTTTGTGAACTAATGTGATTCCTACAAACGCTGAATTCACCATTTGAACTCCGAGTTCACCCCTGAAGAAATTTGCAGAGACCCCAGTCGACCTCTTAGTCTGTACCAGATTCATTCGGACGTCTGCAACTGCTGTGAACTCCAAAATTTGCAGATTATTCACCAAATTTTAGGTATTTCACCACAAATTACAACTCGCTTTCAAATTCGGAAATGCTTATCCTTGTACAGTGTTTCAATTAAGTAAAATTAATTGAATCATACCTAAAATTTAAAAACCCACGGGCAAACCCTCTGAAAAATCCCAGTTTCCGAGAAAAACTTTTGAATAAGCCTGTAAAGCCAAATTTAAATCCACAAGAACTAAATTATGGCTGCCCTTGTTGCCTTGGATGTTAGTCCTGTCAAAACTCCCCATTTGGACATCGACCACCTTCCCTTGGCTGACAGGGATTTCCAAATAAAGGATACATCTACCCAGACCCTTCGGCTTGAAATGCATTGTTTAAGTAGAGACAGATACCTCAACTAGGCTGATGATATTGGCCTTTGGGAGTTAAATTTGCCCAAATACCAGTTCCCAGAGGTACATGTTTTCCCTCAAATTTTCCACTAGTGCCATGCCTGTTACATTCCCGGCCTGAGAGCTATTATGTCCCTTAACCAAAAGATTATTTTCACCATTACAACTGATTCCATAAATGAAATTCCGCAACTCCAACTAGGACCGAACCTAACCCCACTCTCAGTTGGAGATTTGTTAGATCAATATTCCAAGTTAAGTCCCTCTAGACTGACCCAAAGGTTCCAAGATTTCATTTCTGAAGAGTAGCACATTCCTAAAATTCCCCCCATATGTTTTTGCCATGTTCTCTGAAAGGGGCAAACAAATCAACACCATGATATCATGTGTCCTAGGCTGCACCACTAATGAATTTGTTGACGAACTTATCTTGGCCTTCATGTCAATTTATACCCCAAGATAGTTTGCTGCTATTTTGTACAATTATACTGAGTTCATAGCTAAGAGAATGCATGAACAATTCACCAGGATGCATAATGAGAGAGTATTTAAATACTCATATGTTCTATACCATATGTTTTTATATTATCAACCAGACATATTTCCTTTTCCCCTCCAAAAGCTGGATACCAAAGGCCAGCCTAGGTCTGTCATTTTTTGGACCCTACTGTTCCATAAGTTTCAGTCACCATATACCAATTTAGATTTCATAGATTCTTTTGTCCATCTAGTCATGACTATGCTGAAAGGAAGCCCTCCACCCAAGATAAGTCCAGAGATCAAAAGGGTCCTTCAGTTTTCTAAACAAAATAAAGTGGGAGATTGGTACCTTTACCAAAACCACACAGAAATAAGAATTTATGGTTGTCAGCTTGCACCATGTAAACTACCCAAATACCTCCCCATGAGGTTATTTTCTCTAGAGTACTATAGAAAAATAATGAACTCTGATGAGGTAATTTTGTCTCGGCCAAGAAAAAATCACAATTCAAAGTAAAAACCATTTAGGCCCCTTCATCTACAATTCTAGAGAGGTAGGGGAGGAAGCAAACCAAATTTTACAGCAAATGAAGTTCCAAAAGAGTTTCATGTGGAGGTATGACCGTCAATAATTTATGACCAGATTGAGAAAGAAGGCCAAGTTGGGACCTTATATTCACCACCCCATACCAGAGATAGAAAGATATGCAAATCAATCTGAGTGGGTGGAAAACACACTTGTAGACAGAGACAATACAAAGGTAGATGTAGAGAATGCCTTATGTGACTTAGAAAGACAATTTGATGAGAGATTGTTTCTGAAGGTACCTGAACAACAAGAGCCAACCATGAGCACCCTTCCTATCATGCAGACTCCTTAGAATGAGGAAAAGAACCCCAAAAGGACCAGGGAGGAACCCTCAAGTTTAGGAATGGGCCCATCAAATATACAATATGAGACCATCAGAGCAAAAGATCTAGGCTAAATCTTATTTTAGAGCAGGAAGACATAGAAGGCTCAGTAGAAATAACTAATACTAAGCTGGACAGAATTAAAGGCACAACTCTAATTGAGGAAAAACAGGGGCCATCCACATCACAGACCCAGATCTTGGAAAGGCAGCTAAGTATAGAAGTATCCTCCTTCAGTAGGCCTGTTGATAAGGATAAGGATATAAAAGATAGATATAAAGAGATCAAGATGAGAAATGAGAAACTAAAGGCCCAAACTTATGATCAGTATCTCAAACTCACACCTACCAATCAGACAATGTTGATGTCAACTTTTGACATCAAGGAGGGAAAGTTACAGATATCCTTCATAAAACCAACTACACAATAGGCAAGGACATCAGAAAATTAAAAGAGAATTGATTTTGAGGTATTGGAAAGGGATATTCATCCCATTGACCAAATTGAATTGCACAAACAGGCTGGAGAGATGATATACTCCACCCTCATAGGTAAAGCCATAGCCTCTCATCAGTTACAAAATTCATTAAGAAATATCTCAGGTCAATATCACTTAGAGAAGGCCTCCTCATAGGCCAAGGATACTAGAATCAAGTCTTTGGAAGACTTAGTAATTGAATTAGGACATGATCCGAAAGACATTAAAGCCATTGAGCAACTGATCAAGAGAAAGAATGGTGACATTGCAGCACTGAAAAAATAATTGAAGATACCTCAGCTGCAGCATCCCCAGACACTGGAAGTTTTGGAGAACTAGACTAGACATGAAGAGTTGATGGACTTGGTCCTAAAACTTAATGATCAGTGAAAGGAGACAGAGAAAGAATTGGACACTTTAATCCAATTAAAACAAAGGGATATTTCCACTCCATCTGCAAATGTCATCCCAACTGTCTCATTAGCAATCCCTTCAACGCTGGCAACCTCATTGGCACCCATAGCCCCTATGCCTACAAAACAACCAGTTTCAACAGAGTCTACATCAGCAGCAGGTGCATCAGGTGAAGAGGCAGTAAAGTTGGTCAGAGCCATGGAGGAAATGACCATTGATGCTGCAGAAATGAACAAAATGAAAGAAAAGGTGACAAGCTTGGAAACAGATTGCAAGCTTGCCAAGATCATGCGCAAGGAAGAAATGTAGAAAGCTGCCAGAATGAATGAAATATTAAAGGCCATGAAGAAATATCTAACGGTAAAGGAACCCCTTGGGAAAGCCAAGGAACTATTATGGGCCAATATCATTGACTCTGTCAATGATATTTGGCCATCCATTCAAGTGATTTTTGAACAGATAGACCTAATAAAGATAGCCACAAAAGCAATCCAAAAAGTCAAGGAAGAGCCAGGAGACATGCCTGAAGATGCAACCAGACTTATCCACTTCCTCAACAGTAAAAACAAGTATGAACTTCAAGAATTGGATATAGAGAATAGGACAGAAACAATTTGGGAGGTAAGAAAGGTCCTTTCAAGGAGAAACTTAATGTTAAACTTGGAGGACACATGTCAAAATATGCAGGTAGTAGTCGATAGATTTATGGCCAAGTTTCAAATTTTGAAAGAGAAAGGGTTACCGAGTCCCTTGGTCATAAATGACAAGCTCATGACATGAGAGGATTATGACAACAAAATCATAGAGCTAGCTAAAGAACATGCCAATACATCATCGATAAAGGCATTGCCAACAGGTAAAGTTCTTTACTAGACATTTGAAAACCTAATTTTCCTCCAGCATGAGGTGAAAAACCTATTCATCACTAGGCCTACTTTTGTTAAGTACACTGAGGCAGATGAGATATATAGAAGGATTTTGAAAATCAAGTTACCTGATGCTGAATTATGGGAAAAATTAACTGACTTACTATAGTAAAATGTAGTAAAAAGGTTAATGTACAGTCAGCAGGGTAAAATCTAAAGGCAGGTCAACATGGTTAAAGAGTATCAGTGCCAAAGAGTATCAGATGAAAGCCAAAAGTGACTAAAGCCTCCAGCGTGAAAGTTTAAACAACAAAGAGCATAAATGGATACAAACCAAATTATAAAGGCCAGCAGCACCACAAGAAAAGGGACAACATGAAAGTAGTTCAATAGCTATCTCTATCTTCTTGAAAGAAGATATTTGCATTTCCTAGATTAAATCTCAAGTTAGTTTGAGATATTTTATAATAATTTTTGTATAAATAGTTCACAATTCGAAGTATGTAGTGTGGATTCTTAGACATTTCTATATAAGTTTGATCAAGAGACTGTAGAGCTATTGTATCACTGACTGAGCCAACAAGATGGATTGATGAATAAAGACAAGATATTTCACAGGATTCATGTGTTAAGAGAAGTGCATACAAGTATTTTCTCATGTTATTGTTATCTTTCTTAAAGTTTTTCCATAATCTTTAATGTGTTTCTATATCTGAATGCTATAACTGGAATGATATCTCAGAATTTGTTTAATTACACTCTGTTTTAACTTTTATGCATTTGAATGTTTTCTACTGATATCTAAGTTAAGGAATTCTTAATTGCTCCTTAGTTTAGGTTGTTTCCTTATAATCTATATCAAATGATCTTTAGTTGCCTGTTATTTCCAATTACCCTCTGTTCCTCATTTAAATCTCGGTCTTAGAATTGTTAATTGCTCTATCACCCTAATTTAAACCATTTCATATTCCTATTCCAAAGACCTGCACTTTAATCTGCTAGCTTGCCCTCTGAACATTCCATTTAGTGAGTTGATCTAGTCCGGCTGCTCTTTTGTTGACTCCATAGCCCAATGGTATAAATACATCATTTTATCCATCTGCTTTAAGGATCCCACCATCAAATCTCCAATACAAATAAAAAACCCCCTTGAAAATTCATAACTAGCGTGAAATCCCAGCAAACAAAGCTAAATCATATAGAGAGAGCCCTCTATGAGCCATAGGTTGGCTAGAGCCTATGATTAAAAGTTGGTTTGTGGTTACCTCGGTCATTTTCTTTCTTCTAATAACTTCTAGAGAAAATTCTGAGTGATAACATAGTGGCGACCATACTAGGGACATCGAATCCTCAGTCCTAATAAAGCTTTAAGAAAATTCTAAATCTACATTCCGAGATTCTTAAAGTCATTTTTTAGAAGTTATCTTGAAAAGATCTCACAAAAATAATTAAAAAATTTGAAATTTTGGCTTCCAAGAAGACTGATTTTACTAGGGCTAATCCAGATCCAAACCCTGCCCTAGTAGTTGATAATCGCAACCTAATTTCAAGAAAATCTAAAAAAGAAGAAAGTTCAAGTAGCCAGATACCATTAGTTAAAGCTAATTCATGCCCTGATGAGTGGTTGTTTTTAGAGGAACTTCCTTTTAATGTGCCATTTGAACATTCATTAATTAGAACAAAATCCGAAAATGCACTCAGTTAAACTACTCTAGATCCTGATTTTATTGCAGACCTTGAATTTCAACATGCCAAAAAATCCATTTATGAATGCATTTTGAAATCTCCATAATCCTCCATTAATACTACCTCGATCCCTGAGCTTTCTGAACAGTTGTCCATTACTTTAAGTTCACCATTGTTCCCTTCAACTTCGACAACAATACCTTCTGAAGTCCATTCTTCGCCACCATTTATACCCACACTCCCTCACCAACCTATCATCACCCATTCATCACCTACTAGTCTTGGTTCTTCATCCACTATTGCATCATCTCTGAGTACCTCAACCCCACATCTTAGCCCCTCCCAGCTTACAACCATGGCAATTATATATGCGCCTCTTGTTTTACCTGCCCAACTTGGTGCTATGCCAGTAGACTACCAAAGTAAAATTGTTCAATTTGATGGCACAAGACATTACACTGCACAACAACATGTCAACAAGATAACATATTACTTTGAGTTGCACGAGATTGACACAGATAATGTTCAAATGAGACTCTTTGCCCAGACTTTAGCTGGTGATGTTAGGAAATGGTTTAGAGCATTGCCTGCTAATAGTATTGATAGTTTAGATGCATTTCACCAACAATTTTTGAACAGATGGGAAAAGAAAAAGAATCCCCTACAAATCCTTTCAGAATATGAGAATATTAGAAGAGGACCTAATGAGACTGTTCAAGATTATTGCACTAGATTCAATAATATATATAACGCCATCCCAGTTAATCTTAGACCCCCACCTGACTTAGCATTAATAAAGTTCCCTAATGGTTTTGACACAGATATGGCATACCAACTTAGGGAAAGAAACCCCCCAACATTAGAATAAATGAAAAGTGTAGCTGTTAGTGTTGAAGCTAATTTGTTAGCTAAAAGGGCTAGAGTCAGAAATGAAAGAAGAGGAACTGCAAAGGATGAAGCTTCACCCTCTGACATTAAAATAGATAGCTTAGCCAAAAGTATGGAAAAACTAATGGATAGAATAGATAACATAGAAAGGAAACCCCAATGGGATAACCAACAAGTGCCTCCAGTTAGAAACCCAAATTTTAGAAAAAACCAAAACCAAAACATTGGGAAAAATGGACCGGATTAGAACATTAGGCCTCCTTTTCAAGAAAATTATGCATCGACATCCCAGCCGGAAGATCCAGAACAAGATACAAAAATTAACCTAATGGGAATAAATGATGAGGACACTGTTTTTCTAACCCAAGATGAGAAGGAACTGCATATGCTGCAACAATTACAAATACAGTTTGGAGAATCATTTGATTACAAACAAGGATATGATTCTGCCATTTTCGAAGTACATAAACCGTATAATCTAAGAAGCAAAAAAAATGTTGATGCCCCTTACCAAACCAAGAAAATAGTACAAAGTCAACCCAAGAAAATAAAAGAAGCCCTTGTTTAAAAAATCCTCCAAATTCTCCCTAAGGAAAACCAAAACCTTCTGGGCCCACAATTGTAGACATAACCTCTGATCAACCTTTTGTTGATTCTCCATCCACTTCAATTCCACCTAAGGAACCACTGGAAAAATCTCAAAACATCAAATTTGAAAATCCATCTAAGGAGGTCCCCAATAAAGGAAAAGAAGACAAGCCTAATTAAGTCCCTGCTGCAAAAATTCAAAACCTTCAAACAGAAAAAGTCTCTTTTCCATTCAATCTGGGAGCAGAGATAACAAAGATAAAGATTTCAGTTCCTTTAACAGAACTAATCAAGAATGAAACTTACAAATCACAAATAAACTAGACCTTAAACATTGCTGAAAATGAGGATTCAGTCAACTTGTTTGATGACCAACCAGAACTCATATTTGGTCCAGATGTTAATGGCAAACCATTAGAAGGATGAGTTCCACCTTTTTACATCAACCTTAGTATCCATGACAAAATTCTACATAATGCAATGTTGGATTCTAAGGCCTCTCACAACTTAATGACCAAATCACTGATGGAGAAATTAAACCTAGACATTACAAGGCCTTACAAAGACTTATTCTCATTTGACTCCAGTCAAGTACAGTGTCTAGGATTGATCAAAGACCTATGTGTCACTTTAGTTAAATATACTGCCAAAAGCATCCTTATGGATATTATAGTTGCTGACATCCCACCAAAGTATGGCATGTTGTTACCTAGATCATGGGGAGCCAAACTTTAAGGATCCTTACAACTAGATATGTCATATGCAACAATCTCTATTTTTGGACAACCGAAGAAAGTATATTTTGAAACCTTGATGAAATATATGGTAAGTAGCGAGGATTGGCCTCAAAACTTTCCCATCTACTCCATACACTTAGATATCGATTCTTTTATCTTGTATAATGGTGATCAAACACAAGAACAAATTTCAGACAATACTAATATAGAACCAAAAGAAATTGCAGTTTCTACACAAAATGAAACTAACCAAACTACAAAACTTTTCAATGAATAAGATGGTCAAACTGCTATAAATGATGAA
Source organism: Pinus tabuliformis (assembly GCA_031772625.1). NCBI lineage: Eukaryota > Viridiplantae > Streptophyta > Pinopsida > Pinales > Pinaceae > Pinus > Pinus tabuliformis. Next base: position 165,966,335 of record CM062806.1, on the reverse strand, counting down.
AAGCTTGTTGCAACAGATAGTGAAAATTATGAGAATGAGATATTATGGCATCTAGAATTTGATGGGTCAGTCAATAAGTTAGGAGCAGGAGCAGGAGTGTGGATATATAATTTGGAGAATAATCACTCAAAAGGCCATGCATCTAGATTGAATTTTAAATGTACTAATAATATGGCCGAGTATGAAGCATTAATTTTAGGTCTTAAGTTAGTTAGGAATCTAGGAGCTAAAAGAGTTTCTGTCATGGGAGACTCTGAACTAATTATAAAACATATTGATGTTGTATATATGACAAAGGACCCTACATTAAGTTGTTATAGGGGAGCTATCATAGAAATACTTAACACTTTCCCAGAAACAAAGCTCGCAGTAATCCCTAGAAAACACAATATGCAAGCCCAAAGTTTAGCAATGTTTGCCAGCACCTGCAAATTACCCTTCCAACCTAACCATCAGTACAATGCTGAAGTTAGGCACATACCTGCAATTTCAGATAATTTAAAGAATTGGCATTTATTTTCTGATGACAAATAGATAAATAACTTTTTACTTTTAGAAGAAGAGTTTGTAAATAACAATATAGATACTGATACATCAAAATATCCTGACACTAAGGGTGAGATAGGAATAAATGAGATAGAAGGTGATGAACTAGATAGACTCAACCCAACCAAATTTACCAAATTAGATGTAGATAACCTAGAGAAAACTGATATTGATGAAATAATCAGTGAAGAAACCGAAGTAATTAATCTCAAGGATAATTTCTTACTAAAGGGATTAACCCCTCTGGAAGATTTATTTGATTCAAATGATGTTCCTAGGAAACCTAAAATGAAGCCTTTGAAGTCTGATATAGAGGAATGTAATATAGGCACCGATGAAAATCCTAAACTAATCAAAATTTCAAAATCATTACCCCTAACTGAAAAAGTGAAATATATTTCATTGTTGAAAGAATTTTAGGATGTCTTTGCTTGGAGTTATGAGGACCTCAAATCCTATGACACCAACATCATCCAACACACAATTCCTATTAAAGACAATCAAAAGCCTTTCAAACAAAAACTTAGAAGGATTAATCCTGTCTTATTACCTGCAATTGAAAAAGAAATTCAAAGAATGTATGATTCCAAAATGATTGCACCAATCAAATTTTCTGACTGGGTCTCAAACTTGGTGCAAACTAGAAAGAAAACTGGCGAAATCAGACTCTGTGTGGATCTCAGAAACCTCAACAGAGTGTCACTAAAAGATAATTACCCTCTCCCCAAAATGGACCACATTTTACAGAGAGTAGTTGGATCAACCAGAATCTCATTGTTAGATGGGTTTTCTGGTTACAATCAAATCTTGGTTCATCCTGATAACCAACCCAAAACTTCTTTTACTACTCCTTGGGGCACATTTATGTATGTGAAAATGCCTTTCAGGCTAATGAATGTAGGAGCCACTTTCCAGAGGGCTATGGATATAGCCTTTGCAAAATAAATTCAAGACTTCCTTGTGATATATCTAGATGATATTACTGTATTTTTAAAATACGACAATCAACATTTGAATCATCTAAGGCAAGTTTTTATTAAATGCAGGAAATTTGGAATCTCCTTGAACCCTAAAAAGTCCTTGTTTGGGTTAAAAGAAGGAAAATTGTTGGGTCACATAATTTCAAAAGATGGTATACGAATAGATCCTGTGAGAATAGAAGCCATCTTGCAAATACAACACCCTAGGAACATTAAAGAGTTACAAGATTTCTTAGGAAAAATTAATTTTCTTAGAAGATTTATATCTAATCTAGCATAATTAATTAGATCACTAAAAAACATGCTGAAAAAAGACTCCACCATAAAATGGACTGTGGGGGCTAAAAAATCCTTTGAAGACATTAAACTAGCCTTGACTAAAACACTTGTGTTAATCAGTCCTAAATTTGACAGAGATTTCATCTTGTTTTTCTTTGCTTCTGAGCACACAATTGCTACAGTTCTATTGCAAAAAAATGACTAGGGCTATGAACAACCCATTCCTTTCTTTAGCAAAGCCCTGAAAGACGCCCCCTTGAAATATAATATAATGGAAAAACAAGCATTGGCTTTAGTCAAGGCCATTAAGGACTTTAGGGTATACATCTTATATTCTCATATAGTAGCCTACGTTCCAAATTCAGTTGTCAAAGACATCCTAACTTAGGATGGTCCTAATGGAAAGAGGGGAAAGTGGATTGCTACTATTTTAGAGTATGATATAGAAACCAAACCTAGTAAGTTAATCAAGGGCCAAGTTTTATCCAAGCTCATGGCTGAATCGAACTGTCAGGCCTTGGATATAAACTTTATTGCAACAATAGATAATGAAGAGGAGATGGTGACTCCACTAATCAGCCAGGCCTTTATTGAATCACCTTGGTATGCTGATATTATTTATGTTTTACTGAACTTACAAGCTCCTCCTGAATTATCTAGGACTAAAAGCAAGTTTTTGAAGATGAAATCCTTGAAAAATTGTATATTAGACAATGCTTTGTTTTGGAGAGATCAAGAAGGTATCCTTCTCAATTTCTTATTAAAAGAAGAATCTGGCAAAGTTTTGCAAGAGTTTCATGCAAGTGACTGTGGAGGACACCTTTATTGGAAGACCATTGCAGATAAAATCCTTAGAGCTGGTTTCTACTGGCCTACCTTATTTGCTGATGTCAAAAAATATGTGACCTCCTGTCACAAATGTCAAATTTTTGAGGGGAAGAAAAAGCACTTACCTTTACCCCTCAAACTAGTCTATGTAGAAATACCTTTTCAAGAATGGGGTTTAGACGTCACTGGCGAAATTCACCCACCTTTCTCTGCCCAGCACAAATGGATCCTCACAACCACATATTACTTCACAAAATGGATAGAGGCCATACCTTCAAGGCAAGCCACATACACTTATATCATAACCTTCCTTGAAACCAATATTCTACCAAGATTTGGATGCCCAACTAAGATCATTACTGATAATGCAGTAGCCTTTAAATCCAAAAGAATGATATATTTCTGCAATAAGTATCATATCACCCTGGGCCATTCTATAGCCTATTACCCTCAAGGTAATGGACTAGCAGAATACTCAAACAAAAGCCTGGTAAACATCATCAATAAGTTATTAGAGGACAATAAGAAGACTTGGAATAAAAAGCTAGTCAATGCCTTATGGGAAGAAAAATTGACTACTAAGAAATCAGTTGGTACTTCTCCCTATCAACTAGTTTATGGGATGGAAGCTGTCTTTCCATCCTCTTTGGGAGTACTAGTAATGGAGATACTTCAAGAATTGCAAGTTGAACCAAATAGTGTCCAAAGAAGAATCAACGAAACTATTCATCTACAACAAACCAGAGAAGAGGTCTATATCAGGTCTCAAGTTGTGTAAGAAAGGGTTAAAAATATTTTTTATAAGAGAACCAAGGATGAAAATTTCTACCTTAGTGACAAGGTGCTCAAGTGGGATTCAAGGAGGGAAGACAAAGGTAAACATGGGAAATTTGATTTCCTATGGAAAGGTCCCTATATCATTTATGCTTACAGAGGAAATAATGCTTTCTTCCTAAGAGAAATTAATGGTACATATGCAGAACGTGGGCTAGTGAATGGTTAGATGCTAAGACATTACTTTGAACCAAGTTACTAATTCTCATTTCCCATGATGTACATACTTCATTTACAAAGCCTAGTTTGGGTTGGATGGTGATCTTTGAAGTTGAAGCCCGAAGAGAAGGCCCTAAGCTTTGAAAGATTTACTATCATAAGTATCAATAATGCAAATGCATAGAAGAACACTTTGCAAGGTAACATCAACAACAATTCAAAGGCCACTGATCTTTAAAGTTCTTGACATTTCACTAGAAAATTCCATCCCCAAGTGGAGCCACTATTAGGTTCCTATACCAATAGGAGTCATAATTTTGAATGACTAAGGTTAAGCCTTGTAATATTGTACATACCTTTGCTTTCTGCAAATGTTTTCCATATTAAAAAATTAAAAAATGTAAAGAGGGTATGTCCTAAAAGAAAAATCAAAGCACAAAAAGAATGAGAAAAGGTCAAAAAATGAAAATATATGAACCCCCCAAATAAAAAAAAAGAAACCATGAAAGTGACCAAGTCTAAATGCCACTACTATTTACTTTTATGCATAATAATGATTGTGTGCAGCTTGTTACTCATGCCACAATCCATGGTAATCAAACTGTTTAATCTTGATTATATCATGCTTTGAAATTTATGTTTATAGTTAGAGAATAAAATCTGACCAAATAGTTTAATCTTGGCACATCATTAGATAGGTAGAGAAAATTAAAGGAGCTTATCACTTTAATCTGAGCCCTTGGATGATATAAGGTTATAAATAGATAGTTTTTTTGATTAAAGAAAAGACAGAATAAGGGTTTACTAACCTAAATTCACCCAAAGAAATGAAGAAAACATGTTAGGGTAAGAAATGGGTAAGTAGAATAAAGGTTGTTGAACTACAAACTTGATTCGGTCAAAACATATGCATCATGCTTGGTCTCATATTTCAATATGTATGGTCAATTATGGAAGCAAAGGTTTGCAAATTAATATGGTTAACTCGCCCTCATTCTTTTTTCCCTTACTTACTAATTTTCTACCCACAAGTATGCTCCAGCACTTTAAATCCTTCATGTCAAAGAGGCTCAGAGAATTTCTCTGACTTTTGGAGGGACCAGACCCTTGACTTAATGACTTATGGACATCAAGTGCTAGAATCCCCTTCATAAAATCCATTCCCCCCCTCATTTCCCTAATAAAACCCGTTTTCCTAAGGTTAAAACTCTTTTGCCTAGGAAAAGTAAAAACAACTGCATGTTAAAGCCCGTTTCATTCCAAAAACCCACAAAAAGTACTTTATCCTAAGTGCCAAATGTATGAAATAAAATGCGTATATTTTACATTATGTTAAGGATATAGTCACTTTGCTCATCACTTTTCATATTAATTTTTAATTTAATTATATAAATTCTCGACATACCTATCCCCGTATATTAAATAAATCCCTTAAATAAATACTCCCGACCCTTAGTTTTAATAAAAACTATATAGTTTACACCTTATCCCGACAAAATAAATAATACCCTTCATAAAACCCTGCCCGATCGATTAAACCCATGATTAAGTCTTAATTAATCACAAACTGCTGGGAATTAAAGCTCTGGCCCCCCCTGAAACCCATGCTCTTATCTCCTGCGCACCTCCTTTTCCTAACTATTGTCCGATCACCTTCCCCTTCATCCAACGGTCCATAGCCATATCGGCCGCGTCTGACGGCCGACGGCCTCCCCGCTCAACCTGCCAAACCAACTTTGGTTCATTCGAAATCACCCGCCAAAAAATAACCATTGCTCCATAAAAAGGCCGAGAGGCCCTTTTTCACCTTTTCTTGCTCATTTGTTCTGTGAACCAATGTGATTCCTGCAAACGTTGAATTCACCATTTGAACTCCAAATTCACCCATAAAGAAATTTGCAGAGACCCCAGTCGACCTCTCAGTCCATACCAGATTCATTTGGACCTCTGCAGCTGCCGTGAACTCCAAAATTTGCTGATTATTCACCGAATTCTAGGTATTTCACCACAAATTACCACTCGCCCTTTCAAATTCGGAAATGCTCAGCCTTGTATAGTTTTTCAATTAAGTAAACTTATTTGAATAATACTTTAAATTTAAAAACCCACGGGCGAACCCTATGAAAAATCCCAGTTGCCACAAAAAACTTCTGAATAAATCTGTAAAGCCAAATTTAAATCCACAAGAACTAAATTATGACTGCCCCTGTTGCCTTGGACATTAGACCTGTCACAACTCCCCATTTGGACCTCAACCACCTTCCCTTGGCTGACAGGGATTTCAAAATAAAGGATACATCTACCCAGACCCTCCGACTTGAAATCCATTGTTTAAGTAGAGAAAGATACCTCAACCATGCTGATGATATTGGCCTTTGGGAGTCAAATTTGCCCAAATACCAGTTCCCAGAGGTATATGTTTTCCCTGAAATTGTCCACTAGTGCCATGCTTGTTACATTACTAGCCTGAGAGCTATTATGTCCCTTGACCAAAAGATTCTGTTCACCATTACAATTGATTCCATAAATGAAATGCCGCAACTCCAACCAAGACCGAACCTGGCCCCACTCTCAATTGGAGATTTGTTAGACCAATATTCCATGTTAAGTCCCTCTAGACTGGCCCAATTGTTCCAAGATTTCATTGTTGAAGAGTAACACATTCCTAAAATCCCCCCCCATATGTTTTTTCCATGTTCTCTGAAAGGGACAAACAAATCATCACCATGATATCATGTGTCCTAGGCTCCATCACTTATGAATTTGTTGATGAACTTGTCCTAGCTTTCATGTCAATTTATACCCCAAGACAACCTCCTACTGTTTTGTACAATTACGCTGAGTCCATAGCGGAGAGAATGCATGAACATTTCACCAAGATACATAATGAGAGAGTATTTAAATACTCATTTGTTCTATACCATATGTTTTTATATTATCAGCCAGACAAGTTTCCTTTTCCCCTCCAGAAGCTAGATACCAAAGGCCAGCCCAGGTGTGTCATTTTTTGGTCCCCACTATTCCCTAAGTTTCAGTCACCATATACCAGATCAAAAGGGTCCTTCAGTTGTCTAAATAAAGAAAAGTGGGAGATTGGTACCTTTACCAAAACCACATAGAGATAAGAATTAATGGTTTCTAACTTGCACCATATAAACTACCCAAATACCTCCCCATGAGGTTATTTTCGATAGAGTACTATAGACAAATAATGAACTCTGATGAGATAAATTTTGTCTCGTCTCGGCCAAGATGTTGAGCCCCAAAACCACACTTTTCCTACATATTTTCCTAAACTTTCTCCATCCACCTGGACCTAATAAGCTATCAACATCATTTCATATTGAGTTTAAAAGAGCACATAAAGTGGTTTTCTAACTATGTTCTGTGTTTGCTGTTTGAACTAGATTTTTGCTCATAAGCTGTGGAATCTTGTCACTTTCCGCAGCCAGTTCAACTTTCCGTAGCCTTTTTGTTAAATTCTATATTGCAGGTGTCTTCAGGCAAATCGAGCCACATGGGCAAGTTGAAAATGACGTGGACATGGACCGAGTCCTATTGGCTCAGTCGAATTCATCAAAGAAGGTCGTGGTCAAAGGTGGTCAAGCGGTGGTCAAATATAGGAGTCCTACAGCAACAAGACTCCGTTTCCAAACACGTGAAGACTTGCGTGGCCGTTCCTAGATATCTAGGGACATATCAACACCTGTGGACTGTGCCATAAGGTGAATCTAATAACCACCCTCAATAGATTTAATCATCACGGCAGCCATGATGCTAGATCCATGTACATTGTCGTTTACGTGGCCTCTTTCAGCGCAGTTTTTAGGAAATCAGTTATGTAGCCTTCTGTTATAAATAATGCATTTCCATACACATAATAGTTAGTATTTTGAATGTATTGTTGACTGTTAACGAGCCCACTGTGCTGTGACATTGTTTCGTTGTTATGACTGCGTTCTAAATATATGAGAAGACTCTGTTTCTGAGCATAATTCGTGGTTGATAGCTATTGCCCGAGGTTGTGCAGAGGGCCCCTGCACACGCCGAGGTTTTGTTTCATATTGCTGTACAGTTTCATGCTATGTTTCTTTACGTTCATTATGCCATAGTTATTCACTTGTATATATATTGCATTTCTTATGTTATTAATGTTTTGTTGTTGTCCATAATTTTACATGCTTTACATTGTTGTTAACGTTGATCAGTGTATTTGTTCCAGATTACAGTAGGCAGCCCGGGCATTTGCATATAGTTTTCACAATGACTAATGACATGGAATCAGTCTTGTCCTTCTGCTGACTTACTTTTCTTAGCTTTTAATTTCAGTTCTGTTTTGTTTATTTCAAGATTGTTTATTGGCTTTATTAGTTAGATTAGATATTAAATTGCTCATGTCATTATCAGTTACCTCCAAAAGCCATAGCGAGACTAATGGTGAGGGATTGAATTATGAGTGTGTAATTTGATATTAGTTTATTTCTCTGCAAATTAGATATTAAATTTCTCATGTCATTATCAGTTACCTCCGAAAGCCATAGCGAGACTAATGGTGAGGGATTGAAGTATGAGTGTGTAATTTGATATTAGTTTATTTCTCTGCAAATTAGATATTAAATTGCTCATGTCATTATCAGTTACCTCCGAAAGCCATAGTGAGACTAATGGTGAGGGATTGAAGTATGAGTGTGTAATTTGATATTAGTTTATTTTTCTGCAAATTAGATATCAGATTGCTCAGGTTGTTGATGATTACCTCCGAAAGCCATAGTGAGACTAACTGGCGAGGGGTCAGAATATGAATTGATATAATTTGATTTTAGCTTTACTTTACTTGCAATTTTTGGATTTCTTTGAGTACAGTAGCTTAATTCATTTCTTTTGTATTTAGACAGCAGCAGGGATAATGGTTTCATGATCAATAGTTCACTGTTTGTTTAATTAGAATAGTGGCACATTTTCATTTTCTTTTAGGAATTAATTTCATCATTGCATGTTCTAAGATCTTCTGAAGTTTGAAGTTTTGGAAATCATTTCAAAGGACATAATTGCCTTGAATATTTATATCCATTTAGAATTTCCATTTCACAGTAGGAGATAAACTAAGATAAAACCCCCAAAAATAAAATAAAAATAAAAAACGACAAAAAGTAAGAAATAGGTTATCTTGCACATATAGTGCGCCACACTTCAACAGTTTACGTCTCTCGGATTGACAATTAATATAGCAATTTAGGACACTCTAAATTGACCAAACATTTTGGCGCCATTGTCGGGGAAGTGTAACTAGTTAGCCAATTTCTTAAAAGATTTTTTTTTTTCAAAGAAGGGAAAAATTGATAACTTCTCAAAGTATGCTCTCCTCTTGCACCTAGTGTGATCTGGAGGATCAGAAAAGAGAGTTATTGGTTCAATAATTTCTTGAGTATGCTCTCTTCTTGCACCTAGTGTGATCTGGAAGATTAGAAAGAGAATTATTAGCCCGACTTGAAGATAAAAATAAAAAAAATGACATGCATAGAGCAAGAGATTCTAGGGGAAGGTTTATAGCTAGGGCTAAGAGTTCGATTTTTACAACTCCATCTACTTCAAGGCATAGACAAGATACACCTCCATCATCTCCAACTCACACTCCCAGCCTTAGGATTCCTGGAATTCAAGGGGCAGCAGCTGAATTAGGAGACTCTCCCACACTATCCACCAAATCTGACTTAGAAAAAGAACCTTTCTTCACTTCTACAGGGGAACATATTGTAATCAAAGAAGTAGAATCACCTGAAGAAGAGGGAGAAATTCCTCCTCGTTCGTTATTAGTAGAAGAACCAGAGGACTCTGAAAACTCTTGGGAAACTATCATGACAGAGGAAGTAGTAAACGGATTAGGAGGAGGTAGAGGTAGAGGTAGAGGAGGAGGAAACAATGGAGGAGGTAGAGGTAACAATGGGGGAAATAGGGATGGAGATAACTAGTTTGGATTTCCTATAGTTGATGAGGAATCTCACACAACAATGAAAAAAATCTCACCATCTTTCCTCCCAAACTTTTATGGGTTGCGAAGTGAGGATCCTGAAACATTTCTATTTGAGTTTGAAGTCGTGTGCCGAACTTATGACTATATGGAAGACTCTCAAAAACTCAAATTGTTTCCTTCAACATTGAAGGGAGCTGCTTTGAAATGGTTCATGGGATTAGTCACTCAATCTATTAGGACTTGGAATGATATGAAACAAACATTTTTGGATAGATACCTGGACTATTGCATGCCCACCAACCATAAGGATGAGGTATTCAAAATGGTGCAAAAAGAAGATGAAAACTTGGAGGATTTACTTGAAAGATTTCAATACAACTTAAAAAGAGAAAAAATGAGTAACTTAGATGAGGAGACCTTGAAAGCCCTTCTATTAAAAGCCATTAGAGATGAATGGATAGATATTTTAAACATGATGGGAAAGGGAGATATTTCTCAACTTCCACTTCATGACATAGCAGAACTATGTGTCCATCTCTCAAGGGGAAAATCTAAAATGGGAAAAGGGCCTAGAGATCCTTCTCTTATTAGAGCAAACAAATCTGCAACTGGATCAGTAAGTAGGGCAGAGATTGGCAATATGCTTGTTGAGTTTAAAACTGATATTCTAGGGAGCCTTAGTGAACAACTAGACACCCTTAAAATACAAAACAAGCAGAAAGCAGAAGCTAAAGCTTTGGCCATCTTTTGTCCAAGATGTAGGAAGAAACATGCTCTAAGGGAATGCCCCTTAGATGCAAAAGTTGTAGAAACATGTATGATTTGCTCAGAAAGCCATGAGACCAGGGATTGTCCTTCAATTCCTGGGCTCAAAGCTGTCTTTCAAGACGATCCAAATTCAGTGGAATCTCTCTGTTTTGTTTCAAGGAGACCGTGGAAGGGGCAACAAAATCAAAGGTTTAACAACCCTATGAACTTTCAACCCCCGCCAAATTGGAATCCTTGGCAACAACCTTGGTCCCAACCTCAAAATCCATATCAATCATGGGTACAAGGTATGCAAAATCCTTATGGGAGATTTGCTCAATTTTATCAATATCCTCCATCTTTTCAAAATCAACAAGCTCCACAACTTCCAAATCAAAATCCACAACTTTCATTGCCATTTCCACAACAACAACAACCTTCTCAACAAAATCCAAATTCTCAACTCTTGCTTCCGTTCCAACAAAAGACAAATCAACTACCATCCCAGCCATTGCCAAATCCAAATAATAAAAATCCTCAGAATGCTTACATGGTAGAAGGACAACAATTTCCTACCTATATGATTGTTCCTCTCAATGATGTACAACTCAGATCTGGTAGAGTTTTAGAAAAACCTTCTATAGATGCTCAAAAGCAAAGTATTTCTGAGGAAGATTCTCTTAAAGCCAATAAAGGTTCTGAAGCATCTCTTCAAAACCCAAACACTCAAAAAGAAAAAGAAAAAGAGTCAACCCCCACAACTCCTATAGTTGAGCAACCTGCATCTTCATCCACACCTCCTTTCCCTGAAAGATTACAAATTGACAAAGGGGTGGAAAAAAAATCTTGTTGCCTGACTATGATTTCCTAGATGAATTAAAGATTTTCTGTATCAAGATTCCCTTGCTACAAGCCATTAGAGAGATTCCTATTCTAGCAAAAACAATAAAGGAGTTGAGTCTCAAAAGATCAGGAAAGAAACCAAGAGATACAAGAAGAATTCACCTGGTAGAAAAAATTGCAGATATCATGATGGGAAAAATTACCATGCAGAAATATGTAGATCCAGGTAGTCCAATTGTCAAGACACATATAAATGGGATAGAAATTCCAAACACTTTGATTGACTTAGGGGCTGCTATCAACATTATGAGTAGACAGACTATGGAACAACTTAAACTTCCTAATATTGTTTTTACACCTACCTTACTGCAACTTGCAGATAGATCAATAATCAAACCAGATGGTGTATTAGAAGATATTTCAGTCTCCCTAGATTCTTGGGAATATCTAGTAGATTTCATGATTTTGACTCCCAAGAGTAATTTAGGAGGGCACCCACTCATCTTAGGAAGACCTTGGCTAGCCACAGCTGATGCTTTCATTAGTTGTAGATCTGGAGATATGTACATTTCTGATGGTAATTCGACAAAGAAGTTCAATTTGTATCCTCCAGCAAAAGCAATTACAGAAGTAGGAGATAATGAATGGGTCGATGATGAGGACACTATACAACCTGTCTTTACCATTTCTGAAATTAGTGAAGATAGTCAAATTCTGAACACATTAGAAAATTTTGAAACATCTTCAGAATATGACCACACACAATTTCAGTTAGATTCTGACATTGAGTATCTATCATCTAGACAAATGTCTCTTTACTCTATGGAAGAGTTCGGTAGTTCTGCCATTGAGATTTTTCCAGGTAAAACATTGAATATCAATAAAAATTTGGAAAAGTCACAATAGGAAGAGCTAACCAAAATCTTGCAAAAACATTCTACTGCGTTTGCATGGGAGTATACTGATATGAAAGGTATTGACCCTAAGACTTGCATTCATCACATCTACATCGAGGAAAACAGTAGATCAATCAGACAACCTCAGAGAAGGATGAATCCAAACCTTAGGGAGATAGTGAAAGAAGAGCTCCAAAAAATACTCAATGTAAACTTCATTTATCCAATTTCAGATAGCCGATGGGTTTCTCCTTTGGTTATAGTACCTAAAAAGAATGGTAAATGGAGGGTATGCATTGATTACAGGGAATTGAATAAAGCAACTTTGAAGGATCACTTTCCTTTGCCCTTTATCGATCAAGTATTAGATACACTAGTAGGCAAAAAATACTTTTCATTTTTGGGTGGTTTTAGTGGCTATAATCAAATTCAGGTAGCACCTGAAGATCAAGATAAGACCACATTTACCTGTCCATGGGGAACTTTTGCTTATCGAGTGCTTCCTTTTGGATTATGTAATGCACCTGCAACATTCCAAAGAGAAGTACTAGGAATCTTTTCTAATCTAATCCATGATTGTGTAGAGGTTTATATGGATGATTTTACAGTTTATGGTAATTCGTTTGAAGAGGCATTAGAGAATTTGGAAAAAGTCCTTATAAGATGTAAAGAAATAAACCTTTCATTGAGTCATGAAAAATGCTTTATGATGTTTACTGAAGGTATTGTTTTGGGACATCACATTTCAGGAGATGGGATTAAAGTCGATAGATCAAAAGTTGAAGTCATCTCTAAGTTGCCTATTCCAAATTGTCAAAAAGATGTTAGAAGTTTTCTGGGATTTACTGGGTACTATAGAAGATTTATAGAGAACTTCACTAAAATAGCATCTCCACTCTTCAAATTGCTTACAAAAGACTGTGAATTCAAATGGGATCCTGATTGTCAATCAGCATTTGAAACTTTGAAGACAAGAATATCTAAAGCACCTATCTTGAGAGGACCAAATTGGAAACTTCCTTTCCATATTTCTACAGATGCTTCAGATACAGCTCTAGGAGCTGTGTTGGGACAAAAAGATCTAGTTCCTTATGCCATTTACTATACCAGTAAAAATTTGACTCCCACTGAGTTGAACAATACTGTAACTGAAAAAGAATTCTTAGCTGTTTTTCATGCAATCAATAAGTTCAGACATTATATAACAGGCTATGAAAATTTTATTCATACTGATCATTCTGCAATTAGATATTTAATGAACAAACCTGTTACTAATGGCAGAGTTACAAGGTGGCTCTTACTTTTACAAGAATTCAATATTACTGTGTTAGATAGACCAGGGAAACAAAATACAGTAGCTGATTTCTTGTCTAGGATCCAGAATACTAAAGAAGATTCTCCTGTAGAGGATAAGTTTCCGGATGAATATTTATTTGTAGTAACTACTAAGACCCCTTGGTATGCAGATATTGCTAACTATTTGGTTACAGGGAAACTACCTCCACATCTATTTCCTAGTGAAAGAAGAAAGATTATTCAGGAGAGTTCAAAATATTCATGGATTTCTAACGAATTGTTTAAAACAGGGCCAGATCTTGTGATCAGAAGATGTGTTAGGGAAGATGAAATGCCTGACATCCTCAAGGCATGTCATGATGAACCATGCGGCGGACACTTTGCTAACAAAAGGACAGCCTATAAAATCCTCTCTTTAGGATATCATTGGCCTTCCCTCTTCAAAGATGCAAAAGAATATGTCAAAAGGTGTGACAACTGCCAAAGAGTAGGGAAACCGACCCTTTCAAATGAAAGGCCATTGCAACCGCAGGTACTCATCGAATCCTTTGAAAAATGGGCTTTAGATTTCATTGGACCTATTAATCCACCATCTAAACAAAATAAGTATATATTGGTATGTACTGATTATGTCACTAAATGGGTAGAAGCCAAAGCATTATTTTCTGCTACTGAAAATTCAGTTGTTAATTTTCTTTATGAGGATGTTTTTACTCGTTTCGGTGTTCCAAGAGAAATTGTGACAGATCAAGGAGGTCAATTCACATCCAACCTGGTGGAGAAGCTGATGGAAGAATACAAAATCAAGCACAAAAAATCTACTCCTTACCATCCGTAAGAAAATGGCCAAGTGGAGTCTACAAACAAAGTTATTGAAGGCATCATCACCAAAACTGTTCATCTACACAGAAGAGATTGGGCAGAAAGGCTTCCTGAAGCCTTATGGGCCTACAGAAGTACATGGAGGAATACAACAGGACATTCTTCCTATGAACTTGTTTATGGGAAAGAAGTCTTGCTCCCCATGAGTTTCAGGTCAAAACATTCAAGATGGCAGTTTAGTTGGGGATGGATCTATCAGAAGCCCAAAAGCATAAAATGGAGCAGTTGAATGAGCTAGATGAGATCAGACAAGAAGCAATCCTAAGAACTGATCTAGTTTAGTATCAAAGAGCTAAGTGGCATGATAAATACATCAAAGAGAAAAAGTTTCAAGAAGGAGACTGGGCATTGTTATTTGATTCCAAGTTTAAAGACTTCAAAGGTAAAATTCAGACTCATTGGCTTGGGCCATATGAGATTGACAAAGTATTTAGCAATGGAGCGGTAAGATCAAAACCACTGATGAATTTCAAACTCCTCTTATTGTGAATGGCCAAAGATTAAAGGTCTATCATAAGCCACTCTCAAAAGAGGAATTTGTCAAAATGTTTCAAGATAGTTCTGCAATAAGGCTGGTGAAGAAGAATCCTTCTTCTCCACTAGCCTAGCCTTTGTTCCTTTCTGTTCTTAAAAAAAATAAAAAAAAATTGTATAAGCCTGAAAACCAATCACAGATTGGAAGTCTTATACAGAAAATACAGGGCGAAAATCAGAATCCTCTGACGCCCTATATTTTCCAATTTTTTTTTTCTTTCCCATTTTCATTCCACTCCACTTCATTTTCATTTCACTCCATTTCATTTTCATTCCACTTTATTTCATCCACTTCATTTCATTCCGCCAATAAAAGTTTTTATGACCATTTTCATTCATTCAGTCATCATTTATCCATCTTCATTCAGTCAAATGATTGTTGTGTCAAGTTTCCGCAGCTGAAACCAGTTTCCGCAGCCAGAAGTAGTTTTCGCAGCTATCACTCTGTTTTTCAAAACTAACAGTCAGATGTTAGTTTTATAATCATGAAATCAAATGCAGGTATGACTAAGGACATATTATGAAGACATGGGGGAACTTAAAGGCATCAATAAGGAGCAGCTAATCAAGGGTTAATGGACAACAAATGGCAAAAATTCCAAGGTATGAGTAGAAATTTATTTCAAATAGTAATCAAAGCACATTTTTGCATAGTTATTAAACCATAAGCTCCACTATATGCAATGATTGGCGTGATAGCCTCCATAACCATTCCACGACATTCCTCCACGAACCATGCATTTATTTTCCAAACAATCTTATGATTAGCCTTTGGATTTAATTTGTGTTGGCTTCATTTTAACACTCCACCTGTCATCATGAGGATGTAGTTGATTTGACTACGGCTCTTCTCAGTCGCACAAAGTCCGCAGCCGTTTCATAAACGTGTTCGCGTCTACTCTGCAACCACCCAATTTAAAATTCTACCGGATGTGCTTTACTCCCCTACTGTTCTATTGACATCACGGCTGCATTTCCACCTTGCTCACATAAGCCTTCGCCCCATTTCACGAATTCACTTCCACTGCCTGTCCTCTGTTTTCCGCTCACAGTCACTGGTTTTCTCCATAAACTTTGTTCACTCCCATAACCTAGCCGTCTCACTTCCGCTAGATGCTCCTCACGCAGACAAATTTTAAGAAAAGAAGGAAGGATGGGTCTGTTGTTGAGGGTAGAACCGGAAGGGCCCAAGTCTTTGGAAGGATACCTGCAAGTGAAAAACATATTGAAGAATGCAAGATGGCTACGATTTATCCAAAGACTTTTGCGAGGTATTTTAATGGCCAAGAGGTGGAAATTGGGGACCTTAAGTTTACAATCACCGAAGCATCCATAGCAGCAACTACAGAACTCCCGCAGGAGGGTGAACGCTGGTTCAAGAACAAGAGCTTTGATGAGAAGACTTGGAGAGTCATACTACGCAATCCAGGTATGGATGTAACTATATTCAAACGAGGAATTCCTGTCCATGCTTTAAAATAGGAGTGGGCCAATTTATTGTTAATTATTCAAAAGTTCATTACCTGTGAGGGTTGTTTCGGGTCAATGTATATGTACCATACCCAGTTGCTGATGAACTTCTTAGAAAACCAAACCCTCAATCTGCCCTACTTTTTATTGCTGAGCTTGAAAAAGATGTGCACAACAGTCCAAAAGAATATAGAAGACATAAAATCCCATTTGTATCATCATGGGCTTGTGAAAATTCTAAGTGAAGACCAGTTGAAGAAAAAGAGGGACACTTGGGAACGGTTTTTGGTGAGAAACTACTTTCAAGAGCCACCCGAGGTACCTGAGAGCAGTACAGCAAGAAGAAGTAGGAGGAAGGAGACAAGTATAAGAATTCAAGACCCTCCTATTAGCAAAACCAAAGAAGTTAATCAAGAAGAGAGACTGGAAAGAACCAAGGATAGAAACCAAGGAAAATCAAAAGGGAAATGAAAAATAGAAGCTGTATATCAAACTTCAGAGAATTCTCAAAAAGAAGACCACCAAACACTGTCTGAAAGATTAGCTTATCTTCGAGAGCAAGCGATAGCAGCCAAGAAGAAACGAAAAGGAAAGCAGACTATGGAGGAAGATACTAGTCCACAGCATGTAAGAAGAAGCTCTAGTTAAAGGGAAATTAAAGACAGTAAAAACCAAAGGGCCCCACTTTATTGATTTGGGGGGGGGGGGGGAAACCCCAGAAAAGCCTCCAGCAACCTCTCCTGACCATAGCCCACACCATACTTCCATTTCATATCCAGATGTTGACATGAGTCCCTCTCGGAAAAATTTTGAGATCAGTCCCTCTCAATAGGATTTTGGGGTCAGCCCAAGGAAGACTACACCCGAGGTAGACCCGAATCAGCAGGAGATGTATGATTATATAGAATCCTTAGAGAAGACAGCTGCAGGTCCAAGCACGTCATCCACTCAGCCTCACACAACACAAGAAGCTCTAGTCCAATCATTGAAACAAGAAGTTTTTGAATTGGAGGTCTTAAACAGACACATTAAACAAGAAAATGAAGCACTAAAGGAACAAAGTAGATTGGACAAGATCATTCATGACAACACAATGTTACACCTTGGGCTATGGCAAAAGAAGAACAGGAAATTAAAGAAAAAGTGCAGGAAGTTGAGTAGGGCATTGATCAACCTCAAATTCAGATGCTTGATGAGGAAGCCAAGGATGTTAGCAGCACCAAAGAAGAAAAGAAGAGGGTTGGATGTATTGGCAGAAGTTTCAGAGCACATGGACTAAAGGGAGGATGATCAAAATTTTGGTTGCATGGGGACATGCAACACCTTCGCAGTGGGGGTATGTTGAGCCCCGAAACCACACTTTTCCTACACATTTTCCTAAACTTTCTCCATCCACCTGGACCTAATAAGCTATCAACATCATTGCATATTGAGTTTAAAAGAGCACATAAAGTGGTTTTCTAACTATGTTCTGTGTTTGTTGTTTGAACTAGATTTTTGCTCATAAGCTGCAGAATCTTGTCACTTTCCGCAGCCAGTTCAACTTTCCGCAGCCTTTTTGTTAAAGTCTATATTGCAGGTGTCTTCAGGAAAATCGAGCCACATGGGCAAGTTGAAAATGACGTGGACATGGACCGAGTCCTATTGGCTCAGTTGAATTCATCAAAGAAGGTCGTGGTTAAAGGTGGTCAACTGGTGGTCAAGTATAGGAGTCCTACAGCAACAGGACTTCGGTTCCAAACATGTGAAGACCTGCGTGGCCATTCCTAGATCTCTGGGGACATATCAACACCTGTGGACTATTCCATAAGGCGAATCTAATAGCCACCCTCAATAGATTTAATCATCATGGCAGCCACGATGCTAGATCCATGGACATTGTCATGCACGTGTCCTCTGTCAGTGCAGTTTTTAGGAAATCAGTTATGTAGCCTTATGTTATAAATAATTCATTTCCATACGCATAGTAGTTATTATTTTGAATGTATCGTTGACTGTTAACGAGCCCACTGTGTCGTGACATTATTCGTTGTTATGATTGCGTTATAAATATATGAGAAGACTCTGTTTCTGAGCATAATTCGTGGTTGATAGCTGTTTCCCGAGGTTGTGCAGAGGGCCCCTGCACACGCTGAGGTTTTGTTTCATATTGCTGTACAGTTTCATGCTGTGTTTCTTTACATTCATTATGCCATAGTTATTCACTTGTATATATATTGCATTTCTTATGTTATTAACGTTTTATTTTTGTCCATAATTTTACATGCTTTACATTGCTGTTAACACTGATCAGTGTATTTGTTCCAGATTACAGTAGGCGGCCTGGGCATTTTCATATAGTTTTCACAATGACTAATGACATGGAATCAGTCTTGTCCTTTTGCTGACTTACTTTTCTTAGCTTTTAAATTCAGTTTTGTTTTGTTTATTTCAAGATTGTTCATTGGATTTATTAGTTAGATTAGATATTAAATTGCTCATGTCATTATCAGTTACCTCCGAAAGCCATAACGAGACTAATGGTGAGGGATTGAAGTATGAGTGTGTAATTTGATATTAGTTTATTTCTCTGCAAATTAGATATTAAATTGCTCATGTCATTATCAGTTACCTCTGAAAGCCATAGCGAGACTAATTGTGAGGGAATGAAGTATGAGTGTGTAATTTGATATTATTTTATTTCTCTGCAAATCAGATATTAAATTGCTCATGTCATTATCAGTTACCTCCGAAAGCCATAGCGAGACTAATAGTGAGGGATTGGAGTATGAGTGTGTAATTTGATATTAGTTTATTTTTCTGCAAATTAGATATCAGATTGCTCAGGTTGTTGATGATTACCTCTGGAAGCCATAGCGAGACTAACTGGTGAGGGGTTAGAATATGAACCGATATAATTTGATTTTAGCTTTACTTTACTTGCAATTTTAAAATTTCTTTGAGTACAATACCTTAATTCATTTCTTTTGTATTTAGACAGTAACAGGGATAATGGTTTCATGATCAATAATTAACTATTTGTTTAATTAGAATAGTGGCACATTTTCATTTTCTTTTAGGAATTAATTTCATCATTGCATGTTCTAAGATCTTCTGAAGTTTGAAGTTTTGGAAATCATTTCAAAGGACATAATTTCCTTGAATATTTATATCCATTTAGAATTTCCATTTCACAGTAGGAGATAAACTAAGATAAAAACCCCCAAAAACAAAATAAAAATCAAAAACGACAAAAAGTAAGAAATAGGTTATCTTGCACATATAGTGCGCCACACTTCAACAGTTTACGACTCCCGGATTGACAATTAATATAGAAATTTAGGACACTCTAAATTGACCAAACACAAGAAAAGATCACAATTCAAAGAAACAACTAGTTAGGCCCCTTCATCTGCAATTCTAGAGAGGCAAGGCAGGAAGCAGACCAAATTTTGCAGCAAATGAAGTTCCAAAAGAGTTTCTTGTGGAGGTATGACCCTCAAGAATTTAAGACCAGATTGAGAAAGAAGGCCAAGTTGGGACCTTGTATTCACCACCCCATACCAGAGATAGAAATATATGCAAATCAATCTGAGTGGGTGGAAAACACTGTTGTAGACAGAGACAGTACAAAGGTAGATGTAGAGAATGCCTTATGTGACTTAGAAAGACATTTTGATGAGAACTCATTTTTGCAGGTACCTGAATAGCAAGAGCTAGCCATGAGCACCCTTCCTATCATGCAAACTCCTCAGAATGAGGAAAAGAACCACAAAAGGACCAGGGAGGAACCCTCAAGTTCAGGAATGGGAACATCAAATATACAATATAAGACCAGTCAGAGCAAAAGACCTAGGCTAAATCTTGTTTTAGAGCAGGAAGACACAGAAGGCTCAGTAGAAATAACTGATACTGAGCTGGGCATAAGTAAAGGCATAACTCTATTTGAGGAAACACAGGGGTCATCCACATCACAAACCCAGATCTTGGAAAGGCAACTAAGTGTAGAAGTATCCTCATTCAGTAGGCATGCTGATAAGGATAAGGATATAAAATATAGATATAAAGAGATCAAGATGAGAAATAAGAAACTAAAGGCCCAAACTTATGCTCAGTATCTCAAACTCACACCTACCAATCAGACAAGGTTGATGTCAACTTTTGACATCAAGGAGGGAAAATTACAAATGTCCTTCATAAAACCAACTGTACAACAGCTAAGGACATCAGCAGATTACAAGAGAATTGAAATTTGAGGTATTGGAAAGTGATATTCATCCCATTGACCAAATCATATTGTACAAACAGGCTGGAGAGATGATATACTCCACCCTCATAGGTAAAGCCATAGCTACTCATTAGTTAGAGAAGGCCTTTTCACAGGCCAAGGGCACTAGAATCAAGTGTTTGGAAGACTTAGTAATTGAATTGGGACATGATCCAAAGAGATTAAAGCCACTGAGCAATTGATAAAGAGAAATAATGATGACATTGCAATACTGAAAAAATAATTGAAGATACCTCAGCTGTAGCGTCCCCAATCACTGGAGGTTTTGGAGAACCAGACTAGACATGAAGAGTTGATTGACTTGGTCCTAGAACTTAATGATCAGTTAAAGGAGACAGAGAAATAATTAGACACTTTAATCCAATTAAAACAAAGTGATATTTCCACCCATCTAGAAATGTCATCCCAACTGTCTCAACAATAGTCCCTTCAAAGCTAGCAGCCTCATTGGCACCCACAGCCCCTATGCCTACAACACAACTAGATTCAACAGAGTCTACATTAGCAGCAGGTGTATCAGGTGAAGAGGCAGTAAAGTTGGTCAGAGCCATGGAGGAAATGACCATTCAGGCTGCAGAAACGAACAAACTGAAAGAAAATGTGACAAGCTGGGAAATAGATTGCAAGCTTGCCAAGATCATGCACAAGGAAGAAGTGCAGAAAGATGCCAGAAGAATGAAAGATTAAAGGCCATGGAGAAAGATCTAACGCTAAAGGAAACCCTTGGGCCAGCCAAGGAACTATTATGGGCCAATATCATTGACTCTGTCAACGATATTTGGCCATCCATTCAAGTGATTTTTGAACAGATAGACTTGATAAAGATAGCTACAGAAGCTATCCAAAAAGTCAAGGAAGAACTAGGAGATATGCCTGAAGATACAACCAAACTTATACACTTCCTCAATAGTAAAAACAAGTATGAATTTCAAGAATTGAATATAGAAGATAGGGTAGAAACAATTTTGGAGGTAAGAAAGGTCCTTTCCAAGAGAAACTTAATGTTAAACTTGGAGGACAGGTGTCAAAATATGCAGGTAGCAATCGATAGATTTATAGCCAAGTTTCAAATTTTGAGAGAGAAAGGATTACCCAGTCCCTTGGTCATAAATGACAAGCTCATGACACAACAAGATTATGAAAACAAAATTAGAGAGTTAGATAAAGAACAGGCCAGTACATCATCGATAAAGGCATTGCCAACAGGTAAAGTTCTTTACCAGACATTTGAAAACCTATTTTTCCTCCAGCATGAGGTGAAACACCTATTCATCACCAAGCCTACCTTTTCTAAGTACATCGAGGTAGATGAGATATATAGAAGGATGTTGAAAATCAAGTTACCTGATGCTGAATTATGGGAAAAATTGACTGATTTACTATAGTAAAATGTAGTAAAATGGTTAATGTATAGTCAGCATGGTAAAAGGTAAAGGAAGGTCAACATGGTTAAAGAGTATCACTACCAAAAAGTATCAGATGAAAGCCAAAAGTAACTAAAGCCTCCATCATGAAATTTCAAACAACAAAGAGCATAAAGGGCTACAAACCAAACTATAAAGGCCAGCAACACCACAATAAAAGGGACAGCATGAAATCAATTCAATAGCTGTCTCTATCCTCTTGCAAAAAGATATCTGTATTTCCTATATTAAATCTCAAGTTAGTTTGAGATAATTTGTAATAATTTTTGTATAAATACTTCACAATTCGGAGTATGCAGTGTGGATTCTTAGACATTTCTATAGAAGTTTGATTAAGAGACTGTAGAGCTATTGTATCACTAACTGAGCTAGCAAGTTGGATTGATAAATAAAGACAAGATATTTCACATGATTCATGTGTTAAGCTAAGTGCAGGCAAGTATTTTCTCATGTTATTGTTATCTTTCTTAAAGTTTTTCCATAATCTTTAATGTGTTTCTATATCTGAACGCTATAACTAGAATGATATCTCAGAATTTGTTTAATTACACTCTGTTTTAACTGTTATGGATTTGAATGTTTTCTACTGATATCTAAGTTAAGGAATTATTAATTGCTCCTTAGTTTAGGTTGTTTCCTTATAATATATATCAAAGGATCCTTAATTGCCCTTTCTTTCCTATTACCCTCTGTTCCTCATTTAAATCTCGGTCTTAGAATTATTAATTTCTCTATCACCTTGATTTGAACCATTTCATCTTCCTGTTCCAAGGACCTGCACTTTACTATTTTTCCCTCTGAACATTCCCTTTAGTGAGTTGATCCAGTCCGACTGCTCTTCTGTTGACTCCATAGCCCAATGGTCTAAAGACATCATTCTATCCATTTGCTTTAAGGATCCACCATCAAATCTCCAATACAAATCAAGAACCACCCTGAAAATTCATAATTAGCTTGAAATCTCAGAAAACAAAGCTAAATCATATAGAGAGAGCCCTCTCTGAGCCATAGGTTGGCTAGAGCCTATGCTTAAAAGTTGGTTTGTGGTTACCTCGGTCATTTTCTTTCTTCTAATAACTTCTAGAAAAATTCTGATGAAGGTATTCTAGAAGCTATGATGGAACCTAAATGTGCACCAACCCACTATATTTTCACCATAGAGTCAAAATATTTCCTACCACCAAGAAAGTTTGATTGGTTCAAAAAGCCCATCCCAGCACCCGATGCATTCCAAGAAGGGAATATGTCAAATATTTCACTTACCATCAAGGTGAATATTTCAAACAAACCTGGAAAAGTTGAAGAGATCTTCGTGGGAAATGATCACATACACATCCTCTCCAGAGGAAATAATCACATACACATCCTTGTTCCAAGAATACATGGATATTTTTGCATAGGATTACTCTGAGATGCCAGGCATCAGTCCCACCATTATGGAATACCATATTGACATGCGGCCTAATTCCCATCCTGTTAGGCAGTAATAACGTCACTTACATCCTTCTAAGACAAAAGCAATCAAATAGGGAATTGATAAACTCCACAAAGTGGGATTCATCTATCCTATTGCTTACACGTCTTGGGTTTCTAACCCTGTATGCATTATGGAAAAATAGGGCACCATCCACATTTGTACACATTTCCGATATATGAATAAAGTTTGTCCCAAATATAATTACCCTTCACCATTCATCGACTAGGTCATCGACGTTTGTGCCAATCACAAGGCCATATCCTTCATGGACGGGTTCTCTGGGTATAACCAGATCCAAATTTGCTAAATGGATCAGTAAAAAACTACATTGACAACCTTTTGGGGTACATTCGCATACCAAGTTATGCCTTTTGGTCCTAAAATTGTTGGCGTCACCTTTTAGTGGGCCATGAACTTCATCTTCCATGATTTGGCTCATATTATCGTCGCCTATTTGGTGGACCTTATAGTGTGATCCAATAAATGTACTAACCATTTAGAGGATCTCCGTGTGGTTTTTCATAGATGTCGAAAACCTAACCTATGATTGAACCCTCTCATTATGTATTATGTGCCAATGTCGAAAGACTATTGTGATTTATAATTTCCCAGCAAGGTATTGGAGTTGACCCACTCAAAGTATAGGCCATTAAGGAAGTACCACCTCCAAGAACATTGAAACAATTACAAATCTTGTAGGGTAAGACAAATCTCTTACGATGCTTTGTCCTTGATTATGACACTTTCACGTAAGGCTTTCTATGCCTCCTTCATCAGGATATTCCCATCTGCTGGGATGATCAGGCTCAAAAATCATTTGAAGCTTTAAAATATATAGTATCTCAAGCTCCCTCGATTAACCCAACCTACCACATAATGACTATACCCTATATCTATCAGCATTAGATGTAGTTATCGCTAGGGTATTAGTTCAAGACGAACTAGATAACAAGGAGCACATAATTTATTACGTCAGCAAGAACCTATCCAGGCCTACATTCAAGTATCAACCATAAGAAAAACTGCCTTAGCCCTAGTACATTCAGTACAGAAGCTTCAACATTATATCATCCTTTAGACCACTATCGTAATAACAATTATTAACCCCATGTGATATATGCTCACTCGTCGTATGATGAAACATAAATATGCTCGATGGATTGTTATACTGTAAGAATTCGATTTATAATTTAATTCTCATAAGAGAAATAAATGCACTCATCCTCTCTGAATTAATCACTAATCTCCCAACATATACCCAAAGATCTCTTATTAATGATGCTCTTCCTGATGAACATCTATTTTTAGTATCAATAGATGACCCTTGGTATTATGATATCCTCCTTTTCTTATGAACTCAAAATTTCAAACCCCAACTTACCCACGAGGATCAGAGTCGCATATGCCACTAAGCCTCCTCTTACCTTATTATGGGGGATGTCCTTTATCGACACTATCCTTTCGTAGGTGCCTCACTCATGAACAAGCTGAGCAAGCTTTAAATAATTTACACAAAGGGGCTTATCGTAGCCACCTCTCGGGGATGGTCACCGCTCAAAAATCCTTTGTGTTGGTTATTTCTAGTCCACCTTTTTCCATGATTGCATACAGATAGTCAAAAGATGTGAGCATTGCCAATGATACACTCATAAGGTGATAGCCCCACCCACTCCCCTACATACAGTCATCATCGTTGGTCCCTTCTGCAAATGGGGCATATACCTCATGACCTATAACCCCCCTCATTGGAAACCATAAGTACATTGTGGTTGCCATTGACTATTTCACCAAATGGGCATAAGAAATTCCCACATACAATAACACCGCGGAAACTGTTGCATGGTTTTTCTTTAACCATTTCACAACACAACTTGGTGTCCCTAAGGAGTTGGTTTCTGACCATTGTAAACATTTCAAGAACGAAATATTTCATGAGTAATCCCAACACCTTGGTTTCTCTCATGAGTTTACTTCCCCATACTACCCTCAATCCAACAGTTAAGTAGAAGTTGTCAACAAAGTTCTCAAAACAATGTTTTAGCGTATGGTGAAAAATAAAAAACCCAATTGGCACCACATGGTGTTTTCAGCCCTATGGGCATACCACACAAGAGTCAAAGCATCAACAAGGTTCACACACTTCTTATTAGTATATGGAGTTGAATATGTATTCGCCATTGAGCACAAGGTCCCTACCTTGCACTCAGCTATCGAAATTCTCAGTGACACCAAACCTTTGCAACAAAGGTTAGTGAAACTAGAGCTTGTCGATGAAAGTCGGTGAGAATCTCTCTAGAATAATGAAGCATACAAAAAAGGGTCAAAGCCTTGTTTTATCACAACATCACCCCTAAGAAATTTACCAAAGGCAAGTTAGTCCTCCATTACAATGTTTCCCAAGAGGCAGCAGGACCTAGGAATTTTGAGACATTATGGAAGGGTCCATACATTATCAAACATTGCCTCCTCAAGGGGCATACATCTTATTAGAGATCGATGCAACTTTCCTAAAACATCACATCAATGGTATTTACCTCAAAAAAATTTCACCCATATGCTCAAGTAACCCTAGAAAGTACATGTATGCACCAGGACTTGTTTTTTGTGATGATCACTTCATCATGCACCCAATCTAAAATCACTCTCTCTTCATGTGTCACAGATGGAGCATCCATTATTTTATCATTTTGGATTTGCTGATGGTGATTCTTGATGGTTGAAAACCTAGCTCCCGCAACCTAGGCCATATAATCTCCTGACCGGAGACCCTGTCTCTTCAATGGACTTTGTATTGGGTCAGCCCCCAACAATCAAGTTGAATATGATGTAGTCATAGGTCTCTTGGCTGATTCCTCCAACTTAGGTATCCCTCACCTGCATGTATTCTTTGATTCCCAGCTTATTGTATCACAATTGAACAAAACCTTTCAAGTTCATGATCCACGTCTTTTTTAGAAATATCCGCATGCACAAAGGTTAGCTCAAAATTTTGATTATATCAAACTTACACATACACCTAGGGATAAAAATCATACAACTGATCACAAATCTAATCAGTTCCAAGGCTGACATACATCACATACATATAACCATTAAGATACGTAAACCATAAGAATAATATCCATATCAAAGAAAAGGCAGAAATACATCAAATGCATAGAAGCATAAGGCACATCATAACAACCACCAAAAATTATCATCTCGTATATAATTATCAAAAAATATATGAGTACAAAAAATAGTTGTACATCCACTGGCTCATGGCCAGATAAAATAAGTCCCAAAAAAAGGGGAACATCCTCATAATGGGTGCTTTCCCTGGTACATATATCTGACTATATGCATCTAGGGTTGGAGCCCTCGCCCCCTCTCCTGAGGTTCAATCTCCACATTAGGTGCCAAAAAGGTCAGCAGTTTCCATCGCCATCATGATGCACCAAAGAATTGGTTGGTGTTCCCAATCACGTGCCATCACCGTCTCCACCACCACGTCCCACAATCCTACCCAACCATCCTTAGGCGTCCCCCTAATTAAGGGCTCGGGTCAACCCTAGGCATCCTCGTAGTCTTAGACTTGCGTCGCCAAAGCTGTTAGTTGAGCCTTTGCTACCTCGAAATATTCTCATAGTATCTCCTGCTCCTTGGCAGCATATGATTTGATCCCCTCCCTGGAGGGACCATTTATATTGAGTCATCGACGCTGTGCCGACCTCTCAAGACCCTCCTCCTCTCGTACATCCCACCGTCATTGAGGTACAATAGGATCACCAGCCCCCCTCATCTGCCATAGATTGTTTCCTACCAAGAAGGCAAGTGGCTGTGCATGCAGCCCCACATATGCAAGAACAAAGACATGATATCAACATCATAATTTTTTTATCATAAAACATACATGTCAAAAAATTGAAATGCAGAAATAAAACAAGTCATGTACATGCTAGACCCCAAGCGTCACCAGGGGGAGCCCCATATCTGGATCACCGATAAAGCTCACTCCACGATACGATAAATCAAGAATCATCTGAGGGATGGAAAGAAACCAACCCTCCACCTTAGTATTCCAATAATGCCCCATTTCACCTGCATTAGCCCATGGCATCACGGGTGCCCACTGTCTCATCCTAGTGTCCCTAGTAGGACCTGGGGCACATTTATAAAAGGTCGTAGCATCAAAACTCTCTCATATAGGATGCTAGACAAGATACTAGCATAACAGAATATCCCATGTGATCCCTGCAGAACCTTCGTCAACTGGGAGACCATCCCCCTATACACAAAACTAACCCAGTCAAAAAATTGCCCTGCTTGCAGCCTCAACAACACCGTGCCCGTAGTGCTCGATACATAGTGTGGAGTCGTCGAACCTGCCAAGCGCAGGATCATCAAAAATAGTTCACACTGGGCAAGATTCAAGATAGATGAAGCTCTGATGTACTGATCCTCAGTAGGGTTGGACCCGTAGTGGGCCTCTGCCCATCTACGAATATGCACCTGCCTAGGTAGAATGGGATGTGGAAAAACCTCTTCTCGAGGTGCCAAGCCTATCACACAATATATATCGACTTCCACACTTATTAGTAGATTAGACTCTCTGACGATTAAGATCTATCAATATATGTCCCACAATTGAAAATAAATAAATCTCAAGAACTCATGATACGATCTCAAGAGGAGTTCTTAAGGAACTTCAGCAACTCCCTTCAAGATAATTTCCTCCTAGCTATAGGATCATATGCGACCGCTACCCACAAAGGCTACCAATACCACTCTCGCTAGAGCATGCCCATCTTGCCATCAAGGATATCAAATTTTAAAAAATCAGTCTCCTAGGCTGTAAAAAACCATTTCTTAAGCATTGCACATTTATGGACATCACAGATGCATATGCGCTTTTGTTTCTCAAACAGGTGCACAATGCACATATATTCCACACCATAACCCACTATGACGCCATATTTGGGCTCACGCATTTGCTCGCTAATTAGACGTGTCATCTGCGTGTATTTTATTAATTCACACACACAGACTATGTGGTGTAGTGCAGTCGAACTGTGACATCACCAAAACAATCACGACACGAATTTTAACTGATCATTCTCACCGACTGTGCGGTTATCAACTACTTTCTCGTGCAGTCCTTGGGAAACATGTGGAGACCGCGTTACTATCACTCACTCACCCATGCAGTCCAAGATTTTTGACCCTAAAAAGGTCATACAAGGCACCCCTATATGACCTACCTAGCCTAATCTTCCAGATTTATGAAGTAAGGGTTCATTGTTCTAACCTATCTATCCCCGCGTGCTACGTTGGTTCACCCGCTGATCGTAATGGCAAGAAATAACTCCTAGATCAGCTCTTGCCTCCAAAAATAGTAAGTGTAAATGAGATGGCATTGGGCCCGCTTTGCCCTATAGTTCACCCTTTTCAACATCTTCTCAAGCCCAATATAGGAGCTCAAGATCTCCGTTTTCAAAATCATCAAAGACATAAGGATCAGAACCACATCATCTTCACCATGGTACCCTTCATTCCATTTCAACCCAAAACTCATTTTTGGACTTGCCACATGCTCAGAGTACCACTTTAGGTGTGCCTTCTCTTGTTTTTTCAATTAATCTTGTTCAATCACCTTCAGATTATTTATATGATCAAAAATAATGTTTTCACTTAGGGTATTGGCTTTTAAATTGCAGGTACATCAACAAACGCCTTGCCATGCTCAACACCTGGTGGCCAGTATCAAAGTAGGTATCATTAATCACTCATCATGATAGGCTTACCACAAAGCTTTGCATATCCTAACAACATTTCTCTGAGAAGAACCATAGGGTCCATCATTTTGACCACGTTTACCATCACATCCCCTTGCATATGGTAAATGTCCATGTCGGTTGATAGAGCCTTCCCACTCATGGATCACCTCATAGACCCCCACATACCATTGGGATCCATCACCATATACCCAAGCTCGGGAACCACTTTAGATTTCATGCCTTGAACATCAACCTCATTCTTTTCCATTCATTTCTTACCAACCCCATTCTCGGTCCACCGCTTGAATGTTGCAACATCTCAAGACAAACTCAACACCACATTCTACATTTGGCATACCATTCACCCATATTATAGTAGACCATTCGCGTCACTTCATCCACCTCACCTACCCAACAAGGAGATGAACCAATGAGGCCACCACCCTCAACAAAAACACCATACCTCCATTAAGGTCAACATTTTCATGGGGCACTAGTCTTCGTGTCTGTACATCCAAACCACCTTCATATTATTTTGGAAAATGTACAAATATTTCTTAGGAAAAAATTCCCACCCATATTTTCTTGTATTTTTAACCGACAACAGTTTCTAGCCACCCTTGGTTAGAGCTCATTGATCATCCACATTCATTTATCCTCTTTATGTCAGTCAGAACATAATTACACCTACCTTGGAAGTCCTACCGACTTGAGGGCCATCCATATCAAAAAAAGTGTTCTAACTTCCGTCATTTGCATAATAGCTTCGACCTTGGGCTAGTTTTCCATATCTATTCACATTGCCAACTTTCATTATCATGCCTTGTTTGACCCACACTATTACAGTATGTTTCACCTTATATTGTCCCTCGAATCAACATTTCAGACAGTTGACACTTCTTTCCTGTCGAATTCAAAACTTATATTCTAGGATTGAGGTAGTACCTTGGATACTCCCCGTTTTAAGGGATATACTTAGGTGGCACAATGGGAATTAGTATTTCCCACTGACGTCATTGGTCCCCTTGAAATTCAACACCAACATAAGTTTTCATGTCAAGGTGGTACCGTACTTAATTACCATTGTAGTTCTTTCATTAACGTGAAGACCCATGCATGCCTCAGCACCTAATTCATTAGTTCAATTTTCTTATGCATGGGGGAACCATATTCAGTCCATTTTCAAAATAAATTCCCTTGAGGGCGTCAACAGTTATCATCGTCAGCCATCGACATGATAACCGCAACAATGTTGACTGGACAAAAGCATTTCTTGTCTGATTCTAATAATTTGTCACTAGCCATCATAATGAGCATGGGACATGCCCGCCTCGTATAAACATTTTTTATTTTTTATTTTAGGTTTTCTTTAGAGCATGGTTATCCTTTGTACTCTGTCAAGGGGTTTCCCTACCCATCTCTGTAACAAGTTATCCTCTCTCTGAATAAGTTGATAAGATTATCTGTCAGAATAAAAAAATGTGACTATATTTCAGCTATGTGTTTGATCCTAACCTCATACATTAGGGGGAAATTGTTAACACCAGAAAATCGTACGCATGTTTGCGCAATCCAAAAGATGCTTAAAGTTATCCATCATAATGCACAAGTGAAGATATTCTAGCTGAGGACATTATGAAGTTCAAAAAATTTAATTTTTCCTAAGGTCCAAAGTTTATGGAGTTTAAAATTGAAGTTTGTGTGGTTGTTTCTTCAATAGCCGTGCATCGCACAATATTTCCTTCGAAAGTCCGGTCGTGAAAATGGCTAACTCAGCAAGTTCAAGACCACTTCATAGACTTGGAGGTGATTCTCTAACAGGATCTCAGTCTAGGACAACCGAATTCGATTTGCCCTGAAGATGTGTAGCCCTTAATGGAATCATCTTGTCCTATTGATAATTCATTGTCATTCATGAACCAAGAGAGGGAAGATGGATTAAAAAATTCTATATAAATAGGCAATGGGAGAAACAAAATATGATACAATGTTATGCTGGCCAGATTGCTATCAAAGAAACCCAACATGTCATTGTAGAAGAAAAGACAGTAAAAGCACTAGCATGTTGGTCATATTTCTTCTAAGAAATCCATCATATTAGTGAGAGGAGAAGAGTGCACCATTGAGAGAGTCTTCATAATTCTTTGAAAGAAAGGAGAAGTTTTCAAAGAGATTGAGGAAAGGAACCTCCTTGATGAGGATTTGTGAGCACCATAGCTCAAAGAATTCTCTTCAAGTGTTTAGTATTCATCTATTGTATTTAATTTCTACTACCAACAGTCAATAAAGGGATATTTTTCCATTATTTTTTTTACTTGTTTGCTCCTTTGAGCATTATTTGTGTATTTATCTCTTAGTTTTAGTTCATTTCTGTATATGCACTGTTTTCACTATTTGCAATGCTTTGTTTATCTAAGTCTGTTCACTAACGACACAAACTCTATTTGTATTCCTTTGCAGGGAACAACCAACTGCTAAGGAGGTGTCTTTTGGTACACCATTGCTACAAAAACACTACTACAACAATCATTGGGAAATTTATATTACAAAAAGAATACAACAAAAAGATACTTGGTATTGCATCCATACCATGTTCAAACATATTCAAACTTTCTACATTGTAGTCCTTAATTGAGCCTACAACCAACCTGCAACGCAAATTGGTTTGGATTTTAAAGAAAATAGCCTAGACTTCCCTAGTACTATAAACTCTATAGTAAATGTCTAAAATTATAGCTATGTAGAAATACCATAAACTAACATAATGCATATCTATTGGAATCATTGTCCTAGCGTGTGATTGTACAAGCGTGTGATTGTTTGTACATTCTCTTGTTCAAATTTTACCATCTCTTCATTATATTGGTTCAACTTTTCTTCCCCCAAACTTTAACCTATGTATGAGTATGCTGCCATCTTCTGAGTTGACGATATAGACTGCTCCCCTTGGTGCAAATTCATAGTTGGGTTGCAAAGAATACTGCATTCTGCCTCCACCACTAATATCCATTTCTTCAAATCCATGAGTGAATCCATTATATGAGCTATCTAATAAGAAATCTATTGTTCCAGATCATGTTATTTAGAAGCCAGATTATAAATGGAGAAGGGATTACAATGCACTTTCTCCTCATGGGTTCCTACAACATGTCGGTCCTTAATTTTAATTTTAACTTTTTTATTCAAAATAAATCCCAAGTCAAACTTTCCATCTAACATCAATTTTTCTTTTTATTTTTTTTCGATTGGATTAATCTTTGAGGTTCGACGAACCTGAGAAAACCTCAATTTTTCTTGAGCTTTGTGAATCCTCAAACAAAGGTTCAGGTTCGACAAACCTTGTGACTTAGCCCTCACCCAATCAAAATGATTAGTGTCTTTCTATGGGGACTTTTGGGAAGCTAGAAGAATTAATTGTTGTTGTTATACTAGTTTACTAATGTAAAATTTACAATAAATAATTTTTTGTCAGCAAGAAATAACACTGAAATGTAAAGATATATGATGTGAAAATAGCTCATATGAGTATAAAAATAATATACTAACCAGATATACATATTTTTCTCTACTTATACATTTGGTTATAGGGGTTTCTTTGTTAAATTGGTTGCTTCCCTATGACTGCAGACTGTGAAATCTATAGAAAAATGAAGAAAACAATAGCAATGCCCTTCGAAATCAACCATCCAATAGCGACTTTGCACTCTAGATCAAAGATCCAAGACTGAGAGGCTAGGAGATGGAAAATAGACCCCTTTTGGATGAATCATAAGCCTTACACCAACAAAAAAAGGTAATTTCCAACAAATCTTGGAGTTACTTTACTGAAGTTATGGGGTCAAACCCCACTAGGTGGAAAACCCATAAAATATTCCAACAATAAATATAAAGTTGTAATGAATGGAAATGTTGTTTTTTACTCTAAATTTTTGATATAGTCAAGTAAAATCAGTTTAAAAATCTAACTACAACATTCTGGTTAAGATACTTACTTGCAATTTGCCTTGAACCTTAAAAATCAACAAGATATATTATGCCACAAAAATGTTTTAATGCAAATTTGTACATAAAACTCAATATACCCGTGAATATAGTATGGAAATAAAGCTTGAACAACTAGTACATTAGTCCTTGGTTCGGATATATCTCTATTATTTGAAATCCCAAGGTTAAAACTAGTTAATTAAGATGCTAGCCCTTCTTCTTTATCTATTCGTTGAAAGTTTTGGAAAATCAATTAAGGATTTACTGTATTTAATATTATCTACTTCAACTGTTACTGATGGAACACTGAATCTAACTTCCATATTACAACCTAATATATGATAGAACTTAGAAGGGCCTCTACAATAATTTTCCAATATTTTCCATATCAACATATAATCTGGATGTAAGAATCATGATTGAGCAATACCCATCCATTTTTGTACATGTATTGAAAGAAAACTACTTTCAATATACAACTTGCTAGAAGTACTTGAGGTGCATTTTTCTATAATCCTCCAAATGTATGTCAAACTCTTTGCGTTCACGGGCCTTATCTTTGTTTGGCCTGAATCACCACTTTCATTCATGTTCAAAGGTGAAGCGCCTACACTCTTAGTTAAAGGGAATATTCCTATATATCCATTCAATGCAGGTAGTATAATCAAATGTGTGAGGACATGCTTACACGTTTGAAAGAAGTATTCCTTTGTTCTCCCCATTATAGTCCATGGAACTGAATTTCTAAAAGTCTTCAAACTGCTTTTTTAGTTTGATATCATAGGCTTTGTTACAGTCCTCAAATCCAATTTCTTAAGATGGGTATGAAAGGGATTTTTTCTCATCCCACTTTGTTTGGGGAGTCATAATAGACCAGATCTTTGTCATTTCTGTTTCTCAGAGTTATAGGGCTTTGAATTACATTAGTACCATAGAGTTGGTCAATAAGATAGATCGATTAGGTTTAAATTTCAAAATATTTGTTTCTATCTTTGTTGTTTGCATTGGTAATTTAATGGTGATCGATGATGATGGATATAGTTCCTTTTTAGATCTCTACATACAAATCTGGTATAGAGAAGGGTCTGTCCTCTAAGTCACTGTGTTCAACGAACAAAATCCTTGAAATTTAAAGTTTGTTGAACTTGATTACTTACCGAAATTATTCTATTAGATTCGTTGAATGACAAGGAAAACACAAACCCGAACTTGAATCGAACACGAACTCAAACACAAAAGCGAACAAAACTACAAAAGTCACATTAAAATCGATGAAATTTGTCTTTTGTTCGAGTAATTTTCATCAGTTAATAATTCATTTTTAGTGAAAAATTTCAACTCTAAATCTATAGCATATGCTCACAGTCTCGTTCTACCTCTTCAACCTCATAGTCGTGTCCATCTACAATGTACAACACTTTTCAATCTATTACGTATTGACCACTGCATCCTGACAGACATAGTGATGACAAATGCAAGTTGCAAAGATGATATAGGTGATTCTATATTCATATAGGAGTGTATATTGATTCGATAAGACCATTGCAGTCGACATCCATCTAATCTCAATGTGTTGTCACTACTATATCCAACCAAATCCAAACCTAGATGCATGTCTCTTCAATAAATATTAGATAACAATGCCTTCTTCCATTTCTTGTGTAGATATGCAACGGTAAAGATTAGATTTTAGATTTTGGAGGCATAATTTAATCCAAGAGTCTTTCTTTCTTATTGCTTACATTTGTGGTGCATGTTGCCATTGAATTTTCAATGAATGTATTAATATATACATAAATTAGAGTTCATGTTTTCAATTTATAGGTTATCCTAAATTTGTTTGCACGTTGCCATTCATGGAGTTTCCTCCTATCATAATTATTTCTTCGCTATCTATGGCTTATCTGTGTTAATGTATATGTTCTGCAGTTGTAATTAACGCTCCGTGATTGTTCCAAAATCCACTCAAGAATGGTTTAATGGATCTCACATATTTACTTTGGCCTATTTCAGTTTTTGAATGATTCAATGATATTGTCAAAAGGTCATGTCTTATTTAGGAAAGGTTGAGAGAGGTCCTGCAACACCACTTTTATCACCCATCCACTCCATATAGCCAAAATTCGTCTTCAAATAACACTCTTCCATACATAAAAAAACTTTGCTTTTAATTTTTCCACCACCTACACCACCTCCTGATGATTTTAGTTTTGTCCTTTTACTTATTTTGACTTTCCCTCATCTCCACCTACAATATAAGGTCTCAAAGAAGAATTAAGTGACTGCTACAAGAGGGAAATTCCTTCTGTAGAAGCCTATACAGTCACATCAAAATCCCAGAATCATTTTTTTCCACCCACAGAGTAAAATATCCAACCACCTTGAGCATCATGAAGTCATTTATGAAGTGAGAAGGGGCACACCAGCAGATAATCCATCCACTCCAACAACAACGACTCAAAAATTGGAGAGATGCCTACAAGCAAGAAAGGTTCAATTAGTCAACTACGTCATGTGAATACTTGTTCACAAGCAAAACAAGGAAATTAGAACCTCGAGAGAAGCATGGATTGATCATAAACTCAGAAGCAACATGCATGCCTCTCCAACAAACATTAGGTAGGTACATGTATGCAATATTATTCACCTCTTCTCTTGAGCATGTTATGGTTAGAAATTTGTTGTCAATGCATTAGAGATGAGGTTTTATAAGCTAAGTATGTGTCAATAGTATCAAACACAGTCAACTAGTTAAGTGCAACTAACTCCCTCACTCATGCAAAGTGGAAAAGACAAATTAAGAAGGGTGATGATTACGAGGAGTTGGGACAATGGTTCAAAGATGAAACTCATGCAAAGGCCAAGTCACCCAAGCACACTGATCCTACTATTATAGAAAAAAATAAAATAACAAGGCTCAACTTCAATTGTATCAATGCTCATTCCCAAAAAAGTTAGAATGGCTCATTAAGGCATTGAGGGTCAAGCTATATGATACCAAGGACTGCGTGGGGTGCTACAAAAGAGATACATAGTTGATTTTCAGGTGCTACAAGATCAGACATAGATGCTACAAGAAAAACAATACTGCTACAAAAGAAACAAGACTACTACAAGAGAGACATATTGTGTGCTATAAGAGAAACATAGCCACTACTGGAGAAAACATAGATGCTATAGGAAGGGAGAAGTTATTGCAAGAGACCTTCATTTTGAGGAATTTCACCCCCAAACCTTAGGATTTGGAGGCAGGGTAAATACATATTTATCCTTTCCATTTAGGATTTGGAGGCAGGGTAAATACATATTTATCCTTTCCATATGTGAACAAGATGTCTACAAAAATTTAATTTAATTAATTAATTTATTTTTTAATTTTGATTTTATATTTTATTTTTTAATTTTAATTTTAATTTTTTATTTTTATATTTATTTATTTTATTATTATTATTATTATTATTATTATTATTTATTATTATTTATTTTTTATTTTTTCAATAGTATAACCTATGGGAAACTTTTTATAAAAGTTTATAAAAAAATGAAATGTGGATGTTTTCATTCAATTGTGCCTGATAAGAAGGGTAATTGCAATTATTTTTGAGTGAACATGAAATCAACCTTCCTACAAGCAATATAAGAAAACATTTTTTTTTTGCCTTTTTCTTTGTCAGGCCAGGAGGTAACTCCTCAAATGAAATTGTATTATTCATTTAGGTTGTTCATTATTATATACAAGAGGGAGTTACTGTTCAATTTCATCTCCTGATGACTCTCCATTTCCTCTATTATTTATTTACACTAAATACAATTGTTCACATAATAGTCATAAGGAGCATTCTTTTATCCTCAATAAGTTTATCCTTACCTTGCCTAGTCACTATCTATCAGTGTGGATTGGGTCGAGGGGAGTGCTAGTAGAAGTACAAAATGGTCGTAAGGAGCAGTCTTTTATCCTCAAAAGCAGTCTTTTATCCAAGTAAGCAGTCTTTTATCCTCAATAAGTCTTTTATCCTCAAAAGCAGTCTTTTATCCTCAATAAGAGTGTGGACTGGGTCGAGGGGAGTGCCAGTAGAAGTACACAATGGTTAGAAGGAGCGGCCTTTTATCTTCAAAAGCAATCTTTTATCCTCAATAAGTATTTAATCCTCAAAAGCAATCTTTTATCCTCAACAAGTCTTTTATTAGTCTTTTATCCTCAATAATCCCGTGATAGCTGATTTGTGTTGGAAACTAGATAAGTACATTGTTAATGTGATTAAATTTCTTTCCAGAACAATCCTTGTTGTGTCTTTTATTTTATTTCTAAATGAAATGGAATTCTAATGAATGAAAATAAAAGTTTCAATATTGTTTTTATTTTTAAAATAAACATATATGATAGATATTGTTAATAAGTAGGGGCACCGATTAGTCCGAAGCCGAAACAAGCACTGACACATTTGCTTGGAGCAATCCAAAGCTCAGATAATAAAATATGGAAGGAAAGGTGGGAGGTTTCAGGATGAGGAACCCACCGAGAGATTTCTACATCTAGTTTTCACAAACATATGGTGAATTAAATAAGTACTAGTAGTAAAATAACACTAAGAATAGTAAATGAATTTTGTAAGACAAATCTTAATTCCATCAAAGAAAAAAAAACGGAACTAACTGAATAAATGAGATTATAATACAAGTAAGGAAAAAAATTGTGTATACCAACAACGAACCAATTTTAATCACCAGAACGAGGAACTACAACCCAAGAATGATTTTATACATTAGCATGAAACGAGGAATTGTAAATATTCTAGGGTTGAGAGAACCTAATATGTATTCATTTTATACATCCAATAATGATAAAAACAACAAGTATATGAATAAAAGGATTGTTATGGGAACAATTCTTTAATAAAATAAAGCCCAACAATTATCATATAGAACATAAATTCAAAACCCTATCCATTAGGGTAAGTAGCCACAAAAAAATTTATTTATAAAAAGAATATTTTCGCTGCACTTACCAGCTGAGCGGTCAACGGTAAGCCATTAATTTGCATTAATATGAACTTTGATTTAGTATAGTTATTGCATCACAAAAATTACAGATGAATACATTATTAATAATTTCTTCCATTCAGAGAAAGCCTTCCAAGGAAGGCAGCTTATATATGAGGGTTTTATTAAAGAAACCTTGGAAATTACAAGTGTATGTACATAAAAAATAGAGCAGAAAACCCCCAGGTCGATGGGTCACTAGTAGTGTTGGAGAAAACATACAAAGATTGAGATATGTGCTCTTAAAACTCTTAACAAGTGAAATAACCCTACAAGAAGAATGAATCGAATCGTGACCACCTAAGTTCGATGTAGGCACAAGATATCAAGTTGAATGAACACTCTAAGCAATACTTTTGTAGGTGGAACTCTACCTGTAACAGTGACAAAGAAAACCATTTAGTATGTTACAAGATAATGGAAATCATAGGAAGAATTTCTAAAAAGATTAAGAAAACCTGCTCACCTAAGTCTCATTGAGTCGAGATAAGAACATTTCCATACCATTGGAAGGCACAAGAAAAGGTAGTATATGTCAATCAAACACTATTGAATTTAAAACTCATAAGAGAAAGTCCTCCTTTACTTGAGATTTTGGAGAAGCCGGAGCGAGTCTAGCCCTCGCTAAGCAATGGGGGACAATAACGAAACATTAGTTCTGTGACCTACAATCTATATTCAGAGAAATGATAATTGTAAGAGCGTAACCCAAAGAACCTCTGACCCAATTGATTGAAATGTAAAACTGAGGAAGCTATGGGGGTTATATGCAAACCTAGTACGGTAGCCGGAGCAGTATTCTTCACAAATAAAGCTAGGTTTGTACCATAATAACGACACTCAAAAAACAACTAAGGAGGTCATAAATGAGACTGGTTGGAGGTGGAGGGAGGGGGAAGTTACTCCTTAACTACCCTGCCAAATCCTAGATCATCTGATCAAGAAACCTAGAATCACAATAGTGGAACACTTTATGTTTCAGAAGAAAAATATTTCGCCACGAATTAAAGATCATGCGTGACAATTGGATTTTCGAAAGAATTATTGAAGGACACATTTACAACCTTAATGATTAAGCCGGGCGCAGAGTAGGCATGTGGATAATGAATATTAGTCATAAGGTATGAAACATATCACTCAGACTATAACGAGACATCTAATATGATGTTTTGGGAAACTAATATAATAGTTTTATACTACATGAGGCTTTACATATAAGGATAGGCAATAACAATCGAAGTTGTAGTAGAACATTATATATGTAAACATTGTGCCATTGTTATGTGAAATATAAAGAACTATAGTGTGACAAAAATTAGCAGTGCAAGGTTTACATGATAAAGAGCATTTAAAGAAGATATAAGGATAAGTATGGAAAACATATAATCTTGATAGGGATGGTAATTTGATTAAAAAAAGATATTTTAGGGGTTTTACAAGTTGTATGAGAGCTAAAGGATTCAACACTGAGGTCTGCTTAATGGAAAACAACAGAAAGTTGTGTCATGTTTCACAAAAAAAGAAGAATTAGAAATATGGTGACCCCACTTATAAGACAAGGTTCTGAACTCTTAGTTGATTCAGATCTGGAAAATGTGGGTGCGGTTAAGTGAAGGACCTCAGTGCATATTCGTCATGTTTTTTTTATAAAGTGAAAAAATAAAATGCAGAAAGGAGGACAAAAATTACTAATTAAGGACTAGGAATGAACAATAAACCAAATAACTTTTTATGTTATAAATCTAAGACAAATAAACAAATCTTGTCATGAGTACATTGAAGTAATTCCACTATGTGAGTTAACTTATCAAAAGACTAATTGACTTATTGTTGAAACCACCCTTACTTACAAGAATTGACTTATTAGGTGGCTAAGAGAGCAAACGACTATTTGGAAGATTTACTTAATAACACATGATAATTAAGAAAATTATATAATCCTGTCACTGTTGTATAATGAGAGAAGTTTATCATCTGGAATAATGAGGAAATGTGTGCACAGACAAATCAGAAGATGTGTACATTAGTTAATTATGTCACATTTCCTATACTATAGACATGTTTGAAATGAAGGGTGGGGGTGTTGCACGGGAAATCACTCTGAAAAGTTTGAGATTATTTGTATGGTGGGTGCCTATTAATAGTGGTGAGAACTTTTTGTTAATTTGTACGAAATATTATTTAGATACATAATTTATGAGATTAATATTCATAAGAATGATATTCATAAGGATTTTGCCAAGAAAAGAGATGGGTATGGAAAAAAGGGTTAAATTAAGTAACATTTAGTTGAAACACCAGATATATTGGGAAAATAATAACTGCACCTACATGGGATGTTAAGCGAGAACCTAGTTGAAAGAGTAACCTTATTTGTGTAGGCGAAGCAAGCTGTAAAGGGATGAATTCTATAGCAACATTGTGAAACACTCACTAATTAATCATTAAAAAATGACGACAAACATCGATAATGATGACAATAAAAGACAAAATTTGATATGTCAAGAATGTAACTCATGCATAATAAATCCAGTAAAATTAAAACCAGTTGGTACAAATCTCATGACTGATGAGAATAATCTCGTGAGGGAATTAATGAACTCTCTCACTAAAAAGCCTCTTCATGAAAGGAGCCATAGAAGTATTGGTGAAAATAGTAGAATAATTGACATAAACCATCAGAATAAAGGTTGTAAAGGTCAAGTAATTCAGAATTGTTTCTCGATTAAAAAAAAATTGAAACGAAAGTAAGTTATGATAAGCTAACATAATAACTTGTGATGAAAAAAATATTAGTCTTTGAATGGGGTAGTGAGAAGTGTATTTAGGAATTTTAATATTAAAGTGATATGATAATTGTATTTGGGTTATTGCAAGGATTTAGATTAACCTAGAAGCATTCAGGAACAATGCTAATGATACCAAGAAAGATATCAACTTACACCAAATTTAGTAAGTATAAAGTGAGCAAGATAAAAGTCATTTCCAAGAATATGGAAATATTCTAGGTAGGAAATGAAATAACCCCCCCCCCCCTCAAAAAAAATTCAGACAACTTCTAAAAATTGTCGTGTATAAACTTGTAATATTGAATCATGTAATTATTCACTAATTGGTTTATTTGACAACAACCTCACTATAGTTAAGGTTGAGTCTGATCAAAATCAAGATGGCAAGAGAATTTTGGTTATGACTATTAGATGTACTTTCAATATATGAAGATTAACCTAAATTGGTATAACAAGGAGAATAGGAATAAAAGTAAGTTAGGTTCCAAGAGTAATCTAGCAGGATTGCAGGAAATTATACATTAAGAAAAAATAATACAACCATAAATTACAAAGGAAAACTCTTAACTTGTTTGATGTTGGTTTAATTCTCTCTCTCTTAAAAGTTTTGGAACAGAGTATGAGCCAAAAATGGGAAACATAGGAAGTTTATATACAAATATATGAATGATAATATATACAAGGTAATGAATGTATATATTAAATACTCTAAAGAACCTACTTTCCTAAGGTAAATTGAAGAACTGATGATGGAATTAGATGAATAAAAAATATATAATTAGAACTAGTAGATAGTTGGATAAGGTAACTAGGGAAATATGGCATCTAATCTTAAGAAATTTAAAGTTGAGATAAGAAAATGCTAAGAGCATATTGGGAGAAGTGGTATTGGTGCTTGTTGAAATGGGAATGACAACCTGCCACCAGTCAATGCTACCTTGGATAAGTACCGCAAGAAACTTCAATATGATTTCTCTAGATACCTATGAAATTTGGTTAAATGATTGATTAGAAGCAACTTTTGCTTACAAAATCAATATGTCAAGATAACCACACCAAGATAGTGTGTTGAGAAAGCTGACAAGCACGGAATATGCAAAGGGGGAAAGGACTTCCCAGAAACCTTAATCAACAGTTTGTACAACAGAAAAGGACACAAACCCTAAGAAAGAGTTAGAAAAATTCATGGGTGAGGCATGTCATAAAAAGTAATGTTGCAATATTTATCAACATGAATTATTTGTTATTTTCGATGATTTTAAGTATGCCCATACTATTCCAAGTGTTATCTTGAGTCGTTATAGTGTTTTTATATAATATTACCTCGTGATTTTAATTATTCATGACTGGAAAGAAAAGAATGAAACCAAGAAAATTAATTGAATTATAAAATCCTCGTCAAGACTTCTATGGATAACTACCATGGACATAACTAGGTTCACTTAAGCAAGGAAAAGGATAATATATGTTGTGAAAGTAGTGAGAGGTTGTGACAGCTAATATCATGATATTATGATAATGCCTAAAGGATAATTGTTCGTGGTGAGCCATTAAGGGGATTTCAAACAAACAACACTCAAGGATAACAAGTATGACTACTGTAAGATGAAGAGTTATTCTCGTGTTGGGATAAGATTGTTGTTTATTAACATTCCATAGGAACCTATAGGTCAAATGTATTGAACATGTTAATTGAATGAAGTAAATGACATATTGAGAATTGATACATAAGAAATAAACTACATTATATTAACATGGTGGGTGTGAAACAATTAATATGCATACGAAAAAAAAAAAAAAAAAAATTAATGTACAGGGAAGAAAAATTGTTTACAATTTTTATGAACCACCTATAATGCAAGATGATGAAGGGTCGAAATTGTAGGAATTTTGCAAAGCAGATTATTGGTTTTGTGTTGGAAGAAAATAAGAAACTAGCCAAAATTAGGCATAACTAAGTGTACTTGGAACAACTAGACATTGACATAACTACCTTAAACATGGCAGGAAAGAGAGGTAATCTTAAATATTACAAACAAACGACTTGTACATATATAACATTTGAAATTAAAGCATAATAGAGCTACTAGATACAACAATATACTAGTTGCAATCCATCATAAAGACATAACAATAAATGGTTTTTGAAATGTTATTACCCTTATGTAAATAGTGCAAATGTTGATCATTCCATGGATTGAAAATCTGCAGTAAAACCTATGGTGGTATCTTTTTTTATTGGCATTGTTATTCAAAGGAATTTAATGTTATGGTTGATAAGCTTACCATGATGTGATTATCTCTTAATGAGTGCAGGTTTCCAACCATCGTTGGGTTGTGATGTATGCTGATGACACTTGTTGGCTACACAAACCAATGTTTTTAATAAAATTTGATGTGATTATATACACATATGTTCTTAAATAATGGTTGATGGAAGCTAATGACATGCATAATGAATGTGGATGTAGATCAAAACAGAAATGGTAT
This sequence comes from Pinus tabuliformis, assembly GCA_031772625.1. Lineage (NCBI taxonomy): Eukaryota > Viridiplantae > Streptophyta > Pinopsida > Pinales > Pinaceae > Pinus > Pinus tabuliformis. Next base: position 165,922,843 of record CM062806.1, on the reverse strand, counting down.
TCTTAGCCAAGTCTTTACGAATTTTAGGACATAGAGATATCATGTTACATAAGAAAATAATCATTTAGGTTAAAGTGTAGTAGAGGCACCTTAACTGGGGGAGGCTACTTGAGAAAATGAAAGTTTCATGTAGGTAAGCATATTTCAGCCTTTTCCACGGAGCAAGAATAAACACTGAGGATGGTGTTTTTCTCGAGTGGGGGAATATGTAATACCCCTTGATAGTTCATAAATATTCTTTATTTACTTTTACTGTAGTAATTGGCAGGTTGCTTGATAAGGATAGATAATAAACATGAATGGTTAATTTTAATTTTTAATTTAAACTCAACTATGGCTTGCCAAAGAATTACTAAAGGGAAAAGATGCTAAGTGAGAGTTCACTTACCATATAGTTAAGACAATTAATCCTCTCCCTAGAGATAAATATCTTAGTTAGGGGAAAGGGAGCCAAGTGGGTGAGGGGGAAGAAACTTGAGGCAACCTAGAGACTTAGACCTGGTTGGAGCAGGTTCAAGGGTGGAAATACAATTGATTCTTCACACATGATGCTATAGAGGAAGGGAAGGATGCTTATAGCTAGGGTATCCTTGAGCAAGTTGGTGGCTAGTGTAAACCCTAAGACAAACGTGGGAGTCTATATGTTCTTTGCTAGACTCGTACAATCTTGATGCCTAAGAACAAACCTTGTTAGGTCATTGTCTATCAGTTGTTTTGGAAGTGGACTAGATTGGAGGGAGTGCTAGTAGAAGTACCAAAACTCATTGGTTGGGAGGAGCAACCTTTTCTCCTCAGTAATCCTATGACAAACTAACTATGTTGGAAACTAGATAAGTACCTTGTTACTGTGATTAAAATTTTGTCAAGAATAGTCCTTGATGTGTCTGTTATTTAATTTTTGAATTAAGTGAAATTCTGATGAATGAATATAAAATTTCCAGTATTTTTTTTTTTTTTTTACTGTAAACATGTAAAATAATTAGTGTTAATAAGTAGGGGCACTGGTTAGTCCAAAGGTTAAACAAGAACCACCCATTAGCCTTGAATAATCTAAAGCTCATATTGTTAATTTTGAATCTCAGAGCTAAATTCCAATCATGGGATTAGATTCCTCTTTTCGAGAGGACCATGTTTGACTTTTCAAGCACTCAATTTGGATAAGGGAAACTATATTTTTTGACGAAATCCCACAATGTCACAAGAGGCAAGTCGACCCTAACAGGAAATTGTACACCGTTGGAAGCCTATAAATACAAGTGACCTTAAGATCATTTAGACATCATCAAACATCTTCTTCTTCCCTCTCTTAATTGGATTGTTTCATACAGGTATGAAGTTGGTGGTTCGTACAAGTTTGAAATTGTAGGGTTTGAAGCTTGCATGTGTGATTAAGGTTTTTTCTTTCCAACCACAAGGATGACACACAATTTTTTAGGTCGTAATTGTAGGAACATAGCTTCAACCGTGCTGTTGGAGCATCTCAACTCCACCCAAAATTATTCCTCCATGTAGTTGGGACCTAGCGTTTCATTTTGACATTTGACCACAATTGACCGTTGATTGGGAAAGTTATCTCTAATCAATATTGTTCATGGGACCATATTTCTGATATTGTTTGGTTGATTTTGTTGGATACTTTTGTATGGGCTTGTTGTACTGTCTGTTTAACATTTTAGACAATCTAATAGAGGATCAATTTCAAAGGGTTTTCCCCATATTAGGTTTTTCCCTGGTCATTGGCAAAAATCTGGTGTCTCTTTTTGATGTGTTGATTATATCCTATTCTCATTTGCATTTATGTTGTAGCGGCTACAACCACCCTCCAAAATTTTGACTTAGTTTTGTTTTTTAGCCTCCCTACCAACTTTTCAAATCACCTTGTCTTGCTTCGTCAAGTACGGAAGCTTCAGTGTTTTTCTTGCACAAAGGCAACCTGTTGATTGTAGCTTCATACATTCTCCTCACAGGTTGTTCACCCAAACTTGGTCCAGCTGCAGGGTGAGCAGCTTCCCCAAGAAATTGCGCATTTCTATAGGGAAACCAGACTTCCCTCCAAAAATTGTGCAATACTGTCTGGCAGCCTGCTGGGCTCTAGAATTGTGCAATTCTACCAGTCAACGGTCACAGTGAAAATTGATCAATTTTCCCGAGCAGGGATGCTCAGCCTAGAATTTGTGCAAATCTATGCAGCAGTTAGCTGCTCTGCCTAAAAATTGTGCAAATCTCCTCGACAGCCAGCTAAGCTCCCAGCCAGAAATGCGAATTTACTTCAAGCAATTGAGCAGCTTCATGCATGAGCAGTTGGGTTGACTAGTTCCACTCGGGACCAAGGAAACTTGACTTGCATGCATGGCTTTCTTTTTCCTGGAATAGCAAAAGGCAACATGCAAAAGGCATCCCATGATTCAGGGAGTTATTTTTAGTAGCTGGAGGTTACATGCAAAGTTGTTTTAGAAACTTTCCTCCAAGTGTCGCTTTTTCCTAAATTTGTGGCATGCAAGTCATGAGCTCAAAAATTATTTATTCGACACATCAGAGCTCATTCTTTCACATCAGTCTTGGAGCTCTGACATCCCACTGTACATCCAGGACTCTTCGACACATCTAGCTCAATTATTCACAGGTAAGTGGCCTTCTTCAAGATGTAGAAGAAAGAATCCTCTAAGAGAATTTCCTCTAGATATTAAAGAAACTAATAAATGTGCAATTTGTGTAGATAACCATGCTACATCAAAATGTCCCTCCCTACCTGGGCTAAAAGTTGTATTTGAAGGGGGACAGCCTGAAGCTGAATCATTGCATGCAATGGAAGCATGAAGAAATTGGCCTCAGGTAAGTGCAGGTATGGTTCCTTAACCTCCACCACATTTTTTTGGTGATAATGCACACTCATATTCCTATCCTAACATTGGTGACTCTCAGCATTGGCAACATGGGAATCAATATCAATATGGACAACCCTCCCAATATTGGCAACAAGGATGGAGAGGGCAAAACCATTCACATCATTCACATAATTCCTATCATGCACTGATGCAATCATGTCCTCCTACATATGCACCTTACCCAATGCCTCAACCATCATTACCTCAGCTGAGTCAACCTATGCCACCATTACCTTTACCTCCACCGTTTCGACCTTCTCAGCTGCCTGCTAAACCTTTATCGAACCCAAATAATAAAGAGGTACAAATGATACATTCTATCACTTCGCTTTCTTCATCCAGATTTCAGATCATGCCAGTTGGAGTCAATGATCTTCAATTGAGAGCAGGGAAAGTAGTAACCTTAGAAAATCAAAAGCAGCCCATGGTGATTATCGATGAGAAAGGAGAGGAGGAAACTCCTGACCATTCTCAGAACGATGACACCATTCAGCCTATCCATTTACATTCTGAGCCCTTGTCATCTTCCTCCAACCGACCTCCCTATCCAGAGAGGTTAGTTGTGGAGAAGAAAGGCCCCATTCCTAAGTCTAACCTGGCTTCTGAGCTTAGGAACCTTTTGTTGGCTTGAGGGTTCCTAACCCAGGTTTAGACTTATTTAGACAAACAAATCCCTGTACTACTGGCATTTTTAGCGATAGCCCGCAGAGTGCGCACTAAGGTCTCACCCGAAGCAGTATGGGGGGATTCTGGAACCAAGTTTCTACACCCTTGAGATGTCTAAGGTGTCGATTTGGTTCAACTATGAATACCTTCGCGCAGGTTACTTCGCGCACTTTCTTGACCTGCGAGGCCTTCACGCTCTGTTATACTCACCTTCGCGCAATCCTAACTAGGGGCTGAGGAGATTTCACGCTGCTAAAGTAGCGATCTGTGCTATCTCCTCAAGTTACACTGCGGATCTTACTTATCTTCTTATAACAATTAGTTATCTTCACATAAACATATGCTTTATCTTATATTCACTTCAACACATTCGTATGACTTCGTGCAATAAATAAATAGTAATTCATACCCAATATAATTCAATGCATAAAACAGAAAAAGATACACAGAAATAATGTAAAAATTCTCTTTATTAATGCTTCAATCGGTTACAGACTCAACCTTCCTTGCGCACTCAGCTGCAGGGGTCCACGCACTCAGCTGTGGACTACTAGGCCTCTATGCACTCAGCTCCAGAGCCTTCTCCTACTCTACTACGTAAAGACTCAACTTTACCCTTAGACTCATTGCTTCATCATTAGATCTACTATCTTTGATTCCTTAGATGTCTCTTTACACTTACAACCTCGCTCTATTTATACAATCCCATGGTCTGCGGACCATGGGTAGAACTCTCAAGTTGACATTACATTACAAAAGTAAGGGTGCACAACCCTATGGCTTAATTACAACTTTGTGTTCCACGCCCACATATCGTAGACTCTTTACATCGGACTTAGTCAAAACTTGGGCTTTAAACCCCAAAACTTGCCTTGGGGGGATCCAGTGCCCAACAGGCACCCATCACAAACATCGTGACTCACCCTCGAGTCACTCTGTCGGTGTGGAGATCTTCGTGCGAAGAACTCCCAACACTTCTCAGACTGTTACAAGGTCGGCAACGCATTGAGTGGCTGCCTATTGTATTTCCTAGACGTGTTGTTCAGAGACCGCAGTGTCTGAACTGCTTCCCTGTATCTTCTCTTGCGTTCCCTACATCTGTGCGAGCTTGCCTTCAGTTTTTGTTGTGATTGCGAAGGCCTTGTCGATCCAAGGCTGGACACGTGCCTTCAAAACTACTTCTCTGTGTTGCGCTGTGTCTACTTGATCCTTAAACACTTTTGTTTGTTGCCTTCGCATGAGCCTTTGTGAGAGGGCCACTGTATGCACGGTCCCCTTGATGTTGTCATACTATTTATGTAGCTCACGCGCCTCTATCTCTAAGAGCTATATGTTTGGGTCCTCCTGCAGAGTGGTGAGGACCTCGAATGATTCTTCCAACATTTTGGTGTAGTCCTTCACTGCATTGCTGATCTCCTCCATCCCTGATGTAATGGCGCTAGCGCGTTGTTCCCTTACCTTTGGAGGAGTTGAAGGCTATGCCTTCAACCGCAGCTCTGCTATCTAAAGGTTCAGCTCGAGCTGAACCTTAGCCATCTCTTCTCATGGCTTGCACACTCCTGTTGCTAACCTCTAGATGTGCGCCTCTGCTGGGATGGCCAACTCAGGGACCATTTGGCAGACCTCCTAAACCACTTACACTATCTACTAGTTCTGTGCCACTACCTCGTCGTGTTGCAGGCTCAGTTGCTCCATGTTAATTCTTTGTTCACTCAACACCTGTAGTGCGTGGCCCTCCCTAGCCCATAGTTCTGTAGTCACTCCATCATGTAGGACATAGAGTGTCTCTTGAGGGAGCGCAGCCATGTTGATTCCTACCCCTTTCAACACACTGACTTTAGGCCTGTCAGCCTCATTTTCTGTAACTAGTGCCCCCTGTGGTAGCACTATTGTGTTGGTCGTGTGAGCGTGCAACATTTCCTCAATCGTGGTGGTCCCTACTGCGAGGCTGGTTGAGAGAGTACCAGCCTAGGGAGTGCGCACTTGAAACTCCTGAATCTCTGCTCAGAGGGCCCCCAACACAATCTGATTCTCCTCTGCCAACTGTTGGAGGGCTTCCACAGTGACTTCGCACACCCTCTCCCCTATATCGTGGAGATCTCCCTCAGTGAGGGTGATTGGGTTGAAAGAAGTCTTAGACGCTTTCGTCTTCTTTTGCAGATCATATGTGGGCAACCTAGTTGGAGGGTGCGTGCCCTATGTTTCTTCCTCCATGTCTTTGTCCTCATCCTCTTCGATTAGGATGTCTTCAAGGTCTTCCTCCTCCTCATCGATTTCCAAATTAACCGCTTTCCCTTTTTCCTCCATGGTCAATTTAGTTCTTAGTCGGTTTCGAGGGGACATGCACATCAGAATCATGGGCTGTTTATCTTTCTTGGGCCTCAGCGTGCACGACGATTTAGGGATTTCCGCAACTATCCCGACACTATTAGGGGAATCCTCTACTGTCATGGCCTACGAGGCTTCTTTAGTGGTTATTTCTCTGATTTCCCTGGCTTCTTTAGATGTTGCCATTTTGTTTGTCTAGAAACCTTTCAACTACTCAACTGGGTGCTCAAACAATGTTCTCAACAGGTTAAATAGGTCTCGGTTTAGAATACTCTCAGTGCATGACAACTCAATTCGCGAATAACCAAGTGTTGTTTGTGGGGCAGCCCTTTGCAATTTATAGCGCCTTTTGAATTCAAATTCGACTGTTCCCCCTAAATTCGGTCCATTAATGCCCCCTTGGTGGTAGATTTTCCCAAATATTGCCCATAAAGCGCACCTTAAATTCCTATCGCCTACTCCATTTGGTCTCAAGCCAAGCATCACATCGTGAATTGTGACTACAACAGTCACTTTCTAACCAACCCACATGGTAGCACAGCCACCCTTGCACTGTCGCAAACCTGTGACACTTCGCTCATGTTCAACCTTGACATTGTGCAGCTCTTCGGTAGAGTAGTTTATAGTCCCACACCTCCTCTCAACTTCCTGGAGCGCTAAGAATGTGCTTCCCATGGCTAGTCAGGTGGTCGGGCCACTTGTATATGGCTTCAACCGATCATCAATCACTTTTCCTAGAAAAAATCCGTTGTTTATTTTTACCATCTGTGTCGCACACTTCACCATTTGCATCGCGCCACCATTGGTGATCCCTCCAGTAAGATACGGTCCAATCCAATGCATCATGCTGATCAACTCTCGGTGATAGTCCCCAAATTTTCAACGCAATCGTGCGCATCCTGTTCTATCACCATAGTTTTCTTATCAAGAAAATCCTTCTTTATTTCTTCCTCAAGCTTCTTGACTTCCGCTTCCACCAGATCACTTTTCTCCCTTAACCACACTCTTTCTTTCATGAGTTCTTGGAGCCAAAGATTACCCTATTGGATCTCTTCATCAGGTCCCAAGCATTCTTCTTTGTTCAGCTGCGTGATCCCTTCTTCCAAGGCTCCACGAATCGTCGTATCCATGGGTGCTGCTATGCACAAACTAGGCATAATATACTTCATCAATATTACAACGTTTGCTCCATAGGCCAGCCTAGAAGGCATTTGTCTCGTCAGTTTCTTTCTTGTCATCCTATAAGCCCATAATACTGCAGGTACGCGCAGGTCCCAATCACTTCAATGCACATTATATACCTTGTTCAGTGCTTCGCATACTTCGTTAAAGGCTTCTGTGTGGGTAACCTTCTGCACACTCCTTCTTTCCACACTCTGTTGTTCCAACTAGAGGGACCATTCATGCAATGGCCTCCCCAACACATGCTTATTGACTTTGTACCCCAACGCGAAGTCCATGTGCATCTGCGGAGGTTGTTTACCATATGCCTATACCCACATGGACAGATGTGCGCGCGGACCATCCCGTACATCGTATTTATTTGTTAGTTGCATATTAGGCTTCTTAAAACGCATGCACATCATTCTCCTGCATTCATGCTAGTCCTCCAAGATTCCTTGGTGCGTACCCCACCACCTTGCGGGTGTAGTGCACAGTACCCACTTCAAAGCCTAGAAGCGTTTTTTTCCAGCACCTCTGTTTCAAATCTGTCCAAGAAAGCATCTACCTCACCTAATCCATCATAAGTAGGTAAATCTCTCACTTCTGTCGATACCCAACACAATGATCTTATCATCATGTTACAGTTCAGCATGGTAACCTCATGTAACCGGTTCTTCCATTGCTCTATCTCTTCATCCTAATCTGACGTACAGGAGCTTTCGCACTCCCATGAGATCCATCCATCCACGGTGGGATTCACCCAATCTTTCTCTCGCGTGGTTATCATGTAGATGCAATAAAAATCGTCATCGCTTTCATAGTCGTGCACTAGCTCTGTGAAGTGTGATCCTTTTGCAGGGTCCAAAGGTACGATTATGCGCAGAGACTTTTTCTCAAAAATCATCTTGCGCTTCTTCAGATTAATCACCTCATTCATGTCAATGGCCCAATCGATTCCTCAGAGCGCGGGGTAGGGATTGCTGTAATTAACAATCTTTATCACTTCAAAGTTTGCTAGCGTGCTTTCCCCTTCAATATCCATGGTGATTCCCTACAATCTCCCCAAAGGTATTATCTTTTGCTGCTTTGCCATTCACAGTTGGATAGGAGACCATTGCAGCATATGCCTTCCCATGTGCTCCCATGTCTACTTCAGCAGAACGTTCATGTCCGATCCTAAATCTAGAATTACTTGGTTCATCTCATATTCTCCAATCTGCACGGTCAACCTCATTTCTCTTCTCGTCCTTGTCGAATGCTTTCCAATATTCTAGACTACGCGCGGTTCTTCTGGCGCGTTCCTAGCGCATCTGTTAATGAGTTCCTATAATCCCTTTACAGCCTTACTCTCGCATAGTAGCTTCATACATGTTTCTAGGAATGTCGTAAGAATAGATGGGTCCATTTCCGGCTCTGATCTATCTTTTCTTCATGAAGTGGAGGCATCAATGAAGCTCTTCTTAGCTTCCATGAAGGTTTCCTTAGCGCACTCCAAATCAAACTCTGCTTCTTTCGTCGGAGCCTTGTGAACCCAAGTACTATCTTTGGGCTATTTTCCTTTATCATCTCCCGTCGTAATTCCACTTTAGAGCACAATTTTCACATTTGGATCTTCCTCGTGCGGCTCAAACCTCATCATCTGTAGGTTTTGAGTCGGGGAGGTTAGATCGCTCCCTTGTCACACAGCCTAGCTATCAGCATAGGATAGTCCTCCATCTCATGATCAAATAAGGTACAATACAAACATGATGGATGTGTTGGATTCATAAAATCATGGGCATAATGTCCTAACTCTCCGCAATTGTAGCATATGAGTTGTTTGCGACCTCTTCCAGGTCCTCCTCCACCTCTACCTCGTTCGCACCACTCCTGCATTTTGGTCAAGGGGCCGCATTGCGGCCTGTACCCTGTAGGTGGGAGTTCTATCCATCATCAGATCATAGCTTCTATAGTTGCGCTCATCGTGTCCAATCGATCTACAAAAACTACAAAACAATTGTTGCAAATTCTGTATGTACTTTTGTAACAAATGGCAGTTGTCTATAGCATGCTTTCCTCCTATTTGATAAATCGCACACCACAAAGCAGGCAACGCGCTAGGTCCTGCATGTGCCTCCGGTCTTAATGGCATCGGCCCTCCTCCCACAAGGTAATTCGCAAACACCGGGCAATGGTCCTTGTCATGACCCTCACCCTTACATTAACACACCATACCTCTTCGCACACTTCTAGTTGGGTTGTCCTGTCCTGATTCAGACTCTGTCTCAAGGGATAAGTTTTTCAACTGCACAAGTATCTACTGAACTCCCAAGTTAGGATCCTGCATCGGGGTCTCATGCAGCTTGATTGAGATCTCCAAGGCCTTTGGTTGAGTCATTAACCTCTATTGTGATAGCACGTTCCTCAAATGCGGCGTCAACGATGCTACAAACCATTTGTGGGGGGATGAACAAAGGGCCTATGGACTCATCCTATACAATATGGGCAACATCCATTAAATTTCGTGCTATGTAACAAAGGGCTAGGCTCTTCCCTTGTGAATTTGATTCAATGGATGTCATATAACGTTCTTTTTGCCATAAAAGAATTCAATAAAACTAGAGCTAGTTCAACCATGTGACCTCAACATAGTACCATACAACCATTACTTTCACCATATGACATAGGTTGGTACTGCAATGTGACCACACTCCCTTTAGTGGTTATAATTTGGCCTCATAAACTCAACATCTTGGTCACATGTGACCAAGACCTATGATCAAGTCCATAGGGGAACCTGGCCAATTACATGATGATGTCACCATGATATCATCATGACACATGGCAGCCTATGAGGGGTTCCACGTGTCATCCATTTCTAACATTTCTACTAATCGAAACTTGTCATTTGTCGTTGCCACATGGAAAATTCTGGTGAGGCCACGTCAACATGATGATATCAGCAAGTGACATGTCATCTATATGTACAGAGAACCTATGATATTTATCCTTGTACCAATGAATATAAGCATGCCACATCTCACCCTGAGGGAGGTGATGGTGATAGATAACTATCATGGAAGTTATGTTTAATAATTTCCAGATTAGTCACATTAGACGTTTTTTTGTCGATGTTTCGAGCTAGCATGCGTGACTCATCCTCAAGATAGAGATTTAAAATGTAATAAGTTGTTATGGGATAAATGGGTGAGAGAATCAAGGTCAAGAAGGAGAAGAGAACATCTCCTCTCCTTTTTGACCTTGCTTACGTCTCTTGTCCTTTCTGACCCTACTTCTCTCACCTATTTATCCCTCAATGCATGATCAAATTTCATATCGTTGTCCCAAGGATGAGCCACACTAGCTAGCTCGAAAAATAGATAATAATATTGTCTAATGTGAGTAATCTATAAATTCTTAAACATAATTAATCTTCTCACAAAATCCTTTGATCTGATATCATGCAAGTTGTCATATCATATGCCTTCATGTTTCTTCATCTATTGGTTAGATGCGTTAGATATTTGAAATATGCATGATCTTTCATGGGGTTAAATGTCATACAAATTCTATTCAGATCAACAGTTGATTGGGTCAATGGACTATGGATGCACTCGAAAGATGTGCACTCTTTAACATATTGATATTTTGGGTTTTTCCCCTATAGTTTGGGCCTCCAACTATAGTTGATTTTCAAATGGTCCTAACTTCTCATTTGAGAAGAGTTTTTTAGATCAATATATACTATTGGAAAGATATCGACAAGACCTACGCAACCATACTATTTAATGATCATTAGGACACCATAAATAGTTGTCATGTATTTCAACCATCATTTTCTCTTCTAACATCATGCATTAGGGGCCATATATTATACCTGTGTTTATTATCACAAGTCTACAAGGAAGCTATTAGATAGTGCATGGAAAAAATTAATTATTCATTTATTTGTCATAATTATTTTGCAATGATTTTTTTAATGACGAAATAATAATTATTTCATAATTGAGAAAAATCATAATCTAGAGGAAGGTTCATGGTCAATTGGGAAAAGGTCATAATTAAGAATTAAACTTGTGCATAACTTGTAATTGCTTGGTTCATATGCCATCAAGTCTATCTGTGACTTGTATGCAATTGCTTGGTTGACATGACATCAAGTCTACCCATGACTTATATCCACCCAATTCATATCGCAACAATCCTAAATTCTATTGGCCTGAAATGTCTAGATATATACCTACCAATATAGGAAGAGAATATAAAGCCAAATTGTTAGGCCCCTATACTACTAGTGTAGCCCCTTATTGTTATTAGTACAACCCCCTTATTATATTGATGTACCCATATAGTGCCCATATTGTTACTATTGTGCCCCATAGAAGCCCACTATTTTTTTTTTTAAATTAAACTATTTCTATTGAGTAAAATATAGTACAATCATGAGAGACAAGAAACCGGTAGACCGGAAATGATGAAACTATCAACCTTGGTCCCGGAGAAGGAGTGAACCAATCACGGAGCTACAACAAATAACTTGAGAACAAAAACTGACTTTTACCCCACAGAGGCAGAAACCTCAACGCGGTGTTTCTTCCCTTTCTTTTTATTGACTTTTATCCAGCCATCCTCGGGGGTATGAGCTAAAACAACCTGAAGACTGGAATTCTCCATCAGGGGGATCTCCTTATTTGATTCAAAAGAGGAGGTCTCATGAACGCGTTTCTGGGAGATTGCTGTGACAGTGGTGTGCGTAGGAGTATCTATGGACGGATCCATCGTCTGAGGCGCCTGGTCCGGTTCTGAATCGCTCTCCTCATCTTCCGAGCTTGAGGAATCAGAGCTCACTGTTGGCGGCGGAGAACAAGGGGTCCAATGCTTGGGTTTGGTCTTTGCAAAGTTGCCCTTTTTCGATTTTGCAGTCAGCGATGGGCAGGAATTTTGCAGGTGCCCTGTAAGGTGACAGTGGCGGCAGCGGAAGGCAGTGTTTTCGTAATCCAGGTTCTGGGTCCATACAGAGTCATTGATCTTGAGATTGATTTTCTCTAGCAGTCCCTTGCTCAGATCTAGCTCCACACATATTCTAGCATATGTGTAGAGACCTTGATGTTCTCGCCTGAAATCTCCCATTAGAAAGCTGCCCAAGGTGTTACCTATCCTCCGATAGATTGTTGTATGCCATAGGTGAGCTGGAAAGTTTGGAAGTCTAATCCAGACAGGGGCTTTGGTGATGACTGCAGAAGCTGGGTCAAAATCTGAGAACCATGGAGTTAAGAAGAGTCCTGCTGTACCCATGAACCAAGGACCTTCTTCTAAGGCCTTTTCATAGTGCTTAGGACTGTCGAACAGAACTATAAAATATCCTTTAGAGCAGAATAAAACCTTGCAATGGTGAGTCCAGTTGTCATAGATCCAGTCATAAAGGTCCTTAGAGCGAGGCCAAAGCCCATTGAATCTGCAAATGATGGCCCTTTCAGCAAATTTTTGAATGTCATCTGCAAGGTCAGGGTGGGAGATCTCAACAGAGGGAACCTCCTCTAACTTGTCAACCAGAAAAGGCTTGGGTTTGGGAGGTTCAGGGGAAATGGGTATCTCAGAGTGTACTGCAGCTTTGTAGGAGAAGGGAGGAGCGGAAGAAGATTGACCTGCAGCGCCACCTCTCAAACGTAGGGAAAACACTAAAGAGCTATTATTTTTGATGCTGTAAAAAGAGAGGGGAAGAGGATCATCAAGTTGTTTACCTTGAAATATAAGTCTCTGTAGGGCAGAGGGGATCCCGAATCGGCGTTCCAGATTTACTTTGAGATTCTGCACCAGATCTGAAGGGTATACCCATTGCAGAATGGTCTTGCCTGAGATCTGTGTGATTTGTACCTGAAAGGGGGCAGAGAGATTTTCAAAAACTTTCTGAAGCAACACAGGGCCAGAGGCTGTTGGGTCTCCTATCTCTTGACGCACTGGAGGCGGAAGGGGAGGAAAAAGCTTCTGCCGATGGTAGCTTTCGCTCCAGCCCAGATCCGCTGCAAAGGATAGGGCTGTAGATCTGTAGAAAGGCCGGTGATCAATTGCGTCAGATCCACCGGTACCGTTGCCCCCTTTGAATTCACCGCCCTGGCACATGAACCCTGGCATTTTCTCTGTAAGCCTGAGAGCACCACAGAGCTTCGGAATCTGCCTGCGCCATGATACCGCAAGAACAAGCTTGCAGAGATCATCTTTCGGAAAATCAGCCGCAATGCCGAAAGTAGCTACTAGCTGCAAGAATGCCTGGACCTCCAAGGGCTTGGCGGCATTGGCGGGATCCGCATCAACATCGATCCTCGACTTCCACTCATTGGCAATAACCCTCGCCTGCTCCTTAGTACTCGGAGACACAACGGGCCGCTCGGCTCCCATTGTAGGGTCTGCCAGGAGGGGAAGAAGCGATTCCAGCAACAAAGAACAGGCCCGTCTCTGGTCCCCGAGACCCGAATCCTTCTTCTCCGTTTTCCCGGTACCCTTGTCATAAAAACCCTCGAGAGCCTGTAAAACCAGCAGAGCGGGATCAATGGCACTCTCCAGCGCTGACGGCAGCTCGGCCCTGAGTGCTGTAACGTCTTTTCTGCTTTCCATAATGAATCTCCAGAGACCCTCAACGTCCATTTTCTCGCAGCCCTACTCTTTTTTCGTTAACCCCGACCGATTGGAGATTTTAGTATATAAAAGGTAGTGGGCTTGGCCCGGTTTAGACTAACTACTCACACGACGAGCTACGACCTTGCTCGAGATCGAACACAAGACCGGTCCGTCATGACGAGGCCGACTTTACCACTACGTCGCCTCCACGACCTTATAGAAGCCCACTATTGTTATTATTGTGCCCTTACATTATTATTGTTATGTCGGCTCTGATTATATTATGACCCTTTAGACTCCTATATATAGAAAGGAGGTATTTTCATTTGTATCATCCAAAAATTATTCATTTGTGTAATGTAAAGGAGGTTGCACCCCTCGAAGAGGCTGAATTCTAAGGCGTTCAACTATCTTTTCTATCTTTTTGTGAGTTGGTTTCATAACATTTGGTATTAGAGCTTTGGATTCTAGGGTTTCGCTGCTCCAAATAGGTCATCATGGAATTTTCACTATAACTTTTTTTCTTGTGATGTTTCAGAAACGAAAAAAACCCATGTGAGAATAAATCGCACTGAACCACAGGTCCGAATTTTAGATATTTTTGCACTATATTTGCGGAGATATGATCTGAAGAAGTTGGTCTTTTTGCAGACTCCTGAATTACATTCCAAACAGGTGACCTGGGGAAAATCATCATAACTTTCTCTCTAAGCATCGGATTGAAATTTCATAAGTAGGTAGAGAAAGAGGACGGACTTTAGTTTCTTGTATATATTTTTAAGAGCCAAAGGTTGAAACAATGACACGTGGCACATCGTACAAGTTCGCTCTACTGAACTAGTCTATAATCCAGTCACTGTGGGAGATTTGGCATAACTCTTCCTTGGAGAATCCAATTTGGATCAGACTGATGGCATTGGAAAGAGGATGCAGAGGCCTACTATAGTTCACAATTTTAGAACTTAAATATCCGAAAGTACAGAGTTACAGTCGTTTCAAGATCGAGCTCCTAAAATCAAGAAAAAGCAAGTTGAGGAAGTTTGATGGCAAGGATCCGATAAATTGTATACTTCATATGGAGCAATATTTTGATCTACATGGTGTACCACTATTACAAAAGGTATGTATTGCATCTTCATATTTAGAACCAGATCAATTTTCATGGTATAAAGGGATTTTTTCTCGTAAACAACTTGTTACGTGGTCAATTTTCACGGAGGAAATGATATCACATTATGAGGATACAAAGAGCAACACCTTCTTTAGAGCAACACCACAACAATTGGAAAGAGTAAAAGGGCTTTGTTACATAGTGGAAAGTAAAATTATGGCAACAAGGAAGTCTACCCCTCACAAGTATAAAGATGAAAGTGTTGTTTCTTCTAGCCTTCCACAACCTACAAGGGTTACACCACAACAATTGGAAGAAAAAAGAGAAAAGGGGTTTTGTTACAATTGTGATAGCAAATGCACTAAAGGCCATAAGTGTGCTGAGAAGAAATTATTTTACATAGAGTATGAAGAAGAGGAAGAAAAGGATCAAGAAACATTAAAAGAAGAAGATATACGCCAGGAACCAACGCCAGAGAAAGAAGAAATGAATCAAACCATATCTTGTAAAGCATTGGCAAGAATTACCACTCCTCAAACTCTCAAGATAGAAGGACATATGAAGAAGAAAAAGGTGCAAGAAGTGAAATATCACATCGAGAAAGAAGAAATGAATCCAACCATATCTTGTAATTCATTGGTCAGAATTACCACTCCTCAAACTATCAAGATAGAAGGGCATATCAAGAAGAAAAATGTTGAAGAAGTGAAAGATGACATCGAGCATCAAGAAATGAATCCGACCATATCTTGTAAAGGATTGCAAGAAATTACCACTCCTCAAACTCTAAAAATAGAAGGACATATCAAGAAAACCATATGACTAAGGTAGAATGCTCCCATTGTATTATTCATTTATATAGATAATTAATTTGTTTTCCCTATTATATGTTGTCTTGTATGAAATGATGATGTTTTTGTTGCGATTGGATCTTATTGTATGCTATTTTTCCTTTCGTTAGAGGCAAAGATTTTATTTGTATGTTTGTGAATGAGTGTAGGTGACAGGGTTTGTGACTTGAAGCAAGATCTTTTGGCGATGAGCGAGGTGTTCAGTTTATAGATCAAATATGGTCTCTAGGTGAGGAGCAAGGTCTTCAATTGTTATATCAAGTTTGAAATTTTCACCAAGATGTGAGGCTATATAGGTTAATTATCTTCTTTACTTCTTCTGTTTTATGAAAGGAATTATATACAATTAGATCTTATGGAAATTGGTCTTGTCATCTACCAACAGTCTAGTAGTTTGTAAGGTGGGATCTATGGGATAATAGTCCCTTTACCATAGAGTGAAATATGGGAAAACAATATGTTTACATTTTGTTTACTTTCCATACTACAACTTTCCATCTCTTATAGTTTAGGACTTGAAGTATGTTTGGTACTCTTACTTATGTTTAATAATAGCAAGTGATTGTGACTAGGCCCATTTCCCTCTTGGGATATATTTTCCCACTCTTCTATCTAATTTTTATCTATTTGTTGATCCTTTCTCCAAATTATCTATAAGTTCCTTATTTCAAATGGTTATTGGAACGATGTTAGAGAAAATCCTTGAGTATGTTTGGAGGTGGATCTCCACATTAGCATCCCTCCTTTTATTTGTATCAACATAACTAATTATTTTCCTCAATGAAAGATTCACTATATAAACCTCTAGAACATTTTTTTTTGAGTTCATCCTCAATATAACCTTATCAAAGATTGTCCTCTTTGAAAGTCATACTTGGATGGTGTGGTAAGGGACGGTAGTGGCTTATTCCCTCCTCCTTAAAATGGTAAAATAACTAGTGGCACTTCTAATGCATTTGATTTAGGGCTTAGGGGAGGTAATATCTCATGAAAAGTATGTCCTTAATCTTAAGTGCTAGTTTTGGCACATTTGGATCCTATGTCACTAGTGTTTGTGCTAGGAACTCTTTAGGAATTATTGGTATAAATTTAGTTGGCTTAGGTTTTGATGGTTCAATTTTAAATTTCTCAAGCTTTAGAAGATATGGATTTGAGGATGTTTTTTCAAATGTTTCTATCATAGCTGCATTGTTCAAATACTAAGAGGCCCTATATGATGATGATGATGATGATGATGATAGTGGTTAACGTCCACTGAGACCAAATTGGTCTATCGGACCTATAATTTTCTTAATTTTTAATTGTCTAGCTCCTCGTCTTTCTTGGTGAGATTGATGCTGTAGCTTTCTTTTTTTTCTCTACGGTCTTCCAACTTCCTTTATCTTGCATCTCCTTCATCTCTTCTTGTTCTTGGGACATTGGTGTCTTAGCTTCGCAATCTATTGTGTTCGGCCTCTTGAAGATAGATGAAGAATAAGTTTGTTCTAGGAGATCTCCTTTACTGTTAAATGAAGATTTATTTTGTGTGGTATTCGAATCCTCATAACTGTTGATGCTTGAGGGGTTGTCGAGTTCACTTTTTTGTTGCTGGGCGGGGCTTTCTCCCTGCTTGTCTCGAGAGTTGTTTCTTTCTTGCCTGATTTCTTGTGATTCAGAGTTTTCTCTAGAGTATTCTTCTTTGATAACAATGTAGTGTTCTTTTTTTGCTCCTCCCCACCATGTAGATTTGTCGTGGTTTTTTTATAATGAAACTAATGGCAGTATGCCTACCTTGGTGATTGGTTTTCTTAAGATACCTTATAACATATTGTGTAATTATCAAAAGCTTCCCTCTACTCCCTCCATTTTTCTCATAAATAGAGATTTCAAGCAAATTATGAAAGGTAAAGGATCCCTACCTTTTTGGTTGTTGATAGGGTTCTTTTTTTTCTCAAGAACAACGTTTCTCCTCTCCAATTCTTTTCAAAATTCATGTCTACGTTTATGGGCTATGTCGAAGACCTTATGTAATCATTCCAATCATTTTCTATATTTACCTAGTATAATTTTGAATGATATATGTTTAGTGCTTCAAAATACCTTTTCCTTGTAATACAACACCATCAAAATTATTTTTTCAGCGATTCGTTCTAGGGAAAGATACTTCTTCTATTATATATCATAGAATAAGTCGCCTATTCTATGGCATGGCACATTAAACATAGATTCCTCAATGTGAGTTACTTTGTTTTCTTCTTCACAATGTTCTTTTTGGAGGTATCACTCAGATAATCCTCTTCCCTACGCTATGACATATAAACATTCATGTCTTGTGAGCTAAATTGCAAAAAATCCTTCCCTCAGTGTGACACATACAATGAAAACATATAATTCCATGCAATTTTTGGCATGGCACAAGTAAAATCTAGGTTCCTTTTCCTTGTAACATTGATATGCCATGGAGAGTATTTCTTCTCTTATGACACATCATGGAGAAAGTCTTTTTTTAGCAACATGCTTCCAAAGAAACTTCATTCATTGCAACTTGTTGCTCTGGAAAACACTTTTTCCATCACACATGATGTTAAGTACTACGACTGATCAACATCAAGCAATAAGGCTTGTATAAATCCACAACTATATTACATTTTCACAAAATATGTCATCAGGAAAAGACCTTCCCATGGCACAGCAATGGCAAAGACTATGCCCAATTTGATATCCTTTCTAGGATACAGAACGTAGCAAGGGTTAGCAATTTAATTATGATGACCAATGATATTTATTCCCCTATTTTATAGACAAGCGATATAAATTTCTTGACATGTAACACCTAGCTCAACCTTCTCGCAAGCCCATTTCCAAAGTTCATTGAATTCCAACAAAAAATTATTTAGTCCCTAGCCATGGAAGACTCAACTTTTATTTTTGGCTTTGCTAACATAGTAAATTCTAATTCTTTGCAAGCTATTATGCAATTATCTTTTTCATGTTTACACTTGAAGTGAAATATGATATTCATCTAGTTGACTATTTTCACACTAATTACAAATTCCACTTGTTTTATCTCTACTTATGGAATTTCTCTCTGATATGAATTAATAGTGTTAACTAGTCGTATGTATGGACATTGTCAATATGTTTCACTACTTATAAACATTTTTAACATAACTTGTGCAAGAAATGAACTAATTGATTTTTCTTATCTATAAGCCATATTTGGTACAAGTTATTCATTCATTGATAGTTAATTAATCCTAGCTAGGATAGGTTAGAATTATTTTACTTTTTACATTTATGTTATATTTCTATTTTCTTTTATATATTTTCTACCCTTATCGCTTTTAATTATTATACAATCAATCATTCGTTAATGCCTTCCATGCAAGAATCTAGATGAGTCTCTTATCTCAAATGTTATGAGGTCTAATTGGGATTTCCCATTAGACAATACCCTTTGATTATTGATCAAAATTCTATCCCTATCAACAAAAATCTAAGTTAGTGATCCAAAATGTAATTGCTTCTTCTAAGTCGATTGGCATGGATATTGAGTTTACTTGATAGGTCAAAATGAACAACCAAAAGGCTGTCTCTTTTCTTTGAACAACCAAAAGGCTGTCTCTTTTCTTATTCATGTTGATTGAATTATTAAGGGTTTTAGCTCCCAATAGAAAGAAAACGTATTGCAAGGATATGATGGTTCATTCATTTAGTTTAATGGATAAGAGAGAAAACTAGTTTAGTTGTTTATGATTTCATCCCCTGGAATGATGTTCTTCTTACTATCACATAATGTCCATGGGTTGATGCTTCATAATTGCAATATTTTTGTGAAAAATGTCTTGAAACGCGTCACACTGGATGTTGTTTTACTTTAGGAAGTTAAGTATACTATTCTTGAGCATCATATCATAATGAAACATTTTAAAAATGGATGTTATGTTTCAAATACATAAAATATCAAAAGTACACACCATGTACACTTATGTGTGCATGGAGTTCAAATTCAAGATAGATAAGAGAGATACATTATACAATAACCACTTAAATAATAGGAGAACCTCCCTCAAATACCCAATTACATCCATACATCCCAATAACCTCTCATCAATCATGGCTATGTGATCCTTATATATACCTCTTCATACACCGCACATGTGGCCTCTTCATTATTAGGTTTATTATTATGATTCAAATACATAAAAAGCCAAAATTACACACCATGCACATCAATGTAAGAACACAAATTCAATATAGATAAGAGAGACACATTATGCAATAACTCCTTCAATAATAGGAGAACCTCCTCTAGATACCCAATTTCATTCATACATCCCAATAAACTATCCTCAATAATGACTACATGATACCTATATATACCTATTCATGCATTGCAGATGTGGCTCCTTCATTATTAGCTTGACCCTATTTCATCTATATTACTATATTGACACATTACATGCACATTTAACCTGATATATGCCCTCTCTTAGGTTCATATATTATAAAATTAACTCCATATATGACCCCATTGGGGCCATATCAATGGACTATTTTGGAATTCAAAGCATTGTCAAAGTGGATGTGTATCGAGAGATCCCTTTTCCTCTTTGAAAATATTTGTAGCCATGTTTAGTTCAAACAAAAATAGTCCTTGGACCCTTCTTAGTCAAGATCAAAGGGTTAGTTTCAATGAAATTCGTGCTCCCAATCTTAGCTCAAAGGGATGCAAGAATTGGGATTGGATGGCTTTATCTCATATTATTTCCAAGTGGATTTTTGGAGGGGATTTCAATATGTTTGAGTCGAAAGGGCATAGATGTGCACCTTTAATGTGTTTGTTTAGTTGTTTATAGAAGAATTCTTAGTGCTATTATAAATATCATCTTTATATTTTTGACACAAATTTAAAGTGAAAGAGGCTAGACCATGGTTGTTGGTACACTTAGTATAAATATCAATGGGGAAAGGATAGGGTGCAGGTTTGAATAGATACTTTCTCTTGGCTATTGGATGGTTTGTCTTTCTCTGGTTAGCTTTGTCCTATTAATATGTCTTTTAATGTGACTAGTAGAAACCATGTGTGATTTAGACTAAATTTCCTTGCGTCAATCTATCAATTCACTCCCTTCATCACTATCTAATTTGAGTGTCTCTTATATAGGAGTCCAAGGACTTTCCAACCCTTGTTGAGAGAGTATAGAACCTTTCCCCTCATCTAGTTGGGGATAGAGAGTATATTATTTATTGGGAGGATACAATATGTCATATTGTTAAGCTCATTAGAGCTTGGGGACAGATGCTAACTAGCAACCAAAATAATTATTTGTGGTTCGCTCATCAATATCTAGAAGAGGTTCAAACCTTCCTTGGAGAGGATCTCCACAATGTGACTCTTTAGGGAAAGTTTAAAAAATTGGAGATGGTAATTCAACGAGTTGTGGATTATTTAGTGAGAGATTCTCAGGTCTACTGCCATATTCAGTGGATTCGATAAGGGAAATGTGATTCAGGTCTTATTTTGACTTGCTCAAGTATCAGGTTGTAATGGAAAGGGTGATTGGGTTGTGTGACATTAATGGCTCTCTTGTGTAGGGTCCTATTGAGGTTAGAAGTATGTTTAACTATAATTTGAATAACATTTTCTCTTGTTATCCTTTGAGAGATGGGTTGGTAATTTATAGAGATGCCTATTTCCATGTGGTCCCTCATAAAGTTTATTATGGTAATAGGGATAAGTTAGAAAATTAATCTTCCATTTTTTTTTTGTTGCATTATCTTCTGTGTAGAATGAAAAATCCAAAGTATGGATTGGTTTCCTTATGATTTATAGAAGGCCTTATAGTACTCTAATAGTGATGAATTATGTTCCTTGGCCTTTTAATTTTTTGCTCCAAGACATCTATCTAAATTTCTTAACTAGAGGATGATAAATATTATTCCCAAGAATGTAGCTAGGGATTCCATTGGTTTTTGTAAAACCATCATGTTTCTCATGGTTTCTTATAAAATTATGGAAAAGTCTTTGGCACTACGAATCCACTAAATGGAAAATTATGCCATTTGATAGGAGTGGACATGATTTTCTTGAGGGAGATTTATTCTTGACAATATGAATTTTGTATGAGAGCCTATGAGTGTGCATATAAAATTGGTAAACATACTCTAATATTACAAATAGATTTAAAAAAATCTTACGATCAAGTTTATTGGCCTTATTTCTAAGATATTGATTTGTTTGGGTTTAGTATTCCTTTTATTATATGTGGTGGGATTAAGTTCCCCAAACTCTTGGACAAAGGACTTCTATTAATAATAGGGGCCTAATGTTTGGACCCAATTGATTAATTTAAAATTCTTTAAATTCATGTTTTTTTCTTCAAAAAAAAGATATGATATCACATATATATACTCTTTTGTCCTTCTTTATATAGTAGTTCATATATATAGATGTCATGAATTATCATATTAAGAAGGATTTCTTTTTTCCAATTAAAACCATAAAGAGTTAATACCAAAAGTGATAACATAAAAACACAACTTGCCCACATTGGTGTTTAATGAACTCTACTATTAAGAGTGTTTCAATGAAAATAAAGATGGACTGCTTTGTGAAAAAAATTGAATGTATTGAAAGATGATACAATATTTACTAATTCTTTATACTTTTAGCTCCTTCACTCTCTTTTTCTAAACCCTTTTTGTCATAACATGGAGAACTTAGATCAAATAGGTAAAGGCTTTATCTCTCTTGGATATTAATTTCAACTTTCTAGGTTATTCCGTTTGCAATATGCACTCATCTAATTAACATATAATATTGTTTAAATTGAAAAGAACACAATTTTTTTAAAATCTTTTTAAAATGATATTATTTCGGCAAAAGTAGTTAGTTGCATGCTCAACTGAAATTTTGAAAATATTTTACGTATCAGTAATGAGGGCTTAAAGTTTAAAACATGTTTAATAAATAAAATTTTCTTTTAGCCACTTATAAATATTTATTAAAATATGTTATATTTAATTAGAAAAAATACATATCAAATCTTAGCCTTGTGTATATTTATAATTTAAAAATATATATCAAATATTTAATTAATATAAAAAAAACAAAAAATAACATATTATGATAATAGTAAATCTAAACAAAAACATAATAATTATAAAAAAATATAAATTTCATAGTAATATAGAACAATGTACATTTACCTAGTATGTACCATGTTTTATGATTTTTCAAATTATCTTGTTGAGTAAAACTATAAAACAAAATTGTTTTTTAATTCTTGATGTTTGAATACATCTAAGATTATAGTAAGTCTATGTTTTATTCTAAACATATATATAATGAATAATTATTTTGTTGATAATTTTTTGGAGTGAATAGTGTATATTCACTACAACTCCAAAATAAGATAATAGTATGCATCCTACAATAACTTGAATTGAAATGAGGTAATATTAAGCTTTGTTTGGTACTAACTTTAGTTATGAAGAATAATGTTCAGCAAAAGAATCCTTCAATTGCCTAATAAAAATATAAAAGAATTCTGTTTTTGGTATTTTGATGTTCACCAAACCTAAAATTATGGTAAATCCATACTTTATTCTAAACATTTATATAATGAAGAAAGATTTTATTGATAATTTCTTAGAGTGAACTGTGTGTATTTACTACAACTCCATAATCAGATAATATGTATGCTTTATTCTACAATGGCTTGAATTTAAATGAGGTATGCTTTGTATAGCACTGACCTCAATTACGAACATAACTGAGTAGTTTAGGGTAAAAGGATCCTTTGATTTCCAAATAAAACCATAAAGCAATCCTTGTTTTCTTTTTGCCTTGATGCTGACTAAACCTAAGATTATGGTGAGTCTATACTTGATTCTAAACATCTTTATAATGAAAAATGATTTTATTGATAATTTTCTAGATTGAACTGTGTATATTTATTACAGCTCCAAGATTAGAGAATAGCATGCTTCATTCTATAATGGCTTGATCTAATAGAATGCTCTGTCTTGCACTAACTTCAATTATGAAGAATAGTTTAGGATAAAAGGATTCTTTGACTACTGAGATGAACTTCATTTCATTTGTAGGTTCTGTCAACTTATTACAAATTTTGTAGATATTTTGAGATTATGATAAACAAAAAAAAAGTTAATTGTTTGATTTCACTCCTACTCTTTATCATATTTAGAAATATTAAGAAAATCATATTCTAAAATATTCCCAAAATCTAAATAATAATATGTTTGCTGACTTTATTTTTAATTGTTATATTATTAAGTACCATGCTTTATGCACTAAATGCAATTTGAAATCTTTGTGTTTATCCTTTCGATTATATTTTCAGAACATGCTTTCTAATGATCTCATGGACTTTGGATTATATTTCCAGAACATGCTTTCGAATGATCCCATGGACTGTAGCTTTATAACATAAATAATCTTTGTGTTTATCCTTTCGATTATATTTTCAGAACATGCTTTCTAATGATCTCATGGACTTTGGATTATATTTCCAGAACATGCTTTCGAACGATATCATGGACTGTAGCTTTATAACATAAATAATTATTTATGTAGAATGTAAAATAGGTTGAGAATTAAACCTAAAGCTTCACCTAGTCGTAGTAAACTCTCATTTACGGAGGAAAAATGGCCGTCATAGTGAAGTAAACTGCTGTGATGCTCGGTCACAAAACATAAGATTGATCAAAATCCTTCGAGTTCCAAAATCTAGAACAATTATTTGACTGTTCACGAGTCGACACATAGACCGTTAAACCTAGAACACTTCGTTGATTATTATAGATTATTGAGATTCATTTTACGAATCAGCGAACTCAGATATTTGTTAAAATATAAAGAAGCAATCAAATATTTATACAACATAAGTAGTCTATCAAGTAGGTAGGTAAAATACAGAGATACATGGTATTGAAAAATTCATAAATCTTCCTGCTGGTAGAGAAAATCATGATTCCAACTTCAATATCGCAGAGCACCGAAAGCTCGTAAGCGCTCTTCAACAAACCATTTCTGTGCTTACAAAATGTAACCAGCTTGCTGGTGGTTTTCTAGATCCTCCTCAACTGGGTCTCTCCCCTCACCATTCTTGTCCTTTTATCTTTCTTATTCCCTCCAAATAGTCGATCCCAAACTCTTTTCTTTATTTTTCCTTCCAAAAACTAAACCAAGGTACCCAATTTGGAATACAATAATTCCTTCCAATTACAACTCCATACGATAACAAAAAGTCTCAAAAAATGTAATTATAGAAATATTAGCTGGAGCCCCACTCCTAGTGGAAGAAAAAACCCACCTAGTCTCTTTTTGGCTAAACAATAAAGACGAAAAAAGGCATCCCGCCTCGATCTACCTGTACCCCATATAAAAACGGGCCTAGTTTACTAACTCATCTGTCACATGCGCTATTTGTTACTATCATATATAAGGACATAAACCCGTGGTGTTCGTGTTTGATTCAATCTGAAACTTAATGACGATCAAACTTTACTTATTGTGGACCAATGTTTGACCCAACTCTATCGTCATTTCCACTTCGTTCACGTGAAAAAGAGTACTTATTGTTTAAAATGCTTGACAACAATATATTCCCTCACAATTTCCTCCATGGTGCCTACTTGCAATGTTTTGATAAACCTAAGATTAGGTTTGCATGGACTTGTACCTTGTAGTGGTTGTAACTTATATAAGGAAAATATAAAGAAATAGTTTCCTTGGACGCCCAAAAGCGTAAATTGTAGGAACAATGAAGGTTTCACTTTTATTCAATCAGTTGATATTTTGTCTTCAATGAGCAAGTATGTTAATTCTCTATTTTATGAGGTTTTGGTTATGGTTACATCCGTACCACTAGCCATTCAACACACACTCTATATATATCACTTTCTTCTTTATTAGTCCCGTCGTAGGGCATGGGAGTATTGTAATCGATTTTTGAGCCATGGCATTAATTTATTTTCAGACTAATCATCTCAACATAAAGCTTAGGTGCTTATTTCATAAAGTATGGTTGCCAAAGCTATCAAATAAATGCTTAAGAATTTTGATCATTTTATTTGGCATCTTCCCCTAGCAAAGAGGCAATTTTGGTCAAATAATTTCTATATTTTTCATATAATTTTCGAAACTAAAATTAATGTTAGTATTAGTTCACTGGCATTAAATGTTTGGTTCTTTTTCGGTTACGAATGGTTTGTGTCTATATATATCATATCGATGTATTGTCAGGTAAGCGACATGCCACAATACATACTTCCAAACCACATGGACATGTGCATGTGAACCTGTAGATAGTTGACGGTTCTTCCAGTGTGGCAGAGGCAGGATCGAATTCACGTTCTTTCTCTTCCAACCTAGTGCAAAATTGGTAGTTCCTCTCATAAATCCCCCGATTGATATTTCCTTCCATAATCCCCACAGCGAGGAGTTTTTGTAGGCATAGATTTGCATTCATCCTATATGTAAGGTTTGCTAAGTCTATTAGATATGATATCCAATGGCCCCAACATTACTATAGTCTCATTACCACATACCCATTCTAGATGCATCTAGTTTTCCTGCCAATTACACATCAGCTAGGAAGGCACAGTATGCTAGAAGCAAGCAGTCGCAGTGATTGTATATAAGCTATACTTAGGGCAGCTACTTAGTTAATTTCTTTCACATACTTCTATTCTTATGCTTGTACGTGCAGACTCCTTTACCTGCACACAACATAATGATGGAGAACATGGAGATCCTATAAGTGTGTAACTTGGGCTTCTGGGTTTGACCAACACCCCTCTTAACTCACCTGGCACCTCCCCCAATAATTCATTTGATGATGATCTTGATATCCTATTGAATCGTGATTCCCTTAACCTTCGATCGTTGTCAATATCTAAGCCTCATAATCCTATTTCTCTTTCTATTAGTTTGAATTCTGCGGCTAATATTACAGCTAGAAGGACATAGAATAGGGGTAGCAGACACTTCCGGGGAAGAAAAGGTAGAGTGGATATGCATATTAGGGATCTCTCGTTGGTTGATGTTCCGATTGTAGACCTTGCTGGTAACGGGCCGCTTAGAGCAAGTATGCCTGGTGAATGTTCCAAATGATAAACATAATATCTATGAATATAAGGGGTCTTGGTGTGGGCCCGAAATTTTTGGCACTCAAGTAACTTTTCAGATCTTCAAACTCTAAGATTATACTTATTTAAGAAACCATGCATGGAGGCCAGGATTCTATATCATATTTTAGGCGCATGTTTCCCTCCTGGCATATTGCTGCCACTGATGCATCTAGTCTTTCTGGTGGGTTGGCGGTTTTATGGGATTCACTCTGGATCTCAGCATTAGCTTTTAGTTGCTTTGCAAGTATTCTTCTTCTGGCAAAATTCAGAGGATATAATGGTCCATTTCATATTCTTAATATATATGTTCCTTATAAAGACCGCTTACCTTTTTGGGATCGTTTTCTATCTTCTGAGTTTTTTGACATTGACTCTTTGATCATCGGGGGGGATTTTAATTGTACTCTGAGCATTGACGAGGTCTAGGGTAAAGGCAGGAAAATGGACCAAGTGGGCTTCAGGCTTAGAGAAGCCATTCTGTTTCATAACTTTGTTGATGTTCTTCCTTCCAGAAGTGAGCCTACATGGGACAATGGGAGATCGAATGAAGCATTTCTCGCTAATAGATTGGATCGCTTTCTCATACATGATAGTTTGATTGATCATCTGGGATCCCCCTCGGTTATAAATATTCCCAGTTTCATATCTAATCATCGTCCCATCTCAATTAGTTGGAATCTCTCGGGTCACATATGGGGTTATCCATTTAAATTTAATAGGGTCTGGCTGGAGGATGAGCAATTTAACTCGATCATCAAGGAATATTGGTCATCTCACTCACTTATTGATTCATCTTGGAATTCAGAATCATTTCTGGATCGTTTAAAGGGCTTAAGATCTTGTGTTAAACGTTGGCAACGGGGTAGGGTGATTTCCAACAGAAAAGAATTAAAGAATATTAGCGAAGAATTGGGTGTATTATCAGAGCAGCTTATTTCAAATAATGTTTCTCATGATTTGAGGGCTAAGATTCGGGACCTAGAGAGAAAAAACAAAATTTGTTGGCTATAGAGGAGGCTTCTTGGAGGCTCAAGAGCAGAGCCATTTGGCTCAAATAAGGGGATAAGAATACAAAATTTTTTCATCGATTTGCGAATAAGAGGAGAGAAATAAATTCCATTTGGGAGATTCAAGATGATTTGGGAGCCTCGGTGTTTTCTCAGGCAGAAATATCTAGAGAAGCTGTTAAATATTTTCAACAGGCATATATCAGCAAGGGGGGATGTGATTTTCTAGATATCATTTAGGGCATTGAACCATATCCCATTATGTTTGATGAGGAGCAGAATGATATCCTCTTTGCCCCAGTTTTTGAGTCGGAACTCTTGGCCCTCATGAAATCTTTTCAAAAAGACAAGAGCCCGGGGCCGGATGGATGGACCATTGATTTTTTTATCCATTTTTTTGACATTCTGAAAACAAATCTTCTGAATATGGTAGAGGAATCCAGGACAAAGGGTACAATTCCCCATTCTATAACATCAACATATATTTCCTTAATTCCTAAAATGAAGCCATCCCTTTCATTCAGGGATTTCAGAGCCATCTCGCTCTGTAATACAATTTATAGGATAATTTCTAAAATTATTGCAGTTATGATGAGGAATATGTCCTCAATACACATTTCTCCTGATCAACATGGCTTCCTGAAGGACAGAAATATATTAGAGGCTATTTCCATTACGCAAGAGGGTCTCCACTCTATGCACATAAAGAAGGTGGAGGTTGCCTTTTTAAAAATTGATCTCAAAAAAGCATATGATTGCATAGATTGGGGTTTCCTTAGATGCCTTCTCATCAAAATTGGCATTAATAATCACTCTTTGAATTAGATTATGTCTTGGGTAATTGATGTGAACTATGTTGTTCTTGTTAATGGGATTCCTTCATCCTTTTTCCCCGTAGCCAAGGGTCTGCGGCAGGGATGTTCTTTGTCCCCGCTCCTTTTTATTTTAGTAATGGATTCAATCAATCTCCACATTAAGAGGGCCATTAGTGATAAGGCATGCAAACCGATGGTTATTTGCAGAAATATTTCCTTCTCTCATAATCTATTTGTAGATGACATCTTGTTGGCGGCTATGTTGTGCCGTGTATCATGGGACTACCTGCATTTAATTTTGGAAAAATTTTAGAGAGCCTCAGGGCTTTGTATAAACGAGGATAAATCATCCTTTTATATGAAGGATATCAATTTTGAGATGGCTGCGTATCTCTCCAATCTCTTTCATATCCAGGTGTCTCCCTTCCATGAGGGCCTGAAATACCTTGGTTTCCATCTCAAGCCAGTCGGTTACACCTCTACAGATTGGTCATGGATTCATGAAAGATTCATCAAGAGAATTGCGGGCTGGGAATTTAAAAGTCTCTCTCTGGCAGGTAGATTTATTTTAACTCAAACAGTTCTGGTTCAGTTATTGGTCTATTGGGCACACCTTTTCTATATCCCTGCCAAGATTATCCATAAATTGAACCGGAGCATAGCTAATTTCATTTGGGGAGCAAATATGCATCATAGAAAATTCCATTTGTCAAAGCTAGCGAACCTATCTCGGCCTAAAATCCTCGGGGGGTGGGGTATTCTGGATTTAAAATTATTCAATATTGCTCTTCTTTGCAAATCATTGTGGAAGGCAATTTTCGGGATCAGTATTTGGAGCAACATAATCAAGGCTAAATATTTGGAAAACAGAGATATTTCTTACTGGTTTAGACAATGTTCTTTTGGTCCTCCTAAAGGTTCTGCCATTTGGTGTAGCTTTCATAAAATAAAGGGTTATTTTCTAAAAAACCTGGCATGGAATTTCCAATCGGGCAAAAAGATCCTAATTGGCTTGGATCCATTGGTGGGTGAGGCTTCAGATTATAAAATTCCTCTTCAGCTGCTTCTCTATCTTCAGCATATGGGATTTTTTTATTGGGATCAGGTCATAGATAAATGGGTAGGCTCTATCCATGTTTGGAAGTCTGCTGAAAAGATAGGTCTATATGGTTCACAGTCTTCTCAATGGAACAAGATCATATCATATATGCACAACAGGGGTATCTTTAAATCATCAGAGGAAGATTATCTTATATGGAATGGAGCTAAGGGGCAGTCAGCTGTTTATGTAAAAGACATCTATAACATGCTACAGATGGAGAATCCTACTTCCCTAGACAACATCTTCCCCACTATTTTCTGGAAAACAAACTGTCCTACCAAGTCGATTTTATTTGCATGGCTGGTCTTCAACAACAAGAATCTGACGTGGGATAATTTACAAAAAAAAAAACTGGCATGGGCCAGCTATTTGTCCCATTTGCAAAGCCAATGAAGAATTTAACTATCATATTTTTCTGGTTTGTCCTCTTGCTATTATGATATGGAAATCATTGGCTGATCAATTTGGGTTGTGTTAGCACCTAAATTTGCCTTAGGTTGAAGGGAGGCAAAGATTAGGGTAACCACAAACCACGCTCAGTCTGGTAGCTAGCCCTACCAGAGTAGGAGAGGGCTCTCGCCGAGTCACACTCAGCGAATGGATAGGCAAAATAATCTGAGATGACTTACAATGCAATATTTACCTTAGTCTAGTAAGTGAAAAGGGATTTTGGAAAAGATTTTATGAATTGGCCGAGCTTCTGGGATGTATATGGGACTGGCGCTCAGCAAAGAACAGAGAATCGAATATGAAGGCATAGATTATTCCGTGAGGCAAGGTAGGCGGAAAGCGCAGCAATTTCGGCTTAAGATGACGCAGAATGGAAATATTGCTGAAGAGAGTGAAAAGGGCATGGTCGCATGAATCCTTTTCAACAAAAGAATGACACTGCACATGAAATTTTCCCACAGGCAGAGCAATATAAATTGAATTCTACCTAATCTCACTTAGAAAATTTCACTGAAATGAAACGTGAATGAAATTATGAAACATAACAAGATACATATGGAACATAAGAACACATTTGCTACACTCACAACCACAAGAATCTCATGAAACAGAGCCGCCGCCTTTCATTAATTCTCTGTCAAAAAATACACAGTGCAGAAACAGAGCTTCTTTCCCACAGTCTCCCAGAAGTTACAAGCTAGCCAACCCTTTGAAAATAACTTGCATACAATATATAGAAAGTGTAGAGAAGAGATGGAGCACCCAGGGGTTGGGAAGTTACTCAAATCATTTCGAAAAGGAGATGGAGAGCCAACCATCAGCTATAGGTGCAGCGCTTTCAAGCATGACATTTGGCTGGGGTGACCCTTTGCATTCTTTTGCCACTTGGATAGATGCCCTCCTGGAGAGAAAACTCTTTAAAAGCCGCCTTTGGTGCCAAAAAAACCAAAGAGTAGATGACCGGCCCACTTGGAGAATTCGCGACCCGAAATTTCGTGAAACGGGAGCAATTTGGCAGTTTTTTCCCCTGTGCATCGTGCCCCTTTGGAGCCTGTTTTGGGGCACTTGTGTGTGTCCAAAATGCGCCCAAGTGGGCTTGTTGGAAAGCCTGTCCTGTCGACTTTCCAACCCAACTGGAATTTCTGAATTTGAAGCTCATTTTCCTCTCCAAAACTTCATTCTCCCAAGACTACTTTCTGTGTGTCCAAAAAGTGGCAGAGAGGCCATTTTTGGGTGTTTTTTGACCTTTAGGAGACCTAGATCTTGTCAAAATTTCTTGCCCGAACACCAGTAGTCGTATTTTTTGATGCTGAATCCAAATATGCAAGCCATTCCTCATTTGGAGCTCTATAATTTTAGGGTCGCGCCAGTGGCGCGGCGCACAGGGAGGAAAACCCTGTTTTTTGCACAAAAAAATTTCAAAATGCAAAAATGTGCTCCAAATTTCTTGAAATTTGGTCTAGAGCTTCTTCATTAAGTGTTATGGTGGGCCAAGGATTGCCTCAGCCAATATCCAGAGTCGATCATGCTCTTTTTGACTCTTTTTCCTTTTTGATGCCTTCCTTAGGTTTGCCTTCAAATTCCTTATTCGTGCTTTGCAAACCTTGTTCCGTGCCCAATAGTGGTTTTTCATGTTCCTGAGCATGTCCCTATCCTTGTGTGCTTTCATTGACGGCTTCTCTAAGTGGTTGTAGATCCTCTCGAGCCAAATCTCTCAATCAGCCTCTATATCCTGTTGAATAGGTGTCTTCTCATTTAGGCTTCTTTGGGCAGCCTGCTGGTTTTCACGGATGTTTTGTAGTGCTATGATCTCATGCTGGTCCTCAGGCTACTTGTTTCTCTGCTCCAAATACTTGATGATCCATTTGGCCCTCTCCACATTGAGTGACAAGTCTTGGATCTCCGTGTTCTGCTCCTGAATAGTCATCCTAAGTTGGGCGCTCTCCACATCTGCATCATCATCTGAATGAGGATGAAATCGGCCTCTGTTCACCTAATGGCCCCTCATCATGCATAGGTTTCTTGTCCTTGTCCTGTATTGCTCTGAGGGGAGCATCAGCAAGCAAATCTAACTTAACCTTCTCTTTTTTCCTG
This sequence comes from Pinus tabuliformis, assembly GCA_031772625.1. Taxonomy (NCBI): domain Eukaryota; kingdom Viridiplantae; phylum Streptophyta; class Pinopsida; order Pinales; family Pinaceae; genus Pinus; species Pinus tabuliformis. The sequence goes on along the minus strand of CM062806.1, from coordinate 165,890,637 downwards.
ATTAGGGTTTCCTGGAGTATTTCCTTCAACTGCTTGATTTTGACTTTGGAGACCTGATTCCTTGTTCAGCAATGAGTAGCCATGCATCTTTGAAATTTGTTATCTCTTTTGGCCTTCTTAAGAAGATTGTTTAAATGGAAATTTACTTTGTCAAACCAAAACTCCCTATTTTCATTGATTTCTCGTGTGGGCCTATTCTCTTGAAGATGTGTCACTGTGGGTCTTCTCCTCATATTCTGATGAAACCTTGGATGCCATGACTACTGTTTTAAAAGTTGAATTTGGGCTTCCATTTGATTTAAATGAAGCTAGAAGTTGCTTTGACAATCTACCACCAAGGGGACAATTTAATAGGGAGCATTAGGATGGGAATAATATAATGGGAATAGGGGTTTATAGGAGAATTTTGTTTAGGGATATACAAGGGTTTTTTGGGGTATTTTGATAGGGTAGGGTTTGGGTTTTTAGCAAGGTAGGGTTTTAGGGTTTGTAAGGTAGGGTTTGTGTTTATTGAGCAATAGGAGGAGTGGAAAGGGAGTATGATCTTGGTAATGTTAGGGTAATGATTATGGGGACAATAGCATAGGGAAATAAGGAGCAGGGGTAGAGTAGGAAGAATAACCTTGGCAGCAACAACACTGTAGAGAAAACCCTAGGAGAATAGTCTTTCTTTGATGTCTTCTTGTGTTTGCTTTATGAAACTTTTTGCATTCAATCACAGGCAATAAACCATCATATCTCTATCAAATTTGATGTACAAGTGAGTTTATGGATCCTACCTTGCAATTTGATGGGCTTCACAAGAAATTTGAGGCAATTTGGCACAATTTCAGGCCCTTTTTTCCCTGTGCGCCACGCTCTCTGTGTGCGTCGCGCCAGTGTAAATTTTACACTGGAAAATCTCTCCCAGTGCACCGCGCTCCCTCTGTGCGTCATGCTCTTTTCCAAGTCACTTTTGGAGGCCTTCCTGGTGTCCAAATTGGTTGCAGGATAGCTCGTTGGAAAGGTATTTGAGTCTACTTTCCAACCCAACCAGAATTGTTCAATTTGTTGTTTATTTGTCCTAATAAAAATCAAATCTCCCAAGACTGGTCAAAATGTGCCAAATGAGGTTGCCTAAAGGCAGAGTGTTGTTACAGTGAACGTTTGAATGCCTTCCGCAACTCCAAATTGAGCTCATAATAGCTCATTGGAAAGCTCTTTGTGTCTAGTTATCATTTGACTCATCAAGAAAGTCATTTGACCAACTTATCTAGGAGAAAACTTGATTTTCCAAAGGTCACTTCAGAGGTTCATCAATTCCCCTGAGGCAATTGTATTTTTGACATTTCTCTAAAACCATGACACCTGTGTAGAAAGTGAAGGAGGTTTTTCTTCCTTGTCCGGTTTTGGACAAAAACCTCTATCCGGTTTCATAAATTAATCTTTGATTGCTCAGAAACATCATTTGAGTGAAACCTACCCCGATGTGTGGAACAAGGGATTTGTCAAGATGAAGCGAAATGAAGGGGATAGGGAGATTCTAAATTCTTCAGGAAATTTTGGGAAGTAGGGAGGGATGTTAGGAAGTAGGGAAAAGTGGAATATCTGAAATTGAGTGAGGGAAAGGGGTCCAAAAAGGCAAAACATAGGTCCAACCTAGAGAATTGCCAGGTTGTAGCAAAAAACTAGGGTTTGTGCGAAAATGAGGAATTTGGGGGATATCAGTGATGGGAAGTGTTTTATAAGGTACTTTAAGGATATGGGAAGGTGTATGAACATCCGGATACAATTTTTGCCGATGATTTGGCCGTCCAAGAGAAATTGCCTTCAAAACCCTAGTAGAGGGAAATGACCTTACCTAGGCGCAACTGAAGCATGAACAAGGTGTAGAATGACCTAGTGGGACTTGACATGATAATGAAAATTCTTTGAATGATGGTACACTCAGCTGAACTGTGACATGGAACGACATTTGGACAACTTTGACAAGGGTAAAATCAAACCCTAGACCCAATGCCTAGTGACTAAATTTTGCTTGAAGACTCACTGAAATGACAAAATTTGACCTTGACACATTAAAATCACTTTGTAAGAGCATGTTTGATCACTAGAGGAAGGCTGTAAATACTGACAGTAACATTGGCTCCAATAGGGATGGTAGCTCCTTGGAGGTGCCAAGAACTGCAGATCTTTGGGTGAGCAGACAGTGCCTTCGTCCATTGGGCTATGGAGTCGATTATTCCGACAAACCAACATGACTCAATTTATTGACTGAAACTTGACTCAAACTGACTCAATGCGAACTGAAATGACTTAAAAACTTGACTCTATGCAAAAGGAAATGACTCATGACTGACTTAACTAGAACAAGTATTTAGAAAGCTTATTCAATGGCAGCAGTCCATCAAGATTCGAGGGTTTCAAATCATGATGACAACCACCTGCGTATTAATGCAATATGTACAATCATGTGTAATGTGCCTTCCAATGTAACCAATCAAGTAGATGCCTCCTTGATTGATTCTCCTGATCAGATCTTCTGGTCAACAACAGATACTGGTAACTGGGCATCCAAAAACATAATTGACCATGATCTCCTTCGTCACCGAATACTGCAATAATGACCTTCACTACTGTCTGCAACAAATCTGCCATTGGATCATGAAGAATATAAGTTATTTCCCCTTGTTGAAGGAACAAGGTGTCGTTTTCTTGTGATGCTGATCTCTTTTCACAAATAAGAGTACGTTCCTGGTCCTTAAAAATTTTGAACAAGCAAATGAGCGGATTTCCTCTTCAAAGAACACTTCAAAACATGAAACATACGAAGAATAATCTGAAAGGGAATCCTGAATGATCTGATTTTCTATGGTCTGAATATACTGTAGGTCATCTTCATATGATATGACAGCCAGATTGTCTTTGCATTCATCAATCATGAGAAAAGAAGCTTCGAATGATTCTTGAAACCCAACACTAACATTCATATCATCTACCAATGATTCATCCAAGGAAACTTTTTCACTTACTTGAACCAAATTCTCATCTTGTTGTTCATGAAATGAATGAGCTACCTCCTCATGAAGATCTAGTTCTGGTGAGATAAGGTCAGTTAGGTCTGTAACTCTGTCTTCTTCATTTGAGGTGGCCTCAACAATGCAATTCTCTTCTATGAGATCTGGAACAACATGTTTTTCCTCATCACAATATGTTTCTCGATCTGGTTTATCATCATCATTTTCTGAGATTGGAACATCATTTTCCTGCGTATCCTCATTTATTTCAACCAGATCTGAAATAAAACTTCTTCTTTCCTCATTTCCAGCCATATGGAAATCTTCATCCTGCTAATTTTTATCCTGCTGTAAAGTTTCCTCCAAGAGTTCTGTGTGCTGCTGAAACGGATTTTCATACAAGGCTTCCATAATCTCATCATCCATGAAATTATCATCCTCATAATATTTTTCAAGACTTTCAATAAAACCATAAGCATGCTTACAACAGTCATGAACTAGATTTAATGATGGATAAGAGTCTTTATATCTTTCAATGAACAGGGCATGAAAATCCTTTAAACAGTAAATACAAGCAGGTGGCAAACTTTCATACCAAGATCGGGCTTCATCTTCCAGGGTAGCCATAAACATTTTCATCAAAAAATCTTCAGGAAAATTGATCTTTAACCTATGCACAAGAATGTGAAATTTCACCAGATGAAGAGCAGCATCATTACCTTCCACATTTCTGAACACAGGCAAATTCTTTGACCAATCTACCTTGGGAATTTTATTTGGAAAACCTGGGATGTGATCTCGGCTCATGGGAGCGTATCTTCTTGCAATCCAATCCATCTTGAAAATGTCAAAGCTGCTGATCTCTCTGCAGTGGAGTCACCATGAAGCACCAGTTGCTAGATTCTTCAGTGAAAGGAGTCGCTAGGTGAATTATTTCAACCGTCTTCTTATGTCTGATCATTGTTCACCATCAACAATTAGCTCTGAACTTGAGATATGTGTTGGGGCAACACAATCTTCAAGCAAACCATTTTCATCCCCAGCGGAGTCGCCACTATGTTAGCACCTAAATCTGCCTTAGGCTGAAGGGAGGCAAAGATTAGGGTAACCACAAACCACGCTCAGTCTGGTAGCTAGCCCTACCAGAGCAGGAGAGGGCTCTCTCCGAGTCACACTCAACGAATGGATAGGCAAAACGGTCTGAGATGACTTACAATGCAATATTTACCTTAGGCTAGTAAGTGAAAAGGAATTTTGGAAAAGATTTTATGAAGTGGCCGAGCTTCTGGGATGTATATGGCACTGGCGCTCATCAAAGAACAGAGAATCGAATATGAAGGCACAGATTATTCCATGAGGCAAGGTAGGCAGAAAGCACAACAATTTTGGCTTAAGGTGACGCGGAATGGAAAGATTGCTGAAGAGAGTGAAAAGGGCATGGTCACATGAATCCTTTTCAACAGAAGAATGACACTGCACATGAAATTTTCCCATAGGCAGAGCAATATAAATTGAATTCCACCTAATCTCACTTAGAAAATTTCACTGAAATGAAACGTGAATGAAATTATGAAACATAACAAGATACATATGGAACATAAGAACACATTTGCTACACTCACAACCACAAGAATCTCATGAAACAGAGCCGCTGCCTTTCATTAATTCCCTGTCAAAAAATACACAGTGCAGAAACAAAGTTTCTTTCCCACAGTCTCCCAGAAGTTACAAGCCAGCCAACCCTTTGCAAATAACTTGCATACAATATATAGAAAGTGCAGAGAAGAGATAGAACACCCAGGGGTTGGGAAGTTACTCAAATCATTTCGAAAAGGAGATGGAGAGCCAAACATCAGCTACAGGTGCAGCGCTCTCAAGCATGACATTTGGCTGGGGTGACCCTTTGCATTCTTTTTCCACTTGGATAGATGCCCTCCTGGAGAGAAAACTCTTTAAAAGCCGCCTTTGGTTCCAAAAGAACCGAAGAGTAGATGACCGGGCCCACTTGGAGAAGTCATGACCCGAAATTTCGCAAAACAGGAGCAATTTGGCAGTTTTTTCCCCTGTGCGCCACGCCAAATTCCCTGTGCGTCGCGTCACTTTGGAGCCTTCTTTGGGGCACTTGCAGGTGTCAAAAATGTGCCCAAGTGGGCTTGTTGGAAAGCTTGTCCTGTCTACTTTCCAATCCAACTAGAATTTTGGAATTTGAAGCTCATTTGCCACTCCAAAACTTCATTCTCCCAAGATTGCTTTCTGTGTGTCCAAAAAGTGGCAGAGAGGCCATTTTTGGGTTTTTTTTTACCTTTAGGAGACCCAGATCTTGTCAAAATTTCTTGCCCGGACACCAGTAGTCGTATTTTTCGATGCTGAATCCAAATATGCAAGCCATTCCTCATTTGGAGCTCTAGAAGTTTAGGGTCGTGCCAGTGGTGCGGCGCACAGGGAGGAAAACCCTGTTTTTTGCACAAAAAAATTTCAAAATTTCAAAATGTGCTCCAAATTTCTTGAAATTTGGTCTAGAGATTCTTCATTAAGTGTTATGGTGGACCAAGGATTGCCTTGGCCAATATCCAGAGTCGATCATGCTCTTTTTTCCTCTTTTCCCTTTTTGATGCCTTCCTTAGGTTTGCCTTCAAATTCCTTATTCATGCCTTGCAAACCTTGTTCCGTGCCCAATAGTGGTTTTTCAAGTTCCTGAGCATGTCCCTGTCCTTGTGTGCTTTCATCGACAGCTTCTCTAAGTGGATGTGGATCCTCTCAAGCCAAACCTCTCAATCAGCCTCTATCTCCTGCTGAATAGGTGTCTTCTCATTTAGGCTTCTTTGGGCAGCCTGCTGGTTTTCGTGGATGTTTTCCAGCTCCATGATCTCATGTTGATCCTCAGGCTGCTTGTTTCTATGCTCCAAATACTTTATGATCCATTTGGCCCTCTCCACATTGAGTGACAAGTCTTGGATCTCCGTGTTCTGCTCCTGAATAGTCATCCTAAGTCGGGTGCTCTCCACATCTGCATCATCATCCTGAATGAGGATGAAATTGGCCTCCTGTTCACCTGATGGCCCCTCATCATGCATAGGTTTCTTGTCCTTGTCTTGTATTGCTCTAAGGGGAGCATCAGCAAGCAAATCCAACTTAACCTTCTCTTTTTTCCTGATTTGGGTTTCCTGGAGTATTTTCTTCAACTGCTTGATTTTGACTTTGGAGACATAATTCCTTGTGTAGCAATGAGTAGCCATGCGTCTTTGAAATTTGTTATCTCTTTTGGCCTTCTTAAGAAGATTGTTTAGATGGAAATTTACTTTGTCAAACCAAACTCCCTATTTTCATTGATTCTCCTATGGGCCTGTTCTCCTGAAGCTGTGTCACTATGGGTCTCCTCCTCATATTCTGATGAAACCTTGGATGCCATGACTGTTGTTTTAAAAGTTGAATCTGGGCTGCCCTATGATTTAAATGAAGCTAGAAGTTGCTTTGACAATCTGCCACGAAGGGCACAATTTAATAGGGGGCACTAGGATGGGGATAATATAATGAGAATAGGGGTCTATAGGAGAATTTTTTTTAGGGATATACAGGGGTTTTTTGGGGTATTTTGATAGGGTAGGGTTTGGATTTTTAGCAAGGTAGGGTTTTAGGGTTTGTAAGGTAGGGTTTGTGTTTATTGAGCAATAGGAGGAGGGGAAAGGGAGTATGATCTTGGTAATGTTAGGGTAATGATTATGGGGAAAATGGCATAGGGAAATAAGGAGCAGGGGTAGGGTAGGAAGAATAACCTTGGCAGCAACAACACTGTAGCAAAAACCCTAGCATAACAGTCTTTCTTTGATGTCTTCTTGTGTTTGCTTTATGAAACTTTTTGCATTCAATCACAGGTAATAAACCATCATATCTCTATCAAATTTGATTTACAAGTGAGTTTATGGAGCCTACCTTTCAATTTGGTGGGCTTCACAAGAAATTTGAGGCAATTTGGCACAATTTCAGGCCCTTTTTTCCCTGTGCGCCGCGCTGTCTCTATGCGTCGTGCCAGTGTAAATTTTACACTGGAAAATGTCTCCCAGTGCGTCGCGCTCCCTCTGTGCGTCGTGCTCTTTTCTAGGTGACTTTTGAAGGCCTTTATAGTGTCCAAATTGGGCATAGGATAACTCGCTAGAAAGGTCTTTGAGTCTACTTTCCAACCCAACCAGAATTTTTCAATTTGGAGTTCATTTTCCTTGTCAAAGATCAAATCTCCCAAGACTGGTCAAAATGTGACAAATGAGGCTGCCTAAACGTAGAGTGTTGTTACAATCAACTTTTGAATGCCTTCCTCAACTTCAAATTGAGCTCATGATAGCTCATTGGAAAGCGCTTTGTGTCTAGTTATGACTTGACTCATCAAACAAGTCATTTGGCCAACTTAGATAGGAGAAAACTTGATTTTCCCAAGGTCACGTCAGAGGTGCATCAATTCTCCTATGGCAATTGTATTTTTGACATTTCTCTAAAACCATGACACCTGTGTAAAATGTGAAGGATTGTTTTCTTCTTTGGCCTGTTGTGGACAAAAACCTCTCTCATTTTTCATAAATTCATCTTTGATTGCTCAGAAACATCATTTGAGTGAAACCTACCCTGATGTGTGGAAGAAGGGATTTGTCGAAATGAAGCGAAATGAAGGGGATAGGGAGCTTCTAAATTCTTCAGGAAATTTTGGGAAGTAGGGAGGGATGTTAGGAAGTAGGGGAAAGTGGAATATCTAAAATTGAGTGAGGGGAAGGGGTCCAAAAAGACAAAACACAGGTCCAACCTAGAAAATTGCCAGGTTGTAGCAAGAAACTAGGGTTTGTGCGAAAATGAGGAATTTGGGGAATCTCAGTGATGGGAAGTGTTTGATAAGGTACTTTAAGGATAGGGGAAGGTGTATGAACATCCAGATACAAGTTTTGTCGATGATTTGGCCGTCCAAGAGAAATTGCCTTCAAAACCGTTGTTGTAGGGAAAAGTATCCAATACGGAATGACCCTATCCCACTCTAAGGGTGATAGTACCTCAGCAACAACCGAAGCAAAGCTATCTAAGATTTCTTCTTTATGAAAGTAAAACAGGGGAGAAAGGGATCCACTAACCGATGTCTTTCGCTAATGATTGATCCAATCTTCTCTCCTTGCTGCTTGCTCCCAGCTCCTTGCTCTTTCACTGGCTCAGCTACAAAAAGATCCTGCAAAAGGGCAAGAGAAGGAAACTACAAGAAGCATACATTCATAATTGATTCAAGGATTAGAATAAATCAAATACACAAGTATAACAATACACCATTGAGACACATGCATATAGAAGAACCTCAAATGCTTTATTAATGGAAGAAGTAAAGTTCAAGGAGTGTTACAACCATAAGAGGCCCAATCCAGCAACACCTCCCAGCAGAAAGAAATCTCCTCTTCACCTCCTTCAAAGCAATCACCCAATAGCTCTAAACTCAAACCAACAGCACTTCCTTACATTCACAAAATTCCAGCCTCCTTAGCCCTCATGAGAGAGCTCTATATATAGGAGTTTTGGAGAAAGGATGAGTCAGCTTAAGGCTGGCTTCAAGCTGACTAGTGTCCTCTCTCACTTCAGTTATACTTCAGTTCTTGAGTCCACTTGGAGATCCTTGCTTCCACTTGGAGTTTAAGAACCTCTTACTCATCACTAGGCGAATTCCCTGATCCAAGTGTCATTTTGGAAGCTTCCTGGGCATTGACACCTTGAAGAATGACTGTGCCACTTGTCCAATCTCGCTCAGCGCAGGTAGCCTTTGTTGGATTTGACATTCAATGCAGGTACAGAGAGGAGCAGTTGACATTCAGCGCAGATGCTCAGTGGAGCAGTTGACATGATCCAGAAATTGCTTGTTTTTGAGTGTTTTCAGGTGGAGAATTGATATTCAGTGCTGTGGTTTGCTGACCTTGTTCCTCTAGGGGTAGGAACAACATGTTTAGGGGCTTTGGATCCCTTAGATTATGGAAATTTCATGCTTCATGCTGCAAGGCACAAAAATGTCTATAATAGTTGCCCCCTAAAGTGTGAGGTCGTTTATCGGGTGAAATGCTTTATCAGGAGGATCCGAAGTTCATTCAATCGCTGAGAGGTGACCGGTAATAAGATACAATACAATACATTATTTTTCATTCTACTTTCATGATCTATCTGAGGCAGGCATTCCCATGCTCAGTTTTATAAATTCATTTTGGTACATAGAATAGACGATCGTCTGATGGTAGACTGATAATTCTCTGCTGAAATTATCATCCTTTGAGTAGGATGATCATCTGCTGCAATGATGTACATGACAAATGTCTTTATATTTCCTGAATATATATCGCAGCCCGGATGGATGAAACTAGATCCGGGGTCTTCAAGCTCGTTCGATCTTCACTCTAAGTACAAGTCGATCCATGTGAGAATTGCGCTGAAGTCGAACATGGAAAGACATCGCTTGATTACCGGTCAATGATGTAAACTGTTAACAAGCGCGAGAGGAATCACCGATAATGATAATGATCCTCAAGGTACTGCAGTACAATTCACGTGGTGTGAATAAAGGACTTGGCGTCGAACACCACGCAAAATCTTCTGGTCGAAGGTCATTGATGTATACCTGTCGCCGGAAGTGAGAAACTTGCCATTGAGGCATGCAAGCTTCAAAGTACTGAGGGGGTTGTTCCTAGATCAACTTCTTGGATAATGAGCTGAAGTCGATAAGAAGCGATCCGTCAAAGGAGGGCCTTAATGAATCCCACATCAGTGACACGGAACGGAGCTAATGATTTTAGTGGAGGTGAATACAATCTGTGACATATGATTCAGGGTGGGGATCATGGATGGATGAAGGATAATGTATGGCAGTGGATGGGACACGGTTGACTCTTTCTGAACGACATCTCTTGAACATATAACGACACTGATGCGATGGATCGGTAGCATTACCCCAAATGTGGATGGTTTGGCGAAGACCATGGTGATGAGACCGGTGAATGAAATAACCCAACCCGATGTGATACGGAGGAAAAGTGTCATGTTCAAGAGCGACTTGCTACCATTAAAGCTTTGAGGTTCTCCCAATTTTTCCCCAGTCATTTCTGACCAGTACCTCTTTATTTTTGTCAAGCTTGAGGAGGATAACATATGCTTGTTCTATAACCTGCCCTTTGGGCAAGCCCATCGCTATATTTTAACGAGCCTAGCGATAGGGAAACTCATTCTCGTCTAAAGACAAGTTTGTCGCTATTCAATCATTTTAACGAGTCTAACGACAAGGAAAACTCGGTCCTTTTCATTTTTAGAGAGTCTGAAAAGGTACAGAAAGTTAACTCCAAAATTCCTTTTTCGTCATCTAATCCCTTAAGTCCGAAAAAGTATAAAACAATACAGAAGGGATGAGTTTTCGGTACTTTTAACGAGCCGAACAAAACAAGCGCTCGATCGTTTTGTGCAATAATCCCTCAGGTCCAAAAAGATTAAAATCTAGAGGAGGGATAGCTCTTCCGGTCGTTTAACGAGCTGGAAGGCCAAAACTCGGCAAACTTTTCATATTTTACGAGTCAGATGAAAAGAGCTCAAAGAAGACTCGTCTTTTGAGGAACGAGTGATAAACAGGGATAGCAGCAGATTCCAGGTACAGGTTGGAATTTTCCAATCACGGCAGTGTCACAAGGATGGCTAGGTGAAATCACTCTTCGCAGCTGTTCCTCAAAATGGGTAAACAATCATATGGAGGTGAACGATCGGCCAAATGACGGTGGAGGTGACGGTACACAAACACGACCAAGGCTTTTATGGCTGATGAATTTACGATCACAATGGTTATTTACCGGTTCATTTTTTCTGGATGAGCTTGAACTCTAAGGGAAAGCCTGCTCACAATCTTATGTTTATTTTTTAACGAGCATGAACTATGTGTTAAAACTGCTCGGATCTTGCGTTTATTTTTTAACGAGCATGAACTATGTGCTAAAACTGCTCAATTATACCAGTCATAAGATAAGAAATGTCTCCTGTGAGATCTCTATTTTTTAAGGAGTTTCATCTTCACTAAGCTTTACTCCATCTCATCCTTTCTTTATGCAAGTTCGGAAACGACCAATCCAAAAAACAGATAAATAACCGCTCTTTGCTTGCACTCCAAAAGGTTTGCATGCCCCCAGGTATAAAATACAATTTCAAGGTTGCCCCTACTTATCCGATAAAACATTTGTTTTAAAGGGTGAGGCTTACCTCTTTCTGGTTACCCAAAGATTGTCTCGTTAATCTTTCAAACAAAACACTTCCTCGGCAATGTCTATCGAAATAGACAAGGGTGAATGACTGTTGTCAAACACGTAACCTTGACAAAACAATCCTATTCTAGAACAACCCCTCTTCCAAATACGGACGGGGTACGGACTAGTCATATTCTTCCGCGGAAATTCTACCTTATACCCAGGGTTTCTTCTGCCTGAAGTAGACCAGGATGCATGCCCCCTTGGTTCCAGTCCCATCTTTCCGAATCACTCGCACTCATCGGGAAGAAGAACTGGGGGTGGAGACATTTCTTGATTGAATAGACCATTCAGGGTTGGTATTTGACTATTTGTGATGCGTGATCCCGGAAATGAAAGTTGGTCTACGAGCTTGACCATTCTTCCTTCGTGTGGAAAACACATTACTCTAAAGAGTGAGGAGACTATTGCTCCCATGCAATATATATAGTCTCGTCCAAGGAGTAGGTTATAATCCAAGGGTCCTTGAACGACCATCACGTTCATTTGAACGGTCTTCCCTTTCAATGTAACAGGCACATTGGGGAGGATCCCTAATGGTCGACTGGTTCCTTTGTCAAAAACCCGAGAGATTTCTTATCTCAGGCAAAAGCGCCGGGGAATCGAGTGCTTTCCAAGCAATAGAGGAAAGGATACTCACAGATGCCCCTTCATCAATGATAGTGCCAGCCATTACCATTCTGTAGATTTGGACTATGATTCTGAATGGTATACTGGCTGGCAACCGGGGTCTGCCTAGTTGATTCCAATCAAAGGATACAACCAGTTTGCTTGGTGGTGGGACCGAATATACGGCCGGATATGACCCTGACGATGTTCCTTCCTGCGATAAAGGAATGGGCACATTGCCCTGACACTCATCAGAGTCTGTGTTGATGAAAAGAATCTGGATGGTGTCATCCTTATTCTCTTCAGTGAGGGTGTCACTTGAAGATGACTCTTCGGTGACGGTGTCATTTGAAGATGAAACTTCTGAAGGGAGAACCGGGTCAACTGCCGTATCGACCTTTGGACTTTCGTCCGGTCTGGATTTAGTAGGTTCATTTTCAGTGACTGACGCTTCAGCCGACCACTTGAGCGGGCCAGCTGTATTTTCAACCAACGAAGGACTTGGCACGAGTTTTTTGTATCCAGGAGGAAGTCTTAACGGTGAAACCGGACGATTTTCCAAAACTCTTTTCGCTTCGTCTAAGAAGGGACAACGGTGGATGGCGTGATCGCCTTCACACAGTCTGCAGGGAGATCTTACTCCCCCTCTTTGTCTTGAACCTTCACTTTCGCTGGTTGACGGTAAGCATTCAACATGGCTATCAGAGGTTGATGCTCCCGAATTGTGCAAACGAGGGGACCAGTCCCTTAGTATCCGGGGAATACAGGGACAATCTCTATGGAAGTGGTCTCCTCTACATATGACACATGGCGATTTAGGCCCGGTCTGTGCTGTGTGTGGATTTTTGTCAGATGTCTTTTGCTTGCCCCCAGTCGCCTTAGGCTCCTTCTTCTTCTTTTCTCTCTTCTTCTTTTCCTTCTTCTCCATGGGAGCTTGGCTTTTGCCGGCTCTACCTTGCGAAGATGAAGGATTGGAGGAAGAGTTATAGGAAGTAGAAGGCTGGTGGGCAGCTCTAGACTGATCTAACTGTTGACTCGACTGTTCAGGAACCATGGTGTTCTGAACTACATTGGTTGAGAATAGCCAAATTGGCAGGCCAATTGTCAGTCCTGGAAGCGACAATGTGGCCATGTGGGGCGCACCAACTTCTCCCCAAGAGGAGAAAGGACTAGGATTTCCATCATGGGGAATTCCTTGGTTGGGGCGTTCCATGTTCTCAACCTACAGATCAACGCAGGAATAGGAGGTGATTATGTTCCGTTTAAAATAAATTTTATAACGACGCTTTAGACACAACTTGCTTTTTCACTTTTTAAGAGTCCAGAAAAAGCTAAAGATGACTCTAGTCTCCTTCGATGTTTTAACGAGCCCGAAGTGACAAATGCTCGGTTGGACTTTTTCAGTTATAGAGTTTGAAAAAGGCCAAAAGAAACTGCTCTGGAGATCTAGGCAGAGGGTGTGCCAAACCTTTCGCGAAACCACAGAATACGTTTTACGGTACAGGTGGTCGATCTTCGTGAATGCTGTGTTCACTGCATCGCGATCAGTAGGGTGGCCGACACGGCTTCCTAAGGATAAAGGATAAATGCCTATAGGGGTCTCCCAATATATACGCGATGGTACGTGGGAGCTCAAGTCCGTATTAGTGCTATCATCCCTCAGGAGGAATCACCCACCTTCGTAGAGATCGACAGTCACTACGTTTAACGACGCCGGAACACGTCTCTACCTAGACCTCTACTGTAAGCGTTATGTTGCAAAGCGTTGTTAGGTTCATTCAATATATTTTAAGTTGATCTTTTTAAAGTTTGTCTTTCAGGATCACCACGAGATGTATTGGTACAAATTCCTAAATGCAGTTTAAGATGATAAGCAAGCTTTATAATCTTTTAACTTTGAAAATCCTAACTACTGAGGGAAAAGAAAGACATCATCTTTTCACACAGATCATAAAGCACACACTAATGCACTTTCTCCTAGATCAACATGCAAACTTATCAAAAATGCAAATGCAAAATGCAGGTATTTCTTTTCTCTTTCTTAATGTTGATGTATTACAAAAAGAAAGCTGTTGTATAATTTTGAATTCAATTTCAAGTGAAAGCAAACAAGCTTGTCCAAAATCAAAAGACACCTTAAGATTTACTTGTTTCGACACTAGAAATATATAAATTCAAACCATATGACGAAAGCAAAAGCTCAATCAGCTATGAACAACAAACAAACTAACTCTTAAGATCACTACGACACTTATCACAGTTCTGGATCTAAGAGGTCACAGCAAGACTAGTTCGATTTTCGTTATGGGAAACTGTAAATGATGTAAGAAATACACAAAGAACAAACACAGTTTCTTTATACAACCGAGGCGGAATAGTGGCAAGGAAAGTTGGTTTCAGATAGGTACATTGACTGGTAACAGGCTGCAAAAACAAGGGTGAAAACAGGGCAAGAAACAACAGGGAACCCCGGTAGCACAAGGCAAGACTGGTTCAACGCAGGTAGTACACTGTCAGTTTGACATTCAGCGCAGGTAGCCCCTTCGGGAACTGCGCTGAAATGCAGACTGCCTTCACAGTGCCTGCACTGAAGAACGAAACTTTCGTTTCTCTTGGTTTCCGGGTTACAGATTTCTCAAAAATTCACAGTTTTTGGCCAAATCAGAAGCTATCAATCAAGTACACACTAAAGGGTAATTAGGAGGATGAAAAGCTATCACTAAGAGTTGTTCAGAGTCCTTGTGGATCAGCTCTTCAAATCATAAACATGCCCAGAAACTGAGCTAGAGTAGCTGCCCTCTACTTTGCATTTGAAAGATCCAAATGCAGTTCGATTCGGTACTCCCTGTGTTTATGAAATGAATAGCAAAAAACACAAACAACCAACAAGATACGATCCCCAGCGAAGTCGCCAATTTGTTGTAGGGAAAAGTATCCAATACGGAATGACCCTATCCCACTCCAAGGGTGATAGTACCTCAACAACAACCGAAGCAAAGCTATCTAGGATTTCTTCTTTATGAAAGTAAAACAGGGGAGAAAGGGATCCACTAACCGATGTCTTTCGCTAATGATTGATCCAATCTTCTCTCCTTGCTGCTTGCTCCCAGCTCCTTGCTCTTTCACTGGCTCAGCTACAAAAAGATCCTGCAAAAGGGCAAGAGAAGGAAACTACAAGAAGCATACATTCATAATTGATTCAAGGATTATAATAAATCAAATACACAAGTATAACAATACACCATTGAGACACATGCATATAGAAGAACCTCAAATGCTTTATTAATGGAAGAAGTAAAGTTCAAGGAGTGTTACAACCATAAGAGGCCCAATCCAGCAACACCTCCCAGCAGAAAGAAATCTCCTCTTCACCTCCTTCAAAGCAATCACCCAATAGCTCTAAACTCAAACCAACAACACTTCCTTACATTCACAAAATTCCAGCCTCCTTAGCCCTCATGAGAGAGCTCTATATATAGGAGTTTTGGAGAAAGGATGAGTCAGCTTGAGGCTGGCTTCAAGCTGACTAGTGTCCTCTCTCACTTCAGTTATACTTCAGTTCTTGAGTCCACTTGGAGATCCTTGCTTCCACTTGGAGTTTAAGAACCTCTTACTCATCACTAGGCGAATTCCCTGATCCAAGTGTCATTTTGGAAGCTTCCTGGGCATTGACACCTTGAAGAATGACTGTGCCACTTGTCCAATCTCGCTCAGCGCAGGTAGCCTTTGTTGGATTTGACATTCAACGCAGGTACAGAGAGGGGCAGTTGACATTCAGCGCAGATGCTCAGTGGAGCAGTTGACATGATCCAGAAATTGCTTGTTTTTGAGTGTTTTCAGGTGGAGAACTGATATTCAGTGCTGTGGTTTGCTGACCTTGTTCCTCTAGGGGTAGGAACAACATGTTTAGGGACTTTGGATCCCTTAGATTATGGACATTTCATGCTTCATGCTGCAAGGCACAAAAATGTCTATAACAACCGTAGGAGAGGGAAATGACCTTACCTAGGCACAACTGAAGCATGAACAAGGTGTAGAATGACCTAGTGGGACTTGACATGATAATGACAACTCTCTGAATGATGGTACACTCAGTTGAACTGTGACATGGACCGACATTTGGACAAATTTGACAAGGGTAAAATCAAACCCTAGATCCAATGCCTAGTGACCAAATTTTGCTTGAAGACTCACTGAAATGACAAAATTTGACCTTGACACATTAAAATCACTTTGTAAGAGCATGTTTGATCACTGGAGGAAGGCTGTAAAGACTGACACTAACAGGCTGAATAGGTTTTCTTTCTCATCAATAAGAGAGGCTTTTCATTGGTGGAGAAAAATGAGACCTATTTGGAGGCCTATTCCATTGATCACTATCTGGTCCACTTGGAAATGGATAAATAATGCAGTATTTCAAGATAGAAAGAAATTTTTTTGCTGATGTCTTAGATTCTATCGTAGCTCTCCTTCCCACCAACAGGTCTTGTCAAAATCAACAAAAAGTAAAGAAACAAACAGGGTACTTGACGGACCTTTCTGTTCTTCCTCGCGCTTTTTTTACGGGGCAGCCTCAAATGGAATCTGTGCTTGTGGGGTTTACATTATTCATCATTTGGATCAGTGTATTAAAATCTCATGGAATGGTGGGAAGGTATCGAATAACAAAGTGGAGGCAATGGCCTTGGCTGGTCTCCTGAGTTTTTGTGACTTCCTAAATATCCAAGGTCTGCACATTTTTGGTGATTCCAAGGTGATCATTGATCACATGAGATCTTCTCATTTCATTCAGAATATCAATCTCTTGGGGTGGCTGGAAAGAATCGCATCTATATGGAAGGCTCACAAGGATTATTCTATTCATCACATTGGAAGGTCATTCAACAAGGAGGCAGATGCGTTGTCCAAAGAAGGTCTCTCCTCTCCAAACGAATTTTGGGAGGTTTCCATCACTGTTGGAGAAATTCAGCACAACATTCAGGAATTCCGCCTCCTCGGTACATAGCATAAGTAACTCTCTTCTCATATCTGGTACGTTGTATAAACTTACTTCTTCAATATTTTTTATCCTCATATATGGTATGCAACATGAAACTGTTACATTTTATATTGCCTCTATGTTTCATCATGTTCTATCATCTTCATCTATTTCAGATGCTATTATTTAGCAGATCATTATATTATTTTGATATGTCCAGAGACGGTATTTGTCATATTCTGATATGATATGGATCTATATCATCCCTCTGTCTTCTATGTTTTTGGGATCTTATAGTTTTTTCTCATGATCTCTCTTCATGACCTATTTGGGATTTCTCCTGCTATTTACCATATGATGTATACTTAGAATATCTATGAAAATAATACAGCTTTTTTTCTTACTGAAAAAACTTGGGCTTCTAGGCTCCTTAAAACGTGAGAACTGTACCTGCTACTTCTCATTCTAGGATCATAGCCTAAAAAAGAACTCCCTCTTCTTACCACTTTAGCTGAGCAATAGTGGCACTTAACAAGGACACAACTATTCTTTTTTTTGTGATTTCCCCTCGTGACAAGATCCCGCCCATTCAACCCAACATAGTGTGCAGCAAAAAGACTCCTTTGTACACCTATCGCATGAATACATTAGGGTTAGTATTGTGTGTTTTGCACTTGCTAATCGTATCATGTCTATTATGTATATCTTTATAGCTAACGTGGAAATCACAACAACAAATGAAGAAAATATTTTAGGCCTGGAAATCCAAAATCATGGTATTTATGTTAGTTTTTTGTGTAGGTTTTAACCTTGTATAAAAATTACCTATAAACTAATTCTTAAGAACATAAAATATACAATGGCCAGAAACACAAAATAAATACAATGGAGATTTCCCTGGATCCCAAAACTTGGACTACTAGATTGATTTTTTATCATACTTATTTCAATGTTACAATATATATATATATATATATATATATATATATACACGCCGAAGCATTCATAAGCCCCAATCCATTAATCCCGAATTAGAACATAATCGTAATTCCCTTGGCCTTACCTTGGCCTGATCTACAAAATACCATGGGAAGAAAACCATCCTACACAAAACCATGTGCGAAACCCACCCACCTAATATAGGGTCCAAAAAAAACCAATATAGGGAGCTGCCTTCCCAGTGATTCTAGTGATCCTCAGCTACCCTAAGTGTGACAAAGGTGGTGCCCCTGCCCCCGTGTGACCCTCTAGTTGTGCTCAGCGTAGCGAAGGTGGTGTCGCCCTCTTACCCCATGCTTTGTGCATGGTCATGGAAAGAAGGGTTGAAAATTATATTCATTGAATGCAAATTGTTTTGAAGCTGTTAATTTTTTTTCAAAAGAGGTTTATTTTTCTAAACTGTTGGTAAAATGCAAGCTTTAAACCTATCCTTCCTTTCAGGACTAGTACGTAAGCTTACCATACCAAATTCATGAAACAACCTTTAAAACACATGGAACAAAGGTTAGTAAAAGTGGGGTTAAGGTCCTCCCCAACGCCCCGACCAATAGATAGGGTCAAAGCATACCAGTGAAGCTTGTTTTGCCTTATTTCTTGTTGCATCGATCAGATGAGCGAGGTACGAAGTAATTGCTCTATTTTTCCCCTTTTCCACCCAACCAGGCCCCTAAAAAGAGGATGAACGATGATTATAAACCTTGAAACTAATGTCTAACAGGAAAAACCCTGTCACTTACTAAGCTAATGGGACACACTGATGAAGAATTAGAAAAAACAGTTCCCAACACAGAAAAGTAAAACGTGATGATTAAATTTAACTTCCAATACTTGCTTAAGCTTCAATATTTAGGTATCAATGATTCAATATTTAGCTATCAGTGATTCTAGACTCACTATTTCCCTTTTCTCTCAAAAGCTCCCACTGTTGACTTGTCATTTTGGTTGATCTCAACATAATCTCACTGAAACCCTGTTAATGGCTTTATCTTGGCAACATCTCTATATAGGTTTACTACAAGCTCCGTAACCGGCTCATTCTTCTTTAGAAGCAGGCATCTGGAACTAAACAGACCACTAGCTTTGAAAGTCGAAATAATGAATTAGTTTGAGATTTCCGGAGCGTGCACGTGTGCAGCATGCAAGCCCACTTGGCTTTCATATTAGTTTTGCTTATTACTAATACTATTTACTTTTTGTTTTTACATGAGTTTTTTTCACATTTATTTTTATTTATTATTTAATTTTAAGAATTTGTTCGGGTTTATTTTATATAATTTTCAAATCCAATTGAAAAAAAACAGATATGTAAATTTAGCTCACATAGGCCAAGAGATTTGAACTGTTGACGTGACTGTGTACGTCGAATTACATAATTCCAAGAGGTAATACTAAGGAAGTTTTATCATACCTCTAGTTGATCATAGAGTCTTCTCTGGACTTCTATCTTAGCACTCAAAGTATCAACATTTTTCAGCTCTGATATCATAATGATAATTTGAAAATTATTTCAAAACCAAAGGTCTTATTTGATTTTTAGCCCTTTTTTCTTTAAGCTACTTGAAGAAAGAATATAATAGGGAATTCAATTGTTGGAAATGATCTTGAACAAAGTTAAAGAAAGAACATGTATTAGTTGTGATTATTAAACATAGGTTTCAATGCTAATATCATCAGTTAATTAGTTAGGAGAATCACCCTCGACTTTCTAGATGAATAATGGTTTCGTTACTGAGCTTGTTGGCTAGAGGTAGGTCTATTGTGTCTAGTTGTTAATAAGAAGCTACTTGGCGAGGGTTGGAAAATGAATATATAACTACCTTGACGCGAAGAGTGGCCAGATTCATTGGTATGGGGGAGAGACAAAAGAGCACTTATAAAAACAATAACTACTTGCCCTTACATCATACCATGCACCCAAGGTGAATCAACCGAGTACACCTGATGCAATTATTGAGACCCAGTTACAAGTAGTGAGCCATTTTCGAATCAACATTCATTCGTTCATCATAAGGACGAGGGAGCCTTCGGCATGTCATCATTTTTTTGTTGTTCATGGGGTTTCTGAGAAGCATGAGTGTGGGCATATATGGGGTTCGTAATGTTGATAAAATGTTGAGCCTCCTTGGACTAGTCCAAGAAAGAGGGGTTGGGCCCCCCAAGCAATGTTTTTTGATGCGTTTATATGCATATTTCACTAACGCAACTTCCTTTTCCCATCTAAAACATGTCATCATAAACAAATGAATGAATAGCAGGTAACTTTGGAATTTCATTCAAACTAAGATTGATATATTACATGATAACTTGTTAAACATATCTGATTTGAAATCACAGGTTTTGATTGATACAAATATATCTATCTTACTTGAGATTCACTTTTCACATTATGAAAGAAAAGGTAATCTAAGGAGGAACCATCAAATAGACAAAACGAGAGTTGTTGTCTTAGGACAAGGTATGTAATATTACTATTTTGAAATATTACTGTGTAATATTACTCTTTGGAAATATTACCGTATGTAATATTTTGACAAGGACAAAGACACAATAATCAGAGGTAGATAGTGAAGCGTGTAATTTGGGAAGCTTATGAATTAATAGACGGGGTTATGTTTTATTATTCCTGCATTTTGTGTAAACAAACCATGAGGATCAACAAAGCATGGAACAATCTAAGAAGTTGTAGAAGTAAGCCACCTACTAGCAACACAAATGCAAATTGACATGCCTACTCTCTTAAGGATCAAGAAACCTGACGCTTCTGGGGATGCATACATTAGAAACGATGTAAAAGGCCTCACAAGGGATTTACAGGTTTAGTTCAATGAATTTCTTATTTTTTTAAACAACGAATGAATACGACACTTTTTTTGTCTTGACAAAATTTTTCCTTTCTCGACAACAAGTTCTTGTTGTTTTTGTATAGACAAAAAAATATTATTGTAAATATCCATGTTGAATTTCAATTAGCAACTCTGAAATAATACATAACATGGTACTGGCCTCTGTGCCAAGATACCCATACTAACTTTCAATTAGAAACTCTAAAATAATACATAACATGGTACTAGTGATCCAGGTGGATGTGGGTGGCCACCCACCTATCCCATCTGGACCCCCACAACCGTCCCTTTCAGTTTTTCAGTTTCCTTAATTATAGCACAATTTACTATTTTTAGCAGTTTTTCAGGTCCTAAACTTTCGGATCCGTTTTGAGGCCCTAAACGACGTTTTTTGGGAAATCTACTGCTAGCGATTTTTTTACCAAAAAATCATCTTTTCCATCGTAGTCCTCGGAGAGATCTTTCCAACGGGCTATCATGCGCATCAAACGGAGATAATACGACCAATTCGCGACCCCGGGAAGTTGATGTACCAACTTACCCAAAAACGGGGCCCACAATTTGGCGTTTCATCTTCTAGGGTTAGGTTTTGGAATGTGAAGGGTTTTCCATTGTTTCCCAACAATAAATAGGCCTTCGAGCCTCATTGTAACATAGTTCAGAACAGTTCAGAGGCATGTAGCCACCACATCTCTTCTCAGAGATAAGCTACCATCGCCCTAGCTGGTTTATTTCCATTCCTGTTTGTAAGCATATTTCAGTATTTTCTATTAATGAAATGAAGCATTATTTCCGCTGCATCTTTGTGTATATGGTTATCTCTGTATTTTGTTGCGTTCCTGTTTAAGTCTGGATCAACTGGCCTCTGCCCCAAGCCGATTGATTTCCATTGAATTGTTTTGTGGTCTCATCGACCTATAGTCAAATAGTCTGAGTTTGAAGTTGACAATGCAGAAAATTGATGGATAAAAATCGAATTTATACATCGACCATGTTAACTGTTCTTCCTGTATATAAAATTAACTCATGAAGTGATTGAATTTTTCATTTGGCATATTAGTCAAAGTGATAAGCATGTTCCCATCGCTTCGTCCACCTCTCCTGAAGCCCTTAGAGAAAATATGCCCGCTCCTGAGCTGTCATGAATTTCATCCTATCTATGAATATGCAGGGTCTAGGGGCTGCTCCAAATACTTGGCCCTCAAAGAACTCTTCCTTTCGACTCGTCCCTATATCATCCTTCTTCAGGAAACTATGCATTCGGCTCAATAGGTGATTAAATATTTCAAGAAGATTCTACCTGACTGGCATATGGCGGAAACAGATGTTGCTGGCCTCTTGGGGGGTCTGGTTGCTCTATGTCACCCAAGGTGGGTCAATATGAAGACTTTTTCATGTTTCGTGGGCATATTACTAGCTTGTAATATCAGAGGATTACTGGGTCGCATTCATATACTGAATATATATGCCCCATACAGGGACTGGGACTCATTCTGGAGAAAACTGGCTGCATTGGAGGTTTTGGGACTGGAATCGCTTGTAATTGACGAGGATCTGAATTGTACAATTGGGTTAGATGAGGTTTGAGGGAGGTCCAGAAAAGTCGCTGCCATGGCTGAGCTGATTAAATATATCACCGTCAACTATAATTTCATGGATATATGTCCCTCTAAGATTGTTCCTACTTGGTAAAATGGAAGGATGGGTGATGGATATGTGGCAAAAAGGTTGGATTGATTCTTTCTACATGAACAAATAGTTGAGAGGCTCAGGTTCGTTCGATCGTGCATCATGAATAATTTTATTTTTGACCATATACCCATTATTCTCAAATGGAGGTGAGGGGATCTCAGACATGGGATGCCATTCAAATTTAATCCCTTGTGGTTGGAAGACCCATAATTGGATACTCTAGTGCAGGATGTCTAGAATATGGACAAGGCACGGGGTATCTCCCCTATGATGAATATCTTGGAAACATTATGGGCCCTTAAGGTGGTAGTAAAAGCATGGGATAGGAGGAAGAGGTCTGAAATGAAAAAATATCTAAAAGATATATCCATGGCTTTGGACACACTAAGCTCACAATTGTTAATGCATAATCCTTCAACAACACTTAGGGATAAAATTCATTCTCTGGAACAGAAAAGAAACACATCCTTCAAATTCGGGAGACTGCATGGCGCCTAAAGAGTAGGGCCATATGGATTCAGGAAGGGGATAGAAACATATTTTTTTTTTTACAGATTTTCCAATCACAGAAGAAAGATAAATTTCATATGGGAGATTACTGACTCAGAAGGGAACCAGGTACAGACACAACATGATATTTGTAGAGCGACTGTCCAACATTTTAAGCAGGCTTATTGTCGCAGGGAGATGGGATTTGTCGAGGATCAAATTTGGGGGGTGGATGTATATCCCACCATGTTTGATGATGAAGAAAACACGACCCTATATAAGGCGGTCATGGGGGAGGAAATTTTGGGGGTGCTTAAATCTTTTAAAGGAGACAAGAGCTCGGGACCTGATGGATGAACGGTCAAATTGTTAACACATTTCTTTGACATATTTCAGAGGGATATTCTTCATATGTTGGAAGAATGGAGAATCAGGGGATATATTCATCCTCATATAAATTCAACCTACATTGCCCTCATCCCAAAAAGGGCATCATCTGAAACATTCTCGGATTGTCAACCCATTTCACTTTGTAATCTTATATATAAGATTATATCCAAGACTGTTGCGGGCAAGATTAAGCACACCCTATCAAAATATATATCTCCAAAGCAGTTCGGTTTCTTACAAAACAAAAAGATCCACGATGTTGTGGCTATTTCCCAAGAAAGCATACAATCGTTCCATACTAAATGTTGTTGTTATGAAGGTCGACCTACAGAAGGCATATGACTGCCTTGATTGGGGATATCTGAGGATGGTATTACTTAAAATTGGAGTACAAGCCAAGAATGCTGAGTGGATCATGGCTTGCATCACAAATGTTAGATATGATGTTATTCTAAATTGATACCCCACATGTGTTTTTGGGGTTGGAGAGGGGCTCAGAAAAGGTTGCTCCCTTTCACCATTATTATTAATATTGGCAATGGATGGTCTCAGTTTACATATCAAAAAGTTGTGGAGGAGGGTAATTTTTGTGCACTGGTCTTGGGACGAGATATCAAGATTTCACATAGTTTCTTTGTAGATGATGTGCTGATTATGGGGATGATCAATAGGTTTGCATGGATGGCTTTATTTCACATCTTTGCAAAATCTGGGAATGTCACAGGACTAATCATGAATCTATAGAAGTCTATCATTTTACATGGCACTTATGATCTGGAGGACATTGCATACATCCATAGAATATTTGGGGTGGGGATTGAAATATTGGTGGGGGCCATGAAATACTTGGGTTATCATATCAAACCAAATAGATACATGATAAATTACTAGATGTGGCTAGTGGATAGATTCTATAAAAAGATCTATGGGTGGGAATATAGATGGCTATCACTGGGTGGACACATCACTCTCACCCAATCGATGATCACACAGTTGGGAGTGTGCTGGGCCCATTTATACTATCTCCCATGTACAATTATTAAGCATTTGAATCAGGTCACGGAAAAATATATCTGGTTTGGAGCGACTACCACTACCAAATACCATCTAGTTAAGTTGGACTATATAACTATTCCAAAAAAACTAGGTGGTTGGGGGATCTTGAATTTGAGGCGTTTTGGATAGGTGTTGCTACAAAAGACATTGTGGAGAGGAATATTTGGGGATGACATATGGGGTAATATAATTAAACATAAATACCTTAAAGACAAATATTTTACTATTTGGATGTGCAAGGAGTTCATGGGGACTACCTCGGGATTAGCCAGACTGCTCAGTTTAAACAAAACCAGACAAAGTTTTTGTAGAACCTGTGTTGGATCTTGGATATGGGCACAAGATATTGCTCGAAGAGGACCATATTCATGGAATGGGAAGGGACTTATGTCTATCAGATGGCCTTATCCAATGTATTAACAATAGAGGTATCTTCGTTTGGAACCAGGTCATTAGAGAATGGCATGGTTATGTACCAATCTGGAAAAGATCGTGGGAGATGGGCCTTGAGGGCCAAATGGCTCGAGAATGGGAGTAGATCAGGACTGAGATGAAATTGGTTGGTGTCAGCCGTGAGGCAGGCGGAGATCAAATTCCTTAGGTTGGCAAGATGAAGGAAGGAGGCGTAGTGGTGGTGGATGTCTATAATACTCTCTGCAACCAAGAGGTACACAACTTAGAGGTATGTTCATTTTATAAGTTTTGGAAAACTAGAATTCCTATAAAGATCATATTATTCCTTTGGCTTGTTTGGAAAAACAAGAACTCAACATGGGAAAAACTACAAAAGAGGTACTGGCAGGGGCTAGGAGTATGTGTACTGTGCAAGAATGTGACGGAAGACAATGTCCATATATTTTTGAGGTGCCCCATAACTATTTAGATCTGGAGTTATATTGCTTAGAACATTGGTTTTCCATACAACCAATATGATAACATTACTGACTGTTTATGCTGGTGGAGCAAAAAAAAACTCCAAGGAGGACAATCCCATTATCATTTTTTGGGAAATATGGACATGGCGCAATAGAATTATTTTTTAGGACTATAAGAAAAATGAAACACAGGGGATGGACTACATTATTGGATGGTTTACCGTTGGAAATGAACACAAGAATGGTCCTAAGAAGACATTAAGCAGGAAGACAGGCCCTGGAAATGAATACCCAACGGGCTTCTTTGATGGAGTGGCACAAAGGGGAACTTGTGGGTGTGGTTTCTGGATCATTATATCAAAGGAACAAGAATACTAGGTCCACTAGGGTGCTGGCAGGGGCACAAATATGAAGGCTGAAGCTATGGCCCTATGGGGTCTCCTTTGGTTTTCATCTTATCTAAACATTCCCTCCATCCACATATATGGAGACTCATGGACTATCATTGAACATGTACGGGGCAACACAAAAATATATCAACCAATGCTACATGGCTGGCTTAGACAAGTTGAGAACCTTTGGGTCTCTCTCAGAGACTCAAAGATTCAACATATTGGATGGGAATTTAACAAAAATGCGGACAACATGTCTAAAAACGGGCTACATGATGCATTAGACGAGATGCATATTGAGATTAAGTTGGGTGACAACAAAGTAGATGATGGGATCCTTCCACTTCTGGGATAACAACAACTCTTGGATGGGATTTTATCAACTAAAATTTTGGGTTCATTTTCTTTCTCCAGAAAGCGGCTTTGAGTTTGGTTTTTTGTTGCTTTTGTATATGCATAGTATATATTACAAGTTGACACATGGATGAATTCATTTTTGATAAAAATATGACTAAATATGGTACAATTTATTTTGTTTAAGACTACCTGTCAGTACATAGGCACATATATTAGATAGGTCTATTGTATAGTTGACATAAATGGATGGATTGTTATAGTGATAGAACAAGAATTGAACTATAAATGTATATGCATTGTATATTACTAGATATATGTACTGTTTTTTTTAATATATAAAAATGGGTGCTTTTTTCTTACTGAAAAAAGAAAAATCTCCTTTAAGAGTCCTAAAAAGGAATAGACATCTTTTAGACAAATCAAATCTTCATGCAAGCTACATTGAATACGGTTTATCATGATCAATGCAACAATATTCTATTATAAAATCATATGTATCTAGTAATTCGTTTGAAACATCCAACACTATCAATATTAGAGGCTATTTGAGTCAAGAGTAGCTTGTCGATGTAGCGTTACCAAGTCAACAACCATTTTAGCCTATTAGATTTCATCTAGTTTATTTTCTTCTAGCAAGCATCAAATTATTTATGTACTTGTTGATCCATTCAACTTGATCGACTAATTCGACAAGATCCTCGCCTCGGTTAAGAGTCGATGAGGTTCCAGAGGTCAATAGCTAAGTTGCTTGAGTCAATCACAATAGATCCCCACACACAACGATTTTGATTATTTTAATAAAATATTTGATCTTTAACAAACTTTGCTTTTATTGGATATAGTTCAAAGTTTAAATTCCCCCCGGGGTTACCCACATGCTAGTGGATAACAAACCCTTACCCAAATAACCTATTTGTTCTTATATGCAGGAGGATCATACATTTCATTGAACTCTATTATAAATAAACTATATTAATACAACACCATAATTACTTTATCCAAATTTATTTAAATGGTAAACTCTTATGTAATTCTATGTTTTCACTCGGTAAATACACTCCCCGCTCAAGGGACTTCGACTTCTTGCTTAACAATCATTCTTATTTCCATAGTAATCACTATAACTCAAATTGTATTTACCTAATATGATATGAAAAAAAAAATTAAAACTAACTAACTTAATATTACATTTTAAGACCCACTAATCGAACACTTTAAAATTTATATATTATTTTAGATCTTTAATTAGATTTCTTTAAGAAAGGTCGAAGTAATGATGGCGGTCTTTCATAGTTTAGTTATATTCTCACAAATAACATAAAATCTATTTAATTAAATTTTAAAATTATAAATATTAAAATATCTAATTTAATATTATTTAATATTTTTTTTTTAACTAAAGAACATAAAATATAATATATCTTATAATTACATCCAATTTGTCAGAAGTTTTATATTCATTTTAGTAATTTACAAAGATTTATAAATGATTTGCTATCATAATTGAAAATCTATTAAACGTAATGTATATTTCATAATGACACTAAGTGAGTGATATTTTTTTTATGTTTTTATTATTTAATTTATATCCTTTATAGCAAGGATCATTATTTTGATGATGTCGATAATGGTGACTAACAACCATAAAAGTTTTAATTTTGTAACAAGGGTTATAAGTTAGCGAGTCATGCTGCCGTTTAGTTCAGGATCTTTTTCCCTGAGAAAAATGTGTATTTCATTGGCTAGTGAGGTATGTATTAAAAAAATGTTCTTGAAAAAATAATGAGTTCTGGAGCATGTGATCTCATGTACAACTCTGACTTTGTATTTAATGGATTTAAAAATTTGTTTTTCAATTCTAGTTGTATTTGCGATTAAATGTAAAAAAAATTACTTCAATGTTATTTATTATTTTTATGTAAAAAATTTCCATATACTTAGTTGTTTTTATATATAAAAAATGAAGAGAGTGTACCCATGGGAATCCACCAGCCCCACCGGCTTGCTGCGTTAAGCTGGAGTAAAGGCAACGAAAAGATAAACGGTTGCATTGATCACACAATATAGGAATATATCTATTATTGGTGTGTAGGTTGTGCCATGTATCAATTATTGTAGCGTGTAGGTTGTGCCAATGCCACAACATACAAACTGACACAACAATCCAACATACAAACTAATACAACAAACTGAGTATATATGTTTTAAATATATCACAATATAAATATTTAAATATTTTAAATGTATTTTATAGATTTCAACACTGTGTGAGGATTGAATATTGAATAATATATGTTTAATTTGATAGTGAATTAAATTAAACATAAATAAAGTTTTAAATATATCACAATATAAATATTTAAATATATTTTATAGATTTTAAAGTATTAAGTATTAAGTAATACATGTTCAATTTGATAGCTAATCAAATTAAACATAAATAAATTAAATTATTTTAAAAAACAATAATTTTTAATTTTTAATATTAAATTATCTAAATATTTCATTGAATTTTTGGTCAGAACCAAATTAATACAAAAATCTAGTGTAATATAGTAATAAAGATAATAAGATTTAGATATTCTAATGTCATAAATGTTGGAAATAATACTGAGAGGAGGGTGAATCAATATTATCAGATCAATAATTTAATTTTCAAAACAGATTTGTATATGCTACTTCAGTTAAGTGAACTAGCGTGTATACGCGACTGTACTTAAGGCAACCAACGTATATGCAGAGATATTTTGATTTACCCAATTTATCATGCATTGAACTTTAACCAGTATATCAGGAATTCATTAGACATTGCAATAAAAGCATAATAAAGAATCATACATAAGCAACACACATGAACACCAAGATATAAGGTGGAAACCCAATGTGGGTGAAAACCACTTGTTGCTGTCGTCTTTGTCTTCTTTTTAATAATAAGAAAATCTGTTTACAATTTTTGTACTAGTGCAGACTTATACAAGTACGCAGGCTTCTACCTGCAGAAGGTTACAAACTTCTCTCGTTCTCCAACTTCTCTTGGAAGGGAGCTACAATCCCCCTAGCTCTTGTACTAGCCGATATGTTTTCTAGTACGTAGGCGCCGACCTACAGAAGGCTATGACCTTCTCTTTTCATCCAGGGACCATGTTTCATAAACTTTCAGACCGGATCCATCAACAACATCATTTAATCATCAAATATACCTGCATCAACCAATCACCTTTTTAACCAACCATAGCCGAATCAATCATTCACCTGCATGTACACGCGCTTTTCTCAAAGCCAACCAGTGTATACATCTGAAAATATAAATTTAGAGTTCTGCAGCTATTCGAGACTTTAGTTATACCCAGATCATATCATTTACAGAACAATATATGCGTCAGTATTTAGATCTAGAATATACATGAGCAAAAACACATAATGATAGTTCATTTTACGCCTTAAGATCCCAATTCATCATTAGATCTGATCCCTCATCATCAGCTAGGGTTCATCCTTGGTTCAGATCCAACAATACACCATAACCCAATAACCTGCATACTAGATCTCACACTTCATCAGATATTTGATACTTGCACACTTTGGCCTAATGATCTTCTTCTCCTTTTATAGTTTTAGGCCTTTCTCAATACCATGGACCAAAACCACTTAGGACCAATACCTTGGACCAAATACCTAGGGTCAATACCTCAGACCAGATACTTTGGACCAATACCATGGATCAAAATACCATGGACCATATACTTCGGACAAAAAAATTAGCTTTCCAAGGTATACTCGCTTTTACTTTCATGAAAGTGTGTGTGTACATATATGCGACTTGTATACAGTGAACCTGCATTTATACGCAGCTGGGTCAATGGTGAACCTGCGTATACTTCTCTTTCTTCATTTTGTGAAGACTGATCTGTAATTCTTTGTTGTTTACCTGCTATACTTTGATCTTTCATCTGAGTGAGTTTCCATCAAGGACATTACCCAAATCATAATGCCAACAATATCCCCCTTTGGACTTGACGGCAACACCAAGTCACTCTCCCCCTTTGACATCAAGGGCAAAGGGTCATGCTCCCCCTAAGTACATGATGAATTCTCTGATATGTTGAAGTGTGCTGATTGAGCTCCCATGATCGAGTCCATGCTCCCCCTGAGCACAAGAAAAGTCTGCAAAAATATGTTCTAAAAGAATAACATGACTCTATACATGCGTCACCAATGACCTTCCTATCACCAAAGACTCATACATACATCCATCTCCCAATCAAGTGGGGATATACCAAATTTGACTCATCCACCCAACCAAGTGGGGATATACAAAATGTTTATACATGACAAAAACAAGAAACATTACATCATCCGTCCCATGCATAAAGGGGTTACAAATTAGGTCTTTCCATTACCTTTACATTAAATGATATACATGACATATATAACAGAGACCAAATATCTTAAACAAGACCATGATAGTCATCTGCAACTATCATCAACAACATCCGTCAATCAACATCTAGACCAACAACCTATATACGTCCATTATTAATTCCCAAAATATCATCAACTTGTGTCAAAGTATGTCGGCATATATCAACTCATCCTTTTGATCTCATCAAGATCAACTTGCTTCGTTCCCTTATCATAACCTTTCATGAATCAACTAAGCATATGACATATCTCCAAGCAGTAGCACAAAATCATATCATGTGTATGTGAAAACACCATAAACATTTTTTATCAAGAACTGCATGATCTTTCCACAAGAACCTTCACTATATCATCACTAGGGAACATCCCATATCATCAACCATGATAATCAACATATGTGAGTATCAACCTATCATCATAAAGTAAGAACTCATTAGGTACCAAAGACTTCTAGACATAATGCCAACAATGCTTTATTAGAAGCATACCATGTTCTCCCCCTGAACCTGTTCCACCTGTTTACTATCAGATCTGATCATTGCATATGTCAGTAAGAGATATCAAAGCATCATCATCAATCAGATATACATCAAGTTATCAAAAACTCTATGAGGACCAATATATTTCCACATGTTATCAGTAGAGTGAAACCATCATCAAACATAGTAAATAATTGATAGAACCACAGCAGACCCCTTTTTCGTGAGTCTGGCCCACTTCTTTTCTTCAAACCAACGCATACGTGACTATGCCCATAGAAACCCGCATATGTACGCGACTACACTTTATGAAACTCGTGTATAACCACCTTTCTTTGAAGAAAATAGCATTTAACAACAAGATGATGCAGCAACTACTCCCAGCTTTTGTCTGAGATATTCAAATGTCTCTCTGTGCAATGGTTTAGTGAATATATCAACAACCTGTTCTTTGGAGGGAACATACTCCAATTTGATCTTTTCTTCAAGCACTTGTTCACGTAGAAAATGTTATTTGATGGGTATGTGCTTGGTCTTGGAGTGCATGACCTGATTCTTTGAAATACTGATGGCACTTGTATTATCACATAAAATGGAGATGGGTGGAGTACATGTGATCTGAATGTCTTGCAAGGCTTGCATCATCCAAAGTAGTTGTGTGTAGAAAGATGCAACAGCCATGTATTCTGCTTTAGCTGAAGATAATGCAATTGAACTTTGTTTCTTGCTGAGCCAAGACACTAACCTGGAACCCATATAGAATGCACCACCACTAGTGCTTTTTCTGTCATCAACACTTCTTGCCCAATATGCATCTATATATGCATGAAGTGTAAGATTTGTATCTATAGGATACCATAAACCAAAGTTCTGTGTTCCTTTAAGATATTTGAAAATCCTTTTGATTGCATGAAAGTGTTATTCCTTTGGATTTGTTTGGAATCTTCCAATGATTCCCACTGCATGCATGATGTCAGGTCGGGAACCTGTTAGATAAAGTAGATTGCCAATCATGGATCTGTAAGTTGGTTGATGTACTGCTGCTGATTCATGATTTGAGCTAAGACTACATCCTGTTAACATTGGGGTACATATTGGTTTAGAATCTTCCATGCCATACTTTTTTAGGATCTGTTTGAGATATTTGGTTTGTGAGAGAAAAATACCATCTTTATTTTGTTGAACTTGTAGACCAAGAAAATAGGTAAGCTCACCAAGCAAGGACATTTCAAATTCTTGCTTCATTATTGAAGCAAAATTCTGACTCATGGATTCTTCATTGCTACCAAAAATGATATCATCAACATACACAACAATTATTAGCAATTTATCGCTGTCCATCTTTGTATATAGATTGCTATTTGCTGACCCCTTTGAAAAACCTTGTTGGTGGAGATATTTGTCAAGACGGTAATACTAGGCCTTTGGAGCCTGTTTTAGACCATAGAGAGCCTTTCTGAGTTTTCATACAAGTTTTGCATCATTTCAAAGAATGAATCATTCTGGTTGTTCAATATAGACTTCTTCTTCTAAGTCTCCATTAATAAAGGCAAATTTTACATCCATTTGGTATACTTTGAATTTCTGAAAACTAGAAAGAGCAAGAAACATTATTATAGCTTCAAGTCTAGCAACAGGTGCAAAAGATTCTTCAAAATATATACCTTCTTATTGAGAATATCCTTTATAAACAAGTCTGGCCTTGTTTCTAATAACTTCTCCATTTTCGTTTAGCTTGTTTTTGAATATCCATTTAGTTCCTATGGTATTCTTATCATGAGGTCTAGGAACTAATTCCCAAGTATTATTCTTTTCAATTTCCTCAAGTTCTTCATTCATGGCCTTGACCCAACATTCATATTTGCATGTTTCATTTACATTTTGAGGTTCGGTGGAAGATAGTAATGCTAGATATCTTGAGGCTTCTGTAATAGTTCTTCTTGTCTACACACCTACCCCTTTTCCCTAAAATTTGAGTTTCTGGATGATTTTTTTGAACATACCTGGATGGAGTCTTTTCTTTTATTGTTATCTCTTCTTCTAGTGCTTCATTAGTTTCCTCTTCAGAATCAGTGTGATTTGATGAGTGAAAATGATCCTCATCTTCTTCATTGTCATATTCTTTGGTTTTTATCTATTTTGGATTTTTGCATGCTTCATCAACCACAACATCAATACTTTCAATAATTTTCCCAAGTATTTTATTATAACATTTATATCCTTTACTTCGGGAAGAGTAGCCAAGAAGAATACCTTCATCTGCTCTAGGTTCAAACTTGCCAAGTTTTTCATTAGTCCTTTTGATGTAACATTTTCTTCCAAAATCTTTGAAGTATTTTACAGTAGGAGGCTTACCATACCAAAGTTCATGCGGAGTTTGAGTGTTGTTTACCCGAACATTTGCTTGGTTGAGAATAGTGATGGCGAAGAATGTAGCTTCTCCCCAGAAGGTTGCAGGAGTTCCAGATTCGTCTAGCATAGCTCGAGCCATTTGTTGAACAGTTCTATTCATTCTTCCTACCACTCCATTTTGTTGAGGAGCCCTTGCAGTGGAGAACTTCCTTTTTAT
Source organism: Pinus tabuliformis (assembly GCA_031772625.1). Lineage (NCBI taxonomy): Eukaryota > Viridiplantae > Streptophyta > Pinopsida > Pinales > Pinaceae > Pinus > Pinus tabuliformis. The sequence continues at coordinate 165,857,209 of CM062806.1, read as the reverse complement.
TCCATGTTGTTCACAAAAGTCAAAGAACTCATCCGAGGTAAATTCCCCTCCTTGATCGGATCTGAGGCATTTGATTTTGCGATCTGATTCATTTTCAACCAAAGCTTTGAAGGCTTTGAATTTTTCAAATGCTTCATCTTTATGCTTTAGAAGACCTATCCAACACATTCTGGAAAAATCATCAATGAACAATATAAAGTATTCTTCTCTATGAGGTGACTTTTTCCTTGATGGTCCACATAAATCAGTATGAACAAGTTCAAGAGGCTTACTAACTGACCCTTCTTTTTCAATGAAGTGAGATCTGGTTTTCTTACTGAATTGACATGATTTGCATATTGTATTTTCAGGGACGCTGATATCAGGAAGATCACGAACAACCTAGAATCTGCATGCTTTTCTTATTTGAGAAAAGCTTAAATGCCCCAATCTTTGTGCCATAGCCCGTTTTCATCATTTTTGCTTAGATAGCATTGTTGTTGTCCTCCCTTGAGTATGTGTAAGTTGTTTCGAGTTCTTGTACCTCTGATCATGGTTTCTCATATATCAAGCTCACGAAGAGCACATCTGTTTGATCGAAATACCACTTCATTTCCTTGTTCACACATTTGATTGACACTCAATAGGTTATGTTTAGACCATCAACATACATAACATTCCCAGCTTTAATCTTTTCTTTCAAGAAAACAAAGCCTTTACCTTTTATGACAGCAGGAGTTTCGTTTCCAAATGAGACATTCTTTTCCTTTTCTAAGGAATTATATGAGTGAAGTTTTTCTTTGTCACCTATCATGTGTTTTGAGCATCCACTGTCAATGTACCACTGATTTTCTTGTCCTTCTGCATACAACGCTATACCACATCTTTATGTTTGCGATTCTTTCTTTCTCCATATTTTTGGATTTAATGGAGTTTTCTCCTTTTGATATATTTGTCGAAATTTACTCCTGCATTCTAATTCTTCATGGCCAAAGTTGTTACAGATTGAGCATTCTATTTCATTTTCAAGAAGAGAAAAGTAATTGTGGGAACTTTTCTTGATCCTTGTCACATTCCTTTGATTTCGTGCTTCTCTAGTCATGATGGTCTTGTAAGCAACACATTGAGCATCTTTGTGTCCAAATTTATGACATGAAAAACATTGACCATTAAAGAAGTTCCTGCGGTTATCGAATCTATTGACCCGGTGATTGTAGTTTCTATTCAACTTTGAAGAAAATTGAGTATGATTTACCTGAGGTTGGTTGTGGCTTTTGTTCAACCTTGAAGTAACTAGAGCTTGCTTTACCTGGTGATTTGATTTATGCCTTTGCTGAAGATTGTCACACTGTTCACTGTTCTTTGCTGCATCAAGATAGCTTTTAGTGGAAGTTGATGGCTTTTGTGATTGAGATGCTTCTTCAGTATATCCAAGACTTGTCTTTATCAGAGGAGAACGCTACACTTTGATAATTTCATTTAAGGTTTTTGATCCTTTAGCAAATCTAAGATTGAGAGCTTTTGTTTTCTCAAGATCCTTTCTTAGACCCACAATTTCAAATTCTAGTTTTTCATTGTGTTTTTCTCTTTCAGCAAGATGGTATGTCAAGGTATCTATAATCATATTATTTTCTTCTAAACATATTTTGAGTTTAGAGATTTCTTCATAAAGATCATCTTCATCTAAAGCATCTCAAAAATTATCATCTTCATAAGCTATCAGAAGTCTATAGTCATTACTATTTTCATCTTCATCACTATTTGATAAACCATCGCTATCTTTATGAGTATAGTAGTTATTTTTACTTACACTTTGTATTCTATCCCATTTTGCAGATTCCTTCCCCTTATCATATTTATATTTATGAGGACATTTGGTAGCATAATGACCGACTCTACCATAGGCAAAACATTTGAAAGGTAGTTTACCTCTGAATCTTCTGGAACCCCATTGAAGCTTTTTGACAAAGTTTACTTCATATTCTTCTTCTGAAATATGTCCTGATTCATTGAGTTCTTCTTTTCCTTTTACTGAAGCTTTATATGTGGCTTCTCTCATATATGATGGGCCTCCGTTTCTCATCTTAAAGGCAATTAAGATTCCGTGAAGCTGTGTCATAGTAATAGTCTATAGATCTTGTTTTTCTTCTATGGTAGATACTTTTGATTCAAATTTAACAGACAAGGATCCTAAAACATTCTCAACTAAGGTAACTTCCTTTTTCTCTTCATCGAGATTCTTCATGAAATTAACAACCTCATCTATACATAAGAAGTAACTAGCTATACTTTCATCATTGTGCAACTTAAGAGTTTCATATTGAATTTTGAGAGTTTGCAGTTTAGCATGTTTTACCTGAGAGTCTCCTTCGTAGCTTAGAATGATTTTGTCCCATATTTCTTTGGTTGATTTGAGCTGCATAACTTTGACAAACTCTGATTGTGACAAACTTCCCAATAATATATTGACAGCCTTGGCATTGGTTTCATATTGCTTTTTACTTGCCGTATCTGTAGAAATTGTTGATGGAAATGTATATCCTCCTTCCATGATTTCCCAGAAATCTGTTCCAAGTGATTGAAGATAGGCTGTGGTTCTTATCCTCCAATAAATAAAGTTGCTCCCATCAAATATTGGAGGTTTTGATGGATCCCTCGCTTTCTTAATTACTCATGATGATGGATCTTCCATCAAGCGATCAAGCTTCTTTTGAAGGACTTGCTCTGAAACCAATTGTTGGAAATACTACTGAGAGGGGGGGGGGGGGGGGGGGGTGAATCAGTATTATCAGATCAATAATTTAATTTTCAAAATAGATTTGTATACGCTACTTCAGTTAAGTGAACTAGCGTGTATACGCGACTGTACTTAAGGCAACCAGCGTATATGCAAAGATCTTTTGATTTACCCAATTCATCATGCATTGAACTTTAACCAATATATCAAGAATTCATTAGACAGTGCAGTAAAAGCAGAATAAAGCATCACACATAAGCAACACACATGAACACCAAGATATAAGGTCGAAACCCAATGTGGGTGAAAACCACCTGTTGTTGTCATCTCTATCATCTTTTTAATAATAAGAAAATTTGTTTACAATTTTTGTACTGGTGCAGACTTATACCAGTATGCAGGCTTCTACCTGTAGAGGGTTACAACCTTCTCTCATTCTCCACCTTCTCCTGGAAGGGAGCTACAACCCCCTAGTTCTTGTACTAGCCGATATGTTTGCTAGTACGTAGGCGCCGACCTACAGAAGGCTATGACCTTCTCTTTTCTTCCAGGGATCACGTTTCATAAATTTTTAGACTGGATCCATCGACAACATCATTCAGTCATCAAATATATTTGCATCAACCAATCACCTTTTGAACCAACCATAGCCGAATCAATCATTCACCTGCGTGTACACGCGCTTTTCTCAAAGCCAACCAGCGTATACATCTCCAAATATAAATTCAGAGTTCTGCAGCTACTCCAGACTTTAGTTATACCCAGATCATATCCTTTACTGAACAATATATGCGTCAGTATTCAAATCTCGAATATACATGAGCAAAAACACATAATGATAGTTCATTTTACGCCTTAAGATCCCGATCCATCATTAGATCTGATCCCTCATCATCAGCTAAGGTTCACCCTTGGTTCATATCCAACAATGCACCATAACCTAATAACCTGCATACTATATCTCACACTTCATTAGATATTCGATACTTGTACACTTTGGCCTAATGATCTTCTCCTCCTTTTATAGTTTTAGGCCTTTCTCAATACCATGGACCAAAACCACTTAGGACCAATACCTTGGACCAAATACCTAGGGTCAATACCTTGGACAAGATACGTTGGACCAATACCATGGACCAAAAACTTCGAACCAAAAACTTAGTTTTCCAAAGTATGCGCTTTTTTCCTTTCGTGAAAGTGCGTGTGTACGTATACACGACTTGTATGCACTGGATCTGCGTGTATACGCAGCTTGGTCAATGGTGAACCTGTGTATACTTCTCTTTCTTCATTCTGTGAAAACTGATTTGTAATTCTTTGTTGTTTACCTGCTATACTTTGATCTTTCATTTGAGTGAGTTGCCATCAAGGACAATACCTTAATCATAATGCCAACAATAAATATATTAACATAAAACATAACTAATAAACCATATTAAATAGTATTTAATTTTTTAAATATATTAATTATTAAATTAAAATATATTAAATATCAAATATTATTTTTAAATATAGTTTTGAGGATTTTAATTTAATTATTAGATAAATAATAAGAATTTAAAGTCTCACATAAGAGAAATTTTTGACTGATGCGTTTAGGATGAGATGAAGAGGGAGACCATGGCAAAGGGTTAACGAGAACAATGTAGAGACATAATTTCAAGTAACGGCTATATTTGAACAATAATATGTTTTTGAACAATAATGTTTAAATTAATTTATTAAAACCAAATATTACTAGTTTTCGAAAAATAATATTCAAATAATGATATTAGTTTATTAATTTTTTAAAAATATTAATATGCAATGGCTATATTTGAACAATAATATGTTTTTGAAAAAACAATATTTAAATTAATTTATTAAAACCAAATATTATTAGTTTTCGAAAAATAATATTTAAATAATGATATTAGTTTTTAATTTTTAAAAAATATTAATATATAATGGCTATATTAAACGAATAGTTTTTGAAAAATAATATTTAAATTGTGATATTAATAAGTAATTGCTATATTAAACAGCTAGTTTTTGAGAAATAATATATAAATTAATATATATATATATATATATATATATATATAATTTCTGAGAAAAAAGAAAAGAAATTGAGTAAAAAATTATAAAAATTAGTCAAGATCCTAATGGAGACAAGATCATTTGATAAATAATTAATGGAATAAAATAAACTAAAAAGTAAAGAGATAGGATCATTTGATAAATAATTAGTGGAAATAAAATAAATTAAAAAGGGAAGATTTATGTCATTTTATATAAAAAGTGTCAAGATCTTAATGGAGACAAGATCATTTGATAAGTAATTAATGGAATAAAACAAACTAAAAAGTGAAGATTTATGTCATTTTATATAAAAAGACTCATATAAAGTGGGTTATAAGTTTTTTGGAATATGATATTTACAAGCCATAATATTGAATCATGCTATTGTAACAAATACTAATTATAGATTAAAAATCTCCCTAGTAAACTAGAAATAAATATATATAATTAAAAACTGTATTCCATATTTTCAAATATATATATTTAATTTATATCTTCACTCTTTTATAATTAATATAAATACTTAAAAGAAACTAATTCATTTTTATAATTTTTTAAATTATAACCCCACATATATATATATATATATATAAATAATTTACTTAAAACATAAATCCATTTTCAATATAATCCTAAAATTAATCCTATTAAACTTCATTCTTCATCACATTTTCAAAGAAATCTATGCGATAGTTCAAAGATACCATGAAACGTATTACTTTGAAAACTTTTGCAAACTGGAATAGTAGGAAAGCACTTTTAAGAAATAAATCCGAAAGTTATTCCTGCATGCTTTCCAAAGGCTTACATACATTTCAACACCTCAAATAGTTTATTAAAAAATCACATTCTTCTACGACTGATGGAGTTTGGAGTCACTTTCTTCTAAAACGAATCAAATTTGATTCCAGATATATCCATTCCATTGGAAAGTCGGAATTGCTTAAAGATGCATGATAATGAATTCGGAAGTGAGTTACATTTGAGGAAAATGATTTGACAATGAACTCGGAAGTGAGTTACATTTATATATTATTTACACTAAAAATATTAATGAAATTTAAAATTCGTTAATGGATATGGTAACTTTAAATTTAAAATCCTTCAATAAATAAAACAAATTAAAAAATGATTTAAGTTATAAAAGTGAATTACATTTATATATTATTTACACTAAAAATATTAATGAAATTTGAAATTCGTTAATGGATATGGTAACTTTAAATTTAAAATCCATCAATAAATAAAACAAATTAAAAAATGATTTAAGTTATAATTATTTAAAAAAAATATTTATTTTCTTAAAAATATATAATAAAATAATTTTCGTAAAAATGGTATTAGTTAAATTACTTCAACTAATTTGGAGTAACGGGTATTATCTTCCTATTCAAATTTCATTCTCATACATATTTCTTGCCATATTTGTGAGAATAGGAGCATCGAGGATGAAAACCACTTCCTCTTAGAGTGCCCTGCATACAACCACATTAGATCTCAATTTCACAATCTTTGTTACAATACTGACCTTCCTAGCCTTTTACAATGTCAAAATTATAGTGAGCTCGGGAGGTTTCTCTCCAAGCTTTTTGAGCATAGAAATAAAATCTTAAATCAAAATAAATAATTTGTTTATTTAGGTCAGATAGATCATTGTTTGGTCTCAGCAGACATTAACCATCATCATCATCATAATATTTAATTAGTTTAAATAAATTAAAAATATTAAAATTTGAAATTTAATATTATTTTAAATTTTTGTTTTTTTTTAATCTAATATAAATATCTATAAATTTACTTTATCTCATTACTAATGACTACAAAATATAACATATATTTTATAAACATACTAATTAAATTGTTATATTATATTAATATATTTTTTAAGACTAATTTCTATTAATATATAATATATTACTAATATTATTAATATATTAATATGAAGACTATATTATTAATATATATTATATTTAATAAATAATTAAATAAGTAAATTATCTATATTAAGACTAGATTATTAATATATAATAATAACTAATTTAATTAAATTATTTAATTAAATTAATTAAATTACCTTTTCTAACTAACCATTTAAATTATTTTATTTATTTATATATTTTTAACCCTAAATTTATGATTTTAATTTATATATATATATATATATATATATATATATATATATATATAAATTAAAATCATAAAGTATCAAAAGTATCTCTCTATTTTAACTAGCTCAAAGAAGAAAATTAATATAGCAAAGATTAGAACGAATTCTCATGAGCTCCATAGTGAAACAGGTCGTTGGGCAGTTCCTAAAACGCCATGGAGGGAAAGGATCTGCCATATATGTGAGAATAGGAACATCGAGGATGAAAACCACTTCCTCTTAGAGTGCCCCGCGTATAACCACATTAGATCTCAGTTTCACAATCTTTGTTACAATACTAACCTTCCTAGTCTTTACAATGTCAAAATTATAGTGAGCTCGGGAGGCTTCTCTCCAAGCTTTTTGAGCATAGGAATAAAATCTTAAATCAAAATAGATAATTTGTTTCTTTAGGTCCGATAGACCATTATTTGGTCTCAGTGGACGTTAACCATCATCATCATCATCATCATATGAGATTATTACTAAATAAATAAATAAATAAATTACTTTTATTCTCGTCCCTAACAACCTATTATTATATATATATATATATAATATTAAACAATTTAAATAAATAAGTAAATTATCTTTTTACACTAACCACTAAAAGTATTTTATTTATTATTTTTTAATCCTAACTTTTATCTTAATAACCTAATATTATAACTTTAATTCAGATATATATATATATATATATATATATATATATATAATATATATATAAATATATATATATTTATAAATAAATAATTTTAAATAAATAAGTAAATTATCTTCTTAAACTAACCACTAAAAGTATTTTATTTATTTTTTAATCCTAACTTTTATCTTAATAACCTAATATTATATATATATATATATATATATATATTATTAATAAATAACTAAATTAATTTTTAAAACTAACCATTAAAAATATTTTATGTATTAATATTAAAAATAATAATAATATTAAATTAATGAATAATAATTTGACCTGGGTCCTAAGGTCAAAATTAGCCGTTGGAGTCTCTGCTCACACTATTTAACATGCTAAGCTGGATCTGTTTCTTCAACTTGTCCTGACGATGAACCACACTTGTTGGTTCGAAATGCGTCGACAAATGTCTGTCTACATGTGATTTACGCCGAAGTTATTCTTTCAACTATTATAGATCACAAAAGCCTCAATTCAACTATTATTATATTATTTAAAAACTTATGTTTATTTGCAAAAAATTAGTAATTTTTTATTTTATTTTATTTACTTTTATTGAAAAGCCATTTATGATAACATATATCTTATGAATATATTAACTCATTTACAACAAGATTCATCATCAAGAGTGAAAAGTGATGGGTATTAATATGGAGTCGAGGGAAATGTAATATGTAAGAGATGATTAGATAAAAATATATTGCTTAGGAAAAAGGGAGCCAAGAGGGTGAGAGGGAAGAAACCTGAGGCAACCAAGAAAGGAAATACAACTCAAAAAGGGATTCCGTGTGCAAGGCATTGTGGAGGAAGGGAGGAAGTGCATGATGTTGTTGTTAGGGTATTCTCCTCCAAGTGAGGAAATACATCTCATTCCTTGCGCAAGGCATTGTGGAGGAAGGGCATGATGTTGCGGTTAGGGTATTATTGAGCTAGTCATTGGTGAGTGGAAACCCTAAGAGGAAGGCCATGATGTTGCAGTTCTTGGTTGAACTTGTACAATCTTGACGCCTGAACCTTGCCTAGTCACTATATATCAATTACCTTGCCTAGTCATTATCTATTAGTTGTTCTGGAAGTGGACCAGGTCGAGGGGATTGCTAGTAGAAGTACATAAACTCATTGGTTAGAAGAAGCAGCCTTTTATCCTCAATAAGTCTTTTATCCTTACCTTTCCTAGTCACTATCTATCATTGTGGACTGGGTTGAGGGGAGTGCTAATAGAAGTACAAAAACTCATTGGTCAGAAGGAGCAGTATTTTATCCTCAAAAAGTATTTTATCCTCAAAAGCAGAGGAGAGTGCTAGTAGAAGTACAAAAACTCACAGTCTTTTATCCTTACCTTGCTTAGTAACTATATATTAGTGTGGATTGGGTTGAAGGGAGTGCTAAGGGGAGTGCTAATAGAAGTACAGAAACTCATTGGTGAATAAGTATTTTATCCTCAAAATTAGTCTTTTATCCTCAATAATCGTGTGATAGCCGATTTGTGTTGGAAACTAGATTTTTTTCAAGAACAATCCTTGTTGTGTCTGTTATTTTATTTCTAAATGAAATGGAATTAGCTCAGATAATAAAATATGGAAGGAAATGTGGCAGGTTTCAGGATGAAGAACCCACCGAAAGATTTATACATCTAGTTTTCACAAACATCTGGTGAATTAAATAAGTACTAGTAGTAAAATAACACTAAGAATAGTAAATGAATTTTGTAAGACAAATCTTAATTCCATCAAAGAAAAAAACGAAACTAACTGAATAAATGAGATTATAATACAAGTAGGAAAAACAATTGTATATACCAACAACGAACCAATTTTAATCACCAGAAAGAGGAACTACAACCCAAGAATGATTTTATACATTAGCATGAAACGAGGCAGTGTAAATATTCTAGGGCTGAGAGAACCTAATAAGTATTCATTTGATACATCCAATAATGATAAAAACCACAAGTATATGAATAAAAGGATTGTTATGGTAACAATTCTTTAATAAAATAAAAGCCACCAATTATCATATAGAACATAAATTTAAACCCTATCCATTAGGATAAGTAGCCACAAAAAAATTATTTATAAAAAGAATATTTTCGCTACACTTACCAGCTTAGCGGTCAATGGTAACCCATTAATTTGCATAAATACTAACTTTGATTTAGTATAATTATTGTATCAAAAAAATCACCAATGAATACATTATTAATAATTACTTCCATTTAGAGAATGCCTTCCAAGGAAGGCAACGTATATATGAGGGTTTTATTAAAGAAACCTTGGAAATTGCAAGTGTATGTACGTAAAAAATAGAGCAGAAAACCCCCAGGTCGATGGGTCACTAGTAGTGCTGGAGAAAACATACAAAGATTGAGATATCCGCTCTTAAAACTCTTAACAAGTGCAATAACCCTACAAGAAGAATGAATCGAATCGTGACCACCTAAGTTCGATGTAGGTACAATATCTCAAGTTGAATGAACACTCTAAGCAATACTTTTGCAGGCGGAAGCCTACTTGTAACGGTGACAAAGAAAACCATTTAGTATGTTACAAGATAATGGAAATCATAGGAAGAATTTCTAAAAAGATTAAGAAAACCTGCTCACTAAGTCTCATTGAGTCAAGATAAGAACATTTCCATACCACTGGAAGACACAAGAAAAGTTAGTATATGTCAATCAAACACTACGAAATTTAAAACTCATAAGAGAAAGTCCTCCTTTACTTGAGATTTTGGAGAAGCCCGAGCAAGTCCAACCCTTGCTGAGCAATGGGGGACAATAACCCAAAGAACCTCCAACCCAATTGATTGAAATATACAACTCAGGAAGCTATGGGGGTTATCTGCAAACCTAGTACGGCAGCTGGAGCAGTCTTCTCCACAAATAAAGCTAGGTTTGTACCATAATAACGACGCTCAAAAAACAACTAAGGAGGTCATAAATGAGACTGGTCGGAGGTGGAGGGAGGGGGTAGTTACTCCTTAACTACCCTGCCAAATCCTAGATCGTTTGATCAAGAGACCTAGAATCACAACAGTGGAACACTTGACATTTCAGAAGAAAAATATTTCGCCACGAATTAAATATCATGCGTGACAATTGGATTATCGAAAGAATGATTAAAGGACGCATTTACAACCTTAACCATTAAGCCGGGGGCAGAGTAGGAAGGTGGATAATGAATATTAGTCATATGGTATGAAACATATCACTAAGACTCTATCGAGACATTTAATATGATGTTTTGGGAAAGTAATATAATAGTTTTATACTACATGAGGCTTTACATATAAGAACTGTTGGGTGCAGGAATTACACTTAAAAAAACTCCTCAACACTTAATTTGTTAACCTGGGGGATTCGTAAACTTAGAGACGAAGCACAGGAAATGCTATAGATGGTATGAATCTTCCTAATATAAATACCTACTTCCTTTCAAGGAAAGATTGTAGAATCAAATTAAAAAGAGAAAAAAGGCAACTTGAAGCATCAAAATAATCTAATACTGGAACAAGGGAGAATGCATTTGCAAGAGGGAATTAAAGACAAAGGGCAATCGTTCTAGCTAATTATTGTTTAACTACTGAGTGTGTGTTTTTCTTTAGCAGAGACACTTAGCAGTCTCATCAAATGGGCCCTTAAACCTATTCCTTTAGAGATTTCCTTATTGCACTAATCTATCCTGTACTATCGCAGTCTGCTTGCACTAGTGAAAGAACAAAGATTTATGCAGAAGGTATAAATGGTGTCTTTACTAAAGGCTTTTTACTTCCTGCAAGGGCTTGAACTTTTCCAGGTTCAAAGCACTCAGATCCCATGGCAAGAAACTAGTTCTTGCATCGGACCAGAGCTTCCTGCACTTAGCATTTAATTCTTAAAATGAGTGCTTAATTATTGCAAGTGTTGTTAAATCAAATTGCACACATAAAAAGTGAATGTTTCTGATCTTGAAAGAGTTCAAGAATAAAGAAACAATCAATATACATTTACCACGTCATAAGAATTTAATGAAAGAAAGAAGATTGTGGGAAGTAGACTAAGAAGGCTTGCTGCATCACACCAACGTGCATTGATGCAGCTTCATTTCTCCTGCTTGGACGAGGCAGGGAAAACCAATCAAATAGAATTGTAGGAAAGGAGATACCACACAACGTGCACTGGTGTAGGGTTATTTCTCCTGCTTGGACCAGGTAGAGGAAAACCAATCTGAAATCAAGTGTAGGAAAGGAATTTATCTACTTCACACAACAGATCCAATTTCACTCACACAGGAATGCATATGCTTAAAATTAATCACACTTTACAATGTAAACACAAATTACAGGAAAATTAGAAATGGAGTAAACATGCTAGGTTTGCTGGGACCTAGCCAACCAGCGCATTTCCCCTTTAAAAAAAACGCTGCTCAGTACCTTAATCAATTCATCAGCTCAAATACAGAAACACAATTTGTGAAACATGAGGCAGAGCTCCCTTTTATTAATTCACTGTTAATACATCGTCCAACCCAGATTCAGGCGATAACAAAATATAGCAACCTGTTACCGCCTCTTTGGCTGTGTCTCTGTTCTATCAAAAATTTCCCCTAGTCCTATTTACATTCTACATTATATAGATCTTTTGCCAAAGGCCAAAATAGATCATTCAACCGATTACATAACCAAGTGCAGACTTTAGCTTTTCAGCCATCAAAATTAGACAGTTAGCAAAACTGGCCGTAGCCAATCTCTAGCTTTCATCCTTCACAGATTCGATCTCAGCTTCCTTTGGGTCGATCTTGTTATCGTGGTTGAAGCTGCTCAAAACGAGGCGATTCGATCTTGGCTGCCTTTGGATCGATCTTTCTATCGTGGTTGAAGCTGCTCAAAACGAGGCGGTGATCAAGGAGGTTTGGGTCTGATGCAAGGATTTTCTATGCTGGCAACACTGCAAGATCCGATCCTACACTAGGATCAGTGGTCATGGTAAGTACTCTAACTACCAAATAAACATTGGAGATATTGATAAGTTACAAAGAGTGATTAAAAGTAAGAAATCATGTAATAAATGACTAATTAATGCTAAGCTAAATTAAAAGTATGAAAAATAAATTTTATACGAAATATGTCACCGTGCTTGAACTGATGCAAGATGAGGGTGTATAAAAGAGGTAAAACAGTGGTAAATGGTTATGATTTAGGAAGGGGAAAATGGAAAAAAGAGAGAAAATTAGGGGACTAATATCCTCCCATCCCTAAGTTATTGTGTGTCCTCACACAACTCTTTACCTTTGCAAAAAACACCTTCAAAACTTTGAGCATTCCATCTCAATCCTACTCTGGCATACTGACATTAGCCTGCAATGTTTCAGACTTCTTGTTTCTGATGTTCTTTAGTTTCTTTGTCACATTTTTAAGTCGCTTGAAACTTTGCGCAGCTCGGTACTTCCAAACTCTAACTTCTCCTTTCTTTTTATATATCTCTACAGTTAATTCTTCTTTACTCTCTTCTTTATCCTCTTGTGCTTTAGCTACGAGCTGTTCTAAATTCTGCACTTGAAGCTCTAGTTCAACTATCCGAGTAGCAAGAGTTACCAAATATTCTTCTCCTTTTGTCTCGACAGGGGCTATGTCTTCCTCAGGGACCTCAATATCCCTCATTGTTACATTAGGAAATTCTTCTTCTTCTGGTTATTATTATTTTGGTTCTTCTTCTTCTGGTTCTTCTTCCTTTGGTTCTTCTTCTTTTGGTTCTTCTTCCTTTGGTTCTTCTTCTTGCACTGGTTCTTCTTCTTGCACTGGTTCTTCTTCTTTTGGTTCTTCTTCTTGCACTGGTGCAGAAGGGGATTCAACGTCATGTGGGGACTGTGGTTCTTTTCCTGCACCAGATTCTTTATTCTTTTTCTGGAGCCTTTAATGAAATCTGCCAACAAAGTGTCATCTTCGACCTCTACAAATTTTTCTGCATCCACATGGACTGGTAGGTTGTCTTCTTCGAGGGTCTGTGCATGTACTGGTGGTTTAGAAGGAGTCCCTTCAATAGGTGCACTAGCTATCTTCTTATTTGGAGATGGGGCCCTTACTTCTTTTGATTTTTCAGGTCGTTTCCTTTTTTCATTGGTGCAAGAAGGACTGCCCTTTACATTCTTATTCAGGCCCTTTCTTATGCTAGTGGGGTCCTCTGTCTCCTTTCCAGCAGCTGTCATTTTATGTAGCTGTTTTAACAGTGCCTCCCAGGTCATGCCTTTAACTTCTAATTGTTTTTGGACCAAAATATTTATGAGGTCGTGGTGATATAACTTCTTGGCGGCCTGGTCTACCCGTCCATCCTGCACACCCTTGGCCATTTTTTCCAAGCTCTTAAGCAAAAAATAAGGCAAATTCATCCTCCACCGAATTTGCTAGGTGGCTTCGAAATTCTGCAACATCCTAAAATGGTACACAAAAGTGCAGGATTACCTTCCCTCACAGGATATGAATTTTTGTAGGATGAAAAGGAGGTCCTGCCACTGTCCCAGGAGGCACTGCATGGAACTCCTTCCTTCCAATATACCTTAATCTTCTTGTCGACAACGAAATGCTGCCATAGCTTCCTTTCTAGTTTTTGATTTTTAAACCATTGCTCACCAGTATTTTCCAAGCCTGTCGTTGTTGCTATAAAATCTTCCGTAACCTCAAATTTTAGAGGCCCAATTTTTACTCGGCCATTTTTGAAACTTATAGCAAACTGTAAGGCCACTTCACTATTGTGCCCATCAAACTTTTGCAAGAACTGAAGAAAGCCCTAGTCTCGCCATAGTGCAAGACTATTGCGATACTCAACAGTCTGTTCTACCCTACTGAGAGATGAGGGTTCGCTTCGAACAAGCGGCATCACTGCTTAATGGTTATGAATAGTCGAGAATTTACATGCAACACCGGGAAAATTGGTTCTTATAGATAGGGATCCAACCATCCACCATCCCTTCCATCTTATCACCCATTCATTCCACTGAAATAGCCGTGGATGCATGACATCTTTGAGATCATGCCGGATTGGTACTTGCGGCGATGTTTTAATAGCTAGGTGAGGTAATCATTACGAGTGAAGGACATCTAGGATTATGGTGGAAAGGGGAAATTATATCCAAGCAATGGTTAAACACTTCCACACTCCTTCATAATTCAAAAAAAGAACTTAGCATTCATAACAAAATAATCATGATTCTTAACTTAAAAACACCTTGTACTTTAAATAATTTTCTCCTAGTTAAGATGATAGCACAAGTACTCATCGACTAAGTGAAAGGACTTCTTATAAACTTTCATGATGACACTTTCCTATGACGTATGCTATGAAAAGAACAAATTGTACTATGTTTTTGACAGAGTGCATGCTTGCACCGCTTAAACTATGTTATTCTGCTGGTACCATTCTGCTTGTATTATTATATATGACGACATGCTTGCACTAGTGCAAGCATAATATCTGAAAAAAAAGAATAGGGAATTTAAGTAAAATATAGGCTGGACTTCCAACATGGCTTCCTCAATTTATACTGGAAATTTTCTTCGCCTTTTCTTGATGCTTCAGAGCATATCCTTTTTCTCTTTGTGCACGAGATCCTGCAATGAATTCATGAGGGAACAAAGAAGTGGGAAAAGGGAAATTTCAGAATGGGAAGGAATTTTGTTACAGGAATTCCAAGAATAGTACCACAAGAGGGGACAAATAGAAGTGGGATAGGGCAAAAATTCAAGGGTAAAGTGGGGTTTTTATGAAACAGACAAGGTAAATTCAGAAGAATATAGGAAGGTTAATCATTCTGGGATTGAAGAAGAAAACTAAGGGAATATTACGAAAGTGGAATATGAAGAAAGGTTGAAAATTTTCTGGAAGGTTTGCCTGCACTGGTGCAAGAAAAATAACTACAGTGAAAATTAAGCATTACTTGAAATAAAAATATCCATGCTAATTATCCCAATTGTATAAACGTTGGTTCTGCTGAACCTGCTTTTACTTGGTGGTCACTAGCATACCTAAAGATCAAGCAACATTTTCTTTTTATTACAAATTTTTGATCTTCTTGCCAACAATCTGGTTTTCAAGTTGATCCTTCTAATGTTAGCGAACTGATTTTCATAATTACAGGAAAATGTTTTTTTTTTCTTTAATTTTTTTTTGTATTTTTTTTTTTAAGAAGAAGAAGAATTCATGTTTTCAAAAGGTTTGTATTACCATTCACCACTACCATCTTGAATTGCTGTTGGACTTGCTGTGTAAAATCTTTCCTGGCAAGTCGCTGAAAATACTTCTTTAATTTGTGTCCATTTACCAAGAATACTGAATTTTGTCCATCAATAGTTTAACTTCTACTGCTCCAGTCTCGAAGACTCAGATCATTTCATAAGGTCCCATCCAATATGTATGGAATTTCATTTTAAAAATTTTAAATATAGAATCATAAAGGAGCACCCAATCACCTGGTTGGAATTGCTTTTTTTGAATAGACTTGTCATGCCACCTTTTGCATTGCTGCTGAATTAGTATGTTCTGGTAAACAACATCCCTATGAAATTCATCTAACTCATTTAATTGGAGAAGACGATTAAATATTTGATGTCCGGTGCTATTTCTCCAAGTGGTCCTGTATGCCCATAAAGCTTCTGGTAATCTTTTAGCCCAGTCTTTCCGATGCATATTTATTGTCTTTGTAAGAATGGACTCAATCACTTTATTTGTGGATTCCACCCGACATTTGCTTGCAGGTGATATGACGTGGATTTCCTGTGCCGGATCTTGTATTGCTCCATCACACCCTGTACCAGATTAGAAATAAACTACAGACCATTGTCAGAAACAATTTCTCTAGGCACACCAAATCTAGTAAAGGTTTCAGTAAAAAGAAAATCAATAACAACTTTTTCTGTAGCAAAGGAAACAACTTTAGCTTCTACCAATTTTGTAAAAAAATATTTATAAACCAAAATATGCTTTTTACTTAATGACGTTGGACTTATTGGCCCTATAAAATTGATAGCCCATCTTTCAAACGACTCAATCATAACTTGGGGGCATAAAGTCATTTCATTAGTTTGATTAGGCTGGCCCATTCGTTGACAACTATCACACTTCCTGACATACTGTTTGACATCCTTAAACAAGGAATGCCAAAAGTAACCAGCACACAATACTTTATATGCAGTCCAATCATCAGCGAAGTGGCCTCCACAAGGTTCATCATGAGTGTATTTCAATTTGCCAAACACTTCCTCCTCTCTTACACACCTACGGATAATCAGATCTGGACCAGTGTAAATGAGATCTCCTTGAATCCAAGAGTATGCAACACTTTTCTGAATAATATTCTGCTTTTCATGAGCAGACAAGTGGGGTGGTGTTTTCTCAGTAACCAAGTAATTAGCAATGTCAGCAAACCACGGAGAATCTGTTGACATAGCAAAAAGATGTTCATCTAGAAAATCATCATTAACAGGAGTTTCTTCACAAGGATTATCTAATCTTAAATTCCTACAACAATAGTAACCACCTAGTCACTCTACCGCTAGTCAATGGTTTTTTCATCAAATATTTAATCGCGGAATGATCAATATGTACAAATACTTCTTATCCTGTAATATAGTGCCTAAACTTATTAATTGCAAAAATTACAGCTAAAAACTCTTTCTCTATAACTGTATAATTTAATTCACGAGAAGAAAAATTCTTACTAATATAATAAATAGCATAGGATTTCTTATTTTCCTCTTGTCCTAAAGCTGCGACAATAACCAAATCTGAAGCATCAGAGGAAATGTGAAAAGGCAGGGACTACTTAGGACCTCTCAAAGCTGGTGCATGTACTAACTTTTCCTTCAATGTTTCAAAAGACTATTAGCAAGATGTGGTCCAAGAAATTTCACTATCCTTAACTAGAAGTTGGAAAAGAGGGGCAACTATCTTAGAAAATTTTTCAATGAATCTTCTATATTAACCAGCATGTCCTAAAAAACCTCTTACTTCCCTTTGACTTTTGGGTGCAGGAAGATGCAGAATGATTTCAATCTTTGTTGGATCAACCTGGATACCTTTACCAGAAATCAAATGACCAAGTACCACTCTCGCTTTGCACATTAATCTACATTTCTTGTCACTCAAGGCGAGATGGGCTTCCTGACAATGAAGAAGTACTTTCTCCAGATTTTTGAGAGCTTCCTAAAAAGAATCACCAAACAAAAAAAATTCATCCATATAAATTTCTACAAATTTTAGATCAGAAAAAATGGCCAGGACTGCCCTTTGAAAGGTAGCCGGGGCATTACATAAACCAAAGGGAAGAAATTTATAAGCAAATGTACCCCATGGACATGTAAAAGTAGTTTTATCCTGATCTTTGGGTGCAATCTGTATCTAGTTATAGCCACTAAAGCCATCCAAAAAGGAAAAATATTCTTTCCTGCAAGGGTATCAAGCACCTGGTTAATGAAAGGGAGAGGGAAATAATCTTTGAGAGTGGCTTTGTTTAATTCTCGATAATCAATACAAATACACCATCTTCCATATTTCTTAGGTACTAGCACTAATGGAGAGACCCACTGACTGTCGGAAATGGGATAGATAAAACTAGCATCCAAGAGTTTCTGTACTTCTTCCTTCACAATATCTCTTAGAGCTAGATTCATTCACCTTTGGGGTTGTCGGACAGGTCGGGTCCTTCCTGAATATAGATATGATATGTACAAGTTTCAGGATGAATACCCTTCATACCTTCATAGCCCCAAGCAAAGGCACTAAGATGGTTTTGCAACAAATTCACAAGCTTCTCCTGCTGAGATGAGTCCAAATTTGAACTAATATGCAAGAATTTACCAGGGCTAATCTCAAAAAGAGTAGTATCAGGCTCAGGAGTACTTAAGGGAGTGGTCAAATGCAGCGGTACAGAAGAATGAGAATCGTGATTATCTTCAAAATCTAGGCTGAAAATTTGGCTCAATGGCTCAAAATTAGGCATAATGTCTACATTATTCAGGAAATCTTGAATCTCATCTTCTTGTGAAGACCCAGTATAATGATGAATAAGGGAAATGGGCTGAGTCTCCTCATCACTGCTTTGATCCAACCATAAAGCATCTTGGACATCCTAAACGGATCTGGCAAGGGGGTATAAGGTAACTTTCTTCCTAGAATATCCATACGAAATATACATATCACCGGAACAACATCCAATATGTGCATCGGCTATAGAAAGCTGTGGTCGACCCAAGATCAAGGGATGTCCTCCTATTGGGTTCTTTGGTTGAAGCCAATGAAATCAACATGATATTCCCAAGAATCTAATGAGATGATCACATCATCCAATACTCCTTTTGGATTAATTTTAGATTTATCTGCTAATTCAAGCATAGTGGGAGTAAGGAAAAGATGAGATAATCGAAGTTGATCCATGGTTTACTTAGTCATGACATTAATGGCTGCCCCCAGGTTTATAAGAACATTAGAAACAAGGAAATTACCAATCTGAACTGAGACAACAGGGTTTCGAGGATCAATATATTTTTCCATAGACACACATCCCATCATCAACTCTGCTGCCCTACCAACAAATTGAATGGTTTGGGGTTCCTATCTCTTCCTCCCAGGTTTCTTGAGACAAAGTTCCTTAATAATCTTGGTACAAATGGGGATCTCTTTGATGGCTTGAAGCAAAGGTATATTAATGAAAAGATTATGAAGATCTGATGCCAAGCTAGTCTCAGAAATAGGCTCACTTCTTTCCATTACTAACCTCTCTGGGAAGGGAGGCTGGTTGGAAGAAGATGGCAAGGACTCAGAGGGTAAGGGCTGTTTAGTGATAACTTTTGGAGAATGGTTAAGATTTTCCCTTCTCCTTTCTCTTCAACAATCACTATAGGTTGCTTCTGATTTTTTGATGCTATTGTCCTTCTCAATCTTAATTGGATATCATGAACCCCAATTGGAATAGACTGGTACTCGAATGGTAAATATGGTTTCGTTACATAGATCATTTCCACTACTTTATTATTGTAAGGATTGGGCATAGGTTGAGTAGGCAACTGAGGAGGTCAAAAAGGTTGAGGTAAAGGCAACGATGGAGTAGATTGACTCGGAAGTTGAGGTATTGAATAAGGTGTATGCATAGATGGATATGACTACATAGGGGGTTGGTAGGAATATGTAGAATGAGTTGGCCCTCTCCAACCTTGTTGCCATGGTTGAGAAGGTTGCGCATGTTGATATTGATTCCCATACTACCACTGCTGATTAGTGTTAGGATAAGAATATGCATGTGAATTATAACCAAAATAGTGTGAAGAAAATTCAGGAGCCATACCTGCACCTACTTGAGGCCAATTCCTTCTTGCTCCCATAGCATACAAGTATTTAGCTTTAGGCTACCCCCCTGTAAATATAACTTTAAGTCCTGGTACAGAGGGACATTTCTTTGTGACATGGTCTTCTGTGCAAATAGCACACTTATTAGTTTCTTTCAAATTAAGAGGACACTCTTTAGGAGGACGCTTGTCTCTACATTTAGGACAGAAAATACATAATGACTCTTATTACTTCATGAGTTTTTACTGAAATTTTAAAGAGTCTAGCTGTTTGGTAACAGTATTCATTATATCAATTTTCATGTTTTCCATTTTATCTTCTAGTCCAATAATCATAGCATCAGTAGATTCAGTTTTTCTATTTCTATTTTGAGTTCCTCTACCAGATCTATACTGATTTCTTGAAAATTTCCCGCATAATTCACAAATTTGTTCAAAAGTTTGCTGAGAAATATCACCTTGTCCTAACAGATTTAAATTATTCCTAGCATTATCATTAAGTCCTCTTAAGAACAAGGTTCTAATAGTACTAGGATCAAACTTAAGTTTCGACCTTTGTAAAATATACATAAACCTTTCTAGGTAATCTTCAAGAGTTTCATCATCATCCTGTATGATTGTAAAAATCTCGTCCTGCATGTCCCGAGTTTTGCAATATTCTTGATATTTAGACAAAAAAACTCTCTTCATCTGATCCCAAGAGGTTATAGCGTTTCCTCCTAACCCCATAAACCAGCGTAGAGCTGAGTCCTTGAGAGTAACATGAAATAATCTTAACTTCTTAGCGTCAGTTGAATAATCATAACTTCTACACAGAATATCAAAATCGAATAGAAAAGAGTTAGGATCTTCATGAACTTTACCATCGAAAGGAAGGAGAGTTGATGGTGTAATATTGTTCATTTGCGCCACAGTATCAAGATCCACAATTGGAAACATAAAAGTGGATTGTTCTCCACTTACCTGGTTTTCACCAGTCCCTTCCACATGATCTTCATGGTCCGCCATTGTTTCCCTTTTACTTTAACTGCTCTCAATATGTTGAACCACACCTGAGCTGTTGTCACCAGAATCCAGGTGGATTGTTCCTGTGTGATGGGTTTGAATTGGATTGGGCTTCCTTCTTATAGAAGGAGACCCAATATGAGAATTTTTTTCAAAATTCTTTCGGCCCTTAGTGGGCTTCAAACCCTTACCTTTTCTAGGCATTCATTTCAAAAAAGAAAGAAAAATAATAAACGACTTCTAATAAAAAATGTTGTCAGAAATCAATCAACACCAGTAAAATTCCTTCAAAGAAGATTTTCCAAAAAGTATTGCAAAAATAAAGGAAAAATTACCTTTATTGTATAATTAGAAAATTATTACCAAATCAAATCGCCTCCCCGGCAACGGCACCAAAATGCTGGGTGCAAGAACTACACTTAAGAAAACTCCTGGGTGCAGGAATTACACTTAAGCAAACTCCTCAACACTTAATTTGTCAACCCAAGGGATCCGTAAGCTTATAGATGAAGCACAGGCAATTCTAGAGATGGTATGAATCTTCCTAATATAAATCCATACTTTATTTAAAGGAAAGATTGCAAAATCAAATTAAAAAGAGAAAAAAGGCAACTTGAACCATTAAAATAATCTAAGACTAGAACAAGGAAGAATGCATTTGCAAGAGGGAATTAAAGACAAAGGGCAATTGCTCTAGCTAATTATTGTTTAACTACTGAGTGTGTGTTTTTCTTTAGTAGAGACACTTAACAGTCTCATCAGATGGGCCCTTAAACCTGCTCCTTTAGATATTTCCTTCTTGCACTAATTTGTCTTGTACTATTGTAGTCTCCTTGCACTAGTGCAGGAACATAGATTTATGTAGAAGGTATAAATGGTGTCTTTACTAAAGGCTTTTTACTGCTTGCAAGGGCTTGAATTTTTCCAGGTTCAAAGCACTCAGATCCCATGGCAAGAAACTAGTTCTTGCACTAGATTAGAGCTTCCTGCACTTAGCATTTAATTCTTAAAATGAGTGCTTAATTATTGCAAGTGCTGTTAAATCAAATTGCACACATAAAAATTGAATGTTTCTGATCTTGACAGAGTGTAGGAATAAAGAAACAATCAATATACATTTATCCTGTCATAAACATTTAATGAAAGAAAGAAGATTGCGAGAAGTAGACTAAGAAGGCTTGCTGCATCACACCAACATGCACTAGTGCAGGTTCATTTCTCCTGCTTGGACTAGGCGGGGAAAACCACTGGAATAGAATTGTAGAAAAGGAGATATCACACCAACGTGCACTGGTGCAGGGCTATTTCTCCTGCTTGGACCAGGCGGAGGAAAACCAATATAAAATCAAGTGCAGGAAAGGGAATTTATCTACTTCACACAGTGAATCCTCTTTCACTCAGACAGGAATGCATGTGCTTAAAATTAAATCAAACTTGACAATGTAAACACAAATTACAAGAAAACGGGAAATCGGGTAAACGTGTTGCATTGGTTGGGCCCTAGCCAACCAGCGCATTTCCCCTTTAAATAAAAGTGCTGCTCAGTACCTTAATCAATTCATCAGCTCAAATACAGAAACGCAATTTCTGAAACATGAGGCGAAGCTCCCTTTTATTAATTCACTGAGGCAAGTACATACATTAATACATCGTCCAACCCAGATTCAGGTGATAACAAAATACAACAACCCGTTATCGCCTCTCTGGCTGTGTTTCTATTCTATCAGAAACTCCCCTTAGTCCTATTTACATTCTACATTATATAGATCTTTGGACAAAGGCCAAAATAGATCACTCAACCGATTACATAACCAAACGCAGAGTTTAGCTTTTCGGCCTTCAAAATTAGACAATTAGAAAAACTGGTCATAGCTAATCTCCAACTTTCATCCTTCACAGATTCGATCTCGGTTTCCCTTGGATCGATTTTGCTGTTGTGGTTGAAGCTGATCAAAATGAGGCGATTAGATCTCGTCTGCCTTTGATCGATCTTGTTGTCGTGGTTGAAGCTGCTCAAAATGAGGCAGTGATCAAGGAGGTTCGAATTTGCTGCAAGGATTTGTTGTGCTGGCAATGGTGCAAGATCTGATCCTGCACTAGGATCAGCGGTCACGGTAAGTACTCTAACTACCAAATAAACATTGGAGATATCTATAAGTCACAAAGAGTGATTAAAAGTAAGAAATCATGTCATAAATGATTAATTAATGCTAAGTTAAATTAAAGTATGAAAAATAAAGTTTATATGAAATATGTCATCATGCTTGGACTGGTGCAAGATGAGGGTATATAAAAGAGGTAAAACAATGGTAAATGGTTATGATTTAGTAAGGGGAAAATGGGAAAAAGAGAGCAAATTAGGGGGCTAACAAGGACTAGGTGATGACAATTGAAGTTGTAGCAGAACATTATATATGTAAACATTGTGTCATTGTTATGTGCAATATAAAGAACTATAGTGTGACAAAAATTAGCAGCGCAAGATTTACATGATAAAGAGCATTTAAAGAAGATAT
The DNA here is from genome assembly GCA_031772625.1 of Pinus tabuliformis. NCBI lineage: Eukaryota > Viridiplantae > Streptophyta > Pinopsida > Pinales > Pinaceae > Pinus > Pinus tabuliformis. The sequence continues at coordinate 165,833,756 of CM062806.1, read as the reverse complement.
AAGGATAAGTATGGAAAAGATATAATCTTGCTAGGGATGGTAATATGATTAAAAAAAGATATGTTAGGGGTGTTACAAGTGGTAAAAAACAGAAAGTTGTGTCATGTTTCACAAAAAAAGAAGAATTAGAAATATGGTGACCCCACTTATAAGACAAGGTTCTGCAGTCTTAGTTGATTCAGCTCTGGAAAATGTGGGTGCAGTTAAGTGAAGGACCTCAGTGCATATTCGTCATGTTTTTTTTATATACTAAAAAAAAAATGCAGAAAGGAGGACAAAAATTACTAATTAAGGACTAGCAATGAACAATAAACCAAATAACTTTTTATGTTATAAATCTAAGACAAATAACAAATCTTGTCATGAGTACACTGAAGTAATTCCATTATGTGAGTTAATTTATCAAAAGACTAATTGACTTATTGTTGAAACCACCCTTACCTATACGAATTGACTTATTGGGCGCCTAAGAGAGCAAACGACTATTTGGAAGATTTACTTAATAACAGATGATAATTAAGCAAATTGTATAATCATGTCACTGTTGTATAATGAGAGACGTTTATCATTTGGAACAATGAGGAAATGTGTGCACAAACAAATCAGAAGATGTGTACATTAGTAAATTATGTCACATTTCCTATACTATATCCATGTTTGAAATGGAGGGTGGGGGTGTTGCATGGGAAATAACTCTGAAAAGTTTGAGATTATTTGTATGATGGGTGCCTATTAATAGTGGTGAGACCTTTTTGTTAATTTGTACAAAATATTATTTAGATACATAATTTATGAGATTAATATTCATAAGAATGATATTCATAAGGATTTTCTCAGGAAAAGAGACAGGTATGGAAAAAAGGGTTAAAGTTACTACCAATGTAAAGTAAGTAACATTTAGTTGAAACACTAGATATATTGGGAAAGTAATTATTGCACCTACATGGGATGTTAAGCTAGAACCTACTTGAAAGAGTAACCTTATTCGTGTAGCAGAAGCAAGTTGTAAAGGGATGAAATCTATAACAACATTGTGAAACAATCACCAATTAAGCATTAAAAATGACATGACAAACATTGATAATGATGAAAAAAAAAAAAAAAACTTGATATGTCAACAATATAACTCAGGCATAATAAATCCAGTAAAATTAAAACTGGTTGGTACAAATCTCATGACTGATGAGAATAATCTCGTAAGGGAATTAATTAACTCTCTCACTAAAAATCCTCTTCATGGAAGGATCCATAGAAGTATTGGTGAAAATAGTAGAATAATTGAGATAAACCATCAGAATAATGGTTGTAAAGGTCAAGTAATTCAGAATTGTTTCTTGATTCAAAAAAAAGTGAAATGAAAGTAAGTTATGATAAGTTAACATAATAACTTGTGATGAAAAAAGTATTAGTCTTTGAATGGGGTAGTGAGAAGTGTATTTGGGAATTTTAAGATTATAGTGATATGGTAATTGTATTGGGGTTATTTCAAGGATTTAGATTAACGTAGAAGCGTTCAAGATTTGATTGAGCTGGCAATTGAGGATGTAGAAGGTGCTAAGGATTTTTATATAATGGATATGGGGTTGATAATGTATGTTGAAGTTGAGGACATATCCCCATAGGTGTATTGGATATCCCTAAAGGTTGCTCCCAATTAGAGAACAGTTTGGATTTTGTGAAATAGAGGTAAGCCAATGGGATGAATATGGATTACCTTGCCAAAAAGGAGTAAAAGGAGAATTTGGCCACCCATTACTCGGAAAGGATTGAGTTGGCCAAGGTGTCATAGGAAATGGTTGGGATTTACAATTTGAGTAAGGTGATTGATCTTTCCATGCTACCCCGAGGTTCTGTTGTTGATCAAATGATGAAGAAGGAAAGAACTAGGATGTGTCTTGTGACATACCTGTGGGTTTCGCCTACCACTGTCGACGTTGGTTCATTAAGTATATTGGTTCTGTCTCTTCTTTAGCTTCTTTGAAAACTTCTTTTAGCCCTGGAAGTATTTAGTGGCATGATCCTTGGTGTAGATGGCGCATGCCTGGATCATGTCCAATGGACACTCCCGTTGGCTCTGCTTCTTCCAGTAGGGTTGGCAGAAAATGGCCAATTTTTGTTCTACTAAGGCTTGTTTCTATTTAGCCTACATGACATCCAGTTGTGTTGTAAGGGTGCCCAAGATGTCCGTCTTGAATTCTTCTAGGAGGTTACCGATTTCCATTATTGTTACGCCTCCACTGTGTGGTTTTCTTCCTCTGGTCATAAGATCTTGACTTCCTGACCTGGTGTGTGTGCTACCTCATGAAGACCTGATACATAAGTGAACGATTTCATCATAATATTCTTGAGAAATATCTCCTTTCCCCATCAAATTTAGAGTTTCTATACATTCTTCTTTCATTCCCTTAATTAAGAGAGCTCTCAAGAATAGAGGGGATCTCTGCAAATTATAGTGAATTGTTTGACATATTCTTCTAGATTTTCATTATCCTTTGCAACCATCTTAAAGACTTCATATTTTAATTCCCTAGCCTTGCAAAAGTCCTGGTATCTTGTGAAGAAATAATTTTTCATGTCATCCCAAGAGTTAATAGTATGTCTGCCTAAACCCATGAACCACCTCAAAGATGCTCCTTTTAGAGTAGAACCGAACAATTTTAATTTTTGAGGGTCGGTGGTATAGTCATACCCTCTGCAGAGGATGTAAAATGCGAATAAGAAGGCGTCCAGGTCCTCTATGATCATCCCATGAAAAGTCGGGATGCTTTGCAAGGGAATAGATTTCATCGGGGCATTCACCACTTGGTCAACTATGGGATATTCCAATTTCGAGTTCTGACCTTGAGGGACTTGGTTTTGCATTTGGTTGAAAATGTGCCAATATCATTCGGGGATTTTAGGGGTGCCTTTTGGGTAAAAGGAGGATTCCCAATCCGAGTTGGTTTTGCAGCATTGCCTAGATCATGGATCACATGAGATCCTTGTTCAGAAAACTGTGGTCCTGCCTTAGTAGTTCCACTGGTTTCTCCCTCTCCTTCTCTTAAGTTGCACAATTTTCCCTCTTCTAAAGTATCAAAATGTAAATTTTTTGTAACCTTAAAACTCAGTTCAAATCCTCCAATTTGGTTATGAATCTCAGCGTAAGCTGCAGATGGTGAGCTTGATGCTTGAGGGATTACAATAGGGCTTTTTCCAACTATAATCCGGAATCCTACTGATGCTTGAGACTTTGATTTTCTTACGATTTCGTCTATGAAAGTTGTTCTCCCAAGGTTCATTGATCCCTTCGGTTTTGTGGATTTAGGTGGGGGGTTTTGATCTTTTTCTATCCTTTTATTCCTAGTAATTCATAAAAAAAATCTATTCCTATTTAATCTCTATGCAATTGCTGAAAAGCGGGATGAGGAGCAGGCGCTTTACTTCTTGGTTACATGGCTTCTTACCTCTCATTTTTAAAACCTAGTTCTTTTAGAGCAAGCTAAAAAGAAATCACTTTGAAACACTCTCCCTGACAACTGCGCCAAAATGTTGGTGAACTAAGATGTCTTATTACAAGAAATCATAATGCCTACATTAATCATCAACCCAGGGCAAGTATTTTTATTTCAAGAGTGTCAGCACTGTATATGCAGTGAGCTCAGAGGTCATTCCATAATGAAAGAAGTTTGATTCATTTCAATTGCTAATATCTATCTCTCTAAATTCAATCCAAACAATTCTAAAATAAATTCATAACACACTGTCAAGTCTACTTAATTTATTCTGCAAGAAATTGAATCAGAATGCAAATAGAAAAACGACTGTCAGCAATCTATCTGGTATTGAAACTAACTCATTTAACAGGAAGGAGAGCTATAAAAATTGAACGACAAATAACCATATAAACATCTCATGGAAAGAAATGAACTCTAGCTTTGAAATCTGTGATAGTGTTACTTAGAATGAACATCAATCTAATGTTGAAGTGAACATAACCAATTCAATAAAGAGTATCACATATATGTAACACACAACTAAATATAGAATCTTGACTCAACAACAAATGCAAACTATAATTGTCAATCCTCACGGTAATTAGAATGGTGCTAGCTTTACAAACTAATAATAATAAACAGTTAAGAATAAACATAAATAATTATAATACAATTGAAGTCGTAGATCTCCTTTTCACTGGGCCCAAAGTGTCCAAAATTCCCCACTGTTAGGTATTCAGAATACGATTATGAATGAAACACAATCTTCTTCATTAAAACCAATAACAAAGTTACAACATCACCGCGATGAAAGTATTATATGTCCAAAAAGAATAGTTACAATCAGTGAATTCCTAACTAGTTGTTCAATTCGCCTTACGACTTTATATAACTTTTGGAAAAGTAAATGGATAGAAGTGAATCCTCAAGATCAGGGGATCCTAAGGATTTCGCAACACTCGATCTTATTTCATCATAGAATATAATTGGTCCTCTTGGTCTTCCGTTGTCTCTCATACTCAAGACGCTGTCTTTTTTCCTTTACTCGTTGCTGCTGTTTTGTCGATTGAACAACAATCGTCCAATCCATGTCCCTGCATATAAAGATAGTGAAAGTCAATTTTCCATGCCGAGATTTATCTAATTTGTTACTAATTGATTTTACCCAGTTTTTGTTGTTGTTTCCTCTATTTTTATTCGTAAAACGAAGATAAACATGTGAAGGCAGATGCTTAATTAAGCTATTTACGAGGAGAACACATACCCTTTCCTCGTCCCAACATCGACTGGCAGAGAATGTCGTGTTTCATGACATGTCCAAGCACATAGAGATCTGATATCATTAAATTTGAGACATTGTGAAAAGAGGAGTTGTTAGACTCCATCTCATATCGATAAATGAGTAGATTACAAATATTTTCAGCAAGGATATTCCTATAGGGATGTTCTTGGTCTTCAGAGAGAAACTTGGATTTATGGATGTGACCCCTCCTAATAAGGGGCATTGTTGATCGAGGACATTGAGATGACTCTTACCCCCTTCCTTAGCTCTTAGGGTGATAAATTAAGATGTATGGCTCTCGGGGTTAAGGGATCTCTGGAAAATAGGGTATTATCCCTATTTTTCACACATAGGGTGGAAGATGTTGCTCGCCTATCTTGGTATAAGAGAGTATACCCTAGTTTGCATCATACCCACAAGTTTGGCTTGTAGGGAGTATGGCTATCCATTTGACCAACAGGTCGAGGGGGCTTGGGGGTGTGTGATCCTTACCTTTGCTAAGTCGGGTACCACGACTCCATAGGGTCATTTTTTGGAATATCATGAAGCAATAGGATGGATGCGATATTGTATCACACCTATATATTGACATAAGGTGGAAGACATATTTTCCCCTATGAGATGAAATGAGGTGAGAGTGTGCCCTAAAACCTTCCTAATTGTCCTGAGAGGGTGGTAGATGATGCTCCTAGATGATTTCTCTTCTTTATATTAGAGAATGATTCAACAAATAGAGTTGAGTAGAGATGAGACATGAGATACTAACATAATACTTATGATGATCACATGATGTAGTTGGAATTTCTCCTTAGATTAGAGGGAGCCTTAATTTGGTAGCTTAGTGAAAAATTCCAATCATGGGACTAGATTCCTCTTTTGGTAGGGACCAATTTTGACTTTTGAATCACTTAACTTTGACAAGGGAAATTTTAATTTTGAATCAAAGCCTACAATGTCAGAAAACGGAAGGTCGCCCCTAACAGGAAATTGGACACCCTTGGAAGCCTTTAACTTGTGACCGGAAGATTATTTTCACATCTTCATTTGCACATATTTTTCTTCTCTATCTTCATTGAATTGGTGTAGACATGTTTGAATTTTAGTTCACAGAGTTTAGTTCATACAAGTTCAAAATTATAGGGTCTGAAGCTCACTAGTGTGATTAGGGTTTTTGGTTTTTAGTCGCAGGATTGACAGATGGAATATTTTATTATCACCATAGCCACGTAGGCTCATTTGTGCAGCTGGAACATCTCAAAAACACACACAAATCTTCCTCCATGCAGTTGTGGTCTAGGGTTTGAATTTGACAGATGACCACAATTAACCATAGATTGGTTAAGCTATCTTTGATCAATATTGTTGATGAGACCATACGTCTGATATTGCTTGGTTGATATTGTTTGATACTTTTGTATGGGATTATTGTACTCTCTACTCAACATTTTATGACAATCTAGTAGAAGAATAATTTCAAAGGGTTTTCCCCATAGTGGGTTTTTTTATGGTCATTGACCAAAATCTAGTGTCTCTTGTTGATGTGTTGATTGTCTCCTATTGGTACTACTATCGATTAATGAAAGATTTATAATTAAATAAGTGTATTAGGCTAAGGTAATTGAAACAACCTCTGGATGAAAGATGGCAGGTTTTCGGATGAGGAACCCACCATGAGATTTCCACATTTAGATTTCATAAACATCTAGTGAATTAAATAAGTACTGGTAGTAATATAATACTAACAATAGTACTGGAATTTTGTAAGACAAATCTTAATTTCGACAAACAAAAAAAAAACAGAACTAAGTGTATAAATGAGATTATAATACATGTAGTAAAAAAGCTTTGTATACCAACATCAACGAAATATTAATTACCAGAATGGTGAACTATAAGCCAAGAATGCTTATATACATTGGCATGAAACAAGGTAGTGTAAAGATTCAAGGGTTGGGAGAACACAATAAGTATTCGTTTTATACAATCGATAATGATGTAAACCACAATTATATGAATAAAAGGAGTTTTATGGTAATACTTCTTTGATAAAATATGAACTGCCAATTATCATATAGAAATTAAATTTAAAACCCTAGTCATTAGTGTAAGTAGCCACAAATAAATTATTTATAAAAATGAAGATTTTTGCGGAATTAACAAGCTCAGTGGTCAGAGGTAGCCCATTAATTTGCATAAATGGTAACTTTGATTCAGTATAATTATTGCATCAAAAACATCACCAATGAATAAAATATTAATAAACACTTCTAGTTGGAGAAAGACTTCCAAGCAAGGAAACATAAAAAATAGAGTAGAAAAGCCTCAAGTTGATGGGTCACAAGTAATGTTGGAGAAGCCGTATAATGATTGGGAGATGCGCTCTTAAAAATCTTAACAAGCAAAATAACCTAGCAATTAGAATGAATTGAATAATGTTAATCTAAGTTAAAGGTAGGTATAAGATATCAAGTCAAATGAACGCTCCACACAAGAATTTTGCAGGCAAAACCCTACCTGTAACGGTGACATAAAAAACCATATAGTATGTTGCAGGATAATGTAAATCATAGTAAGAATTTTTAAAAAGACTAAGAAAATATGCTCAGATCTAAGACTTTTGTGTCGATAATGTATATATAGGTCTTTCAAATTAATCACATCGTTAGGATTTGGTTGACGTTTCAAATCAACTAATGTGGTTCATCTTTATAACAAGGTGAGAAATCAATCTGTCTAAAGGAATAAATAGCATGGCTTCATCATTGCCCAGAGTTAGCGCTTAAGAACTAGCCGTAGGAAGGATGGGAAATATGGGAAAACACTGGAATCAATAATGAATCCCTACATCTTTTGAGAAACGTAAGATCTGATCTCTTCTTAGCAACTTGTAGACGTGCCCGTTCAAATTGACTAAACTTAATCTCCGATGACAACCACCTTGAACAGGAGAAATCTCATCTTTTTGAAGTTTTTAAAAACAATGGGTATAACAGACCTCAAAGCCTCAAGAACTTTCACAGAGCCAGCAAAGCGCCTAGGGTTAAACCTGTTCGTTCTAATCCTATCTCTAAGGTTCATCTCCCGTATATGCAAGGAACCACTAATAGGATTGCCCATATTCTTAAGAAGAGTAATGTATCTTCTTCATTCAAACCTCTCAATACCATTAAAAATTCTCTTAGATCTATTAATGACCCTATCGATCCTAAGGACACGAAAGGGGTCTACCTTGTTCCTTGCTTCTGTGGTATCCCCTACATTGGAGAAACATGTAGGTATATTAAACAAAGGATTAATGAACATGCTGCCAACATTAGACACAATCATTCCCACACATTAGCCCTTGCCGAGCATGCAGAGAAATCGAAACACCACGTTTTCATTGAAGAATCCAAAGTCATTGCTAGGGTTGACCATTTCCACCACAGGAAGCTTTGGGAAGCCATTGAAATCAAAAGGCATTCCAGTAAACTTAATAAGGATAATGGATGGAAATTAAGTAAAAGTTGGATTCCAGCTCTTTGCTCATGACTCATCCTCCTTTTTTCTCCTTTCTCCCTCCGTTTCCTCATATTTTTTCTATCCTCTTCTAGTCATTTTCCCGTATTATCCTTATTTTTTCTCTTTAACTTCATAGGTCTAGTATGATCAATATGCTCTCTTTTTTTTTAACAAAATAATTACATTTTGGGCCTAATAATACTACTTAACCATTAATATTTTAGTTAACCTTTAGAGTTATCTCTGCTTCCCTCCTTCGCTTCTATCCTCCTATTTAAGGACGAGTTATCTTCTAATAAGGAATAATCATATTAAATTTTCAAAATTGATAAATACTCTTCTTAAAGAAATTGATAAATTATCATTAAAATTAATTGAAATATTCAATTTTTTATTTATATTTTATTTTTATATTTATCTATTTATTTATAGTTAAAATATATTATTTTAATTTTGAATTATTCCTAACAACTAGTTTTAAATCAAACATATTCTATTTATTGAGTCAAATAATAATAATATATATATGACTACCTTCATATAATATTACCATATAAATTGATATAATTATTATTTTATAATATCGAAATTATATAATTAATTATTACATAAAAACTCATTTTTAACTAAATTTTGAATAATTAAACAGATAGTCCCTTACCTTTTTCTTAAATAATATTTTACCAACAGCTAGTTCTTAACGGCTAACTCTAGGCAATGATGTATCCATGCTATTTTTTCCTTCAGATTGATTGATTTCTCAACTTGTCCCCAAGATGAGCCACATTAATTGGTTCGAATGGTCCAAATCCTAATGATGTGATTAATCTAAAAGACCTATATCTAGAAACATGCTCACCTAAGTCTCATTGAGTTGAGATAAGAACCTTTCCACACCATTGGAAGAAACACAGAAAAGTTAGTATATGCCAACCGAATGCTACAAAATTTAAAAATCATAAGAGAAATTCCTCTTTTACTTGATCTTTTGTGGAAACCTGATCGATTGCAATCGTTTCTAAGCAATGGTGTGTTGGAATTATGGTACATGTGTTGTCACTGATGGCAACCGACATATAGGTCAGTTCAGAAATGATAAGGTGATGGATGATGGCAACTCAAATTGTAACACGTCTATTCATAAGTAACAAAGGAATAACACAAAAGAACAAGATGATGGGACAAAGGATTACAGATCAGAATCAAGCAATTGAAGAAAAATTATGTTTTAAGTGGTATACGCCAGTTAACCTAGTCCAAGTAGCATATACACGTGGGTACATAGGATAAAAGGAGCGTTTACATATGCACACAATTTCATAGAAGGAAAAGCACATACGGGATGGAAAATTAAGGTTAAATAATACCAAGGGTCCATACCATGGTATTAGCCCACAATATTGAGCAGAATAATGGTTACTTGATCCCGTCTAAGAATACCATAAGTTTTAAGTGTTGTTTTGGTGCATGGTATTGAAAAGGCTCTAAGTATATAAGGAGGAGAAGATGAAAGGGCTAATTGTGCAAGTGGGAGGGTTTTTCATGAATACGTCTATCTGAAGTATACTTTGTGTTGTAAGGGTTATGGTTATGATATAGATCTGAAACATCTTGTGCACCCTGGGATACAACGTTGGATCAGGATCACGAGACCTGAAATGACTTATCATTGTCTGGTTTGACAATGGATAGGCTAGATCTAAGTGTTAATGCATGTTTTATCATTTAAATGTTATGATCTAGTTATATCTAAAGTTTTGAAATGCTGCGAAGTTATAAGTCATTATTTGCAGATTTATACATAGGTTCGCCTTGGTGAAGGCGCGTATACACGTGGGCTCGACACTTCCAAGTAGCGTATGGAGATTAAGGGATTGTTGTTCAGAAATGATTGATCTACTTGATCAATGTTGTTGTTTTACTGTGGTTTGTCAATGATGCCTTCATTAGATCTGAAGTAAAACTGATTCTATAAGGAGATTGAGTTTGGTTAAATGATTGACTGAGTAATATGGGTGATTGTTGCTTCTATTTGTTTAGAACTCTATAATATGATAATAGATCCTCATAATATCTTTGGGTAGTAAAATTTTTGTTTCAGAAGCTTTATGATTTAGTATCTTTAGAGGTATACGCAGGTTGGGTTACAGAAAGTGGAGTATACATGCAAGGTGGCCTCATTGAAGTTGCGTATACATTCTAACATATGATTTTTTAGGTTGCAGTTGATTCTGGTTGTTGATGCAGTGTTTTGGGTTCAACTTTGTGTTCTGGTGACAATGATCTATCTGTTCAGATTGATTGATTGTGTTTTTCTTCAGAGTTGAGGGGTTTCAGTGATTAGTTAATGCAGTTTTATTTAATGGTTTATTGTAATGATGATTGATTTTGTGCTTCAATGTTACTGATGGGTCCATTATGAAAATTTGATGAAACGTGGCCTACATATTGTGTTGATGTGTACGAGGAGTATCCAGTCTGAAAATTTATGAAATGTGGTCCCTGGAGAAAGAGTGAAGGTGGTATTCTTCTGTAGGCCACTACCTACGTACTAGTAAACATATCAACTAGTACAAGAGCTAGGGGTTTGGAGCTCCCTTCTAGTAGAAGCTGGAAAATGAGTGAAGGTTGTAGCCTTCAGCAAGTAGATGCATGCATATTGAGAGAAGCCAGCACGAGTACAAAACTTGTAAACACTTTTTATAATAAGAATATTGAAGACTAAGGTGACAACAACGGTGGTTTTTTCCCACATTGGGTTTCCACCTAAAAAAATCCCAGTGTTCATGTGAGCTGCTTATGTGTGTTGATTTATTTTGTTCTTACTGCATCTTTTTACTGCTTAATAATTGCATCACACTCAGATTTAAGCTGTTTTACATGTTTAGTATTTATATGTTGGTTTCATTCATTATAGTCACAGAAATACGCTGTTTGGTTTTTGTAAAATCACGTATATAGTTTTAAAAGGAAAAACTATTATTGTGAAAGTTTAAATAATGGTTCACCCCCCTCTCAGTATTGTTCCCAATAATTGGTACCAGAGCGGGTCCTTCAGAACAAGCCTGATTGCTTGAAGGAAGATATCTCAAGATGAACAATAACGAAGGAATTGGATATATTAGACCACCAATTTTCAGCGAAAATAACTTAGCATATTGGACAATAATAACCAGAACTTATATTCAATCAATTGGAGTTGATGTTTGGGCAATTGTGGAAGGAGGATATCAATATATAGCAGTAGTCCCCATAGATCTAGTAGAAAAGAAATTATATGAAACTAATTCCAAAGCCATCAATGCATTATTGGGAAGTCTATCAGAATCAGAATTCCTCAAATTCATGTAGCTCAACACAACCAAAGCAATACGGGACAAAATAATTTAGAGATATGAAGGATATTCCCATGTAAAACGTGCCAAACTCCAAACTCTCAGAATTCAATATGAAACTCTCAACATGCATAGTGATGAAAGTACTGCTAGTTACGTTTTATGGGTAGATGAGATTATAAATCATCTGAAGAATCTGGGTGAAGAAATAAAGGAAGCTATTATAGTAGAGAAAATTTTAAGATCTCTATCTCCTAAATTTGGGTCAAAAGCATATGCCATTAAAGAGAAGCAAAATATACAATCTATTACTGTTGTTCAACTTCATGGAATTTTAAATACCTTTGAAATGAGGAAAGGAGGACCATCAGAAATCAAAGAAGTCACTTTCAAAACTTCTTCAAAGGGAAAAGAAAAGGAAGATCTCAAGGAATCAGGATATATATCAAAAGAAGATGAGGTAAACTTTGTGAAGAAACTTCAACTGGGTACCGGAAGATTGAGAGGTAAGCTTACCTTCAAATGTTTTTCTTGCGCTAGAGTTGGTCATTATGCTGCTAAATGTCCTCATAAATATAACCATGACAAAGGAAAGGATTTTGCAAAAGGTAATAAGAAACATGCTGCTAATAGAAGAAGTTATTATACTCATGAAGATAGTGATGGCCTGTCTAATAGTGGTGAAGGTGAATTTGTTCAAGATATTAAAATCCTCATGGCTTATGAAAATGATAAGTTTATGGATGCCTTAGAATAAGAATATTTTCTTGAAGAAATCACTGAAGTAAAAATCTTCTTGGAAGAAAAGAATATAGCCATAGACACTTTGACGCATCAACTCATAGAAAGGGAAAATCAAAATGAAAAATTAGAGTATGAAGTAGTGAGTCCAAGAAAGGAACTTGAGAAGACAAAATATTTGGATCTTAGATCTGCTAAAGGATCAGAAACCTTAGATGAAATCATTAAGTTTCAGTGTTCTCCTCTTATAAACACTAGTCTTGGATACATTGGAGAAACATCCAAACCCAAAAAGTCTTCAGCCATCATGAGAAGCTATCTTGATGCAAAAAAACTATTCAATAAAGCATCAATCCTTATAAAAAGCCTAAAGGTGCTCCCCAAGTAAATCATGCTCATTCTACTCCAAGGGTGAAAATCAATAGAAGCTCTAACCAAAAGGTGAACAATACCAAAATATTTTATGATCACATAAACTTCTTCTTTAATGGAGAATGATTTTCATGTCATAACTTTGGTCATAAGGCTACTCAATGTGTTGGTTACAAAACTATCATGACTAGAGAAGAAAGAAAAAAAAGGACTGTGACAAGAACCAGGAAGAGATCTTATAATAAATTTTCACCTCTTGAAGATGAAATTAAATGTTCATTTTTCAATAAGTTTAGTCATGAAGAATCTAAATGTAGGAGAAAATTTCGGCCAACATATCAAAAGGAGAAAACATCATCAAACTCCAAGGTATGGAAAAAGAAGGAACTATAGTTAGAAAGATGTGGTATAGCTCTATTTCCAGAAGGACAAGAAAATTAGTGGTACATTGATATTGGATGCTCTAAACACATGACAGGTGATAAAGATAAACTCCTTTCATACAATACTTTAGAAAAGGAAAAGAATGTCTCTTTTGGAAATGAGACACTAGCTGTCATTAAGGGTAAAGGTTCTTTTATCTAAAAAAGAAGGTTAAAGCTGGAAATGTTACATATGTTGATGGTGTAAAGCATACCATATTGAGTGTTAGTCAAATGCGTAATCAAGGAAATGAAGTTGTGTTTCGATCAAAAGAATGCGTGGTTCATGAGCTTGACACAGGAAAGACCATAATCAAAGGTACAAGAACTCCAAGAAATCTATATATACTAGAAGGAGGTCAAGAACAATGTTATCTAAGAAAAACAGAAGAGAATTGGTTATGGCACAGAAGATTGGGGCATCTAAGCTTTTCTCAAATAATAAAATCATGCAGGCTCAAGGCAGTTCATGATCTTCTAGATATCATCATCCCAGAAAATACCATCTGCAAACCATGTCAATTCGGTAAGAAAACTAGAGTTCAATTCAATGCCAAAGAAGGATCAACAAGTAAGCCTCTTGAACTCATTCATACTGATTTGTGTGGACCAACAAGGAAAAAGTCACCTCGTGGAGAAGAATACTACATTTTATTCATTGATGATTTTTCTAGAATGTGCTGGATTGGTTTACTAAAACATAAAGATGAAGCATTTGAAAAGTTTAAAGTCTTCAAATATTTAGTTTAAAAAGAATTAGATATAAAACTAAAATGTCTCAGATCTGATCGGGGAGGAGAATTCATATCAGATGATTTTTTTGAATTCTGTGAACAACATGGAATAAAGGGACAGTTCTCTGTTGCTAGAACTCCTCAACAAAATGGCATGGTGGAAAGAATGAATAGAATAATTACAAAAATTGCTCGAGCTACACTGGATGAGTTTGGAACTTCAGACACTTTATGGGGTGAAGCTGCACATACTGCGATAAATATTCTCAACAATGCTCATGTACGTGTAAATAGTGATCAAACTCCATATGAAATTTGGTATGTTAAGATTCCCACTATATAAGACTTTAGAGTTTTTGGAAGAAAATGTTTCATCAAAAAGACTCATGAAAAGCTTGGTAAGTTTGAACCCAGAGCAACCGAAGGAATATTTCTTGGTTATTCATCTAGAAGTAAATGATACAATGTTATAATAAGAGACTTCAAAAAATTGTTGAATGAATTGATGTTGTAATCGATGAAGCATTCAGAAATCCAAAACAGTTAATATCACCAAAAGAAGATGAAAATGAAGACAGTGAATGCTTTCCCGTATCAAATCGTAATGATATAGAGGAAGAAACCAATGAAGCATTAGAAGAAGATACATCTGACAAGGAAAAGGCTCCATCTAGGTATGTTCAAAAGAATAATCCAGAATCTCAAATTATAGGAGAAAAAGGGTCAGGAGTACAAACAAGAAGAAATCTTGTAGGATGTTCTAGCTATCTAGCCTTATTATCCTCCATAGAGCCACAAAATGTAAATTAAGCTAGAAAAGATGAATGTTGAGTTAAGGCGACGTATGAAGAACTTGACCGAATTGAAAAGAATGAAACTTGGGAATTAGTTCCTAGACCTCATGATAAAAATTTTATAGGAAGAAAATGGATATTCAAGAATAAGTTGAATGAAAATGGAGAGGTAATTAGAAACAAAGGAAGGCTTGTTTGTAAAGGGTATGCACAAGAAGAAGGTATAGACTTTGAAGAAACTTTTGAACCTGTAGATAGACTTGAAGCCATAATAATGTTTCTTGCTCTTTCAAGTTTTTGAAAATTCAGAGTTTATCAAATTGATGTAAAATCTACATTTCTTAATGGAGATTTAGAAGAAGAAGTATATGTTGAACAACCAGAATGATTCATTCTGGGAAACGATGCAAAGATTGCATGCAAACTCAAAAAGGCTTTATATGGACTGAAACAAGCTCCTAGGGCATGGTATTATCGTCTTGAAAAATACCTTCAACAACAAGGCTTCAGAAAAGGATCTATAGGCAACAACTTATATACAAAAATTCAGAATGATAAACTACTAATTATTGTTATTTATGTTGATGATATCATCTTTGGCAGTAATGAAGAATCTATGAGTCAAAACTTTGCTTCTGTTATGCATCAAGAATTTGAAATGTCTTTGCTTGGAGAACTAACCTATTTTCTTGGTCTTCAAGTGAAACAAGAAAAAGATGGCATCTTTCTCTCACAAAATAAATATCTCAAGCCGATTTTGAAGAAGTACGGAATGGAAGATTCCAAACCAGTATGTACTCCAATGGTAACAGGATGTAGTCTCAGTTCTAATGATGAACCAGAGTACAGATCTATGATTGGAAGTCTACTTTATCTAACAGGTACCGAACCCGATATCCTACATGCGGTAGGAATTGTTGGAAGATTCCAAGCCACTCTGAAGGAATCATATCTTCAGGCAGTAAAGAGAATATTCAAATATCTCCAAGGAACTCAAGGCTTTGGTCTATGGTATCATAAAGATACATATCTCACCCTTCATGCATATAGAAATGTATATTGGGTTGGAAATGTTGATGACCGAAAAAGCACTAGTGGAGGTGCATTTTATATGGGATCACGATTAGTATCTTGGTTCAGAAAGAAACAAAGTTCCATTGCCTTATGTACAGTGGAAGAAGAATATGTGGTTGTTGCATCTTGTTGTGCACAACTTTTCTGGATGATTCAGACATTACAAGATATTCAAATTAAATTTTCTCCACCCATCTCCATCTTATGTGATAATACAAGTTCTATTAGTATTTTGAAAAATCCTATTATACACTCCAAGGCCAAGCACATACCATTAAGTACCACTTTCTATGAGAAAAAGTGCTTGAACAAAAGGTTAAATTGGACTATGTTCCCTCCAAAGAACAAGTTGTTGATATATTTACTAAACCTCTTCCTAGAGAAGTATTTGAATATCTCAGACAAAAGTTGGGAGTTGTTTCTGCCTCATCTTGCTGTTAAAACCAGTTTGTTTAGATTCAGATGTTTGTTTTCAGATGTTTGTGGGTGAGACTCAAAATCAATTTCTAACATGGCTGTTCAGTTTGATCTTGATGGATACAATATGCTGATATGCTTTTCTCATTGATGTTTATTTGATTGATGAAGATGCCTTGATTAACGAATTGTTGACAATGCATAGGTAGCACAGGTTCAGGGGGAGAATTAGCCTTCAAATAATATGCATTTTTGGCATCATGGTTGTTGAACTTAGTTATGGTCTCAATTATTAATGTCATTTGCGGCAAAGGTCATGCAAAGACCTATGTGTAATAATATGCCTCTTTTTGTCATATTCTATTATGAATGAGTCCTTTTGACATATGATGTAATTTGTACCCCTACTATGCATGGAAAGGATGATGTAATAATTGCAATTTTCTGTCATGTATGAACATTTGGTGTATCACCACTTGGTTGGGTGATTGACGTATGTATGAGTCATTGGTTATAGGAAGGTAATACTCACATAGCTGAGTTATAGAGTCATGTTATTCTTTTGAAAAATATTTTCTGCAGACTTTGCATGTGCTAAGGGGGAGCATGGATAATATAGTGCATCTCAGCATGTACTAAGGGGGAGAATATATTGGTCCACCCTTTGCACTTGATGTCAAAAGGGAAGAGTATCTTGGTTATGCTTGATATATCTAACAAGTTCTACAACTTGAAGTGATCAACACCAATATGGTTGCCATCAAGTCCAAAGGGGGAGATTGTTGGCATTATTGTACATGTGTTGTCCTTGATGGAAACCCATATACAGGTCAGTTCAGAAATGATAAAGTGATGCATGATGGCAACTCACATTGTAAAATGTCTATTCAAAGGTAACATAGGAATATCATAGAAGAACATGATGATGGGACAATGGATTACAGATCAGAATAAAGCAAGTGAAGAAAAAGAATGTTTTAAGTTGTATATGGTGGTTAACCTAGTCCAAGTTGAGTATACATGCTCGTACACAAAATAAAAGGAGTGTATACATATACACACAGTTTCATAGAAGGAAAAGCGTGTATGGGATGGAAAATTAAGGTTAAAGAATACCAAGGGTCCATACCATGGTATTATCCCACAATATTGAGAGGAATAATGCTTACTTGATCCTGTCTAAGAATACCATAAGTTCTAAGTGTTGTTTTGGTGCATAGTATTGATAAAGGCTCTAAGTATATATGGAGGAGAAGGTCAAAGGGATAAGTGTGCAAGTGAAAGGGTTTTTCATGAATATATCTATCTGAAGTATATTTTGTGTTGTAAGGGTTATGGTTATGATATAGATCTAAAACCTCTTGTGTACCCTTGGATACAATGACGGATTAGGATCATGAGACCTGAAATGACTTATCATTGTATGATATGATAATGGATAGGCTAGATCTAAGTGCTTATGCATGTTTTTTCATTTAAATGCTATGATACGGGTATATCTGAAGTCTTGAAAAGCTGCAAAGTTATAAGTCATTATTTGCAGATCTATATGCAGGTTCACCTCAGTGAAGGCACATATACATGCGTGTTCGTCACTTCCAAGTAGCATATGTAGAGGAAGGGCTTCTGGTTTAGAAATGACTGATATACTTGATCAGTTCTACTGTTTTAATGTTGTTTGTCAATGATGTCTTCATTAGATCTAAAGTAAAACTGATTGTATAAGGAGATTGAGTGTGGCTGAATGATTGATTGAGTAAGATGGGTTATTGTTGCTTCTATCTGTTTCGAACTCTGTAATATGACAATAGATCCTTAGAATATCTTTGGGTAGTACAGTTTTTGGTTCAGAAGCTTTATGATTCAATATCTTTAGAGGTATACACAGGTTGGGTGACAAAAAGTGGCGTATACACGAAGGTTGGCCTCATTGAAGTAACATATACATTCTAACATATGATTTTTGAGGTTTTAGTTGATTCTCATTTGATGCAGTATTCTGGGTTCAACTCTATGTTCTGGTGACAATAATCTGACTGTTCAGATTGATTGATTTTGTTTTGCTTCAGAGTTGATGGATTTCAGTGATTGGTTAATGCAGTTGTATTTAATGGTTGTATTACAGGGGTGATTGATTTTGAGATTCAATGTTATTGATGGGTCCAGTATGAAAATTTGATGAAACGTGGCCTACATATTGTGCTGATGTGTACGAGGAGTATCCTACCTAAAAATTTATGAAATGTGGTCCCTGAAGAAAGAGTAAAGGTGGTAGCCTTCTGTAGGCTATCGCCTACGTACTCGTAAACATATCAACTAGTACAAGAGATAGGGGGTTGGGGCTCCCTTCTAGTAGAAACTTGAAAATGAGTGAAGGTTGTAGCCTTCAGCAGGTAGATGTCTGTGTACTGGGCAAAGTTTACACCAGTACAAAAGTTGTAAGCAATTTTTTTAAACAGAAGATTGAAGATTGAGACGACAGCAGCAGTGTTTTTTTCCCACATTGGGTTTCTGCCTAAAGAAATATTGGTGTTCATGTGTTCTACTTATGTGTGTTGAATTATTCTGTTCTTACTGCATCTGTTTATTGCTTAATAATTGCATCACACTCAGATTTAAGTTGTTTTACAAGTTTATTATCTATATGTTGGTTTCATTCATTATAGTTGTGGATATACGTTGTTTTGTTTCTGTAAAATCACGTATACAATTTGAAAAGGAAAAGTTATTATTATCAATGTTTAAATACTGATTCAACTCCCCCCCCCCCTTCCAGTAATGTTCCCAACATGGTGCACAACGATGAATCATCAATTATGCGACCTGCAATCTATAGTTTGAGTATTGATTACGGTAAGAGCCTAACTGAAAGATCCTATGATCCAATTGATTGAAATATATAGCCAAGGAAGGTATGGGGGTTACTTGCAAACCCTGTACGACAATCAGAGAAATATTCTTCACAAACCAAGCTAGGGTTGTATCACTGTAGCGAAGCTGAACCAACAATGAAGGTGGCTGCAAAAGGGACTCGTGGGAGGCAGAGGGAGGGGTAGTTACCCATTAATTACTCATTTACAACATTAAGTATTAACCGAGAGACATAGTGGTTGGATGGATAGTAAACATTAACTATGAAACATATCACTTAGACTATATTGAGACTCCTAATCTGATGCTTTTGGAAAGTAATATAATAGTTTTATACTACATGAGACTTCACATATAAGGACTAGGCGATAACAATTGAAACTCTAGAAAAACACCACATATATATATATATATATATATATATATATATATATATTGTATCGGAGTTACGTGCAATATAAAGAACCACAACATGAAAAAAAATAGTAGCACAAGGTTTACATGATAAAGTGCATTTAAAGAAGTTATAAACATAAGTCTAGAATAGATATATTTTGCTAAAAATGGTAATTTGAGAAAAAAAATACAAAATGTTAAAAAATGTTACATATATAAATAAATTCCAAATATTAAATAAAATTTATATATTAAAAACCATACAAACATAAACATGAGAATAAATATCAAAATTAAATTTTAACTCTATATCAATTTTTTGATAAAATATTTTTAATTAGAGTCTTAAATTTATAAATATAGGCCTGCTTACATTATATTTTTAGAATTAATTAAAACTAGCTGTTTTTCTTTTTTACCTTCCTTAAACACTCAGTGCTATAGTCTAAAGACTCTTGAGTCTTTTCACATTTGAAAATACAAATTATGATTGCAGGAAAGCACTTTTATGATGTCATTAAAGGGTTACGTGGCGTTGTACACTATTCTAACTCATAATTGAAAAACTATGATGTTAATTTGGTTGTTAGATCAATACATGCTATTATTTAAGTAATTCAATTTTCTATCTCAACAACATTGTATTTTAATTTTATAATGACAAAATTAAATAAAAAATGTAATTTTCAACAAAATTATAATTATTTCAACGTATTTTTCAAGAGCCTCTCATACTTTTCAAAACCTCAAAGCCTCAAATAGTAAATTGCTTTCATTCATATATATAAAAACCCTCACATGTTTTCCAAATCCTCAAATAGTTAATTAAAAGGTGACTTTCTTTTATGGTTAGTCAAATTTGAAATTACTTTCTTTTAAAACGGGTCAAAACTGATTTCATATTTGTTCTTATAAATTCCATTCGAATGTTGGAGTTTACATTCGTTGATGTCATTCTTTGATGGAAAAAGAATCTATTATTTTTTTTACACTAATATTTTTTTGGGAAATATATAAAGGTGATCTTGAGTATAAGTCTATATATATATTATTTATGAGTATTTTAAAAATATTGTTATTAATTTTTTTGGCGTAGAATGGACATGATGGGTGTATTTTTAAGGCACTCTGTAATGTGAGTGTTATAATGATGGGTGTACTTTTAAGACACTCTGTAATGTGAGTGTTACAAACTCGAAATTTTATGGGAAAAAAGTCAGCCATATCAAGAGTTAGTGTGGCCCAAGTAGGGTGCAATTCCTAGGTGATTTTGATGGCTTAGATTCCCTTGGGTCAGAGTTTCTCAAGCTGAAGGTTAAGAGTGCAGTCATGTTAGGACTCACAGAACTTAGCAATTTATTATTATTATTATTAATTACAGAACTAATACATGAGGATTAGGTGAATAAGTTGCAAATATGGAAATAAAGTGAAATCTAAATAGTTACAATAGGAAACGACCTTGGAAGATCAATTTAAAGGGTCTTTCTAATGTTATATAACTTTACTCATATTAATGCAATGACATCCAAAGTAACCATCTTGACCTGACAATGGTATCAAACCTTCACCATCTTCTCCTCATTGTAACTTCTTTTCTTAGCTTACTCTGCTAGCCCCTTTCTCTTCTACTTGCTCTCTATTGGTGGACCATGACATAGACCTATCCACTCTAACATCACACAAATTTGTCACAACCTCGTCCTCCCACGCTAGTTACTGTCTAGTTTTATTACATTATCCATTGTAGCATACCCATCTTCTAACTCTTAAATTTTCTATTATTGCATATGCCACCACATATATATAAACATATATGTGTTATTTTAACAAGATTATTTAATATTTAAATTGATAGGATTTTTGTCAATTTATAAGGTTGAATGACATAAAACTAGTACAGTGTTGGCCCGCCAACAGCTCGCCTACATGTTGACCAAAATGAATGGGCCCCCTTTTGAAATCTTTGAGAAATCTGTCTTTTTATTTGCATTTGAGTGATTGATTCATAATGTCACTTATCTTCATCTTTTGGCTTTTGACACTTTTGGTCCTTTGATGTTTTAGCATGATCACTTTGTAATTGGTGAGTTTTCCCATAGATTTCAGTTGTTTTACTATCTTTCCTCTCCTGCCAATTTTTTTAATGGATATAAATTTGATGTATGTCACCCATGACTTGAATTATTATTTCTATTGTTATGACTCCTCGTTTTTATGTGTTCCTCCTTTGAAGTGTCTTGGACTTAGTTTTTTGTCAATTTTATGTGTCATTCTCATAAATTGCAATATAAGAAAACAATTATATATAGAATACTTATAAATATATTAAATACTAAAATTTTATGCAACACCAATTAACATTCATAATAAAAATTTTCTCTCTATCGTTATATATTTTTAGTAAAAATTATATTATGAATATTAATAAGTAAGACATACGTATACAAAATATAACATTATTAATGAATACACGAATAAATAAATAAATATTTTATTAATAAACTTCTATATATGTACTATGTATATATTATAAATATAATATATTATTATTTTTACGTAATCAAATTCAAATGTTATCTATTTCAAATACGGATCTAACATGAGCTAAGAGGGATCTAATTTTTTCAAGCGTAAATATGGATCTAATATGAGCCAAAGGGATCCAATTTCTTAGTGCAAATATTTTTATGAGCATTATTTAAATGTTTTGTATGGTTATTCAATTTTTTTTTTGTTGATATGAGCAAAATTTCAACTTTGATGAGAGACAAACATGATTACACATCATAATAAACTATAAAATAGACCTCTCAACTCAATAAAATATGTCATCTTATAATATTTAAAATTATATTGTAAAAAGTCTAATATAAGGTAAATTCTAAGTGAATGTAACTAACAACAACCATTAATGTAACAACATCACGTTTTAAGTGATCCCATAATTTTAAAAACCTATAAAATGATTATTGAATATATATTCACATTACAAGGCAAACATAATATGGAACCTTATCATGGTGTATTCAACGCTATTCCTAGTCCACCTCCCGTTGACCGCACTTCTCACTCACTTGGTTTCCCTGTCAATGGTCACATTGACACTTAAAGTGAATTACGAAAGGCTTGATTTAATGGTTTGTTACATGCTGTAACCTCCATAATAAGCAGCTCGATGAAATCTCTAATTGCCAAACGAATGCATCCATGGATGAAAAGTAAAAAATGGTTGTGGTGATGTTTGACCATCCTCCGATATGTCATGAAATACCACTCTCCATATATCGTGGTTCAGCAAACCCTCTCCATGTCGTAATTCATTTTAGCAAAAATTGACCATAAAATGCAAAGTACCAAGAGTAAGTCTAACATGGCTCATCACTATATATAAGAAGATAAGAAGATAACCAACCGAGAAGGCCTTGAATGCATCATTAGACTTTTATTTCATTTCATCGGCGAGTTAATTTTTATTTTAATAAGTAACTACCAGTCTTAATTTATGGGAGACCCAGGATCAATTCTCGTAGCTGCTTCTATAACCCCTGGAGTACATCCAACCACCAGCAAGTCGGGTATACTAAAATCCTATAATTTTAGTAAGATAAAAAAATAAGACTAAGTGTAAAAAAAAAAATAAGGATAAGTCGCGTTATAATTTAAAAATTAATTTCAGACTTTCTATTCATAATATACTGTTCAGAGTTCCTGAAAAAATCAGATTAAGAACAACGAAAAATCTACGCCACTTGGTCTTTATACATCTTCACCACATCAATTAATTGAAGGCAACGGAACAATGCAATAAGCGTTGACTTATGTCATTCCTCGCCACCAAAATCAACGCCTCGTCAGCAACGACGTAAAACCATTTCATGCCAAAACGTAATGAAATTATAAGGAAATTGGCATGGTTATGATTATCCCTGGACACATAACTTATTGGTGTTGTTACTGTTGCTGTTGGCATGTTACGATTATGCTTTGACGAAAGGGAGTGCCATATCTCAACAAGATATTTCCCTATCAACACTAAATAAGCAGAAAATGCTGAAAACCCCAAAATTACTATTTTCGCGCGATTTGCTTGATCTAATCCACCATTTTAACGCATTTTGCTCTGGATTTCTCATCGCACGGATCTGCAAATGATTTCTATTGTTGTTTGGAAAGAAAAATCTTCGTTATTTGCTAATTATTACGAAGCTACCGAAGGCTGTTAGATAACCTGCAAATGCTGGAATGGAATGATCAATACTATTAGATTTTGGCTTTATACTTGTTTTTTTATTTGATTTTGGTTCATTGTTCAGTTAGTATTTGACTTTTAAGGGAATATTGTTGCTTCTGTTCTGGGATTTGATCATCGTCAATATTCATAGTGCGTTACAGGGGAGACAAAGGGTGATCCTTAGTGCTTCAACCTCGTCTTTCAACTCTAGATTAGCAAGCAAATCTCAACCATTGGTTATCCTGGAAAATGATAACCGACTGAGAGAATCCTCTATGTATACATGCTGTTTGAATTTATTTGTAAATGGGGGGGGTTCATCTGTAGTATAGCGGAACCAATACCTATAGGATAGCAGAGGCACACACTCTAAAGGCCAAAAGTTATAGGAGGTAGGTACCTGTAGTAGTACCGAGAGAATATTTGCAGAAAGTTTTTTTTTTTTTTCTAAAATGTACATGACTGTGGAATACTTTTGAATAATACAGTGACTTTTAAGACTTGATTTCATTCAGTTAATTAGCTATTGTGTTTTTAATCATTCCATAGTCATTGATATTCATTGTCTTCTGCCTTTTGTGTGATTTTATTCCTCAGATTAGAAGAGACATTAGTTACTATCTGTGTCGTTTTATTCCATGAACAGTTAACAATTCATTGCATTTCCTTTTTGTTTCATGTTAATTCAGTTAGTGTATGTTTAAATTTGATCAATATTCTTCTCCAATGAATTTTATCCTAAGATCGCGTTGTAGCAGCTACAGCCACTCTCTAATTTTTTTGCCTATGCTTAGATTTTGGAGCCTAACCTTTCTATTCATATGAGCTTATCTTGCACTGTTATCAAGTATTCTTGATTTGATTGAGACTTATCTTTTTCACTTGTGCTTGTGTTCACTTGATTTCACACTTAACTGATCTTTCTAAGTCACAAGCTAACCTCCTAACTTGGTCACGTAGCAGTTCTAGGCTTGCCTCCAGAAACAGTGCAATCATTGAGGGCAAGCAACCTTGATGATGGGAATTGTGCAGTTTGAGCCAGAAAGTTTCCGAGTTCCCCAGAATTGTGCAATCTTTCCAGACAGTGTGCATGGCAAGTTTCTGTGGAAAAGAAAGAAAACTAAAGGGAAATGAACATCCCTAGGAAGTAGGGATCTATTGTGGGTTTCTTGAAGGTGGCACATTGTTATTTTTAGAAGTTTCCTCCAAGTGTCATTTTTCGTTGATTTTAGGCATGCACATCATAAACCCTCATTTGCCCAAATCTAGTTAATTGACACCTCTAGAGCTCATTTTCACATACGATCTTGGAGCTCTAGCATTCACAAGGAGATCAACGAACCTTCGTTGGAGTTGTCGTTGCTTTTCTGGGTGAATTTTTCTTTTATCGTGTTTTGCACTTTTTTTCGTTTCGCTTGTGTGAGTGTTGTTTTTCTTGCTTCTCTTTGTGATTAGGGGTTTTTTTAACTTGTTTTATCTTGTAGAAGTTTTTTTTCAAGTTATCGTTTTCATTTCACAATTGTCACATCAGTTTCCTTTTTTTTGCACATATGGTCGTTGTTGCGGCAACTCCCCTCACCAATTTGATTTTCTTCCCGTTTGTTTAGTTTCTACACTTTATCTATCATGATTTGTTCATACTTACTCAAATCTTTACTCAAGCTCATACTATCCCTCAGATCTGCACTCAAGCTCACACTATCCCTCAAATATGCTCGTTTTCCACACTTCACTTGGGTAAATCTGCACTTTTCTTGGCTGGTTTTCGCTTTGCACAACTGGGCACTATGAAATCCTAAGGCTCAAGCCGAGAGCTTGGCCTATGGATATGTGTAGTGCGTAGTACAAGATTGACCAACTGCGCATTGTGAAATTCCAGGGCTTAGCCTACTTCTCTTGCACTGAGACTGCACAATGCGCAGTCTCTCCTAGATTATTACCTAGGTTGAACTGTGAATTGTGCAATCTCAAGCCACAAGCTTCATCTCTGGTTGTTGTGACTATGGAATATGTAGTTCCCACATGCACCTGATTCCTCCTGTTGTTGAAAATTGCGTAATCGCTTCCATCAGATGCCTGGTTTGCTGCTTGATCATGCCTTGATAGTTGATTTTCTGAATCTAATGTTTGCTTGCTATGAGTGTCTGTTTTGTCCCACAAGTACCACACTTGTGAAGCACTTATCTCCAGCAGTGATTATCACCATGGCACCAAAAAGAATTTCTTCAAAAGAGACCACTAAAAGCAGTACTAGGGAGACAGTTGAGCAAACACCAGTAGACTTGCAAGTATATCCGAACACTCAATTGTTTATAGAAAAGGGGTCACCACTAGCATGGTAGAATGTTAATGATACTCTTTTAGCAAAGAGCCTTGAGGTAGGTCTAGAAGATAACTCTAGAAGCCACACCAACAGAAAGCAACAATCCCATATAGGACAAGGGAAAGAGAAAGGATGTTGATAGTCCAAGGGGAGAATAGAGCTGCAAGATGAAAGAAGATTCAATCCATATGAAAGCATCTTTAGTAGCAGAAGTGAATAGGAAGCATGGGATACTAATAGCAGAGTGGAGGAAGAGCGAAAATAATAACGTGCAGGAAACAAAACAGACATTGAATCAAGAAAAACAAGAACTGAAAGAAGAACAAGAGCTCAGGAGGAAAGAACATGAAGAGAAGAAAAACAAGGAAGAACAAGAAAGGAAAGTCAGCATAGCAAAATACTTTTCTGCATGTTCATTCAAGCTTAGAACATTTAGGCTTGTATTGTCTTATCTTTCTTGTTCATTGTTATGCTTGTATATCTTTCTTGATGAGAATTCCCTCGCGTACATAGGCTAGCCAGTGTGCCGACGCCCGCATTGAAAGTATCATTTCACATAAGTCTGACCTATTCACTATTAGGTTAGGATTCAGAGTAGCTATTTTCTTTTCTTGTTTGTTACATTGATTTGCTTTCACTCCGTTTATTTCTGTTCCTTTTCTTTTTCTTAGTTATAGTTTAACTTTCACATGAGACCTTGTATGGCTTCTTAGACAAGTAAGGTGAATGCCAAGAGTAAGTTGTATTAATATCAATGTTTGGTTATTTGTCTATACCCTCTCTTTCTGTGAATCTTGCATTTCTTTTATTCGATGATACTTTGACGAAAAATATGTTCCTTTTAGAGAAATTCACAAGTGAAATCATGATGCTTGCACTTTTAACTAGAACTGCCTACTCTAATCGGTCTTCTATTTTCGGTTAATCCTTGTCAATTAAGTCGAGTAGAGTAAAGAGGGGAGGAAAACCTTAACAATTTTGTCAGAGGTGTATACAACTATCCTTCTCTAAAGGGACAACCTCTATTGCTCTCAATAAGTTGGGATCCTTGTTCTTCCCCATGAAATAAATAAGTGCCTATGCACAGTTCTTCGAAAAAAATGAAAAAATAAAATAAAGGGCGAAAGAAGAGAAATGTTTCCGATGCAGAGAGGTGAAGCAAGAAACTCTATTGGGGTACTGTCTAGGCTTGCTGGTAGCAGCACAATGTTTGTGTTCCTTAAGTGACTCCCTCAGGGTACTGTAACAAGCCTGCTAGAAATGGATCAACACCAAAGATGAAAACTAAGACTCTGACGATCTATTTAACTTGTGATTTTAGATAATCCTCATCCCCAATTGAAACAATTCAGTCTGACTTAGATTGGTATGTGTCCTGTCGTTGAAGGGAATGCTAGGGACTATATCTTTAACTTAAGATTAGTGAGGATATTGTGGTAATCAATGACTGAACAATACTTCTGGAAGAGTTAGACCTTTTTTGCATGAGGAAATATTCATTTAGAGAGATAGAGTTCTACAAGTGTGTCGCTAATGTTGTAGCAGCTACAACGCCCTCCAAATTTATTCTTGTGCTCAGATTTTTGAGCCTAACCTTCTATTCAAAGGAGCTTATATTGCACGACTATCAAGTATTCTTGATTTGATTGGGACTTATATTTTTCACTAGTTATTTTTCACTTGTTTTAACACTTAACTGATCTTTCTAAGTCACAAGTTAACCTCCTAACTTGGTTACATAGCAGTTATGGGCTTGCCTCCAGAAACTGCGCAATCCTTGAGGGAAACCAACCTTCATGATGGGAATTGAACAATTCAGACTCGTAGTCATCCTTTAGCTCAAAAACTGTGTAGCCATAGAAGGAAACCCAACAATGAGCCCAAAAACTGTGCAATCCCTCACTGAGCCCAAAAAATGTGCAGTCCCTCACTGATCCCAGAACCTTCGCAGTGCACTGAGCCGGAAAGTTTCCGAGTTTCCAAAAATTGCACAATCTTTCACGACAGTGTGTATGACAAGTTTCCTTGGAAAAGAAAGAAAACTAAAGTTAAAAAACATCCCAGAAAGTAGGGATCTATTGTTAGTTTCTCGAAGGTGGAATATTACTATTTTTAGAAGTTTCGGCCAAGTGTCACTTTTCCTTGATTTGAAGCATGCACATCATCAACCCTCATTTGTTGAAATCTATTTAATTGAGGCCCCTAAAGAAATTTTCCACATACGATATTGGAGGAGATCAACCAACCTTCAGTGGAGTTGTCGTTGCTTTGCCGGGTGAGTTTTCCTTTTATTGTCTTTTGCCACTTTTTGTCATTTCACTTGTGCATGTGTTGTTTTGCTTGTTTCTCTTCATGATTATTGGAATTTCAACTTTTTTTAGCCTGTAAAAGTGTTGTTTCAAGTTATCATTTTACTTTCACAATTGTCGCATCAGTTTCTTTTTTTTTTTGCACCGATGGTCATCGTTGCGACGACTCTCCTCACCAATTTTATTTTCTTCCTGTTCATTTAGTTTCTGCACTTGATCAATCATGATTCATTCATACTTATTCAGATATGCACTAAAGCTCACACTATCCCTCAAATATACTCATTTTCCACATTTCCCTTGGGTAGATCAACACTTTCCTTGGCTGGTTTTCACTTTTCCTAGCTAGGCACTGTGCAATCCTAAGGCTCAAACCAAGATATTGGCCTTTGGAACTTTGCAGTGTGCAATACAGGCAGGCCCAATTGCGTATTGCAAAACTCCAGGGCTCAGCCTGCTTGCCTGGACATTGAGACTGTGTAATGTGCAACCTCTCCCAGACCACTACCCAAGATGAACTGCGCATTTCCCTATCTTAGGCCACAAGATTCATCCCTGGCTGTTGGGACTACATAGTGCTTAGTTCCAACAAGTAGCCAATCCCTCCTACTATTGAAAATTATGCAATACCTCTCATCAAATGCCCAATTTGCTGCTTGATCATGCCTTAAAAGTTGATTTTCTAAATCTAATGTTTTCTTGCATGACTGTCCTTTTTGTCCCACAGGTACCACACTTATGTAGCATTTCTCTCTAGCAGTAATTATTACCATGGTACCAAAGAGAGCTTCTTCAAAAGGGACCACTGAAAGGAGTACTAGGGAGACAGTTGAGCAAATACCAATAGACCTGATAGTATATGCAGAAACTCAGGTGTTTATAGAAAAGGGGTCAACACTAGTATGGAAGCAAGTTAATGAAGACCTTTCACCAAAGAGCCTTGAGGCATATCCAGAGGAAAAATCTGGAAGAAACACCAACATAAAACAACAATCCCATAAAGGATAAGGGAAAGATAAAGGTTGATGATAGTGTAGGGGGAGAAAAACGTTACAAGATGAAAGTGAATCCAATCCCTATGAAAGGAGATTTAGCGGCATAAATGAAGATGAAGCAGAGGATACAAAGAGAAGAGTAGGGGAAGAGAGAAAATCATAGCTTGCAGGAAGAAAGAGTGAGATTGAATAAAGAAGAATAATAACTGAAGGAAGAAAAAGAGTTGAGGAGGAAAGAAGAAGAAGAGAAGCAGAAGGAAGAATAAGAAGAAAGGCAAGGTGCCATAGAAAAAGAAGCAAAACCAATACAGGTTGAAGAGTAAGAACATAACCAACTAATAGAAGAGGAGGAGGGTGAAAAGATGCAGGATCAGGAGCTTTCTCAGTAAATTGAAGACATAATTGAAGTTGTAGATATGGAGTTGGAATTGGAGTCGCATAATCAAGATGTTGACCTGATTCCAAGTGCACCACAGGACAATGTTCAGTCTACATCATCTCCAGTAGCATAGTTAGCTCCAAGGGAAGTAGGGGATGTTGTCCCTCTTGATGATCATCTGGTAATGGATTTGTACAGTCTATCTTATGATGAACTCCATAAGATAATTGTACAAGCATGAAGAAAGCATTTTCTGGGTGATCATGCATCACCTGCATTCACTGGAGAGAGGATGATAGCGGTGGAGACCAACAAGAATCCAATTTTCATCGTCGAAGCCAACTTTGCCTTTGAAGGTGCAACATCATCAAACATTAAGTGTTTGATGACCAATAATAAGCAAGTGGCACAAAACTTAGACTTTGCCTGACGAGATATAGAACAACTTCAAGGAGCAGAGCAAAATGCAGTCTCCACACAGGTCTACTTGGATGAAATGAGAGCAATGATACTTGGTGAAGTATTGACACTTGGAGAGACCATGCGATACCTCTATGAGGAGCTCATAACCATACATAAGGAAAATTTTCACTTGCATGGTTTGTACCAGCAGATTAGAGACTTTGTTAAAGAGAATGTACAAGTTCCCCTTGTCACCGTGCAAAAATGGACAATGAGATACAAAATGGGCACCACTAAACTTTGTAAAGAAAATGAAGTCACAGGAAGATCTAGAGAAAGAAAGATTTCTAATATTGATTCAAAACAATAGGCAACTCAACATATTCATTGGAAATATTTAGGCCTCATATGTACAACTATACAACAATTTTGATTTCATGGTGAAAACATGCAGGATCCCATCAATTGGCTCACTCATCGAAGCTAAACACAGACACCAGGTGAGGAAGGAGATTGAAGAGTACTTGGAGAAGTTAAGATAGATTGCCACCAAAGAAGATTTGGAGATGAGTAGATAGAACATTCATAATTACATTCGTCATCCTATCTAGATTAGAATAATGTTTCTCTTACTCGAGAGGGATGTTAAATCTTGCTCCAAGTCATTGTATTCGGATGCTATGGAGGCTCGAGTCTTCTTCTAGCCAGAAACTATCACACAGTTTGGGGATGTTATCGCATAATATCGAGCTTGACACAAATATGTGACCAAGAAGCATAGAGTGGAAGTTTCTGAGCTAGATTTTCCCCAAACTCAAGCATCATAGTGTTTTGTCTTCTTAGTCTTTGAATTTGTCTCTACCCTATTTTTTCTTATATGGGTACAAGTGTAAATTGTAATATTATTTGTCATTATGTCGTCATTGAAATTCCAAGTGTCAATATTGGAATATGAAGAGTCATGATGTAATGTAATGAGTCATTTTGTAAGGAAGTTGAAGTGTCACGAGGATAGTCCAAAGGTCACAAAGGGGATTTGAAGAGTCACCCCCTCTTATTATAAATAGAACCTCGTAACTCATGTAAGGGATTTTTGGGAGCTAAGCTTTTGACTAGGCTTAGGCTTAGAAGGAGCTTGGATGTATTGTGAAGAGCCTTGGCTTTTCCGTAGTGTAGAGCCAATATATTTCTTTGGAGGAGTAGGTGTTATTGACTTTAATGTTCTACTATTGGGGCTAGTGTTCCATCAATGGTGTATGTATTAACAAATTTTTCACTTATAATAAAATGAGACCGAACATGCTTTCATGAATATGTGGTGGATATAGTAGGACTATTATTGTTGTATTTTAAATGCATGTTATTTAGCTATGCTTATGCTTATGAACTGTTTTGTTTGCATTTGTATTAATCTTGTTGAATGTGCATTGTCGTGTTAATTCATCACTTTAACATTTGGAATATTCTGCGTCTTAGCTTATGATGTCATTACGCTTGTGTGTTCCTTTCAAATTGCGTACTATTACAGAATTCCAAGGGCGCACATACTTTTCCCTTCGCGTGTTGGAATCTTCGTGAATCACACTTTACTTTCCACAAGGTCACACACTTGCTCTCACCCAAAGTTACCGTACTTCACTCTGTGCATTTTTGTAGTTAAGGCATAACGTTACCACCCACTGTTGGGAATCCTATTCCAAACAATGTGAGTTCTAGTTGGGACTTCATATCGGGGAGATCCCCTGAATGTTGGCAGGTCCAACACTGCAGCAAATCGATAATCAATCTTAACATTTATCTAGTCTAGTTTCCTATGGTTTTATACCAAAAAATTTAGAATGTAGATAATGCCATCTTTCTTATATGAATTCAATTAATGATTATGCTTTAGCTATACCTAATTTTATATATTCATTTCGATTATTTTCTTATTACTTATAAACCAATAATTATATGGTTATCTCTTATATGAGATTGTTATAGTTACCCTCTATGTCTGTCTTAGCCATAAATTAATATAATTTGTAATGTGTGTTATTACAAAAGACATGGTCTAATCACTGTTAATTCGAAAGATCTGAAGCCGAATTTTATGTAGTTTCTTATCATTCACTTAAATTGCATTAAGGACCATTTTCATTTATTTATAGTCACACATATTAATTAGATATTAGTTTGCATATATCTTTATTTATATTTTGTTAAGAAATACATCTACATTACACGCGGAAGTTACAGTATGTTAAAGTATTTCTCTCATGTAGAATAGTCTTGTACATTGTTTGTGTAATAATATCTTTCTTCAATTTCTATAGAAGATTGTTTATATTCGATATATTTAATATTAGTTTATGTTTACATGGATAGTATCGTTAGTATTAGTTTCCCCCATGTATTTTCCTTTTCGCGAGAGCAAGAGGTGAAAGGCTAACGAAGCATATAAACTTGTCAAGTGTGACAACACAAAACAACTAGGGTTATTTGAAGAGCTCTCGTTGGGGTGGCTTCTCCCTTGTTGGCTAGGTTACATAAAACCCATGTTAACAAAATCACGCTAGAAGGAGGTGTTGTGGTGAAATCACAACACCCCCCACTTTTAACTTATTATATTTATAATAATAATGGGGACTCTTTTCCTAAATTTTGGCTAAATAAATTTTAATATTTTCTTTTCGTTAAGTGTGCGATAATTTTTGATATTTTTATTTTCTATGGATTTCCATTATGATTACATCATTGTGTTCTGTTTTTCACTATATTTCCATCAGTTCTTGTTTCACCTCATTTCGATTCACGGTTTACAAATGGCGCTTATTCGAAGTTCAGTGATTTTTACTGCCTGGGCTAAAATTGTACAAAATGTATATTACTTTGATTTTTTAAAAGTAATTAATTATATATAAATATTGATTTTTTATTATTATTTTGCCAATGTTTCTACAGAACTACCGCAACCAAGAGCTTATATATATTTCATGAAAAATTCTTTATAATAAAATTATATAAAAAACCTCAGATCCCAATCTGAGAATACATTTTTAATTTCAATTTC
The DNA here is from genome assembly GCA_031772625.1 of Pinus tabuliformis. Lineage (NCBI taxonomy): Eukaryota > Viridiplantae > Streptophyta > Pinopsida > Pinales > Pinaceae > Pinus > Pinus tabuliformis. The sequence continues at coordinate 165,800,650 of CM062806.1, read as the reverse complement.
AAAACTTATGAGATCTGAGATACCAAGATTACTTATTAATAGTGATTTTAGTTTTTATGATAATAATTTTTTTTTGCAGTGTTATTATGGAGGGAGGGACAACCCCATGTGGCCCTCCTCTCCTCCCTCCTTATCTCAGGCCCTCCCCATCTTGGGAACCCCTCATTTCATAATTTAATTCCTTATGACTCCTGATATCCCTTTCTTACTTCTCCTGAGATGCAACCCTCGAGATCCACTATCACTCCAACCTTATACCTCCTTAAGCCTCCCTTTACTCCCTCCTTATATCTCCCCCTCATAAACATTCCTTATGTCTTCCACTTTGATTCACCAACAATTTTTTGTAATATTTTCATCTGTGCATGTAGTGAATTGTTTAAGACGACATTGTGTCAAAGGGAATAGTGAGAAAAGGATATGGAAATACATGTATATGTTATGTAAATTAAACAATTTGGATAAATAGATAAGCAGAAGGGGTTAGAAATACTTGGGAATGAAACACCTAGAAATAAGATTCTTGCCAAAACAAAAGAATATAATCTCATAGGTAAACGAGATTGGATAATTATTTCATGATAAGAATTCTAGACAAGCTTAATGGATGGGAGAGAAAGATCCATTAAGTTCTTATATGGAGAAATATGCTAAGCTTAGAAAATCCTAAAAGCATCACGAGGGAGAAATGCGTGTTTTTATGAAAAAGCCTACGCAAGTGGATAAAAAGTTCCACAAAAGCGAGACATTGCTTACAAAAAATTTATCATGAAAGAAAGGTATTAAATGCCTACTAAAGGGATCAACAAGGTGGTTGATACTCGGCAAGATCATTTTAGGACTAGGGTGAACAGAAGGATTACAGTTCAAGTTTGGGCAGTGAAAACATGCATGATTCCCAAGTGAACTGCTATCGATATTTCTGGTTGGATTACTTTTGTTATGTGATTTCAATTCCATATTATTTCTTTTGATTCAATTATGTTTAGTATTTTACCCAATTTTGAGGATTATATATTAAGTAGAAGTTGTAAACTAGAATAATTCATAGTGATAAGCTACTTGCCATAACGTTAAACTAATGTGGGGATGTGGGAATACTGAGGTTGTTAGTTCATGTGATTGCATGTATTATTTCATGGTGGATCTAGTTATGTGGAATCTAAATCGGTCCCTATACTACAATAAACTATTAGTAGGGATTTTAGTTACAATTAATGAAATTAGAATAGGAATTTGAGTGATAAATCTTGTGGATTGAGTATGGCACATAAATTTAACCGAGTTTCATTATTTGTTAGTTATAGAACATAGGGTTGCACAATTACATAGCATAAATTATTGGGTAAGGGGGGAAAGCTAAAAACATTGTGAGATCGAAACATAAGTGGACAAGGGTGATTCCTAGGCAATTATTGGAGTTCGGGATAATTAGCTATCTGAACCTTGTCCTTGTTTGAATACCAAAAAAAAGAGTAAAACTATTCTCTATAAATTACAGTTACTACGACGCTACAGGAAGAAAATTAAAATGCAAAATATGGAAATAAGAGAAACATAACTAAACCTATATTCCTCTAATTCATTGCAATGGATTTGAGCGAAAATTTTGAAGCTAAACACACATGTAAGGCCAATAAAAATATAGTGATGAATCTAATGCTTTATGAAAAGCTTAATGAGTAACTTGTACCCTTGACTAGCAGATAGGGAAACAATAGCCTCTGTCCCTACAATAGATACAAATACATAAATATGAATTTAAAAAACATTAAGGATAGGTTTTACTGCGGTACATAGCCGACAAGGATAAAGGTCAACCACCACCACTAACATAAATGTAGAAATCGAACACGACCATATAGCTTATGGGGATATTCATTTAACTCTTGCAGTACCAAGTAAGAAAATAACCATATGTAATAACCTTTAAGGTATAAATACATCATTGCCACCAACCAGGTAAAAATGGTAAAAGCATGAAGTATGCCATAATAAAAAATTATTGCTGGGATGTACTCCAGAAATTATAATTTTTACATTGAAAATCCACACTGTGCTTAGCATATATTACACAATAGTCATTGCATTAGGTATAAACCACGTTGGGAATTATAGCAGTGTTGTGACTGCACTATAGTAGCATAAGCCCGCCTTGGTACAACCATGGAACACAAATCGAGAACCAAGTATAACTCAAACTGGTTTAGTAGTCCCCTACAAGGGGAAAGACGAGAGCAGAGAAACTCTGTAACTGAAAAATCTTTAACATTTAAAATGTCTACTTGAAAAGTGAAATGGTGAGTTGTACCCCAAAAAATTCTCTGCATAAAACCTCGCTGGTATGTTGCAACAATTGAATCATTATGAGAGGATTTGAGACCAACTTGGCAGCTACAATGATGGCAAGCGATTGTTGAGGATGGAAAATCGGATGAACAGAAAATAATTTGACGCAGAGGAAAAATATACCTGTAAGAAGTGGGAACAGGGCATTAGAATCTCAGGGAAAACATTAAAATTATATGGGCTTTGATTTAAATGTAGTAAATAGAAAGCAAAAAATACCAAAGTTTACTTACAAGAACGGAGAGCCACAGAAGGAGGTGAATACCTTAATTTATATCTCATCCTTCTCGGACCCTCACATCAACAACAGATGAATATGAAAGGGTGTAGGTCAAGAAACTGTGTAGTAGCCATAGATAAATAATGTTGTCATGGGAGTAAACCTCTACTTAAAAGGCGGGAGGGCAGGGGGGGAAGGCAACCATTAGAACCCAAGAAACACAAAAGAAAATAAATAATCATCATATCAAGTAGGTTACCAGAGACAATTGCCTGGTTTGTCCCATTATTCTAATTGTGAAGTCGAGAAATGAGTTCTCAGTGGAAAAACCATCGAAATTCCCCGCAAGAAAAGTCATAGGGGTTAAATGAAACAACTATATTAAACCATAATGAAGATGATAGATTATACTTTTCGAAAGTGACTGAATGAAGATAAATAAATGATGATGAACCCTCTTGTTTTGAGAGAATGCCATAATCTACAAGGAGAGAACTGTTAAAAGATAACAGACAACAATATCATTTTAGAAAACAACTCATACTCGTTCGAAATAGGTTATAAGATATAACTAGTGGGGTATGCGGATGATGAACTTTTGTTAATCCTTCGGGAAGTTGGACTACATAACGAGGGAGGTTGGCATGTTGGAAAGCCTCTAAATCCGTGGCAGAGAATACCAGGGCAAAAGGTGGAAAAGGGTTTAGTCTATTCAATAAACCCCAAATAGGGACTAGTTCCCAAACAAAAAATATATTGTTCACCTTACAGAATAGAGATATAAAATTTACAAGGACTAGGAGATAATTACGTGGAAGTGGAGACCATGGAAAATTGCCATTTGGATATACCCAACTCTAAACGACTAAACCTGATGCTCTAATGGAGGATCACAAAAGAAAGAAGGATAAACTTCCCGAGCTAGTAAGGAAACAAGAGTGAAATTATAGGGTTATGAACATCGCTTAGCACCGTCAAGATCGTGGAAGTCAAATTGGGCCATTCGTTAGAAAAATACTAATAGCCCATGTGAACTCCACATGACATAATCAACGTGGCCAACTACGATTGATTCACGAACTTCAACATATTTACTACCATTAAAAACCTCGCTCCAAGCGCACGAGGAGTGCAGGTGTAATCACAAGCATCAAAATTAAATAATTTCATTGAATTCCTGAACCAGTATATCATTACCAGAATGTGATTCAAAGAGACCAGAAAAAATTATATACCAGGTGATGAATGCCTCATACCTTTTAAACATTAATAGATGGTTGTAATTATATTATATTATAATTGGATAGGTCATGAATTAACACTAATATTACTATTGAAGATGAAGGGATCTATTCATGTTATGAGGGGTTTCGAAATAGTCGTGTCATAACCATGCCACACCATGGTAACTTGTGTTATTAATCTTGAATCAAACTTCAATCAACCCCTTCAGAGTGGAGGGAAGTTATTATGGAACTTCAATAATAACGTTTTTGGTCTCCTATTATGATAAGGAGGGTTGAGAGCGGATAGTGAGGATAATAACTTGCAGAATAGATAGAGTGTTATAGATTACTCAACTGAAGTTCCGGTATAGGGGTAAGGTACTATGTAGGCTCATAAGGTATATTTTCAATGTTCCCTCATTAACCTTGCACTGGGCTACTAAATAATGAAAACCTTGTAGTTCTAGATATAAACCTTGTGATGACAAGGGTATAGTGATAATAAATGTACGTGTTGGAGGTATATATCACATGGAGCTTAATAGATGTCATAATCTTCATATATAATGGGATTTTGGCTAAAAAAAAATAAAATTAACTAGGTTAGCTTGAGGTACGTGGCAGATGGTATCACAACTTAAGCTCAACCCTGGGTCTAATGGGCGCTATCATAAGATGGAGTAAGGAATACCACCTATAACAACTATCATGGGTGATGGCTGAAAGGAAATATAATCCAGTTCTTATTATAATAGCGGAAACACACATATGCACCCGTTTTCCAAATAAATTTTTGGTTTCCTAGGTAGTGATGAGACAATGTCATAACCAACATGAATACCATTTTACAGTGAGAAAATATGATAGATGGGCTATACAAACATAATTTTTTGGAATATAAAAACTTATTCAAGTTGGTGAAGGTGATTGGATAAGTCCTATTTAAGTTCCATAATAGTTTGATGTTTTCTTTTTGGAAGAGCCATCCATGGGTTGATTATTAACTTTGTTCAAAACAAGTTGGGCATAAGCACCAATAATCATGTTAGTTAGTTATTTTTTTATTTTTATTTATTGGTGAAGTTACATTCTATTTTCCTTATGTTCTTGCTATGAATAACATCAGGAAAAAGGGGGTCCCTAAGATGCATAAATTATTGATAACCCCCTGCGAACATAGTTTGGGTAAAAGGAAGTGACGGGATGGTCAACTTATAGCTACACCTTATTCTCGAAAGGAAAAAAAAACTCATGAAACATATGTTCTTTAACATATAATACCCAGGCATAGAAGATTTACAAAGGCAGGATTGCAGATGCTAGCCAACATTATATACATAATTAAACCGCAAGGAAGGTTTACTCAAGCTGAATCTCAAACCCACCCTAAGTGAGAGACTAAACAATATTTCCTTGAAGTGTTGTAAAGATACACGACTATGGAAGACATTGTATATTAAACAACATATATTCTCATTTGGGATTGTAAAATATAGTAAAAATACTTTTAATAAACAGTGATCTAAGTATTGAGATAACAAGATAAAGAGGATTAGTTGGAATTCTATTGAAAATGGTCCTTATAAACAGAGGTTGGAGTTCCAATCTGTTGGATAAAATCTGGTGGTGAAGTACTTTCTTCGAGAAGTATGGGTGAGATATAACAATCATGAAAATGGGTTGATTAACTTATGGAAAAGAAATAGTAAATGTGTTTTATGTATCTTGAGGAAATTATAAAGTTGATGTCTACGAGAACTAATAGAGGTATGAAGGTACTAGAATATAATATAGAATCAATGCATAAATTATTAGTTTGATACTAAAATAACTAAATGGACCAATGCATATATTTTAAAGAATCTTGACTTGAGAGCCAATTTGAAGGAAAAATGGTCATTAAAAAAATAAAAATTGGAACATATTATTGTGAATTTACTACAAAATTTCAAGATTGGAAGATAAATGAATTAATTTACAAGAGTAGTCTAAATAAATGGAAAAGATTTGAGACAAAATTGTAAATAATACATCAAATCATGAAAGGGAATCTTTGCACTTACTATATACATATAGAGTAAAGATGTTAGGATTGGAAGAAAACAATATTATTAAAGTATTTGCACAAATATTGATCTTGTCACAACCAATTGATTGTTATCAGTAGAAGAACAAGGCAACTAATATTTAAGAAATGCAATAGGTAATAAATTGAATTCAGCTCACAAGTTAAAATAAAACCTATAGATGGGGTAATTTGAGGAGATCACAAAGATAAACTCAAAAATATAGGAACTTGATTCTTATTTATTATATAACCCTTAAATGTGACAATCCTTATTTTTTTGACTAATTGAGGATGTGTCTAATCAGATGATATGATCTACTCTCTACAAGAATAAGGTGAGTAGAGAATTATTGTTGATTACCACGACGTGGAAAGTGTGTCATTGTTTGATAATGTATAACAGAAAAAAAGGAAAAAACAAATTGCTAGAAATTTGACCAAAATTGGATGTGTCATGCTAAAATTATTATACTTACGTTCTTACGTAAGGCCGAAAGGTCAGGAGTAGAAGGCAAAAAATGTTTAGGACTGAAGAGAGTCACTCAAATCCATAAATTATTATGTGGAAAATGCATATCTTAACAATGCGGGTGTGTTGAATACATCTCAACATGAGAAATGAAGGTTGGAATATGCTGGAAGTGCATAATAAATCTACCAGATGTAGAAATCATTAATAAGTGACAATGGGAAATAGTAATCTTATATAGTAAATGATACCTAGTTTAGGGTAACACACATAATCTATTATAGGTTCTCACTGTAAGATAAATAAGAATGTGATGTGGAAATTGAGAAAATTCAGTATTCCGCTGAGCAAGTTGGTTAAGTAAGAGAGGAGCATGCAATACGATGATAAAAAATAAGTCAATGTGACATATATAAACATAAATAGAAGATGAAAAAAAGATTAAGAAGTATTAATCTCATTAAACACATACAACAGGTAGGGAAAAATGAAATTTCCTGTGCATCGTTAATATTTATAGTAATACAACTAAAATAAACTATCGAGAAACCAAATTTTTATTGTATTTGTATTTCCAATAGTGCACTTTTCAGGTTGAAAACTAAATTACCAAGGACGGTTCAATGAAATTACTAGAACCACTGGTAAAAAAATAAGGAAAATGAGATTTTATACCAAGAAAGCAGATGGTTGGAGTAAATGATGTTCTTGATTTACCAATAGATACATATATAATGGAAACAAGGACAAGGCCTGTGCTAGGAGGTGAGTGGAAGCAATATAAAAAGAAACACAAAAAACCTTGGAATGGAATCAAGGAGATACCCATGTGTAGAATGTTCTACTAGAATAATAATTAAAAAACTGATACTAGCTACTAACAAGAGCTAAAAAACTTAATTGGTGGTACAAATAAGAGTGTAACAATTGCAAAATTGAAATTAAAAACCTGTATTGTTAAAGGAAGAAAGAACAACAAGATGTCATAAAGTGTGAGGACAGGATGTTGATCATGGGTGAGCAATGATATACCCAGTAACTACCAGTATTGGTAACAGGGATTAGTTAACAATGGGCATCGTTGAGTTCATATATAGGTTATTGTAATCATAACCTAATACTTAAAAAGAAAAAAAAATATATAGTTGAACCATTAGCTGTAGAAGTGAAAAAAAAATCATATCTAGATTATGCTTTGCTACAAACAGTTTCTTGTTAATTAATATTTTCTTATGAGCAATGTACAAAGCAAGATATTATTATGTATCTTGAAGTTATAAATGATCCATGAGTATAATTGAAACGATATATCTTAATGGTGCTGACCTTATTGGCTGCATGAATGCAGGTGGAAGTTACAAAGCATATATTTAACATATATGCTCGAAAAGGGCATGGAGTGAATGAAAATGTATAAAGGTTTAGACTTATACACAAGATAAATAAATTTTATAATTACGATGAGAATCAAGGGTATCAAGAAACTTCATAAGTGTCCATGATGGAAATAATCTTATACCTTCATTGGTTTATAGAAGAGAATGAAAACATATATGAAATGATTGCCATGGATTTGTCGAGATTCATGTGAAAAATAGGTTGGTAGTAGTAAATTGTTATCTCACTCCGAAATACGACTGATAGATGCATATTAGATACAAAGATATCAGGTTAATGGCATGAAATGAAATGATACAAATAGCCTGGTAATTATTGTTTCTTATATGTTCTATAATAGATTACATTCATATTGCTGAATCTAGCAATGAAAGAATAAATGAAAAGGAATCTATGACATTGTCATAATACTACATTAAAGTTACTGACATCGTCAAATGCATGTGGATAGAGATTACAAAGGTAGGTGGACTACAGGAGGCAGGTGATAAACATGAAAAGGCACATACTAAAAATGAAGGCATTCTCTTTCATGATATTAGAAACACAAGGCAATGCAAAATGTGGAATGTTCAATCGCGGGAAAAAGAAGAATTTATCATTTCCCAGTCATACTAAAGTTTATGATATTTTGTAGGTTTTAAACCTGTACAGAAATTACCTTCATACGAATTCTAAATCACAGAAAATAAACAATGCGAGAGCATAACACATATACATAGAGATTTTCCCCTGGATCCCAAAACCGGGACTACCAGCTTGATTTTCCATTATGTTCATGTTATAATACATATTTATACATGCCAAAGCATCCAATTTCCATGGAATGAAAACCATCGCATCCAAAAAACATGTGCGAAAATCATGCACAAAACCATAGGTGGGTCCGCCCAACCTAACATAGGGTGCAAAACCCCGGACCCCATAAAGTGGGGTATGGGTACACCTCAAACCCCTTGTGAGCCCCCCGCTACACAATCGGCGAAACGAAGGGGGGCTCCGCCCCCCCTCTAACCCCTGTCTTAACTATGTGGGCTAGTCTTGGAAAGAATATAACACAACCCAACATTCTCCCACTTATTGTATTCTTTCCACAAGGGGCCACAAGAGAGCTTAGTCATTTTTCTAGCCCTGAAATGCCCATTGTCTCTCTACACCAAGAGAACTTCTCAGAGCTCACAGATTTTGTCAATGCATTTGCAGTATTCTGTCCACCTTTACCAACAACACCTTTTTGTCTTCTATCATATCCCTCACAAAGTGATACTGAACATCAATGTGCTTTGTCTTTGAATGATATGCGGGGTTATTTGCCAAGAAAATTGCACTTTGGCTGTCACAGTATATCCTTATAGCTCCCTGTACTAACCCCATACTTGAACACAATCTTTGCAACCAAACTGCTTCCTTGCTTGCATGAGTGGATGCCATGTATTTTGCCTCTGTAGTTGATAGTGCCACTACAGATTGTTTCTTACTCATCCAACTGGCTACACCTCCAAATAGGTTAAACATATACCCACTTGTAGATCTTCTTTGATTCAAATCTCCAGCCCAATCTGCATCAACAAAGCCACATATATCCAAAACTTTTTCCAATCCTGGTCTTCCTTGGTAGCACAAACCATAATCACTAGTGCCACGCAAATACTTGAAAACCCACTTCACTGCTCTCCAATGCTCCTTCCCTGGTTTTGACATAAACCTGCTCAACACTCCCACTACATGTACAATGTCTAGTCTAGTACAGACCATTGCATACATCAAGCTACCGACTGCACTTGCATATGGAACACAGGACATGTCCTCTTCCTCTTCTCGCGTCTTGGGACACTGTTCAACAGATAACCTCACACCTACAAGAATAGGAACCTTCACTGGTTTACTACCCTGCATATTAAACCTCTGCAGTATTGTTTTGACATACTTCCTCTGGTTTAACCAGAGCTTCCTCTTTGCCCAATCTCTTTTAATTTCCATGCCCAAAATATATTTTGCAGCACCAAGATCTTTCATGTCGAATTTGGAGGACAATTGGGTCTTCAAATCTTGGATAATTTCTTTGTCATTTCCAACCAGCAACATATCATCCACATACAAGACTAGATAAATAACACGTCACCAATTAATTTAAAATACACACAGTGATCTACTTCTCTTCTGGTGAAGCCACGTCCCCATATAAATGTATCAAATTTCTGATTCCACATCCTTGGTGACTGTTTTAACCCTTACAGAGTCTTCCTTAACTTGCATACCGTTCTTTCTTACCCTTCACCGCAAAGCCTTCAGGTTGCTTCATGTATATTTCCTCTTTCAGATCCCCACGAAGAAATGTTGTCTTCACATCTATCTGTTCTACCTCAAAATCAAAAGTAGCAGCAACAGATAAAAGTAGTCTAATAGAAGTTACCTTGGCAACAGGAGAAAAAATATCACCAAAATCAATTTCCGGCACCTGGGAATAACCTTTTGCTACCAACCGAGATTTTTATTTCTCCACCTTTCCTTTTGCATTTGTCTTCTTCTTGAACACCCATTTGCTGCCAATGAGTTTCCTTCCAGCCGCAACTCCACCAGATCCCAAGCCTCATTTTTGTGCAAAGATGCCATTTCATCAACCATGGCCTCTTTCCGGAGTTTCCCATCCTTTGAATCTACTGCTTCCTTCACAGTTATGGGATCATCGTCAGTAATAGATAATAAAAATTTGAAAAAAAGCAAATGGACTATACCTTTCTGGCTGCCTTCTTTCTCGAATTGATCTTCTCACACCCAGAGTTTGTGGCTCTTCATCTTCTGATTCCTCCTCTACTATAGAGTCTGATTCTTCCTCCTTAAGCTCAAACTCTATCTTTTCAGGTTCCTTTGGTTGGACTTCATGTTTAATAACATCTTCTACCTCTTTGAACACCACATCTTGGCTATACACAACCTTCCGTGTGACTTGGTTCCAAAGCTTATAACCCTTTAAACCATCCTTATACCCAATAAAGATGCACTTTTCAGATTTACTATCCAACTTGGTTGTTTCTCCTTTGGAACATGTACATATGCATCACATCCAAATACCCTTAGATGTGAAAGAGAGGGTTTCTTACCAGTCCATACCTCTTGTGGAGTCTTATCCTCCAATGCTGATGAAGGTGGCCTATTGACCAGGTAACATGCAATATCCACCGCGTCTGCCCAGAATTCCTGTCCTAACCTGACACCACTGAGCATGCTTCTTACCCTTTCCATCAACGTCTTATTCATTCTTTCTGCAACTCCATTTTTCTGAGGTGTATATGGAGTAGTCTTTTGTCATGCTATACCACACTTCTTACAAAATTCCTCAAATTCCTTGATGATAAACTCTCTACCATTATCTGTCCTCAACACTTTTATCTTCTTCTCTGTTGATTTTCCACGAGAGCCTTAAATTCTTTAAACCTATCAAAGGCTTCAGATTTCTTCTTAAGGAAATATATCCATGTATTCCTTAAGAAGCCTATAAATGATACATAGTACACAGACTTACCCAATGATGGAACCTTCACAGGTCCAAACACATCACTGTGCACAAGTTCTAATATCTGTTTCTCCCTCTTACTACTAGAGGGGAAACTCACCCGATTCTGCTTCCCATATGCACAATTTTCACAGAAATAAAAAACCAGAGAGCTATTACTCATACCTTCTACCATACCTTTACCATGAAGTATTCGAAGGCCCTTCTCTCCAATATGTCCAAGCCTTTGATGCCACAACATGGTCTTCTCTCCAGAGACCACTAGATTTTTTGCTCCGCTTGCAGGAACCACAGAACTCTTGCACCCATCAATAACAGTGCTACCTTGCAGCTTGTACAGAGTACCAATTCGAACTCCTCGCATCAATACCAGTGCTCCCCGAACCATTTTGCAGGTATCCTTCTCAAACACTGTTTTTACACCTGCGTCATCCAGCTTGCTTACAGAAATCATATTTCTGGCCAATGCAAGAATATGCAAAACACCCGGAAGTGTTCTAACCCTTCCACCTTGCAACTTTAACTTTACATTTCTGTGACCAATGATTCTAGCCTTCCTATCATCCCCTAAGAAGACATCACCACCATCATATTTCTCATACTCATAGGACCAATCTCTATGGGGAGTGAAGTGAAAGGATGCACCTAAGTCAATCAACCATGCCTCATTATCTACATGTGTACTTGAAGAAGCCAAGTACACATCCCCACCTTCATCTGAGGTGGTTTTCGCCTCTGCAGAAGGAGTATCATCATATCCCTTTCCTTTATCAGGAGCTTTATATTTACAGTCCCTTTTGTAGTGCCATTCCTTTCCGCATTTCTAGAACACCACCTTTACAAGATTTCCTAGATATTTAGATCTCCCGCTCGATGACTTATTTTTGTTTCTGTTCTGGGACCATCATCGTACAGACAAGGAATCACCATTCTGGCTCTCCATATTTTTCCTTCTCATCTCCTTCGTCATCAAGGATGAGACTATTTCATCAAATTGCAAGGTAGTTTCATTGCTACCTATTGCAATAACCAGACTATCCCACGAATCTGGTAGAGAACACAACAAACTGATGCATTTATATTCATCTGAAATTTTAATATCAACAGATGCTAACTGACTTACCACAGTCTTAAATGCGTTCAGATACTCTGTCACCAAGTCTCCCTCTTTCATCCTTAGGGTATATAGCTTTTTCCATAGGAACAATTTATTCACCAGAGACTTAGATTGGTACAAAGTCCCTAACTTTTCCCACAAAGTCTTCGCTGTAGCTTCCCCTGATACATTCAGCAATACTAAATCTGAGACACACAATCATATTGTGCTCTTTGCCTTCCGATCCAACTTCTTCCATTCTTCATCGGACAGTCCTGTTGGTTTAGTGCCCGGATCTACTGCGATCCACTGATCTTTATCCACCAACAGATCCTCCATCTTGAGTTTCCACAACTCAAAACTCTGACCATTAAATTTCTTGATCTCTATCTTTCCATTGCTCGCCATCTTCTTTCACCACCAAAATCAATCTCGCAGATCTCCCACTGAACAGGGTCTACCACAGGCTCGAGCAAAACCCCTCAGCAACAAAGGTGTCCCCTTGAAGCCAAAACAACTCTGATACCAAATGTAGGTTTTAACCCCGTACAGAAATTACCTGCATACGAATTCTAAAACACATAAAATAAACAATGCGAGAGCATAACACATAAAACACATATACACAGAGATTTTCCCCTGGATCCCAAAACCGGGACTACCATATTGATTTTTCATTATGTTCCTTTCAATGTTATAATACATATTTATACATTCCAAATCACCCAATACCATGGACTGAAAACCATCGCGTCCAATACCATGGACCGAAAACCATCGCATCCAAAAACAGTGTGAAAATCATGCACAAAACCATATGTGGGTCCGCCCAACCTAACATAGGTGCAAAACCAAAATTTTCAGGGGCGCTGCTCCGGACCCCATAAAGTGGGATTACGGGTACACCTCAAACCCCTTGTGACCCCCCCCCACAGCTACATAATCGGCGCAATGAAGGGGGGCTCCGCCCCAACTCTAACCCCCCGGTTAACTATATGGGCTAGTCATGGAAAGAATATAACACAACCCAACATATATATATATATATATATATATATATATATATATATATATATATATATATATATATATATATATATATATATATATACTATACTATATATATCTATATATCTATATATCTATCTATATATATATATATATATATATATATATATATATATATATATATATAGCAATAATTCAGGAATGTGTAATTGATAACTCTCACACTGTTGATTGTAACAAATGTTGCAGGTAGCACTCGAAGGAGAATTATCAGTAGAATGCCTTCGGATTTTAGATCTAATCCATGTTGAAGTACCGAAAGAAATGTTGTACTTTTGATGCGACTACCTGTGTGTGAGAAAGTAAATTGTAAAATTCTTATCCAACATTAGGAATGATAAAAGTGACTGGACATATAGACATCAAGGACATTGTGAGTTTAAGGGGGAAGAATGTAATATCCCTCTGTGGATGTAAAGAATTGTTTAAGACGACATACTTTCAAAGTGGGTAGCAGGAAACTGCTATGGAAATACATGGATATGTTATGTAAATTAAATAATTTGAATAAATAGATAAGAAGAATGGGTCATAAATACTTGGGAATGAAACACCTAGAAATGAGATTCTTGCCAAAACAAAAGAATATAATCTCATAGGTAAATGAGATTGGATAATTCTTTCATGATAAGAATTCTAGATAAAATTCTAGATAAGCTTAATGGATGGGAGAGAAATATCCATTAAGTTTCTTAGTTGGAGAAAGATGCTAAGCTTAGAAAATCCTAAAAGTACCATGAGAGAGAAGGGCAGACTTTTATGGAAAAGCCTAGGCAAGTGGATAAAAAGTTCCACAAAAGTGGGACGCCGCTAACAAAAACTTTATCATGAATTAAAGGTATTAAATACCTACTAAAGAGATCAACAAGGGGGTTGATACTCGACAAGAGCATCTCAACACAGGGGTGAACTGAAGGATTACAGTTCAAGGTTGGGTGGTGAAAACGTGCATGATTCCCAAGGGAACTGCTATCGATTTTGGTTGGATTACTTTTGTTATGTGATTTTAATTCCATATTATTTATTTCCATTCAATTTTGTTTAGCATTTTACAGGATTTGAGGATTAGAAACTAAGTAGAAGTTGTACACTAGAATAATTCACAGGGATAGGCTACTTTCCATAATGTTAAACTAATATGGGGATGTGGGAAGAGTGAAATTGTTAGTTCATGTGATTGCATGTCTTATTTCATGGTGGATCTAGTTATGTTGAATCTAAATCGGTCCCTATACTACAGAAAACTAATAGTAGGGATTTTAGTTACAATTAATGAAATCAAAATAGGAATTTGAGTAATAAATCTTGTGCACCGAGTATGGTACATAGCATTGAACGAGTTTCATTATTTGTTAGTTATAGAGCATAAGGTTGCACAATTATGTAGAAGCAATTTTTGGGCAAAGGGGGAAAGTTAAAAATGTTATGAGACCGAAACAAAAGTGGACAAGGGTGACTCCTAGGCGATTATTGGAGTTTAGAATAATTAGCTATCCTAACCTTGTCTTCTTTTGAATACCAAAAATAAAAATGAAACTATTCTCTATAACTTATAGTTACTACGATGCTACAGGAAGAAAATTAAAATACAAAATATGGAAATAAGAGAAACATAAATAAACCTCTATTCCTCTAATTCATTGCAATAGATATGAGCAACAGTCGAAAATTTGGAAGTTACACAGACATTTAAGGCCAACATAAATATAACGATGAATCTAATGCTTTATGAAAATATTAATGAGT
Source organism: Pinus tabuliformis (assembly GCA_031772625.1). Taxonomy (NCBI): domain Eukaryota; kingdom Viridiplantae; phylum Streptophyta; class Pinopsida; order Pinales; family Pinaceae; genus Pinus; species Pinus tabuliformis. The sequence continues at coordinate 165,785,496 of CM062806.1, read as the reverse complement.
AACCTATACCCTCGACTTGCAGATAGGGAAGCAATAGCCTCTGTCCCTACAACATATACAAATACATAAATATGAATTTCATTAAAGCATTAAGGATAGGTTTTACTACGGTACATAGCCGACAACAGTAAAGGTCAACCACCACCACTAACATCAATGTAGAAATCGAACGCGACCATATAGCTTATGGGACTATTCTTTTAACTCTTGCAATAAAAAGTAAGAAAATAACCATATCTAAAAACCTTTAGGGTATAAATACATCACTCCCATCAAAGAGGTCAAAATGGTAAAAGATTGAAGTAGGTCATAATAAAAAATTATTGTTGGATGCACTCCAGAAATTTTTTCTGATTTCTAATATGCAATTTAATTTATTTTATTTTCGTCTTAATTGGTTTGTAGTAGGATATCTGTTGGAGAAGTGGAAACTGGAGCACTTTGGAGCAATCGAAAGAGGCCAATATGGAAGATTTAGAACTCTAATTGAAGATTTGGAGAACCACTCCCAACAATTATTATTTTTTTGGATTTTTGTAAATGATTAAATAACAATCTTGAGAATGAGGAAGGGGTTCCTCTTCTCTGCAAATAGTGAATTGTGAAGCACTATTGTAAGGGATTATTAACTGTAGGTGAGGGCAAAAATTCATATTTGAGGTGTGTAGGGAAAATTATATGATTTATATTGTAGTGCATTTAAACTTTTTTAATGTATTGTAAGTTGAATCATGGAGAGATAGAGCATTTTGAGTCCTCAAAGAGAAGGATGTTTTGCACTACTATAAGCGATTTCTCCAAAGAGGTGAAGTCACTCATGGAATGATTTTTTTCAATGAATTTCTCGTATTATTTTAATAAATTTTCATTACAATGCACTGTTGTTTGGATTGTAAGTTAATATGTTATTGCAAGAATTTCTCTAATTGATTTTAATTTTTGTTCTAGATAATGTATTTCATTTTGATATTGAGCACTATTGTCGTATCGATTGTTTTATACTATTGAAGTAATATAGGATATATCTTTGAGGAGCATAACAGAATTAGAATTAATATGAATTAATTGAAATAGGAATGAACTGAGCAATAATTATTTATTGTTTAAATACATTCCCATTTTTTTTCATTAATTAAATAAATACTTCTTTAGTTATTGAAAAACATATAATGAATTCAATCATTATATAAATAATCCTCTCCCCCTTGGTTGTTAGTTCATCTTCTCTTGAATTGAGAGAAGGCTATCCTTTTCTAATTCGAGATAGGATTAGATTTTTGCTTGCATCTTATAATAGATATGAATTTAGATTAAAGATTGCATTTAAAAAGTTCCCTTACGTAGGGGAATACCTTATTTGTGGATTGGATGAGCCATAGAGCCAACTTAAGGATCTTCTTCCTTTCATGTGCACAACAAGGGGGCAAATCTGATTTCGCTCTTTTTATTGGTAAATAAAAGACAAAATATAGGCTAGTAGGGGGAGAGAGGGGGTAACTGGACCCAATTGAACTAGTTGGAGCCATTACACAAATGGATAAGAGCCTGATTTGGGACTCTGATAAGGTCGCCTTTCCAATTATTTATAAGATCCTTTTTAGCCATCAACAGGAGGGCTGAGGAACATTAATCGTTAAATAATTGATTCCTGATCCTATAGCAACTTCAAATTTATTTTTCTTCCTTGTAGTGTCATTTAACAAAAGAGCATATTACAAACTGACCTCACAGAGTCTTGGTTTTTTAATGTTTTCAACTGCTCATGGCTCCTCTCCCAACCTTTTTTTTGGAGCATGCTTTTAGTTCGTGCTAGCCTTCTAGGAGAATTCCTAAAGAAAGAATCAACTACTTGTTAAAGCTAAGATTTGATGGTGAGGATACCATTTATGCTCTTATGCATATTCATCATTTTATGTTTAAATGTAAATATTTGGAGATTTTATTGACAATGAATTATGCTAGTTGTTTACTCTTACTTTCTAGGGGAGAACTGATAATTGGTTCAAAGTGCTGCCACCCAAATATACTCATTTGTGGAACCAATTCATTGAAGTATTTCTTAATGATAATCAGAACTATGGCTGACATGTTATGCTTAGAAATCAATAATCTTTCAATGCATGAAAATGAGTCTATTGAACAATTCTCTTGTACATTTTTCTTGTTTTGTTACATATTTCATTAAAAATATTTACCCTTTATGGAAGAGCTAACATAATGGCTTTTAGTTCTTAATATTCCCGAAAATAAGAATAATGAAACAAACAATAATGAAAACAATATAGATTTTTCTCAACATGAGCAAGACATAAATCCAATGGTTAGTTATGATCCCATTTCCAATTATTTTGAGCCCATCTAGAATCTCAATTTTTTTCACAACCACACATAACAAGAATTAGTTTCCAACATTCTCAAACTAATTTAGATTTTAATCTTTAAACTATTCGTGAAATCCCTCTTGATGTTGGTTGTGAAGAGGAAAATTCATTAGAAATAAATTTTATAGAAAATATAGATTCAATTAGTGAACATGTCATTGACGATTCTTTCTCAGAGGTCAATCTAGAACCAGTGCCTATTACGTTAACAAGGGACCCATCGATTAATGAGAGCTTAACTAATAATCTCACAAAAAATGTTTCACTTCATGAAAATCACATGTAAATTGGTAGTCGTTGTTTTATGTATCTTGGTTTGATTATGAATCTTGACACATGCAATAATGATTCATTTGGTCTTCATTTTCAAACTTTTCTTTTATCTAGTTTAGATTTAACCTAAGAGGAAAATTGTGCAAATCAACAAGATGAGCTAGATAATGTTTCTTAGGACCGTGTTCATAAAATTGAGATCAAAATAAACCAACATGTTAATGGGTCTCTTAGGAGTCTAATCTTTGCCATGGTTTGCAGAAAAGGGAAGTTTGTTATGATGATTATGATGATGATATACAAAATGATGACATAGAACTCCCTAAACATAAGTCCTAATTCTCAATTTTATGTTCTGATGATCATATTTCTTCCCATTCTTTATCAATAGGGATATTAAGAACTGATTCAAATTTGTTTAAAAATGTCTCTTCTATTGATTTTGATCAACCTATGTTTAACAAAGAATCTTGTGTTTATCATACAATATTACTTGAGATTTTAAAAGATGATAATCAATTAAATATGATTATTTCTTCTCATCGCGATATTAATCACAAGGCCTTTGCTCAAATGATGATGGTTCAAAATTATTGTTTAATTTCGTCGCTTCATCTCAAATTGTTGAAATATGTCGTTTTGATAAGAATTATCAAGAAAATAGGACTCCAATTAATGAATATTACAAATTTTTATTCTCTTGATGTGATCTTTGAAATGTGTCCTCCAAGTTCAAAAACCTTTTGCATCTCCAATTTATTTCAAACTATTCAATGTTAATATTTGTACTTATCAGGATTTGATTCGGGACTGGCTTGAGCAGTCTTATCGAGAAACGTTCCAGGAGAATAGTAAGATTATACTTGCCTTATTTTTCAAAGAACGAAGTATGATTTGTTTATATTTCATTTCATATGCTCCAATTCTTTATACTAACTAGGGATCTCTTGGTTGTTGTAGGTTTGAATCTACTTGAATGGATACACAGAAAATTTCGTTTCACTTAGATTTTCATTTTTTTAGAAGTTTAGGGTAGGCTTAGAAGTAGATTAGTTTGGTTTTCAACTTTTCTTATTTCTTGTTGAATAATGTAGTTGTGGGAGCCTCTTAGTGACAAATAAAATGATGAGTCATAATCACGACTTCATCAGGGAGGTTCTACTTAGCTGTTTTTATTTCGTTATTTATTCTTGTTCATCATGGAATGTTTAATGAGGATACTATAAGAGAATTAGTCATTGAGTAAACTTATCTCATGAAAATTTAATTGTTAGGGTTCTCTAATTTGAAATAAATATCATATCTGCACATTTACTTTTTGTTTCTATCACCCAAGTATAATCTCATAAAGGGGATAAAATATTAAAGGGAATAAACTATGTAATTTTTAAAAATATCATATCATCCTCATATTTCGATCCTTTTTATTATTCTTGGCTTGTGATTTGATTAATACATTGGTGGGTGTTTTTTTTTTTTTTTCCTATTTTCATGCTTCACCTTTTCTTTGTTTTGATAGTTGTAGGTTTCCCAGTTCCTTCTCTCCTTAGTTTGTATGGGGGTAGATTTCAACACTTACGAGTTCTCCTCGACATGATTATTGGTCAAACAATTTATCCTCTATTATACATAAATGAAATATTATCTTTAAGGAAATATTATTTGCAGAGATGATTTCCTTGTGCTCACAGTCAACCCTCCTAATATCTTTAGTTTCTGATTTTGTACAGTTATTATTTGACTATACTTAATACTTGTCTAAATATTTCCACCATTTTCAAAAATATTTGTCTTAAACCCAAGAGAAATATATTCATATGATTGTTTCCTTAAAAATGAGTCTTTAGGGTAGCAAGATTGACCAGTAAAGATTAGTCATCAAAAAACTTTTCCCGTCGTTCCTTGCCCTTAAGGAGCATATTGCCTACCCATATTTTAAGTAACCCATTAAAATTTAGTCATAATCAAAATTTATTTAAATATAAAATGATTAACTAAGGGATTGTATGTCTCATTACAAGTTGACCTACCATGATCATGGGTCCTAACAAAAGTGAGATTATTTCTATCAGTCACCAAGCTAGGTTAATTGCTTTCAATTGCAAAGATGAAAGAAAAGAGGTCTCATCACGAGCCAACTTATTCACTGATGTTAGTTCTTGTGAATGCTACTGTTGTTCACTAGTTACAAAGCTAGTACAATGACCTTCAGTTAATTCCTAAGAAATGTTAATAAGCAAACTAAACAAAACTCTCAATATATAACTAATAGATAGGATATAATCATTTCATTGGGCTAAAATGCATCCCTATAAAGGCTATGATGCAGGAGCATCCAAGCACCTTAGTGGGAAAAAAAAATTAGAGAAAGAAGACACGTGGACAACCAGGCCAACCATGAACAAAATTCAGTTAGTGAACCAAATTCAGTTAAAACTAAATGCATGTATAGCGAGGTATTAAGGAAGAATTCATGGGTGCATGAAAAAAGGGGGAGGAGAGAACATGTGCACGTGAGGAGAGCCGAGCTGCGGCAGAGGATGAGGACAGGGCAAGGGTCGAGGCTTCCCCGACTCGTGCCCTCGAAACATTCATTTCTTATATAGCACAGACAAGGGGTCGAACAGTTCCAAGAATCGATTTCTCTCGTTTGAGTAATGGCGTCGAGCTAGCAAAGAAGAAGTGGGAGAGCAAGGATAGGAGCGTTTCAGAGCGGAGTGAGCGAGCCTCTTTTGAAAAGCGTTTCATGCAATTAAGGCTGAAATTTGTTGTGTATTAATATTCATGCAAGAGACGATTGTGGTGGTTCCTTCATCGATTTTTTTTTAAGCTTCTGCCCTCCGAGGTTGGAATCTGTGGTTTTAATGGACTCGAATTATGGAAAAGTCTGTGCTGGCTTAGTATGGTTTCAAGATAAATTTTTTTAGTTAAGCATGAGGAAGTAGGATAGCCCAAATTATTAACGGTTTCAATACCTGTACAAAGAATAGGCAAATTGTAATGACGTTTATTGATTGTTAAATTTTATTGTCTTGTGGTTTTAAATTCATGAAATATCTGGAAGCTATGTCTATAGATATTTTTCTTTATCTGTTGTGTGATTTATGCTTCATATTGCAATGTGTCTGTGATATTCTTGCACCATCAGGGTTTGTTCTAGCGAGGGCCTTTAGTGTTCCAAATAAGGCTTTATGGGTCCATAACCCACAGGCCTCTAGGATGATTTTGTTGGCGAAATGGGATTTTGGTTCACCCCAAAATCTCGTCCCCATCAAGTGGTATCAGAGCAGGAAAATATTTCCTATGGAAAGGAGTTTTTGCATGCGAAGAAATAAGAGGTACAATTTTGCTGAAGATTTGTAAGCTTGTAATTTTTTATTTTATTTTGTGAAGGTGAGAAGATTGCAGCAAACCTGGAGCAGGAGTGCTCAATTGGTTCAAGAGGAGAGAACTAGAGAGATGTTGAAAGACTAAGCTCAGGAGAGAAGCTTGGTAAGGCATCTAGTAGTAGGGAGGTCTTGCTATTGAAGAGGTTTGGTTGCAGCTCATAGAAGACTATGAAGGCAGTTCCACTGAAGAAGTGAAATAGTGGGTAGAATTGCTAAGGACAAGGAAACGCATATGACTAGGAGGTCATAATTTTTGTACCTCAGGAGTCTGATGCAGGAGCATCCGAGCATCTTAGTGGAAAAGAAATTAGAGAAAGAAGACACGTGGACAACCAGGCCAACCATGAACAAAATTCAGTTAGTGAACCAAATTCAGTTAAAATTGAATGCAAGTATAACGAGGTATTAAGGAAGAATTCGTGGGTGCATGAAAAAAGGGGAGGAGAGAACATGTGCGTGTGAGGAGAGTTGAGCTATGACAGAGGACAAGGATGGGGCAGGGGCCAAGGCTTCCCCGACTCATGCCCTCGAAACATTCATTTCTTATATAGCATGGACAGGGTGCCCAACAGGTTCAAGAATCAATTTCTCTAGTTTGAGTAATGGCGCCGAGCTAGCCAAGAAGAAGTGGGAGAGCAAGGATAGGAGCGTTTCTGAGCAGAGTGAGGGAGCCTCCTTTCAAAAGCATTTCGCGCAGTTAAGGCTGAAATTTGCTGCGTATTCATATTCATGTAAGAGACGATTGTGGTGGTTCCTTCATCGAATTTTTTGAAGCTTCTACCCTCCGAGGCTAGAATCTGCAGTTTTAATGGACTCGAACTGTGGAAAAGCCTGTGCTTGCTTAGTATGGCTTCAGGATAAAGTGTTTTAGTTGAGCGTGAGGATGTAAGGTAGCCTAGATTATTAACGCTTTCTATACCTATACAAAGAATAGGCAAATTGTAATGACGTTTATTAATTGTTAAATTTTATCCTCTCGTGGTTTTAAATTCATGAAATATCATGAAGTTGTGTCTAAATATATTTTTCTTTATCTGTTGTGCGATTTATGCTTCATATTGCAATGTGTCTGTGATATTCTTGCGCCATCCGGTTTTGTTTTGGTGAGGGCCTTTAGTGTTCCAAATAAGGCTTTGTGGGTCCATAACCCACAAGCCTCAAGGACTGTTTTATTGGGGAAATGGGATTTTGGTTCACCCCAAAATCTCATCCCCATTAGGCTATAGACATCTACTCAAAGTAGTGGCCATGGCTGCCTTGTCTTCCCCTAAACTCATTATCAATAAAATTCATTGATTTTATTTATGGGTTTATATTTTATTTTGTTTTTGAATTATTAGGGAAATGGTGTGGGCATATTGCAAATTTCCATGTGTTGTTCATACAAATTAGAGATGAAACTTTTTAGGGTATTTGATCTCTAACTTTCCACAACATCTAATTTTTATTCGTTGGTTTTTATAGTTTTTGGGTCTCTTAATCATAGATAACTCGTTCGCCCAATCAATCACCATTTGTTGGCCCACCAACAATTCCCCTGCATTTCAGCAGAAATGATGGGGCCCCATTGAAATTTCTGAGAAATCCCTCATTTTATTTTCATTTGAGTGAATTATTCATAATGTCCCTTATCTTCATCATTTGACTTTTGCCACTTTTGGTCCTTTGAGGTTTTAGCATGATCTCTTGGTAATGAGTGAGTTTTCCCATGAATTTCAGTTGTTCTACTACCTTTCCTCTCCCGCCATTTTTCTAATGGATGAAATTTTGATGTATGTTGCTCATGAATTGAATTATTTCTTCTATCATTATGGCTCATTTTTATTTGCTCCTCCTTTTAGGTGTATTAGACTTGGTTTATCGTTATTACCATATGAAATTCCCATAACTTGCAATATGGGAAAACAATTATATATTAAACACTTGTAAATATATTACATATTGGAATTTTATGAAACACTAATAAATATTCATAATAAAACTTTTCTCTATATAGTAATATATTTTCACTAAAAATTGTATTATCAAAATTAAGAAATAATTTGTACATATATAAAATATAGCATTATTAATGAATACAAATTGTAAATGTATATGCATATATATAATCTTATAAAGTCATTTTATGAAAGTATGATATATAAGTATGATATATATATATATATATATATATATATATATATATGAGAATCCATCGAGAAGCTAATCAACCATGGCAGAACACTCTCTCGGCATAGCACAAGAGAGGGTTTCTTTGCTGCAGAATCTATCATTGCTCTTGCGACTGACCTCCTGGGCACGACCTCGGCAACGAACACGCCGATCCTCCTGAGTGATCCAACCAAGAACCCTAAGAAAAAAGGAAACCCGTGCCGCCATTCGACTGGTTGCATGCTAATCGCCCAAAACAAGGACCTCTCAACAAGAAGCCAATATGCTCGCTTCGGCGTTTGGGAAGGCAAGACCTACCAAGTTGCTGGCCTTATCAGGGGCCTCCACAATGCCACGCACGCCATCGATATCGGACAATCCATTTTGGCCTTCTGCGAGTTCAACAACAAGCACCGGATGACGGCCGTTAAGGAGCTTGGCAAGGGAAATAGCCCAGAACCGATTTTTCAGATCTCTAAGGCAGTGGGGCTGCAGAAGGGACACCTGCACGCTTCTGGGACTAGATCAAGAAAATTTCATGACATCATTGTTGTGGTAAGGGCCAATTTGTATTTTATATATCCACCCTGTATACCTGAACTTGCCCAAGGCATCTTTGCAAGGCTAATCCACAGATTTGAATCAAGCAACCTGACCACGGAAGACAGAAAGCTTCCCAGATCTGCTATTTAACGACCAGATCAGGTCCTCAAACGAAGTAGAAGCCTGCACAAAATCCAGATCTGGGGGAAAATTAGGATACCCCACAGTCCTGACACCTGGGCCAAAACCGTAGAGGAACGCCGGTTGAATGGTGATGATCTTGGGTTTGGAAATGAGACGATCCAGGCAATAGATCGGGGGCAACCTCAATTGGGCTCAAACCCCAGAGAGGCAGATCTCACACAGCTCTTCATAAAAGCACCGGAAGGCAGAATTTATTGCTTGAGGTTATGGAGGGGCAGCAGCATCCAGGAACTACGGAATGAAATACAGAACCTTCTTGGCATACCAGAACAGGGGCAAAATCTGATCTACAGGGGGCCCAACTTACAAGACAACCACACCCTTCAGGAATACAGCATCACCACAGACTCGACTATCATCATTAACTTCCGTCTGCGAGGTGGATGTTCTGGAACCAGCTCAAAGAATACAAGCTCAAAGAACACAGGCTCCTTCAAGGATGTTGTGAAGGGTAAAGGGAAAGCGCAAGTCAATCCAACAACAAACCCTATTCTTCCTGGGCCCTATATAGTCGAACAAAAACTTGAGAATCCTGCTCCCACCATTGAAATGCCTGAGGTAAAGGATTTATACTCAGATCTATTTTCTCACTTTGTTATTTGTAGATTCAATGGTTACTGGCCCAAATCAGGTGATCTACACCACTGGATCCATACCACCTGGACACCAAACTTTGAAATCTACTTATGCCCTAAGGGGTTTTTCATAGTAAGATTCAACACAAAACAGGAAAAGGAACACATCCTTAATAAGGGGCCATGGTTCTGAGGCAATGCACGGCTCTACATCACACCATGGTTTCCAGATTTTGACGCCAATACAATGGTGGTATCAAAGTTACCAGTATGGGTCAGGTTGCATAACCTCCCATTACACTTCTGGCATCACAAGGTTTTAATAGCCATAGGGAACACCCTCGGGAAATTTCTAAAGATTGACGACGACAAATTGGCAAAGGGAATTTTTAACTTCGTCAGAATATGTGTCGAAGTAAATCTCAGCCATGGATTACCAGAAAGTATAATACTGGATTTTAACAACTCACAGTGGCTACAATAATTGGATTACGAAAACACAACATTCCGATGTCGAGGATGTTTACAAATAGGCCACCTTCTCAGTGCTTGTCCACAGTGTTACACAAAAATATCGTCACCATGATTATTTGCAGTCAGTATGGGTCTATCATCACTTGTACTGTCCTCCTAAGCAAGTCTCAGATCTCAGCTCTTCAAGTCAAGCTTTGAAAATGAGAGAAAGACATTGAAAATCAACAAAGCTCTGGTTTCGAACTTTCTCTCACTATTGCCTACGGTCCTGCACCTCCTGTTTACAAAAACTGCAGACCTGCCCGCTCTGTCCCTAAAGGTGTGGGTGCGGACCCCTGTGAAAGTCAAAAAGGCGCAAGTTTATTCTAAAAAACTCACTTTGGGTTAATTCTAGATGATTCTAGAAGGAATTTTGACGTGGATTGGCCGCTCTTAGGTGGTTCATGCATCCCAAAAGAGAAGGAGCTAATCCCTTGATGAGAGGAGCTATCCCTTTGAAGTAGGGCTTTATCCCTTTGAAGGAGGACCTAGTAACTTCCCTCCATTACACTATAAATTCAGGCGTTGGGCTGGTTGCTAGGGAGGTTAGAAGCTTAACATTTTTGAGGGTAAATGCTGGTGAAATTAAGACTTCCTAGTTGAGCTTGAGAGGAGAGAACACATACCTTTTTGGTTTCATTGGGAAGAGAGTGAAACTTGTCAAAGTAGAGGATACTTCTTGCTGGACCCTGGGAGGAGCTTGTACAACGTCAAGGCACAGGTTGTAAAGTTCTTCTTGATTTGAATTAATACAATCAAACTCATTTTTCTCAACAAATTGTCTCATGTCATTTGTTTCATGAATTCTTTGACTTTCATGTTAAATATGTTTTATGATATTGGCTTTTCAGGTGCTATTTAATTTGTTTGCTTGTTTGCGTTTGGAGATTCGCGACAAGGGAGCTCATTTGGATCGAAGGAGCGAAGGCTTCCATAAACTTGTGTTGGACCTAAGGTAGGCCTAAAACACTTGTTTGCCGTTGTTTATAAAAGCATATTTAGAGAAAGATAGTGTGTGATTGGTTTGCTTGTCATTAGGTCTTCTTTAGATTCTAGGAAGGTCTATCTTGTCCGCAAGATCGACTCATTCCGTGTGACACACAGGCAAGAACCCCCAATCAGAACAAGCAGCAACAGAGGAAGCCTAAAGGATGCAAAACACAGTGCCATTAGATGAAGAAGAAGACGTACCAGACACCACAAACTTCAAAATAGAAAAGGATGAATAAGAAATCCAACCCAATACGCAAAAGAAAGAGGAAGATCCCAGCAACCCTATGCAAAAACAAGACTTCCAAATAACAGGAAAGGAAATATCCGGCAACAAGAGAACTCATGGATCTGAAGGATCTGAGTAGGACAAGGAATCTCCCACAACTATAACAGAAAATCAGCACTCCATAGTAACCATCACCCCAAACTCTCTAGGAGATGGCGAAAGGTGGAGAAAAAGAAAGGGAGAAAAGCATAGTTTTTCACTTCATTTTTTTATTCTTTTGGTTTCTCCAAAAACCGGATCAATATTATTGCATATGCTTCTGCATCTACAAAATGTAATTTTATCTTATGAATAAAATTATAACTTTTTCCACGGGAAATATATATATATATATGTGTGTGTGTTTGTACGCAATCAAATTTAAACATTAAAAGACATATGTAAAAGAATGTAGAAGACATACAACACATGTGTCATTTTATAAGATTAACAATTAGGTTGTAAAAAGTAACGTGGGCTAAATTTATAGTAAATCTCACTAGGAACAACAAGCATTGGAACAACATGATGTTTAAGGGAAACCATAATTTAAAAGCGTATCAAATGGTTATTGAATGGAGCACGTGCATTATATATTCACGTTACAAGGAAAACATAATATGGATCCTTATAGCGGTGTAATCAGTGGTATTCCTAGTCCACCTCCCATTTACCACACTTCTCACATCGACTAGGCTTCCATGTCACCGATCACGTTGACAATTGAAGTACAAGGTGAATTACAAAAGGCCTAATTTAATGGTTTATTACATGTGGTAACCTCCATAATAAGTAGCTCAAGGAAATCTCCAATTGCCAAAGGAATGCACCCATTGGTGACTAAAGTAACAAATGTTTTGGGTGATGTTTGCCCATGCTTCGATGTGGCAATACCAGTCTCACTCTATTGTGGTTCATCAAACCATCTTCATGTCAAAATTCATTTTAGCAAAAACTCACCATAAACTGTGATGCAGCAAGAGTAAGTCATTATTATATAGCATGGCTCACCACTATATATAAGAAGATAACCAACCTAGAAGGCTTTGGGTGCATCATTCATTATATTTTTATTTCACTAGATACCTAATTAATGGATCAAAAGGGTAGGGTTAAGTCCATCCACTGTATAATTTGAAAATTAATTGTACAACGAGCTACCTATGTTGACCAGTCCCCGACATAGATATCGAGTTAGCATTTACACATCTTCGCCATGTCAATTGAGGACAATGCAGTAATGTAGTAAGTGTTGACTTATGTCATTCCTCCAGATTATCAACTATCTAACAGCATTTCATGCCAGAATGTAATGAAATTAAAAGGAAATTGGCATTGTTATTTTTATCCCTTAGACGCATAACTTATTGGCATTGTTACGATTATGGTTTGATCACAAGGAGCGCCCAATTAATTCTAAAGAAGCAAATAATGTTGAAGACACCAAAATTGTTATTTCCACATGATTTGCTTGATTTAATCCACCATTTTAACACATTTTTATTTGGATTTCTCATTAAACGGATCTGCAATTATTTTTTATTGTTGTTTGGAACGCAGAATGTTCGTTGTTTGCCAGTCATTTCGAAGCTTCAAAACTTTGTTAGATAACCTCCAAATGATGGAATGGAACGATCAATACTATTTGGTTTTGGATTTATACTTATTTTTCTATTTGATTTTGGCTCATTGTTTAGCTATTATTTGACTTTTAATTGAAAGGTTGTTGCCTCTGCGACAAGATTTGGTCATAGTCAATATTCATAGCGTGTTACACGGGAGGAAAAGGGCGATCCTTAGCGCTTCAACCTGGCTTTTCAACCCCACATTGGAAAGCAAATCTCAACCACGGCTTATCTTGGAAAACAATGCAACAATACTCGATTTGGAATGCTTGTAATTATAAAAAATAATCGATCTGTAACTGATAGAGAGAATCTTTTGTGTATATATTTTCTTTCAATTTATTTATAAATTTGGGGGCGGGGGTGGCATCGATCTGTAGTATCGGGTGGTATTTTAGGGGAATCAATATCTAGGATAGCGAAGGCGTGCACTCTAAAGGCCGAAATATATACGAGGGAGGTACCTGTGGTATTACAGAGAGAATTTTGAAGAAATAAAATGTTTTCTAAATTATACTTGACTGTAGAATACTTTTGAATAATAAAATTAGTTTTAAGACTTGGTTTCATTCAGTTAATTACTTATTGTGTTTTTAATCATTCCATAATCATTGATATTCATCGTCTTCTACCTTCTATGTGACTTTATTCGTCAGAACACAACAAACGATAACTACTCTTGGTGTCTTTTTATTCCATGAACAATTAACAATTCATTGCATTTGTTTTTTGTTTCATGTTAATTCAGTTTGTATATGTTCTAATTCGATCAATATTTCTCTCCAGTGATTTTTATATTGAGATCAATAATGGATTTAAACATTTATCTAGTAGAGGTTCCTCTGGTTTTATCCTAGAAATTTAGAATGTAGATAATGTCATCTTTCTTATATGAATTGAGTTAATGATTATATTGTAGCTATTTCTATTTTTATAGGTTCATTTTGATTATTTTATTATAATTCATAAACAAGTAATTGTGATTATCTCTTCTATGATATTGTTATAGTTACCCTCTATGTATATCTTGGTCGTAAATTAGTATACTTCTTAATGTGTGTTATTTCAACTGACATGGTTTGATCTATGTTAGTTTGAAAGATTTGAAGCTTATTCTTAGGGGTATCATATCTTTCACTTAAATTAAGTATCATTTTCGTTTATTTATAATTGCACTTATTAATTAGACACTAGTTTGCATATATCTTGCTTTTCTATTCTGCAAAAAATATATCTACATTGCACACACTAGTTACAATATGTTCAAGTATTTGTGTCATGTAACATTGTCTTATATAATAATATCTTCTTTACTTTCTATAACAAAATTCTAGAAGATTGTTAATTTTAGATATATTTAATATTAGTTTAGGTTTACATATATAGTATAATTAGTATTAGTTCTCTCATGTTTCTTTCTTTTCCATGAGAAGAAGAGGGGAAAGGCTAATGAAGCCTATAAACCCATGTTAGGTGATCACAACAAAGAAATGGGGTTATCTAAAGAGATTCGTTCTGGGTCACTTCTTCTTTGTTGACTAGGGTGCTTAAAACCTACGTGGACATATGACCATGTAAATTAAAGAGTTGAAATATACATTTAGGTATCAATACATAAAAAACATTAAAACAATTATATATCTCACATTGCAAAAATTCAAAACCAACTAAAGTAGCACAACCATATAAATTAAATGGTAGTAAAAACCAATAGACATCAATCCATAATGAACATCTAAATACTTACCCGCACTTCACTATGTAGATTCTTAATACTTAAGTAGACTTTGTTACAATACAGTGGGCCAATACCATGACTTATCAATACCACATACCTAAACTCCTTAACTCATTTCATATGACACTAGTTCATATGAGATTTTTCTTAATTCATCGTTTTAATTTAATGGAAAAAAAAGTACTAACTACTTTAAAAATAAATTTCAACTTATGATATGTATATACTATTATGAATATTCGCTACTATCATAATTATTGATAATTAAATTACAATTGTAGAAGCTCTATTCCAAAATAGAAATGCCTAACTCCATAATTATAACTTTATTTTAAATTATTAATAATATTAATATATGAGTTAAACATATATACTTTTGAGAAAACATAGAACATGGTCTTATCCATGGAGATTGATGCTAGTCATATTTCTTAGAAGGTAAAATTCATTGTCCTTTAACATCAAATGATATATATATATATATAGGTAAAATTCATTTTCCTTTAACATCAAATGCTATATCTATATCTATATATATATATATATATATATATATATTCCCTTGCAAAATAAAAATTAACAATGCTAATGCATTACAACATTGTATGACATAAATCATTTAAATACAAAATCTCCAACTCATGAATTTTTTTTCTGAAATATTCTAAAAAGTTCATCATAACATTGTATAAATTTTGGTGTTAATGAATTATTCTTGAATGCATGTCATTTTACAATATTATTCACAATACAAAAATATACATATATCTTCCCTTTTATAGATTTACGGAATACATTTTCTACAATTGTTATTGTAAACAATTTTATTCCATCAACTAACTACACACATATAAAATGGAAATGGAGAAATTTTTATTTTTCCATATATCTCTTACATTTAAGTATATATATCTTTCTTAAAAAAACAAAAACTTTTTATAGGTATGTTTTTTCCTGTTATGATGGATTTATGCTTTCTATATACCATTACCATTTTGTTTTTTAAAAATAATCCCAATTGTTCTTACAGTTATCTAAAGGTAGATACATATATATTGTGAACCAAATCTTAATAAATCATACTCTCATTATAAAACTATTGAAAAAGAATTCCAAAAGATTTAGACATTGTTCTTTTTCTAAGAGTTAAATAAAATAAAAATTACCTAAACATTTTCTTTGATAAATTGCTTCTTTCCCTGTTCCTCCTAACTGCAACGTTTGGTAGCAGGAATACCTACTTGTTACTACCAACTCCCACGAGCCCACTTCTATGTTGTAAAAATAGTTTATTCTCACTTCTTCACTTTCTTGATTTCCACTTTTCATTTCTTAGTTTCAATTCTTTGTTTCTTGATACATCTTTCTAACGCCGTTTATGGGTTCTTCCACAGAAGAAAGTATATCTTATTCATATTTAACAAAGTCAAATACCAATGGCTAATTCTACACCTTGGTCAAGGTTTTTCAAGCCTATTATAAGTATAATAACTAAGAAAATTAGGCTTTCAATATTTTTTGCAAATTTTAGGTTAACTCTGAAAACAACTTCCTCAAAATATGTCACCACTAAATACTTTTACAACATATAATATTTTATTTTTCACACATGGTTTAGGTAGGAAGTTACTTGTTATGCAACCATCTCACAAATAGATAGATCAACAACTTAAAAATTATCCTCTTCAAGGGGGAAACCTCCTTAAATTACCTAAATTAACAATTGTTGAATGATACAAATGACAAGACCTACTTTGTACATATAGGAGTCTAAGGGGTCACAATATAATCAGAGTCTACATAACAATAATAATGTAAGGGCACAACAATAACAATAGTGGGCTTAGATGGGGCACACCAATAACAATATGGGGGTTACATGGGCACACCAATAACAATAAGGGGGATACACTAGTATTATAAGGACCTAACATGCCCGTCTCCTTAAAAAATGTGTTTTCAATGCTTGAGTAGTTATGGATGCTTCTGTATAAAATTCTCATCCTCCATATCGAATCTTCAGTAGGAAAGTTCTTCCACTTAATGAGATACATTGAAATTGGTTGATTTTGTCACTGCCGGGTTCTTGTTTCTGTGACTTCTTCAATCTCACATATGATTTTTCCTTCCTCGTTAAGTTTCCACAACACTATTTAAACTAGAAGCTTGTCATCTATAACCTTCTTTAAGCACCAAACATGGAAAACTGGGTGTACTTGGGAAGATGCATGCAACTCCAATTTGTATGCCATATTACCAATCTTTTGCAACACCTTGTATGGACGGTAGTACTTGGGCGATAATTTAGTATCCTTCTTAGCTTGCTTGAGAGACACTTTTTTGTATGGTTGTGTCATAAAAATACCCAATCACCTACATCAAAAATTCTTTCACTACGATGCTGATCTTCCTGTTCTTTCATTCGATTCTGTGCTAGAGTGAGGTTGTCCTTTAAAAGTTGGAGAACTTGTTGTTGATGCTCGATGTGATCTTCCACCGCTTGGACCTTAGAATTTTCTATTAAATATGATGTGATGGATGGTGGATGATATACATAAAAATCCTTAAATGGGGTCATTTTTGCTGCAGTATGGAAGGAAGTTTTATATCACCATTTAGCTAGAGGTAACCACTTGATTGTTGACATTATGACTAATGTGTTGTCCTTTATGGAAACCTACTTGATGAGTTGTCCTTTGATGGCAACCTACTTGATGCAGATGTCAACAGGATATATCTACATGTGACAAAAAAGGATTATCAAATCATAGACAAAATAATGATAAAGATGAAGTTTGAAGAAGTATACGCAGGTTTGGTGAAGTAAAGTAGAGTATACACTGGTTTTGTAAAGAAAATTCATGGACACATGTGAGTATGAAGAAGAAAAGGCACCTACATATTCTATACCATGGTATTCCAAATACCAAGGGTCTTTACCAAGGTATTGACCTATGGTATTTAGCCCAACAACGAATATTTGGTCCCATCCAAGAATACCATTGGCACTAGTATGGTTTTGACCTATGTTATTGCTTAAGGGCTAAGCTATTTAAGGAGATGAAGATCAAAGTGTTTTAGGCATGAAAGTGATGAATATTTTATTATTGATTTGTTTGATCTAAAACTAAGTATGCACTCAGTAACTTGATGATGGATAAGATCCAATAGATATGAGATGATAGTTTTGATTATGGGTTGATTTGATCAATGATGATAGCGTCTTGACGTGTGATTTTTTCTGTGTATACCGAGATCTGGGTATGTCTGAAGTTTTATGATGCAATGAAGGTTTGTGCTAGTAATTGCAGATATGTACATAGGTTTGATAACCTGAAAGATGTGTACACACACAAGTTTAATATTGGTAAGTTGCGTATATATTCATATCTATACGCTGGTTTATTTCCTGAATAATGCGTATATGCGCTGAAATGTTTTGAGGAAAGCATAGATAAGCTAGGGTTTTGTTGGAAAAGATATATGATCAATTTAACCAGTCTTTCTATGTTTCTACTATCTGTCAATGAAGTGTTACTTAATTATTTGGGCTTAACAATGATGTATTGATTGAAGATTGATATGTTGAAAAATGATAGCATTACCAGTTGTTTGTGATTGAAGACCAATGATGGTTATGGGATTATTTCAGAATGATGCAATTGATCTATGTATGATTTGGTATTTATTTCAAAGTGATAATGGTTCAGTTTTAGGGTTCAATGTTTTGAGATATGTACACGAGTATGCTTCAAGGAAGTCATGTATACACACAGGTTTGCTACAGTAAATTAGCATATATATTTTGATATTTTATTGATATGTGCTTTCATTTGATTCAGTAAGTTGATATAGTGTTTGGGTTCATTATTCTGGTTAAAGTGACCTATCTATTCTAGTTGTTTGAAAATAATTTGATTGATTTGGGTTTCATTTGATTCAGTGATTGGTTAATTTAGTTGGTTCAGTATTTGGAATTGGTCTCAAATGATGATAGTGGGTCTAGCCTAAAAATTTGATGAAAATTTATGAAACATGGTCCACATAGGTGTTGAGGGTTGGAGCCTTCAACGAGGAATTCAAAGCTTCCTTCTAGTGGCAGGTGGTAAATCAGATGAGGGTGTTGGAGCTCCCTTCCTGTGGGTGCTGGAGAATGAGAGAAGGTTGTAACCTTTTGTAGGTGGGTTCCGGGGTGTTGGTATGAGTCTGCACCGGTACAAGATTGTAAGAAGTTTTTCTTTATAATAAAAAGAAGACAAAGACGACAACAATGGTGGTTTCTTTCCCACATTGGTTTTCCACCTAAAAATCCTAGTGTTCATGTGTGTTTATGTATAAAATGAAGCATCCGCATGTATAAAATGAAGCATCCACATGTATAAAATTAAGCACTAGTAGATGCCAAATATACTTCTACAACAAGCCAGAAAATGTGGAAGAAAGAATCAATGAAGCTTAAGATGAAGGAAGTGACGTACAAAAGCACCAGAAAATACTCCATCAAGGTATGTTCAGGAAAGTCATCCAAAATCTCACATTCTAGGTGGTAAGGAAACTAGAAAACAAACTAGAAGCTCTCTTGCTGGAACTGCTAGTCATCTAGGCTTAACACCCACAATTGAACCACAAAGTGTGAATCAAGCTAGAAAATATGAATGTTGGGTTAAGTCTATGAATGAAGAAATTGAAAAAATAGAAAAGAATCACACTTGGGAATTAGTTCATAGACCTCATGATAAGAATGTTATTGGGACAAAATGGGTATTCAAAAATAAATTGAACGAGAATGGAGAAGTAACTATAAATAAAGCAAGACTCATTTGCAAAGGTTATGCTCAACAAGAAGGAATAGAATTTAAAGAAACATTTGCACCTGTAGCCAAACTTGAAGCCATAAGAATGTTTTTTTCCTTTCCAAGATTTCACCATGTCAAAGTCTATCAAATGGATGATAAATCTGTATTTTTAAATGAGAACCTAGAAGAAGAAGACTATATTGAACAACTTGAAGTGTTTATTCTAGGAAATTATGAAAACATTGTTTGCAAACATAAGAAGGCATTATATGGGCTAAATCAAGCGCCTCGTGCATGGTATTATCACCTTGACATGTATCTTCAACAACAAGACTTCACTAAGGGGTTTGCAGATAGCAACCTATATATAAATGTGGATGATGGTAAACTTCTAATTGTTGTGGTTTATGTGGATGAAATCATATTTGGTATCAATGAAGAATCCATGAGTGAAAGGTTTGATTTTGTCATGCTGTAAGAATTTTAAATGTATTTATTTAGTGAACTAACATACTTTCTTGGTTTACAAGTACAACAAGCCAAGAATGGCATCTCTCTCACAAACAAAGTACCTCAAGAAAATTCTGAAGAAATATGGAATGGAAGATTGCAAACCTATCTGAAGACCCATGGTGACAGGATGTAGTCTCAGTTTGCATGATGATTCTCCCCTAGTCAACCAACCAGAATACATATCCATGATCGAAAGTCTACTTTATCTTAAAGTAGGAACACCAGATATCATGCATGCAATTGGGATTGTTGGAACATTTAAAGCTAATCCATTGGAAACTCATCTTCAGGTAGTCAAAAAAATCTTCAAATATCTACAAGGCACTCAAGACTTTTGTTTATGGTATCCTAAAGATGCAGATATTAATCTTCATGCTTATACAAATGCAAATTGGGTAGGAAACGTTGATGATAGAAAAAGCACTAGTGGAGGAGCATTCTATATGGGGCCCCACTTGGTATCATGGTTCAACAAAACCCAAAGTTAAATTTCTTTATTTATTACAGAAGAAAAATTTGTTGTTTCATGTTGTTGCGCACAACTTCTCTGGATGATGCAAACAGTGTAGGATATTCAAATCAATTTTTCTCCACCCATTTCCATTGTATGTGATAATACAAGTGCCATTAGTATTTCAAAAAATCCTCTTATGCCCTCCAAACCAAGCATATTCCAATTAAATATCATTTTCTAAGAGAAAAGTTGATTGAGTAAAAGGTCAAACTGGAATATGTTCCCTAAAAGAACAAGTTGCTGATATATTTACAAAACCTCTTCCAACTGATGCATTTGAATATCTCAGACATAAATTAGGAATGGGCCTTGCTTCATCACTCTGTTGATTCTTCAAGTTCAAGGGGAGTAATACAAATGCGTCTTGATGATGAATCCCATGGTTTCTTTTGAT
This sequence comes from Pinus tabuliformis, assembly GCA_031772625.1. Lineage (NCBI taxonomy): Eukaryota > Viridiplantae > Streptophyta > Pinopsida > Pinales > Pinaceae > Pinus > Pinus tabuliformis. Next base: position 165,764,629 of record CM062806.1, on the reverse strand, counting down.
GTTCATGATTTCTTACATTACTAACAGTGAATAAGATGTCGTAGTAGTGAACTGACATAGAGAGTACAAGCTCAGGGGGAGTTGAAGTTGTGAAGTTTCAATATTTCACTTTCTGTATCCAGATCCTATGAAGACAAGTCATATGTATATGTGAGTTCTAATATGAACAATCGTTTATATTTTGCTACGATGAAAAAAATGTGAGACATGCTCAGAAAAAGGCTATGATATGCTTCAATCAATTATTATTTGGCTTTAATGTTCTAATGGTTGATGGTTACAGTTTGTTGAGGCTATTTAGAAGTGGTTTTGGCTTTTGTAAGTTGTTGATAGGCTTGATGGATAACTTATTAATGAAAGTACTTTTATTTTCTTACTGATATATGAGATGATATGATAAGACATGACAGTGAACTATTGGTATAGGTTCAGGTGGATCATTTGATATGCTTCTAATAATGCATTATTGGCATTATGTTTTCTTTAGAATTCCTTCATACATAGTGATTCTTATCAATGGTGATGTTTCTTATGTTGTTGAAGTTCTTGAATGATGATGCATGAGTTGCTGATCATGCTTGATGCTTATTAGTTGTGGAAAGAACATGTATATATCGTTGATAATGATGCTATCATGGATAAAGCATATGGGATGAGTAGCTGATTACGATGTTTGTTTGAGTTGCATATTGGTGGAATAACACTTGATGAAGTGGCGTTAGTGTTATAGTTCTTCTTGCATGAAGAAAATGGCGTTACTATAGGATTTCATGAAGATATCTCCTAAAGGTTACTGCAGGAGACATGGCATAATTGGTCACAAGTTGATGGTATTAATGCTACATTACCTTATCTTGCAAATTGATGATGAAAATGTGCATGTTGCTGCTAACAAATGCTCATGGTGCAAATCCTACGTAGTATATGATGGCCGCTGAAGACTATCTTGGTCTTGCTACCTCACTATAGTGGTCTTTGGTGTTGGCTATACATGTCATGCTTTTCATTTGATGTAAAGGTCATGTAAGGACCTATGATGTAATCATTGTCAAATTTAGTAATGTATGGACTATTGTGGTCAAGTCGTTTTGGGCATGATATGTAATTTGTAACCCCATTGTGATTGGGTGGTTGATGTAATAATGAAGTCAAATATGTAAACCCATTGTGATTGGGTGATTGATGTAAGTTTGAGTCCTTGGCAATAGGAAAATTCATATTTAGTTGCATCATGGAGTCATGTACTTCATTATACATCCTTTAGAAATTTCAACATGTGCTTTGGGGGAGCATGGTCAGTATTTAGTGTTACTCAGATGTTCAACAATGCTCAAGAGAGAAGCCTACATTCAACATTGGTAAACACTCTTCCCTTTATTTAAAGTGGGGAGACTAACTTGGTGTTTGAAAATATTGGTGTTTAGCTTGACGTGTTTTATACGTATTTGCACATTATGGTGACCAAACACCAAAGTGGTAGCCATCATGTCTAGAGGGGGGGATTGTTGGCATTAGGACTAATGTGTTGTCCTTGATGGCTACCTACTTGATGAGTTGTCCTTTGATAGAAACCTACTTGATGTAGATGTCAAGAGGATATGTCTACATGTTACACAAAAGGATTATCAATTCAGAGACAGAAGAATGATAAAGATAAATTTTGAAGAAGTATACGCATGTTTGGTGAAGCAAAGTAGAGTATATGTGAGTTTTATAATGAAAATCCATGTACACATGTGGGTATGAAGAAGAAAATGTGCATACATATTCCACACCATGGTATTCCAAATACCAAGGGTCTTTACCATGGTATTGAGCCCAAAAACGGATATTTGATCCCATCCAAGAATACCATTAGCACTAGTATGTTTTGACCTGTGATATTGTCTAAGGGATAAGCTATATGAGGAGATGAAGATCAAAGTGTTTGATGCATGCAAGTGATGAATATTTCCTGAATAGTTAGATCTTAAGCAAGTGTTCATGTAATGGGCTATTATTGATTTGTTTGATATAAAAGGAAATATGTACTCGTGAACTTGATGATGGATAAGATCGAATATATCTGAGATGACTATTTTGATTATGGGTTGATTCTATCAATGATGATAGTGTTTTGATGTGTGATTTTTTCTGTGTATGCCAAGATCTTGGTATGTCAGAAGTTATGTGATGCAACAAAGGTTTGTGCTAGTAATTGCAAATCTGTACGTGGCTTTGATGACCTGAAAGGGATGTACACACACATGTTTAATACTGGTAAGTTGTGTATATATTCAGATCTATACGCTGATTTGTTTTTTTAAAAACGCTTATACATGCGGAAATGTTTTGAGGAAAGCACGTATAGAAGCTAGGGTTTTTGTGGAAAATATGTTTGATTAGTTTAATCAATCTTTTTTGTGTTTTTGTTGTCTGTCAATGAAGTCTTACTTGATGATCTCGGCTTAACAGTTATGTCTTGATTGAATATTGATATGTTGAAGAATGATAATGTTATTAGTTGTTTCTCATTGAAGATTAGTGATCGTTCTGTGATTATTTCAAAATGATGCAGTGGATATGTGTATGATCTAGTATTATATCAAAGTGACAATGGTTCAGTTTCAGGGTTCAAGGTTTTGAGTTCTGTATGCGAGTATGTTGCAAGGAATTCACGTATGCACACGGGTTTTCTATGGTAAAGTAACATATATATTATGATATTTTATTGATCTATGATTTCAGTTGATGCAGTGTTTGGGTTCCCTATTTTGGTTACAGTGATCTAACTGTTATGGTTGTTTGAGAATAAGTTGATTAATTTGTGTTTTAGTTGATTTAGTGATTGGCTGATTCAGTTGATATAGTGATTGGTGGATTCAGTTGGTTCAATATTTGGTATTGGTCTTAAATGATGATAGTGGGTCTAGTATGAAAATTTGATGAAACGCGGCCTAAAACTTGTGATGTTTTGTGTGAGGTGGATCCAACATGAAAATTTATGAAATGTGGTCCATGGAGGTGTTGAGGGCTGGAAATTCAATGAGGAAGTCAAAGCTTCCATCCAATGGTAGTTGCTAAATGATTTGAGCAAGTTGGAGCTCCCTTTCGGTGGGTGAAGGTAAACAAGATCAAGGGGTTGGAGCTCCCTTCCATTGGGTGCTGGAGAATGAGAGAAGGTTGTAGCCTTCTACAGGTGGGTGTCTACGTGCTGGTATGAGTGTGTGCCAGTACAAGATTGTAAGAATTTTTTATTTATAATAAAAAGCAGACAGAGATGACAACAACGATGGTTTTTTTCCCACATTGGGTTTCCACCTAAAAATCTTGGTGTTCATGTGTGTTGATTTATTGCTTATGTGTGATGGTTTATTCTATTGTTACTACACATTGTTTCAATTTAATTAATGCTTAATGAGGTACTGATACACTCGCTCAAGTTAAATAAATCATGAATTAACTAAAAAGTAAGTTTAGTGGATATACACTAGTTTTCTACATAGCAGTTGCATACATACGTGGGTTCCCTTTAGTAAAGCTGAGTAAAAGAATATGGATATGAAATTGAAAAGCTTATTGAGTTGTAAATACTGATTCATACCCCGCTCTCAATAATTTTCCCAACATTGACCCATTGTGTTTGTTTTTCAGATACAAAGAAACGAATATATCCTTCTATTGACGTTATTGGACCCACCAACATGTGAGGGGATATCCATGGTAAGAAGTCCCAACTATACCTCAAACCGTTTGGAGTAGGAGTCCCAGTAGTGGGCAGTAAAGAAATGCCTTGACTGCGATAACTCTCAAAGGGAGTGTGATATCTTTGTCAGAAGAAAGTGTGTGACCTCGTAGCGAGCCAAGTGAGTCACATGGAGGTTCTAACAAATAGAGGGGAAAATAAATTGTGTCTGTTATAATCTTGTAATAGTATTCAACCTCAAAGGAACACGCGAGTGGAATGACATCATAAGATGGAAAGCAGAATAGTCCATAATCCAAAGTGGTGAGTTAAACCAACAACACGTCTGCAACAAGATTCATACAACTGCATACAAAATAGTTCGTACGAAATCGTGTAAGTTAAATAACATACATTGCTAAAGCAAGTGGAATAGTCCAGCTACAATAAAAAATATGCATGAAAATGTGCTAGCTCTGTTATATATTATTAAGTGAAAGTTCCATCCATACATACACCATTGAAAATCACTAGCCCCAATAGTGGAACATTACAATCAACACCATCTACTCCTCTAAAGAGATGTACTCGCTCTACGTTGTGGAGAAGCCGAGACTCATAACAATAATGCCTAGCCAAAATCTTGGCTCTGAAAAGCTTGTACTGTGAGTTATGAGGTTCTACATATAACAAAGAGTGGGGTGACCCTTGAAATTCCTTTTTGACCCTTGAACTATCCTCATGACTCTAAATATTACATGGTGACTATTCACATTCCACTAATGACACTTGGAATTTCACTTACAATATATTTACAATAATACAATTTCAACATATACCCATGTTGGACAAAATAGGCTTGAGTCAACCTCACAAGGAAAACAAAATTGCTCAGGGTCATGGGGAAAGACCAACTCGGTAACCTCCTCGCAGTGATATTCAGTGATGAATTGATACCAAGATTGGTACTGCGCTATTGTGTCCCTATACTTTTTGGTGATGTCTTTGTCAAAGAGAACTCTTGCCTCCATGGCTTCTGGGTATATGGTTCTGAAACCTCTATCCAACTCATCCTGAAGCATGAGCAACATTGTCCTGAGTGTCGCTGGACCACCAATGTACTTCTGCATGTTCTCTGCACTGAGCTACAAGGCATCACTGGTGGCTTCACGCATCAACTGATCTATGTACTTGTCTACATCCACCATGACTTGGTTCTTCCTCATGGCCTAGGTGAGGGTTCCAATGGAAGGTATCTTGTGTGTCTGCACTATGACATTTAGAATCCTAAACAACTATGCATATGAAGCCTCAATGCTAGTGATGAGTGGAGGGAAATGCTCATAGTTCCAGATCGACATCAAAATTTGTGCTTTGTCTAGTTCAGCCTATGGCTTCATCCTCTTTTGCAAGTAAAGAGGTGCCCCCTTGTACCTCATTGTCCATTCTTTCATGTGTGCAATAGTAGTGTGAATTTCTTTGAGAGTTTGGGTTGTCTACGTGCATTGCTACTGAAAGCCATATAGATGGAAAACCTCTTTGTGCACAGTGAAAAATCTATTGTACATTGTCTGCATGGTGGCCTCCAAAGTTGAGATCTCCAGCACTATTTATTTCTATATGTCTGTCATGGAGGATCCTTCAAATTTCTCTGTTCTCTACCTGACCACTTGTAAATCCTTCTCCATTCGATCATTCTTTGCTATCAATAACTTGACCTTCAAACTCGTGGCTTTTGCATAGGCCTTTGGAGCCTCAGCCATTGCAATTCGATGTCTTCTAACATCTGGTACAATCACCCTTTCTTCTGTGTGGGTAGGTGATGTGTGATCATCCAAGAGACACTTTATTCATGCCTATACAATCCTCTGTTGTGACTCGTCAAATGCCAGATTATACACATCCGTCTCTATATCATCATTAAGGAGAACAACTTCTCCTTGCTTGCTCAGGACTGGTTTTGATTTTGGAGGTGGCAGAGACTATGGTGCGACATCGGATTCCCTCAACATGAGATTGATGTCATGGTCCTTTAGCTCCTGTTCTATCTCCATGTTTGTTGCCTCAACCAACTACTCAACCTAATGAGCAAGTTCTTGAACCTACACCTGTTCACCCTGTTCATCATCTGTTGGCTTCACTCCTTCCTCGACTTGTACCTATGCAATTTTCTCTGTCAGTGCGCCTTGTCCTTATTCATGTTCCTGCTTTTTCCTTTCTTCCCTTTCTCTCCTCCTAAGCTCTTATTCTACTTTTAGCTTCTTCTAGATCTCCTGCAATCTCCTCTCTGTATCCTCCAACCTTTGCTTCTCTCTCTTCTTCCATTCTACTCTCCTTTCATAGAGTTTCCTCTTCTCCTATATCTCCAAAACTACTTTCTGAACAAGAGTATTTTCTTTGAGCTTGTAGCTTTCCTTAGCTTCTACACTCTCGGCAATCTTCCTCTTAGCTTTGTCTTGTGCCAGTTTGGTGCTCACTGCTGCTATCATTGTTGCTTCCTGTGGTGATGTTTCCTACAATGCTACTTTCCATTCTAAGACTATGCTGACCAACTCATTGAGCCTAGAGAAGTTATAGAAATACCTCCAAGGATCTTCCTTTAGCCAATGACATGTCTTGTGGATCCATGGGTGGTACTTCGCACAATGGTTCTTACATATGTAGTGGGGATCATACATATTGAAGCTATTGGTGCCGAATCCAAACTTCTTCAATTCCTCGGCCTCGACATCCGCATATTTCAAGGTACGGATCTCGTACAACCCAATTTGAAAAGGAAGAGTGGGCCATGGTGCCTTCTTCTTCCTATGAAGTCCTGTTGATAACCCTATGGAGATGTGGTATGAAACCTCTTGCATGACCAATTGTCTGTGGCAAACATCGGTAGCTCATGTGGAGGCTTCTCCATGCCAAACATCCCCATGAAGGTGCCACTAGGTAAGGCATACCGATCTGAAATGTGAAGCAATGCCTATGTCACTTATTCAGACATGAAAGGTGGATCCTGTTCAAATATTATCCTATACAATGGGCGGATGAAGTGGTTAGACAACCTTGCCATGAATTCTCGATAACTACACTCAAAGAAAAACTTGCAATAAATGTTTACAACATCCTTTGATGGTTTCCATGTCCAACCCATGCGAGGGAACTGCTATTGGGCATAGATTGCATCAAGTAGGTACACAAACATAAAGAATCTTGCTCGTCCATCCTTAGGTGGATTTAGAGTATTAGACACATTCACTTTCAGCTGAAGAGCCAACATGTCTGACCAGTTGAAAGGCCTTCCTTCATTTTCCAATTTATCTAACATAAGAACCCAACTCTGTGGGAAGTTCCCTGTGCTCTCTGGACCATACAAGCGACATGCGAAGATGACCAGGAGTTGGTAAGCCTTCCTAAGTGACTTATTCTTGTAGACATGGTTGGGTGTCGTCCTGAACTTTGATGTCTATTTTACCCAATGCTTCATGATGTCTCTAGTGTTTACATTACGGTTGGGAGTGAAGTAAAGTGCATCCATGTAGTTCATCAACTGCGGAAAGTGATACATATGATGGTAGTTTTCTGACTCGAAGGTGGCAAGCTATCTTCCAATGGTATTGCTCAATGTCATCATCTCAATATCAGTATGTGAGACAATCCAGTGAATTATGTCTATGCACAGGAATGAGGGGTACCTGAATGCAACCCTGTTCAAGCCTGACTTGTGAATGTTGACATAGACTTTTCAATCTTCCAGATCTCCTAGAAACTAGCTACAAATATGTTATTTACTTCCTGCCATGTGATCTTGATGTCCTTCTCTATGAACAACTGTGTGTCTGCATAAATGGACAAGTTCATTGGCACCTATTCAACCACGTCTCAATTACCGCTATCTACAATGTTCATTGGTCCAACTCTTTTGAAAACCATGATGCATGTACTGTTGAGAGACTGCTCAAAAAATGATGTACCTCGAGATAGAGCAAACACTCACGGAAATAAAATGTCAGCTTAAAAAACAAAAAGCACTTCAAGGATCAATAATGCAACAAATTAGGTCACTACTCAGAAAGACTATGTAGTAGTGAATCTCATAGGCGAGGGACTGTCAGTTGGAACTACGCATTGTGCAATCCTAGCTGCCAATGAGATGTGCTTCTAATTGGAACTACCCAAAGTGTAGCCCAGTGAGGCTAGCTGTGGAATGGAACTGTGCAATGAACAGTTTAGTCTAGCTTGATTGCTAGCTAAGACTGTGCATTGTGCAATCCTAATGGGAAAGACTAAGCACTGTCTCCTAGAAATTTACAGAGCATAGATGGAGGCGAGTGATAGGAAACATCTACACAATTCCTAGAGCCAACATAGAGCCTTGAGATCCAGGAATGCATAGTGCATGTCGAGAAAAGCTAGATCTGAGTGAAGGAAACCTAGATCTTCCCAAGGGAGACTTGGAAACAAGTAGATATGAATGCATGAGCGAAGGATGGTGTAAATAGGATTGAATGATCATGCATGCAATCAAAGCCAATGAAGGAATTATTCAAATGGATGAAAAATGAAGTTGGTGGGGAGAGTCATCACAACGACGAGTGTTAGTGCAAAAACAATGTTATGCATGTGACGATTAAGAAAGACAATGCAAAACTTTAAACAACACTTTTACAAGTTACAAAAAATAAAAACGACAATGTTCGCTCATTAAAACATGCAACAAAAATTCTCACATAAGCCAAGAAAACAAAAGCGATAGAAAAAGTAGTAAAAGACTTGAAAAAACAACTTACCCAGAAAAGTTGCGTTGACTGTGCCGAAGGTTCATAGATGCCTCATGAATGCCAGAGCTCCAAGATTTAATATGTAGAATGATCTCTTTGTTATCCATTAAATATATTTGGTAGATTCAAGGTTTATGATGTGCATGCCAAAAATCTAGGAAAAAGAGACATGCAGTGGGAATTTTCTAAAAATGACTTGAGTGTAACTCCTAGTGCTAAAACTAGATCCTTATTTTTTATGGATCCTTTTTCCTTTTTCTTTTTGTTTTTTGGGAAAGGCCGCCATGCATGCATTGATAAATTGTGCAAATCTAGAGGGAACTGGGCAACTTGTTGACACATGCATCAGACAATGGTTGAATGAATGCTTCTGTGCAATTCATGGGCTGAGTGGCTCTAGCGGACTCCAATTCTTTATGTAATTTCCCAGCTGAAGACAAGCTATTAGCTGGATCTTTGAAATTTATGAGATGAAGCTCAAAGTTGGGATGCTCTGCACAATTCTGGAGAGCAAGGCTAACTGCTGAGTTACTTTGTGTAATTATTGAGAGCAAGGGAAGCTGCCCTCTAGGATTGCATAGTTTGTCAAGACAACGTAAGAACCAAATGCAAACTGAGTCACACGTTTAGCTTGTGGTTATTCAATAGAGCAAGTAAGAAAACACAAACTGCAAAGGGAAATATAAACTTGAATGAAACACAGGTACCTGAGCAATGTAAGACAAGCTACTCAGATTTTGAAGAGGGAGGCTCCAAAACAAAGCGAAGGGAAAATTTTCGAGGGTGGTTGTAGCCACTACAACATTGGTGACACACTAGTATAACTCCAACTCTCTGTATGGACCTTGTTTCGTGTAAAGCGATTCTAACTCCTCCGGAAGTATTGTTCGATTCTTTGATTGTCATGGCTTCCTCACTAGATTGACTTAAAAAGATATAGTCCCTGTCATTCTCTTCATTGGTTAGCACACATACCAAGCCAAGTTAACTAAGTTGTTTCTATTGGGGAAGAGGGGTATATTGATGCACAAGTAATATGAATATCAAAGTTTTCGCTTTATCTCTAGTGTTGCTCCACTGCCAATAGGCCTGGAAAGTACCCCGGCAAAGTCATGCAGGAACACAAGCATTGCTCCACTGCCAGTGAGCTTGGCCAGTACCCCAGTGGAGTTACTTGCATCACCTCTCAGTGCAAGAAGCATTTCTCTTCTTTCTGCTTTATTTTATTTTTTCATTCTTCAGAGAACTATGCATATGCACTTATTTATTTCATTGGGCAGAAGAGGGATCTAGACTTATTGAGAGCATAAGAGATTGTCCCTTCAGAGGAGTATGTTATATATACCTATGACATACGTGTTAAGGTTCCTCCCCTCACCTTAATCTACTTGACTGAGCTAACAAGGGTTAACCGAATATAGAAAAACTGATTAGAGTAGGCGGTACTAGAGAAAAGTGAAAGCGTTGTGTTTTCACCAAGACTCATTCTGAACAAAACATATTTTCCATCATGGTATCATCAACTGAACACAGCAAGAGCTTCTTAAAGAGAGAGGACAATGGATAACTAATTGTTGATGGATGTACAAGTCCTCTTGTACTTCACCCTACTTGTCTCAAGAGCCAAACAAGATTTCATGTGAAGCTAATCCTACGGATGCATAACAAGCAAGGAAAGAAACAAGAAAAGAATAGAAGTAAACGAAAGAAAACCAACTAAGAAAAGCAAAACATGCAAGCAATGCAAAGCATGCAAGGAAAGAAAACACTACTCCTACTCGTAAACTAAACAGTGCATGGGCCTACTCACGTGAAGTGATATTTCCAATGAAGCCATCGGTGCATTGGTTGACCCATGTTGGTGAAGGCATGGTTTAAAATCATTATATACAAGTAAACCAACACACAATGATGATAAGACAATGAATACCAACACGCTCAAATTTTGAATGCATCCACAGAAAAGCAAAAAGTAAAAGTGTAAGACAAACACTCTGCGGATGTACCATGCTGTTGCAACGCACTGTTTGTATACCATGAGCACATACACTCTTTTGACAATGACAAATGAGAAAACATGAAAAAGGAATACAAATTTCGCTTAATAAGAGTGCTTGTTGTGTATGATTCCTATAATGCATGAGCAATGGGATCATGTTATTTTGGTGTAGGATGTAAAATCTGTAGACCAGATTGATCTTCAATGCAAAGAGGAGAGTGATGAGGAGCCTGGGTATTTCAATAGATTTCTGATTGGGAGTGGAACTGACCTCAAGACGACGAGGACCTGACATAACCATCATCTCGGGCTGAAGTACCTTGACATCTTGAGGGGTTTCCACTTCATCATCAGGTAGATCATCAAAGACTCATAGATTATAAATATCAACAACAAATGAATCAACATCATGATTTAATGGAGTAAAGAGATCACAACCATGATCATAAAATTTGAGATGTTCATCGACATCCTCATGATCTGACGAATCATATAGAGGGGTTGATGAGAAACAAGAAGGTTCACCCTATGAATTTTCATAACGAAAAGATGATTGATAGGGTAGATTCAGAGAGAAATATGTGTCCTCTCCATAATCTAATGATGGGCTAACATCCGATGATTTCTGTGAATGATCAGAAGTAAGAACATCCATGGATGAATTTTGACAAGACAAATCAGAAATGGTAGAATCATAAAAAATGTCAAGAAACAACAGATGAGGTGTGGACGGAAGGAGGTCATCCTTCGTCGTAGGTTCTTCTTCAAATTCCCACACATACTCATCATAAATGACAGTGCAGATTAGCTTCTCAAAACCAACTCCGATGACAACTTGATCCTCATGAACAACGAATGTGGAGTCTGGAACGGGAGAACACAACACAATACATTCTAGAAGAGAAATAAAATTAGAGGACATAGGTTAAGGGAACAAGTTCACGTGACAACCAATAGGCTTGAAATCCAAATCTACATAGGTATCCATAGTAGGTGGGGTGGGAGGATGTGAAAGTTCATCGAATGGGTTTGCAGCTTCTGTTACCTCGCACGACAGAGCTATATTTGTTTGATGAGAAGCGGACAGAGGGTCACTTATGACAACAACCTTGTCTATCTTAGATTTAGAAGCTTTGACACTGAGGTAAGCTAGGATGGGTTCGAATGATTATAATACAACAAATTTTCATATATGTGAGGAAGATATTGAAATCTTTCATTGAGAAATTTCCAATCAATTTCATCTTATGGGATTTGAAAAGCGAAGTTACAGAAGAAATCCCAAAATTGCAAAAGGGTTTCATTAGGTGCTTTCCATAATTCCATAATTTTTTTATTAGGTGGTTTGTGATCATAGCAATATAAAGAACGAGCCAACTCCCCGACCATTTGTTCATAAGAGTGAATGGAGGTTGCGGGCAGTGCGACACACCATTGCAATGCATGCCCTCTGAGCGTGTAAGCGAACAACGAGAAGGCAATGTCGTCCGGTTGGATTTATTCTTTTCACGGAAACCCATGAAGGCAACTACGTGACTAAGCAAAGTTGCTCCACCTTCACCATCATATGTGTTACATGACAAGTCATTAAAGAGATCCTATGACATTTCAAAAACACATTCATGAGACAAACATGTCAAAGGATTAACTATAATATAAGTCATGAAAGATGTGTAGAGATTCATTACAGACTTTGGGGACTCAACTTGTCATCTAGCCCTCCTTCTAGCACCAAAAAATGTGGGTGGTGCTAGACCCACCAACATGTTAGGGGATCTCTCCAGTAAGAAGTCCCAACTAGACCTCATACCATTTGGAGTAGTAGTCCGAGTAGTGGGTAGTAAAGAAATGCCTTGATTGCAATAACGCATAGAGGTAAGTGTGATATCTTTGTCAGAAGCAAGTGTGTGACATTTCAGTGAGCCAAGAAAGATGCATGGGGGTTCTAACACACAAATGGGAAAAATAATACATGAGAAAAATGACATCACAATATGGAAAAAATAATAATCCACAATCCAAAGTGACGGGCTAAACCAACAACACGTTCGCAACAAGATCCATACAATTGCATACAAAATAGTTCATACACAAATGCATAAGTTAAATAACATACATTGCTAAACAAACCAAAGTAATCCAACTAAAACAACAAAATATGCATGAAAGCATGCTAGCTTTATTACATATTATTAAGTGAAAGTTCCATCTATACATACACCATTGACAGCCACGAGCCCCAATAGTGTAACATTACAATAAACACCGCCTACTCCTCCCAAGAGAGGTACTCGCTCTAAGTTGTGGTGAAGCTAAGGCTTGTCACAATACTCTCCAAACCTTCTCTAAGAAATCCCTATTCAAAATCTTGGCTCCCAAAAACCTATACTATGAGTTATGAGGCTCTATATATAACAAAGGGTGGGGTGACCCTTGACATTCCCCTTTGACTTGTGGACTATCCTTATGACTCTTCACATTACACAGTGACTATTCACATTCCACTAATGACACTTGGATATTCACTTACAATATATTTACAATAATATAATTTTCACATATACCCATGTGGGACAAAAGTAGCCTTGAGTCAGTCTGAAAAGACAAACAACATCACTCGGGGTCTTGGGGAAAGACAAACCTAGTAACCTCCTCACGGGGATCTTCGGTGAAGAACTGATACCAAGCTTGGTACTGCGCTATTGTGTCCTCGTACTATTTGGTGATCTCTTCTTGAAAGAAAACTCTCTCCTTCATGGCTTCTGGGTATATGGTTTTGAAACATCTCTCTAGCTCATCCTGAAGCATGCACAACATTGTCTTGAGTGTGGCTGGACCATCAATGTACTTCTTCCTGTTCTCTGCACTGAGCTGCAAGTCATCTCTGGTGACTTCGCACATCAAATTCTCTATGTACTTGTCGACATCCAACATGACTTGGTTCTTCCTCATGGCTTGGGTAAGGGTTTCAATGGAAGGTATCTTTTTCGTTCACACTATGACATCCAGACTCTTAAACAACCATCCATAGGAAGCGTAAATTCTAGTGACGAGTGGTGGGAGTTGCTCATAGTTCCCGATTGACATCTGAATCCATTCTTTGTCTAGCTCAGCCTATGGTTTCATCCTCTTGTGTAAGTAAACCGGGGCCCTCTTGTACCTCATTGTCCATTATTACATGTGCGCAATAGTAGTGTGAATGTCTTTGAGAGTTTGGTTTGTCTGCGCGCACTTCTGCTTAAGTGGTATAGGTGGACAACTGCTTTATGCACAGTGACAAATTTGCTATATACTATCCGCGTGGTGGCCTCTAAAGTTCATATATCCATCACTATTTCTTTCTTCATGTTTGTAATAGTGAATCTTACGGACTGCTCTGTTCTCTGCCTGACCTCTTGCAAGTCCTTCACCATTCGATCATTCTCTGCTATCAATAACTTCACCATCGAACTCATGGCTTCTACATAGGCCTTAGAAGCGTTAGACATGGAAACTAAATGTCTTCTAACATCTGGTACAATCACCCTTTCTTATGTGTGGGAAAGTGATGTGTCATCATCTAGGAGATGCTTTCTTCATGCCTATACAATCCTTTGTTGTGACTCGTCAAATGCCAGATTGTACACATCCATCTCTAGATCATCATCAAGGAGAACAAATTCTCCTTTCTCACTTGAGACTAGTTATTATTCTTAGGTGGCGAAGACTATGGTGTGACCTTATATTCCCTTGAAATGAGATTGATGTTTTGGTCCTGTAGCTCTTATTCCAACTCCATGTCTGTTGCCTCAACCAACTTCTCAACTTTCTGAGCAAGTTCCTGAACCTACACCTGCTTACCCTACTCATCATCTGCTATCTTCTCTTCTTCATTACCCTGTATCTATGCAGTTTTCTTGTTCAATGCGCATTTTCCTTCTTCCTATTCGTGTTTCTGCCTTTTTTCCCTTTCTCTCCTCTTGAGCTCACGGTTTTGATTTCAACTTCTTCACCGTCTCCTACAATCTCCTCTCTGTATCTTTCAACCTTTGCTTATCTCTCTTCTTCCACTTTACTTGCCTTTCATTCTCTCACCTCTTCGCCTCTATCTCTAAATCTACTTTATCAACAAAAGTATCTTCTTTGAACTTCTAGCTTTGCTTGACCTCTACACTCTCGACAATCTTTCTCTTACCTTTATCTTGTGTCAGTTTTTTGGTAACCACTGTTGTTTTTGTTGCTTCCTATGGTGGTGCTTCCTATAGTCCAATTTTCCAATTTACAACTATTTTGATCAGTTCATTGAGCCTAGATAAGTTATAGTAATACCTCAAAGGATCTTCCTTTGGCCAATGACATGCCCTGTGGATCCATGGGTAGTACACCTTTGTATAATGGTTCTGGCATATGTAGTGGGGATCATATGAATTGATTCTCTTGGACCCAAACTTCTTCAAGTCCTCATCCTTAGAATCCACATATTTCAAGGTACAAATATCGTACAACCCAATCCTCAAAGGAATAGTGGGCCATTGTGCCTTCTTCCTCCTATGAAGTCCCGTAAATAACCCTGTGGAGATGTGGTATGCAACCTCTTGCATGACCAACATGTCTATGGTAAACCTTGGTAGCTCATGTGGAGGATTATCCGTGCCAAACGTCCTAATGAAGGTGCCACAGGGTGAGGCATACCAATATGCAATGTTAAGAAATGCATGCATCGCTTCTTGGGACATGAAAGGTGGATCATGTTCAAATATCATCCTATATAGCGATGCAATGAAGTGGTCAGATAGCTTGGCCATGACTCTTTGGTATTTTCACTTAGAAAGAAACTTGAAATAAACATTCACAACATCCTCTGATGGTTTCCATGTCCATCCCATGCCATGGAACTGCTGGTGGACACAAATTGCATAAAGATGGTACGTTGACATAAAGAATCTTTCTTGTCCATCCTTAGGAAGATTCCAAGCATTAGAAGCATGCAATTTTAGTTGAGGAACTAACATGTCTGACGAGTTGGAAGGCCTTAATTTTCCAACTGATGTAGCATAACAACCCAACTCTATAGGATGGTCTTCGTGCTATTTTGACCTTACAAGCGACATTCAAAGATGACTAGGAGTTGGTAAGCCTTCCTGAGTGACTTCGTCTTGTAGACCTGGTTGGGTGTTGTCCTGAACTTTGATAGGTATTTTACCCAATACTTCATGATGTCTCTAGTGTTTACATTGTTCTTGGGAGTGAATAACAATACATCCATGCAGTTCACTAGCTGTGGCAGGTGGTACATCTAATGGTAGTTTTCTCACCTGCAGGTGGAAAGCTGTGTTCCAATGGTATTGCTCAATGTCATTGTCTCGGGATGGGTATGTGAGACAATCCAGTGAATTCTGTCTATGCACGGGAAGGCAGTGTACCTGCATGAAACCCTGTACAAGCCTAATTTTTGAATGTTTACGTAGACTTGTCAGTCTTCCAAATCTTCCTTGAAACTACCTACAAATATGTCATTTATTTCTTGCCATGTGATCTTCATGTCCTTCTCTATGAACAACTGCGTGTCTGCATAGATGGGCAAGTTCATTAGGACCTGTTCAACCATGTCTCCAATGTTTCTCTCTACAGTGTCCTTTGATCCATCTCTCTTGGAAACCATGATTCCTGTACTGCTAAGAGCATTCTCAACGACTAATGTACTTGGAGACATAGCGGACACTCACGGCAAGAAAATGTCATCTTAAAAAACACAACGCACTTTAGGCATCGATCATGTAACAAACTGGGTGACTGTGGGGCTAGATTGCACAGTAGTGACTCTCAAAGGTGGGGGAATCACTGGTACAAAATGATTAATTAGTTACTAAAAAAACAACTAAAATTTGCATATAAATGACCACTTTTCAATCGGTGACCAATAGTAGCTAATTTACAGTATCTTATAATGCACCCAAATTTTAGTCATTTCTAGCTTAGTCATTAATTTGTTTCCTCAATTTTACCATCTAGTAGTATATTTAGTCATCAATTTGGTCATCAATTTTTCATTGGTTTAGTCATTAATTGTCGTAATTAATGGCCAAATATACAACAAAATATATTACTATATGAATCCTCAAGAAAATCAATTAATGACCAAAGAAATATGACCAAAATGTTGGTTGTGTTATAAGATAATGTAAATTAGCTACTAATAGTCATATATATGCAAATTTTAGTCATCATTTGAAACCAATTAATTACCAAAGAAATATGACTAAATTTTATTTGTATTATAAGATATTGTAAATTAGCTACTAATAGTCATCTATATGCAAAATTTAGACATCATTTTAATCGAAAATTTATCATTTGCAGTAGTCATTTACCTTTTTTTGGTATTTTCATATTCATTATATAAATGACTGATTTAGTAGCTCTATTCATTTCATTTAATTTCATTCATAATCATTATAAACGACTAATTTAGTCATATATTCATTTTATTCATGTTCATCATTAACTAATATAAACTACTAATTTAGTAGTTTTAGATTAATTTTATGTGTTTATTATTAATCACCATAAATTAATTAGTATGATTTTGTGACTAAATTTTAAAAAATTTCATACAATGTGCATGTTTCTCTAATATGATAACACAAAGTTACATATGTTAATTAAAAGACTAAATAATATCAAGTTCAAATATAAATAATTTCAACCATATAAATTTTATTATATAAAATAAGTATTACAATATGAGTTTCAAACATAATATTAGTTGGACTACAATTTAAACATGAAATATTGTTTCATAATTTCAAAACATTATCACTGTGTTGCCAAAGAATTGCAAGTGAATTCATCAACTTTGAAGGCTTAACCATCAGTCTCTATGAGTGTGTCTTATGCAAGATATTAGCTCTAACTGTATCTGTTGGGTTGTGTTATATTCTTTCCACGTAGTTAATAGGGGGTTTGAAGGACACCCGTAACCCCACTTTATGGGGTCCGGGGCAACGTCCCGGAAAATTTTGGTTTTGGACCATATGTTAGGTTGGGCGGACCCACCTATGGTTTTGTGCATGATTTTCGCACATGTTTTTTGGACGCGATGGTTTTTCGGTCCATGGTATTCGACGCGATGGTTTTCAGTCCATGGTATTGGATGCTTCGGCATGTATAAATATGTATTGTAACATTGAAAGGAACATAATGAAAAATCAAGCTGGTAGTCCCAGTTTTGGGATCTAGGGAAAAATCTCTGTGCATATGCGTTTTATGGGTTATGCTCTCGCATTGTTAATTTTCTTTGTTTAAGAATTCGTATGCAGGTAATTTCTGTACAGGGTTAAAACCTACAGTATCATTGGACATATTCTCTTCTCTCTGTCATTTTGCATTTGTCGCTCCAATGTTATTGTTCTCCTCTTTCTTCAATTGTTTCTTCTTACCATCAATATTGAGTTCCTCTCCTAAAAATTAAAGAAGATACAATGCACATTATAAGACATGAAAGATGATGAATACTTGAATATAAGATAGAGTAGACTATAAAATATTTATACGACATATATCTCAACATTCATAGTGGCCACTATGCGGCTAGATGACTTGTATAAACAAAGAAAATAAAACATCACCATAGAAGATAACACGTTAGGAACTGCATATTCAACCTTCAACAAAACCTTAGGTACAATCATGCCAACTAAGTTACATGTTTAAAATATCAGGAAATAGATAACTTGTGGAAACAAATGGAAAAACAAAATATCAGTGTAAAAAATATCCTTATTGCTTGTTCTAAAAGAGTCATGTTCCTTAAATTTGGATATTCTTTTACACACAATAGAAGCTCCTCGCTATTATGACCTCTGTTTTTAGGATCATGAGATTGATCCAACATCACATTGGATTGTGGAGACAACATGATTCAACTTTCCAAGATGAGTACCTCACTTGGTTGAATGAAGGTGCTAGCTTTGAGTAGTGTAAAAACCTTAGGGAAGAAGAACAATAAGGCCTAAG
The DNA here is from genome assembly GCA_031772625.1 of Pinus tabuliformis. Lineage (NCBI taxonomy): Eukaryota > Viridiplantae > Streptophyta > Pinopsida > Pinales > Pinaceae > Pinus > Pinus tabuliformis. Next base: position 165,746,202 of record CM062806.1, on the reverse strand, counting down.
AAAATATATCACCACTTGTCCACTAAAAGAAAAGAAAAAATTCAACCCCACAATGGCTTCTAGGAGTACATTTTTTTGGATGGATATCACACTGTGAGAGATGATTGTCTAATACAATGAGAAGCGTACATATATTGTCATAATGCTCCTCACAGTTAGACCCTATAGTTGTGTCCTATAATATTAATCATATTATGCTATTTAACTATAAATTATGACTATCATATAATTATTAGTTAGAATGACTAGTCTGAAATTGCATTTTTAGTATTTATGTACACATGAAAATATCAGGGGAAAAAAGGTACTTTTTGTGGCTAGTTAATTTTGAGTGAATCTAAATACAGAAGAAATTATGGTGCCTCGGTGTTTCTCTAGCGGTTATCCGCTCATTATACCAATTGCTCCCATGTCCTCTACTTATTTTGGTGAATTCTTCTTTGATGATGTCCAATGCCAATGCAGTGGACATCTATCCTCGATCTTTTTATGAGCCAAAGGGAATCTCCACAAGTAACAATGAAAAAGTAGGCTCAAATATATTATTGCGGTCCAAAATGCTATAATTATATGGCAAGCAAAGAAACACTACGTTAATCATCTTCCGTTTAATATTGATTAATAATTTCTTTGCATGATCATGTAATACTAAAGTGTCAAGTAGGGACATTTGAAGTGAGTCATCCATCAATATCACCTTTGAGAGTGCTTAGCAGTTAATACTTCCTATTACACACACAGTAGATCACCAACTTCAAGGATAGCGATATAAACACAACAGAAATTAAATTAAAAGAAATGTAGCAAGTCAAATGCGACTAATCATGAGTCAAGAAAATAACTAGCTCTTCACATTAGCAAGGCATTCTTAGGCACTAAAATAGGAAAATCCTTCCATTGCATCATTTTCACCTTTTCTTTAATTTCTTTAATTTATAACATAACTTTAAGAAAAAAAGTCATTGAAAAGGGTCTCACAATCATAACAAATGCTCTAGTGATTGTCGTATCAATTAAACAGAAAGGAAATCATTCGGTATGCCTTTAACTTGTGGAATATATTGAAGAATATGAATATTTCTCATCCCTTGCTCCTAATCAAATTGTAATCCGTGGGTTCCAATCAAGTAATCAATTGCCCTCCAAGATAGTTAAGAGATCACTTTGGAGAAGGAGTACTAGAAGCATTGGGATAATATAAGTGGAATTCACTAGGAGAAAAATGAATCACTTTAGTGGGTGCTCCAAAATATTTGAATGCAATTGAAAATGATTTTATACTCCCTCTACACATTTTAAAACAAAAACCATTCAATTGCATCTCATTTATTTTGCACCTTTCTATAATATGTAATTCTTTGAGCAAGAATAGAGCATTCATAAAAATTGTCATGAAAGAGGACTCTTCATAATCGTAATAATTTGGGCTCTAACAAATAAAGAATTTCATTTAGTGAATAAATCTTACATGGTAGATTTCAGTGATTAAAATGACAACTTTATTCTTAATCTCATTACAAAAAAAAAAAATTAAACTCTAACTAGTTGGGATCTAACAAATCAAGAATTCCATGTAGTAATTTAAACTTACATGGTAGATCCGAATTATTTGCAATGACAACTTTATTCTTGATCTTATTACAATGTAGATAAATTCAAGAGTACATACATATTTCCTTATTTGAGACAAACTTTGAACACATTCCGAGATTTCATAGAAATATGATTATATGATTTACCTATAGGACATGAGAAAGTTATCTACATCTAGCACCCATCACTAGCCAATAGTGCTATTAAGACACCATCTCATGGAATTATAATCATGTAGATAGATAGTGTTATAGAGATGCCTTACAACACCTATTCAACACTACCTTCAAGCTTCAAATTCATCAATTGATTTACTTTAGTAGAAAATTCTAGTGGGATTCCATTAAATATAACTCGAAAAAAGCCATTTATGATAGATGTCGTTGCCTTCTTTAGATCTATCCCCCTCTGGAAATAGAGTAACTGATATTCCCCAATTTTTGAGGTACTTGCTTCATGTTCAACATGGGCTATTGGGTTCTTCATGTGGAAAAGGTTACAAATATTAGATGTATAATGGAAACAAGCATGCAATTCATGGTTGCTCCTAAAGTCTCTTTGGTGAATTATAAAACACCATCTACTTAAAACATGATATATGTTAGTAACAAAAACCTACCCAAGGCCCCACTTAAGAATTCAAAATGTTGGAAATAGGAGATGTCTTAATCAATATAAACTATTTAATTTCATTATCACACTAAAATAGACACATCTTTAAAATGTTGAAAAGTGTGAAAAAAATGGAGTTGGAATATTATAGTTATGTCATGGTAGATATAGCTATGTAAAATATAACTTCTATCTAAAACACGTAAATGTAACTTATCTATATATATATATATATATATATATATATATATATATATATATATATATATATAGATATAATGGAGATGTAACTTCCATGTCATGGTAGATATAGCTATGTGAAATGTAACTTTTATATAACATTATAAATATCCTTTTTTTCAGTGATTTAAGAGACTATTTTTTTTCTTTGGTTAATAACTTAATAATCCACCAAAAATAGCATTGAATTGGTTCTTCAACAACTAAGGGAAAATTTCAAAATAGTGTGAAAATGCTTACTCATTCCCATACCATATTTCTGATATTTTATTTGTGTGCGGATTTAAGCTAGTGTAATGTAACTTCTACATATTTGACTATTTAAATGTAAAAATTTACCCAGATTGAAGTTATACAATTAACATGTGCACAATGAGATACAATATGCATGAGTTGTAAGTAATATGATGTTTACATGTTATATTAAGACAAAGGTTTTCTCATCTCATTAACTCTTATCTTATAGTTGGTGATGCATATAGTCTTTCAAATTATGAGACATCCTTGTCATATCTTATACTTAATGATGGATATAGATTTTAAAAGAATAAACCTTGTTTGTTATTTTATATACAACCAATTTAAATGAAATTGTTCATAATTTTACTCAATATTATCTTGTACAACTGAAAATAAATGATGTGGGGTTGTTTTTCTAGTGATTTTCAAAATTGTTTTAATTACCTAAATTTAGCCTATTTAAAGTAAATTGTTGCACTAGCCATGTTATCTTCAAGTCAGTAACTTTTTTTGAGGGAATCTTCATGACATCCACCATCTCTGAAAATCATGAAATATTAGTAGTATCTTGCACTAAATGGACAACGTTGGCATATAATATTTTATTGTGTTTTTTACTCTGTGTCACAAATGTATTGATATTTTATGATTCTTTGTTTCAATTTCCATGCTAACACTAGATTGATCATGCTTGCTAGGAATTTTAGTTGTGCACACATCATATTGCTCACTTCTAATTGTATCAAAAACAAGGAATATGCACAATGACATTTAGTGACATGTGGGTGTCTATTTTACTCAATGATATCCTTGATTTTTAAACCATTCCGATCCTACCACAATGAAATTAAGAGAGACAAGGACATAAGAAGGACTATAAATAAATGAAAATAGAGACTTTAGAATGCAACTAAATTGTACCTGAATGTAACGATATGTATTTGCAGCTGCATGGTCACTGATGAGCATCGAATCACACTGTGAAAAAATCCTTCCATTCCAAGAATTTCCTCTGTAGTAGTTCCTTGACTTGCCTATAGATATACTTTTAGAAACAATCCTACTCCTGCAATTCTTCCCTATATGGATCATCTTTGTCCCCCCTATTGATAGTTATTGTTCAAGGCAATAGAATAGAACTCTCCAATTGCATCATCATATTTCAAAAAAATGCTTGAGTATTTCTAGGTGATTGTCGAACCACTCTCTACTTAGGTCCACTAAATCCTTGATTTGTCCTCGTCGTACAAACCTTTTTTCATAATAAAACTATAAATCCCATGTTTGCATTCCTCGTCCCTAACATACCAATTCTTTACAATGGAATACTTTATCAATGTTCCCTCGGTGCAATAGAGATCCACTACTATGGCATGGAGATGACTGGTGTCATAAAATGGTGCATTGCATCCTTCAATATATGTCACAAAACTCCTCTCACCTCATAGAAATCCTCTCATCGAAAAAAATAGAGTCCTCTCAAACTACCTGGTCTTCATCTCATTGATCCTAAAATAAGTGGATATTTCCATGGGTGACAAAGTGTGCTTGGGTATTTAATAGGAGGAGCTATAACTAAAAGAAAAAAACGATGCGGTATAATACTTATAAGTAGGTGGAACAACCCTGCCAAGGTACTTCCTAACTAGATAAAGATACTCCCGAATTACCTCTTATAACGAACAAAAGATAACCTCAACTACCTATGCAGTCTACTTATGCATAGTAGCAATAAAACATTGTCAAAAACAACATCTACAACAATGTTGGTCAATCTCTTCTTCTAGTCAAGGGCATGCCCATCTTTTGAAAAGTATCAAGCATGTCAGGGTCCACCTCATCCAGGCTCCTCTTCTTCTCCTACTCTCCTTGTTTAGGTTTAGAATAATAGAAAAGGTCTTGGAAATTGATGGGTGGGTAAAAGTTATCATATCATTTGGGTTATTCCATTTTTAATCATTGTCTGTAAGAATTGAATCTAAATTTCAAAATCCATTCAGGTTCCTTCTTTCTAGCTAAAATCAACCTAAGATTTGGAGAGTCGAAGGTTTAATAGATCTAAGTATATTCTACTTAAAATATATAACATGGTTTAAAACTGTAGGCATTAAGATCAGAATATAAATATGAAACAAAAAAGATTTTATGTTCATGATTACAAGAAATTTTAATTTCTTGTAACAAAGTGTGAGGAAGGTCTAGAATGTGCATCCTACAAAATTTGCTTGCGTCCCTCGAGCCCTTTGAATTTTGGCATGGTAGAGCCCATTAAAAAAAGGTGAAAAGATAAAATAAATTTCATGCATTCTGACCCTAGCGAAATGATTTGTACAGTAAGGACATGAAAAATTCTTGCATTCCATTGCCTTTTGATGAATTGTTGGCCGCAATCAAGCTCTTCAATAAGTACATGCAAAATCCTTACTAGTGCATTGTATTTTGATGAATTGTTGGCCACGATCAAGCTCTTCATTATCATAATCATTAAACCCTTTGTACAATAAGGACATGCAAAATCCTTACTTGTGCATTATATTTTGATGAATTGCTAGTTGCAATCAAAATGCATTATCATAATCATTAAACCCTCAACCCTACATAAAATTTATGCGTTGATCATATAAACCCTCACCCATAAGAACAAAAATCATCTTTAGTAAAAAGGAAGAACTCTCCAGAGTCCAAATTCATACCGATATACAAATTACCAAAATCTCCACGCCCAATGATCTTGCCCTTCCTCCATCTAATCGTTGACGCTCTCCTAAAGTGTTTCCCATGCAAACTCTATCTGGGGTTCGAATCCCATGAAATCCATAGATCACGTTGATGGTCTTCCTTCTTCACCTTGCCCTTCCTCTATCTAATCGTTATGCTCTCCTAACATGTTTCCCATGCAAACTCCATCCAGGGTTCAAGAAAAGGAATATTTATAATGGAAAAAATAAAAGAAATATTTATAATATAAAATAAAATAAAATATATAAATTGGAATTGGGTTAAATGATTTATTTTTAATAAGAATTTGTTATTTTTGTGTAAGAGGTTAAATTAAAAAGAAGAAGAAGTTAAAAATTACATTGGGATGAGTGTAAACATTTAAATATGACCTCAATTAATAATAAAATGTTAAATTAATAAAAATAATAAAATTCAATTTTTTATATTTTGATTTTTTTATTAACTTGTGAATAGGCTTTGTTACAATACCATGGGCCAATACCATGGATTATCAATACTACAAGTCCAAAAACCATAACCTATTTCACAACCAAAATATTTTATAACAATATGACAAGATTCTTAACCATGGATATTCACCCCCACTAACCTATTTCACAACCAACATATTTTATAACAATATGACAAGATTATTAACTATGGATATTCACCCCCACATTACTGTAGATATTATTAACTTGTAAAAAATAGTCTTTGTTATAATACCATGGGTCAATACCATGGATTATCAATACCACATGCCAAAAAAACATAAATTATTTCACAATCGAAATATTTTATAACAATATGACAAGATTGTTAACCATGGATATTCACCCTCACTTTACCATGGATATTAACTTGTAAATAGTATTTTTTACAATAGCATGGGCCAATACCATGGCTTATCCATACCACATGTCAAAAAACCATAACTTATTTCATAGTAAAAATATTTTATTTTAATTTAATTTTAAAACATTTTTTTAATTGAATCTAAATTAATGTTATAATTTGAGATATATGTAAACCATGGATATTCACCCTCACTTTACCATGGATATTAACTTGTAAATAGGATTTTTTACAATAGCATGGACCAATACCATGGCTTATCCATACCACATGTCAAAAAACCATAACTTATTTCATAGTAAAAATATTTTATTTTAATTTAATTTTAAAACATTTTTTAATTGAATCTAAAAAGGAAAATAATGTTACAATTTGAGATATATGTAAACGCTCTATCCTCACGACTACTAAAAATATTCCCATAGAAATTAAACTAAGGTTTTAATAAAACTAAGTTAAGATGGATCTATGTTGGCTATATATATATATATGCCAAGATTCTTAACCATGGATATTCACCCCCACATTAGGGTAGATATTGTTAACTTGTAAAAAATAGTTTTGGTACAATACCATGGATTATCAATACCACATGCCCAAAAAACATAAACACATTACGATAGATATTATTAACTTGTAAAAAATAGCCTTTGTTACAATATCATGGGTCAATACCACATGCCCAGAAAACAAAAATTATTTCTTGATCAAAATATTTTATAGCAATATGACAAGATTGTTAACCATGGATATTCACCCTCACTTTACCATGGATATTAACTTGTAAATGGGATTTGTTATAATACCATGGCTTATCAATACCACATGCCAAAAAATTATAACTTATTTCATAGTAAAAATATTTTATTTTAATTTAATTTTACAACATTTTTTAATTGAATCTAAAAGGGAAAATGTTACAATTTGAGATATATCTAAAGCCTCTATCCTCGGGACTACTAAAAATATTTCCATAGAAATTGAATTAAGGTTTTAATAAAATTAAGCTAAGATGGATCTATGTCGGTTCTTTAGATATATATATATATATAAAGAAAATATTAGATTAAATATAATGCATGATTTTTTAAAGTTTTTCATTATTTTATTCGCTTTGACATGAATGATTCAAAATATAGGTTTAATATTTTACAACCAATTAAGTTTTTTTTATTTAGATAATTTCTTAAACATAATACAATGTGATCAAATTTAAGAGAGAGTTGGGGAGAGGGTGGAGAGAGGGAGGGAGATAGTGAAAAAGTTGGAGGATAGAGAGAGAGAAAGAGAGAGTGAGGTGGAAGTGATCTAGGTGGCTCCAAAGACACATACGACAAAAAAGGTTTATGGAAGCTCAAAAATCCAAGTGATTAGAATGCTTTTGAAACAAGACCAAAGCATAGATCTCGTCATTCAGATTGCAATAGTGTGAACGGTTCATCAATTTGAGCTCGTATGAGGGAGAACGAGCTAGTCAAAGTTTTTTTTTACTTTTGCTGACTAGGCATGCTTAATGGAGACACAATTTGGAAGTTTTCCAATAGACGAAATCTGGCCAACTCCAGCGAGATTCCAGGCAAATTTGTGGCCTGTTTAATTTGAATCCTTCGGTCAAATTTAGGAATTTTTAAAATGGCCTTATTATTATTAAAAATTAAAAATATATATATAAATGAGGTGGCGGGCCACCACCTCCGTCACCCCCAACGATATTAACAAAAATATTTTATTAAAGGGCCAACGGACCATGACCCCTACTGGCCCAACCGCACTAAACACAATTTAAATGATGGGTTGGTGGTCATGACCCCGCCAAACCCTCCTCCAACTATCCCATAACATATTACAACTTGATATGGTGCCATCTCGAGTGGACCCAGCCCACACCCAACCACATTACATAAATGCCACACCATATTAAATGGGGCCGGTGGGAGTTGAACCCACAGCCGGCGGGAGCGCAGGCCTCGCCCATGCAGCGGCCCCACGTTAAACCCATAACCGACGTCACGGCCCAATAAACGTTAATACGCGCCATGTCATGTCACATGAACCATCATACCATGTAACCAACGTGCCCTCCCATTTAATGTTCAACACCATGAGCCTTTTCAAGGAGTTACGGAGGTTATGGGGCGGGCACCCAATTCGGACCCGACCCCCAAAATGAACATGTTTAAGATTACCATTACACCAAACAAATTTTCTTGTTTAATCGACCAAAAAGATTTATATTAACCTTAATTTCATCAGTTCACCAAAACATGGAGGAGCAAGAGTGCACATGGAAATTAGGGCGATAAATTTTTTAATTAATTTATTGTAGGTGGAATCATGAGTGAGCGAAATTCTCAGGAGGGTGAAATTTTCGCAGTGTCCAAATTGGACAAATTTTATGTCAATCTTACACCTATTAACGACACAAACCCAATGGTGTAGTCTGCTTCTCGATCTGAGTAGCAGATTTGCATAGGACCCGGAGGAGGGAATATTTGAGGAATCTAGGGGGAATCTAAAAGATTTCCCGAGCCCCATATTTTCACTTTCTTAGAATTTAGAGATTTGATAGTCGATTTTGCACTATTCTACGCCACAAATTTGATGGTGTGTTCAGATTTTCCATTTTCTCATTTCATTTTTCAGCCACTTTCCAAAGTGGAGTGTAGGTGTCAGCGTTCATGTGTGAGCAGTCATTCCACGAGATTCAACGCCGCGAGATTGATGGTACAACCAGCTTCATCAATTTGACATCCTTTTCTTCAGATGGCCTCAGGATGTGAGGTATATGCAGTGTGTTCATGTACTTATTTTTCTATGCATTGCACTGCACAGATCCCTGTTAGATGTTTGATGTGGGATCTTGATTCTTACTTGTTTTCATGATTCCTGCTTGATGTGATGTAGAACCATTTGTCAGATGTACTTCTTGTCATGATTCGTCGTGTTGTTTGGGATCCCTTTGTTGTTATGTTGATGGGATACTCATGTGTTGCCATGTATGTTTGCATTGAGGTCCCTTTTATGCCATGTTGGCAGGATGCTCATTATCATCATGCATGAGTTTATGTCATACTGATAGGAGTCCTTTTTGACTGAGAGTTCCTGTAGCGGAACATCTGTTGGAGTCACTCCTGCGTGAGGGAATTTTCCTTGTATGATAGAGACATCACCTCTTATGTACATCATCATTATTGACAACACTTAATTCATTGGCCTACACCATCTTGACACTGGGGCCCATAGATGTAGTCCCTACTGGACGAACTCCGTTATCAATATCTCGTTATTTTATGTTGTTGATGAATGTCATGTTCCTCTTCTTTACAACATGCACATGTATTCATTTATATTCTTTTAGAAATTCAATTTAACACATCACCAAAGTAAAAGGCCTTGGAAGGGTCCTTTGTCACACCCAGACCCGGATCAAGTGGTTTCAGAGCCGTCTTTGCATGTATTTGAATTGCAAGTGTGAACAATGGAACGTGCAGCGACAGAGGATGAAGAAGTGATGTACAAGACCATGCTCAAAATTTCCCAAAGGGTGGAAATAATGTATGAAACTCTACAAAAAGAGACAGAGGAAAGGAGCGATTGCAGCTTCAGTTGCAAGCCACGGAAGAGGCCGTGGAAGAACTGAAGCACAACAACCACAGTCTTGAAATAGATAACGTTGAATTGAAGATTATTCTACATGAAGAGAAAGAGGGAAAACATAGTTTTCTATGGCATTTGCAAGCTAAGGACGAGGCCTTGGAAAATCCACAACATGACCCATGTGAGGTAAAAAGTAATTCTGTAAATTGATGTATGTGTCCTAATGATGATTTCACTGTTTTTGAAAATTATACCATGAGACTTGGCTCCAAATTGTTGAAGGGAATGGGGTATCAAGGAAAATGCTTGGGAATTAATGGCAAATGCATTGTCAACCCCATCAAAGTGGAGGAATTACCCCGTCAGATAGGAATTGGGTATGTCAGAAAGGAAGTTGGGGAATGCGTGGAGACAATAAGAAAATCACCAACAACAGATAATGAGCAGCTCTCATAAGTTCTTCCCAAATCGACAGAGGAGGTAGAAGATGTTGATTTCCTTTCGGTTTTGTCTTCACATAGTATGATTTTTGTTGGAGATTTGGAGATCCCAATTACAGGGACAAACATGAGGCTCCTTAACAAGATGAGGCACGAGGAGGAAAAAGAACTTGGTGCTAGTAACCAAGGCATAACTCAACCATTGAAGGTTGTGCAGAGACCTCAATTTGCAACCATGGGATACACCAAAGGAGAATGCTGCAAGGTGTCAGGTTCTTCCGAGACATTGTCAAAATTGTCAAGGAAAGAGAATGATGGGAACACACCCCCATCATCCCATGGCAGGGAAAGAGGTGAGGCAAGCTCTCATTGCCATACATACACCAGAGACGGCAAGGAAAGGTATACCCAGTTTTGACATTCGAATGTTCATTTCGATTATAATAATATTTTTAATGATGGACATAAATCAAGAAATCGAAAAACATGTACCTTTTGTGGATTACATAACCATAAATTTTCTAGGTGTTGGAAAAGAATAGAAGCACAAAACAGGAGGAGGCGTGAAAGACCCTCTCAATAGTAGGGAAAGAAACATGTCAAGCAAATATGGAGGAAGAAAACCTATTGCAATGATTGCAACAAAAGTGATCATCAAAAAGCCACTCGTTGGAGGCTCCATTTAGAGCAGTGCCTTAAATACAAAGTGTCGGTGCATGAACCAGGTGAAGCAGTTGTTCGACAAGAAAAACCACCACAATGAGGTGATCCATTCACAACAATAAGTGAAAAATGGTTTTTGGATATGTTAGCTTGTCATGGTTGTGCTTTGGTAAATCATTTGTTGCATTTTAAGATGTAAAGGTGATGATGTGTTTTCCATCACTTGTTAAGCAACAATGATGTCTGGTCTTATTTTGAGTTGTGTGATAAACTGTGAAAGTGATGTCATGTTTCCATCACTTGTAAAAGTAGGCCTTATCTTTGTAAATCATGTGTTGTATTGATGATGTTTTTGCCATCACTTGTTGAAGCAACAACGATATGTTGGCCTTGTTTTCATAGCTGGGGTATTGTGTCCATCTTGATGTAAACTTGACCACCAAGTACGTGTTATAAACTCGTGGCAAGTATGGGATGCTTGAGTCATTAGTTGGTCATAAAAATCAAGCATGTAATTTGCAAAAATAATGTACTATAGGTTGCAAAGGTTGTAGGTGTCGGCTCATCGCTTAAGGCTCTGAAGAACAAAGGTGAAGGAGATGGAAGCGAGACCTTTTCAGGACGCTTGTGATGCAGACAAGGTACAAAGAAGTTGTAGATTATTTTTCATGCTTTTGGAGGACCAAACACTTTTGAGTGGGGAGGATTGATCCAGGTGGCTCTAAAGACACACACAGGACAAAGAGGGCTTATGGAAGCCCAAAAATCAAAGTGATTAGAATGTTTTCGAAAGAAGACCAGAGCGTAGATCTCATTGTCAGGATTGTAGCGATGTGATCGGCTCATCAATCTGAGATCGTATGAGGGAGAAACATCCAGTCAAAGTTTTTGTTGACTTCTGCTGACTAGGCAGGCTTAATGGAGACACAATTTAGAAGTTTTCCGACGAACAAAATCTAGCCAACTCCAGCCAGATTTCGGGTGAATTTGTGGCCTGTTTAAGTTGACTCCTTCGGTCAAATTTTGGAATTTTCAAAATGGCCTTATTATTATTAAAAATTAATATATATATATATATATATATATATATATATATATATATATATATCTATATATATATATATATATATATCTATATATATATATATATATATCTATATATATATATATATATATATATATATATATATATATATATATATATATATATATATATATATATATATATATATATATATATATATATATATATATATATATATATATAAATGAGGTGGCGGGCCACCACCCCCGCCACCCCCAACTATATTAACAAAAATATTTTATTAAAGGTTCAACGGGCCATGACCTCGTCGGCCCAAACCCACCAAACACCATTTAAATGTTGTGTTGGCAGCCATGACCCCGCCAAAACCTCCTCCAACTATCTCGTAACATATTACAACTTAATATGGGGTGGGCACGGGCCACCGCTAGTGGACCCGACCCACACCCAACCACATTACATAAATGCCACGCCATATTAAACGGGGTCGGTGGGAGTTGAACCCATGGACAGCGCGAGGGTCGACCACACGATGTCCCCACGATAAACCATAACACATGTCACGACCCAAAAAACGTTAATACGCCCCATGTCATGTCACATGAACCATCGTACCATGTAATCAATGCACCCCTCCCATTTAATGTTCAACACCACCCGCCTTTTCAAGGAGTTACAAAGGTTATGGGGCAGGCCACCCAATGTGGACTGGATACCCAAAATGAACATGTTTAAGATTACCATTACACCAAACAAACTTTCTTGTTTAATTTGCCACACAAATTTATATTAATTTTCATTTCATTAGTGTGTCCAAGCATGGAGGAGCAGGAGTGCGCATGGAAATCGAGGCCATAATTTTTTTTAATTAATTTATTGCAAGTGGAATCATGAGTGAGCAAAATTCTCAGGAGGGTGAAATTTTTGCAATTACAAATTCGAAAAATGCTATGTTGATCTTACACCTCTCAACGACATGAACCTGATGGTGCAGTCAGTTTCCTGATCTAAGCAACATATTTGCAGAGGACCAAGAGGAGGGAATATTTGAGGAATCGAGGGGGAATCTAAAAGATTCCCTGAGCCCCAACTTTTCACTTTCTCAGAATTCAGAGATTTGATAGTCGATTTTGTACTATTCGACACCACAAATCTGAAGGCGTGTTTAGATTTTCCATTTTCTCATTCATTTTTTGGCAACTTTCCAAAGTGGAGTGGAGGTGTTAGCTTTCATGTGCGAACAATCATTCCATGAGATTTAATACCATGAGATTGATGGTACGACAAACTTTAGCAGTTTGACATCCTTTTCTTCAGATGGCCTCAAGATGTGAGGTATGTGCAGTTTTTTCATGTACTTATTTTGGTATGCATTGTGCTACATGGATACCTATTTGATGTTTGATGTGGGATCTTCTTTCTTAATTGTTTTCATGATTCCTGCTTGATGTGATGTGGAATCATTTGTGGGATGAACTTGTTGTCATGATTCGTCATGTTGTTTGAGATCCCTTTGTCGTTATGTTGATGGGATACTCATGTGCCGCCATGTATGTTTGCATTGAGGTCCCTTTTATGCCATGTTGGCGGGATGCTCATTATCATCATGCATGATTTTATGTCATACTGATAGGAGTCCTTTTTTACTGAGAGTTCTTGTAGCAGAACATCTCTTGGAGCCACTCCTGCATGAGGGAATTTTCCTTGTATGATAGTGAAATCACCTCTTATGTAAATCATGATTATTGATAGCACTTAATGCAGCGGCCTACACCATCTTGACAACGGGGACCAGAGATGTAGTCCCTCCTGGATGAACTTTGTTATCAACATCTTGTTATTTTATGTTGATGAATGTCATGTTCTTATTCTTTACAACATGCACATGTATTCATTTATATCCTTTTAAAAATGAAATTTAACACATCACCAAAGTAAAATATCTTGGAAGGGTCCTTTGTCACACTCGGACCTAGATCAGGCAGAGAGGGAGCGAGAGAGAGAGGAGAGAGAGAGAGAGAGAGATGGAGTTAGAGTGAGAGAGAGAGGGAGGAAATAACAAAGACATAGAGAGATAGAGGTGGAGAGAGAGAGGAGTGAGAAGGGGGATATGGAGAGAGAGTGAGGGAGAGAGGATAGGAGGGAAGAGAAAGAAGAGGAAAGGATAGAGATAGGGAGAGAAGGGGAAGGGAGAGAGATGGAGACAGAGATTTGGAGAAGGAATAGGAGGGGGGAGACAGTGATAGAGTTGGATGGAAGAGAGAGAGAGAGAGGGAGAGTGATTTTTGGGGCAGAGATAGAGGGAGCCGGGAGATAAGGGATAGAGTGGAAGGAATAGAGAGATGAGGAGATAGAGATGGAATTGGAGGGGATAGGAGAGGGAGGGAACAAGAAAAACATCGAGGGAGAAGGTTGGAGAGAGAGAGAGGGGGTGACAAGGGAGTCATGGAGAGAGAGTGTGTGTATGTTTTGGGGGTGAGATAGAGAGAGGCATTGGAAAAAGACACAAATATAAATATAGATATTATATAGTATTATATAACCAAAATAGATCCATATTGACCTTATAATTATCAAATCCCAAGAGAGATCCAATCTCTCAAGGTGTAAACATTTCCTCAAGTTTTTCACTACAAAAAAAAGTTTGCACCTCGAGAGATTGGACCCCTCTTGGCACTTGATAGATATGGGGTTAAGATGGATCTAGGTCGATTAATATGAAATTAAAGTAGTTTTTATTTGATCTTATAGTCTTAAAAATTAAAATTTCTCTTAAAATTAATTTCAAATTGGAACTAGATCTAATTGGATTCGATGAATAGAATTTTTAAAAATATGTAAAATATTTTTTTATTAAAAATATATATATTTTTAAAATTACAAATTATTAGAGATAAATAATGCAAATTGGGCTCACCTATACACCATGTGAGGATGAATAAGTGTTCAAGGAAAGATAACCTTTCAACCAATCTTTAACAACATTTCAATCCCTTATCACTTGTAAGTTTAGATTGCTTGACACAATTAACATGACTAACATAAAAAACTGATTCATATTATTGTAGTACTTTTTAGGTAGTTGTATTTTTGTTCTTGGACTAAATTAGTCATTCATGTTAGTCAGTTTTAGTTGTATTACTTATTAGCTAGTCACATATTTTAACCCGTGACTAAATTAGTGATTTATGTTAGTCATTTTTAGTTCAATCACTTAAGATTGCTCATTTTTGTTAGTATTTCACTTGGAAAAGTTGTGGTGACTAACGTTTTTAGTCACTTAGTAACTAATTTCTCATTTTCCACTAGTGAATGTTAACTGGAACTGTGCATTGTGCAGTCCCAGCTGCTAGTGAGATGTGTTGCTGACTGGAACTGTGCAGAGCACATTCCAGTGAGGCTGGCTATGAACCAGAACTATGCAATACACATTTCAATCTAGCTTAATTGCTGGCTGGGACTGCACATTGTGCAATCCCAGTGGGCAAGACTGGGGACTGTCTCCTCAAACTATGATCTGAAATCACCCCTAGGTGACCTTAGGAAATTAAATGAAGGTATTACAGAATCATGTGCTAGTGTGTGTGTCTATGTTTTTTTAGGCAACAGGTCGATAAGATTGTGAAATACACAGACACTTGAAACAATAAGAGATCACAGTAAGTGAAATATAAACACAACAAAATTTAATAAGGAGTTCACTCAATCCTCCTGGGCTACGTCTCCTGGTCTAGCCTTCAGTGGTGGCCTTTTTATTATGTCTTTAAAATAGAGGTTTACAATAAGGAGCTCAATCTGAGTCTCATTTAATAGAGAAAGATGAGTAGGATGGCACTTGGAATTCCCAAGTCCTTAGAGTTCACAGACTCCCCTTACTGAGTTTCGACCTCAATTGGTCTCTATCTGCTTGATGCTACCTTTGATCTGATAGTCAGCTTGGCCCTTCTGTTCTTTGCAACTTTGCCTCTCTTTCTGTGTCTCTCGGCCTTTGGTTTCTGTACTGCTCCCCTTTACCTCACTGTCTGCTTGTAGCTTTAAATATAGTTCATTCCTTCGACTGTTTGTTTCTACTTCCTGGCTCTCTAGATTTCCTTCCTCTGTCCGTTGGAACTCCTCTACCCTATGCCACCATCACTATGTAACGCTTCGTAGAGAGGTGGCCACCCGTCTCTTTGAAAACTGAATTAGTTCTTACTGAACGGTTGTTATTTCTGAGATGCGTGCGAAACGAATCCTTCTGTCAAATCATCGGTTAAATCAGACTTCAAATATTATGCACCGTAGTTTATTTCTCCCTCAGGTCTGGTCATCCATCAGGTTGAACTTTTTCTGTTGATCTGGAGCCCCCAGATCCTACGGTCTTCACTCATATCACATGGTTGAGTTGCGCGACCGTTACTCCACGATGTAAGCGGTTTTTCTCTCTCATCCGTCGGACACACGTCACTCGGTGTAGGGAATCATTGGGTCATCGGCCAAACCCACTTACCGCTCAAAATTCCTTTGATACTCTACCGGTTTTGAGCACGGAACCTGCCTTGTTGGTTTTAGCGCTTTCCCATGATTTTCTGGTTTTGCTTGTGACTGAGTGCTCGGGGCTTTTCCTTCTCGAGGGGTTTTGCCCAGCGATATGCAATTGCACTAATCATGTATTAGAAACAACCTCTATTTCTAGATCTAAGCTTCCTAATTGCCATTTTCACACCATGTGTGGTCTCCATGGGCCAACGGTCAGCGCGCTTTGACTAAAGGTCCTCATTGTTCTATGCTGGCTGCAAATTGTCATTATTCAGAGGTTATTTCTGATAGCTATAATATTTCTTGAAGTCTATCATTCATCCTGATCAATCATGGAATTGTTTGAGGATCTAATTCGGATCATGGCCTTCCCACTAAAAAATCTTTTGGACCACCAAAAGTTGGTTTTCAAGCATTGACTAAATGAGGATACAACTTTCTCACATGTCTAATCTTTATCCATTTTGCACTGCTTGGATTTGAACCCTTGAGTCCAATTCTGAGGTACTCAACATCTCCTCTGCATGTCATTCTCACCTTCCTGTCCAGAATTGTGTCTTCTTGCAATTCATTAAGATATTCAGGTAGTAGGTCATCAATAGAAGGCAATTGACTCTGCTCTTCAGGATCTTCAATTAACGAAGGTTCGAATAGTCTCAAGCTGTCTGCATTAACAACTAAGTAGATGTGCATGTAAGCTGGTAAATCAAGGCGAAATGCATTCTCACCAACTTGGAAACTATTCCCCATCCGATGCTTGTCATGCCTTACCTTGTATTTGGCCTAGCTCCTTTCCAGTTGTTCCTGTACTGCCGGATGGATCTCTTGGATTTGTTCAATGAACCTAGTTTCCTTGTCCACATCACTGTGTCCATCGACCGCTATGTCCTTACCAAAGACAAAATCCAAAGGAGACCTTGGTGTGAAACCAAAACAAGTCTCAAAAGGAGATCTCTGTGTGGAAGAATGTTTGGCTCGGTTGTAAGCATGCTGCACATAACACAAATGTTCATCCTAAAGCTTGGGATGCTTGCTGCAATATCCCTTAAGTAACTGGATCACTGTCTTGTTGACTACTTCTATCTGGCCATCAGTTTGTTGATGGAAAGTTGTGATTTTCTATAGTTTGGTGTCCATTAGTTCCCACAGTCCCGACCAAAACTTCCCCACAAATCAGGTGTCTCGATCAAATATAATGGAAGTGGGTAATCCGAAATGAACCCATACATGCTTAAAGAATAAGTTTGCAGTTTGTTCAACTGTAATCTGTTTATTACAAGGTATCAAAATACACATTTTGCTGAACCTATCCACACAACATACAGATAATCATGACCTTTCCTAGACTTAGGCAGTCCTCCAACAAAGTCCATGGAAACACTTTCCCAAGGATGAGAAGGAACTGGCAATAGAATGTACAAGCCTAGTTTTGTATTGTTGGGCTTTCTTTTACCACACACAGTACACCCTCTTACATATCTAGAAACTGTCTCGTTCATTTTTGGCCAATAACAAAATCTTTGCAACTGTGCAACTATTTTACTTACCCCAAAGTGACCTAATATTCGAGAAGTGTGTGCCTCTCGTATTATCTTTACTCTTTCAGTTTGTGGAATGCATAGCTTCCCACAACGATACAAGGGTTGGTCCTTAATGTGATAATCCAATTCTTCTACTCGTTTGCCTTGACTTAAAGTTTCATATACATCTTTAAAGTATATATCTTGAGCATATTGTTCAATGTAGCTCTCATGCAATACAGAATTATGCCTAAGTATAGTAGATGCATTTATAATGGGTCTAGATAACATATCTGCAACTTTATTATGTATGCCCTTTTTATATGTGATGACTAAATGAAACTGCTGTAGGAACCCCATCCATCTGTAGTGTCTTGATTGCTGCAACTTAGTTTGGGAGTGTAGATATTGAAGTGGTTGATGATCAATATGTATCATTGTTTCTTTGCCCATTAAGTAATGTTTCTGATTTTTCACACTTTGTACTAATGCATACAATTCCTTATCATATGTGGGATAGTTAACTACTGCATAGTTAAATGTCTCAGAATGATAACATATGGGTTTACCGTGCTGTATCAACACTGCTCCCATGGCATAGTCACTGGCATCTGTTTGGATCTCAAATAGTCTTTGATGATCGGGTAGTGCTAATACAAGTGTTGTACTAATCTTTTCTTTCAAGGTGTCGAAGGCTCTTTGTTGTTTGCCTCCCCACTAAAACACCTTGTCCAATCTTGTTAAAGCATGTAAGGGAGCTGCAATTAAGGAAAAGTTAGAAATAAACATTCTCCAATATTGTGTTGCTCCTAAGAATCTTCTAACTTCTATGGTAGACCTGGGTTTAGGCCAGTTTACAGTGACTGCTACCTTAGAGGGATATATCTTCAGTTCACCACCCCCTACTATGTGACCCAGATAATTCAAGGATGTTTTGCCAAATTCACATTTTGAGAGTTTAACCTAAAGTTTTTCTTTTTTCAAAACATCTAATGTTTTCTTAACATGCTTTAAGTGTTCTTCCCATGTTTTGCTAAATATAAGAATGTCATCTAGATACACAATTGTTACACAAAATATTGTCACCATGACTTTCTGCAGTCAGTGTGAGTCTATCACCACTCATAAACAATGTTAACTTTGAAACGGAAACCGATACTATTACTTGTTTCGTAGAGATAGCAAAAAAGTGACCTGATTTTGAAAAGGGGTGATGCAGAACACACAAGTTTTTTTTAGAGCATAGTTTTTGGCACTTTAATTTTTTTTATGTACATCACGTTTTAGAATCGTAGTGATTTTCATGCTGATTTTAAAAAGTGAGCATTCTGCATCACACTCCTTTTTTAAAAGCCCCGTTTTTTGGCTTTAAATTTTTTAATGTATAAAATGTAAATAATTATTTAGTAAATTTGATAATTTTTGAAGTGGTCGTTTTCTTCACATTTTCTTGTTTTTTATTTTAATTTTAACTTTTTCTTTTTCGTGAGGTTTTTATTGTTTTGCATTTTTAAATTAGAAGGTTGATATTTATACTTTTCGATATTCTACATATTTATACATCCTTAATTAATTTTTCAATCCACATGAAATAATTGTTTCTAAAAAGCAATATTTTTTAACAATGGACATAAAAATAACCATTTTTAAGGTAAATATAACTAAAAAACTACACGTTTTGATAATTTTTTGCTAAAATTGACATGTGAAAATCACAATTTTTATACGATAATTTTAACTAAAAATGGTTAAATAATAGCTTTTCTATGAATTTCATGTCAAAAAAATAATAAAAATCACTTTTTTTTTCAAAAAATAATGATTAACTTAAAAATCAATGCAAAAATCACATATTACCAATATTGAACGTATAACAACCCTAATTGAGTGTTTATTCTTTTCATAAAATGTCAAAGTCAAAACATTGCAAAGCTTGATTTACAAGCATAACTTAAATTTAATCAACAATGTCACGTAATCCAAACTCTTCGTCCTCTAGAGTTTCATCATTGTCTTCTTCCACAATATTTTTTGTTTCATTTTGCTCATTTTCCTCTTCTAATGGGTCTTTGATGTCTGCGAAACTCCCAATGTATGTCTTTCCAAACATTCCATGTAATGGTGGTTGGGGTTCCTTTGCCTTTTTTGCCACACGTGATTCACTAAAGTCCCCTTTCTTCAACCCAATTTTTTGCATTGCATCTGGAAGAAATTGAAGAGCATTAATCCTTTGCTGAATGAAATTGCACTGTACTGGATATTTTTCAATTGCAATGCAATTTCTTCCTTTTTGAAGGCAACATGCTAGTGTTGTACCTAATTATCAAGCACACAAGAAATAATGAACTAAATTAGTACAATGATATATTAATTAAAAAATAACATATTGAAATTCAATTCCATATAATAAAACAAACTTGAGCCAGAAAATAAATCCAAAACCCAATCTCCTTCATTTGAACAAATGTCTATAAGATAGTTAATCAATAATTGTGGTTTTTGATAAATGTTAACTATCTCTCATTTTTTTTCTTTGTCTTCGTATGTTAGTTTTCTCACAACAGCATCATAAGTCAGTATTTGGCTATGACTCTTTCTCTCTACCCGATTAAAAATCATAGACATATGGCTATCATCTTTTGCCCAACTATCAATATGGATGAACTCACAATCATTTATAAATTGTTGATCTTCATTGTGAAGAAGATTTGACTTTTTCCTGTAACATGAAATAGTAAAAGTTCAATCAACTTGTACATAAATAAATTTTTCAACATTAATCAAATATACATTTTAAACGTCTTACCATGTAAGCTGCATCCTTGAATTTGTTTTCCCCTTGAATCTTGACAATATCATTGCCAATTGTGTGTCTAAATGAAATGTCACAAATCTCCATAATGGTGATGATGTGACTTCTACAAATCCCGCAACCACTTTACTAAAAGCTTGATAATTATAAGGGTCACTATCATAGTCAATGTTTGGAATATTGAAACCATGGGTAATATCTGCAATGACTAGGGCATAATCCCTTTTAGGTATGAGTTTAGCAATGTCTTCACAGTCGCCTTGTATTACTTGATACTGAATAGTGTCTAGCCCATTCCAAATGAAATGATTGAGAGTTGGATCAAGTTGAATATCCTTAATATGTTGCTTCCTCAGTCTTTCGATCTTTATTTTTTCAATAAAGGTTTTGAAACTATCTGGCACTCCATTATCATCCTTCCTCATCTTTTATAAAATAAACAAATATATGTGTAAGTTATAAATTAAAAATAGTACACATGTGAATAAAAATGAATGTATAAATCAAGATACCTTTTTAAATGCAAGATAAAAAGCTTTTAATGTTGATGTAGAACTTGAATCTGGATAGTTGCATACGACATCATCCCAACTATCTTCATTCAACAATCTAACCATTTGTTCTTGAATTTTCATGTAAACTTTGTGACTGCATAGATAAAGTAACAAAAAGTAAATATAATGATATGTATAACAAATACTACCAAGAACAACATGTTTTATTTAAAATATAATTATAATCTAGAAATAAATAAAAATATTTCAACAAACTTACTTTTGAAATTCTTCAGACATTTCCTCCAATGATAATTCCCCTGACCTCACACGAGATAATATTGTTTTGACAATTTTTTCATCTTTCACTCCTTGCATCGCCCTCCAAGGTGTGATAGTCATATTGTCTGGAAGCTGCTTCATTTCAGGAGCTAATTTACTGTTGCCACATATGAATGGCTTAGACTTTTTGACCTTCTGGTTTTTAATGGCAATGTCTTCCCACATGCTAAAAATCTCATCAATCAACCTCCAAACATCTCCAATTCTAAATGCCAATTGGAAAATGTTATAAACACCTCTGAATAAATCACTATGTTTGCTGCATTTTCCACCTTTTGAATTGGTTTTCTCTTCAATTTGATATCCTATTTCCATACAACATTCCTTTCGGAAATTTTCAGTAGCTTTTGTCCTATCCCCACCACATTTTTCTTCAAATTCACTATGAATAAATCTAACCCTTTGGATGAAAGTCATAGACATCCTATATTCATTATCTGAATTATGATCCCATGCCACTAACTTTGCTTCTGTATCAGATAAACTAGCGTAAATGATACATTTCATTATTTCAAAACATGGGTTATTATGATATTCCTCCATCAATTGTCTTTGAGCTTCTACAGAATGGTTCCCCCCAAGCACATAATAATTGTATTCAAAACATTTTGACTTATCAAATGCTTCTTTGTTGGGAACTTGAAGTGGATCAACAAGAAGCACATAACTAACCACATGAGCATATGGATTGTACCTCATCAATGTCTTCAAGTTGTGAACATGCAGATGATGTGGCTTTCTAACTTGATATTGACATTTTCCTTCACTTGCTTTATAGGTTTTCCTGACATTAAGCTAAAATGTGCGACCACCATCAATTAAGTTTCTCTTTGTGAAATTCTCTCGAATGACATTTTGTTTTGTTTTAATAATGCCATCTTCAAAATCAGCTCCTGGTGTAATGATTTCTCTGCTTTCTTTTGAAGTTTCACTAGGTTCTTGACTGCTGGTAATGACTGCTTCAAAATCATCAACTTTACTTTTCTTGGTCATAACATTCCCAACAGAGTTATTCTTGGGCATTGTTACTTTTGGATTTTTATGGCTCTTCTCAGTTCCAATGTCGTCTTCAGTAATGACAACATATGTTTCATTGTCAATTTCAACTTCATCGTTCTCAAAAGTAACTTGTTTACCCTTGCTAGATTTATCCACCAGAGACCTTTTTTTCTGATTCTTTGGATGTAGTTTTGTAGCATTATCAATTACTTCATTTTGCCTATTTTTCATATCTTCTTCTGAAACTGAGTAAAAACTGCTGAAAACTTTCATGATATCATTCTCAATGAAATGAATGCCTCCCAACCTAATTGAACAACTTTCAACGAAATTCTGTCGAACAAAATATCATATGTCAATAAAAACCAAAGTTAAAAAATATAGCGAGATACTTTCAAAAACGCAAAATACAAATATAAATAACAATACTTACGATGTTTTGTGTCATCTCATTTATGATTTGACTACACAACTTTGTAGATACCTCTCTCGTGTCATACAATGAATATGATAGTTGGTATTTAACCCTTTCATGTGACTTGGGAGCTTTGGTAAGTACATAAACAACTTCAGTGTCCGGTATCGAACACATATCTACGACTCTTCCCATCACATCAAAAATTCCATTATCATTCGGTATATCGATATATAGATATATATTCACATTTGTGCTTTCTCTTTCTTTCACATACCACATTCTTGATGGAAATTTCACCTCTTTCGAATTCTTCCAGTCTGAAATCATCTTCTTATCACTTGAGGCACTTGAAAGATTTGTAGTCATGAGCTCAGGTGGAGTTCGTTCACCAATGTTTCTTTTAGATGCACCTTTATGAGTCTTTGGTCTAGAAAGATTCACTGAAATTCTCTTTGATGCCATTTTCCTGAAAAATAGAAACACATAAATCAGTAAATAATAAAAACATATTAACTTAAATTAACAATGAAAATATATCATAAATTTTAATCAACAATCGCCCCACCCACCGCCCCTCATATTCCAAAAGGACATGCATTAACATTCCAGTGTAAAAAAAGTAAATCACGAATAAAACATTTTGCTCGGGCGCCCTCACCCAACCCCCCCTGCACGGCATGGGCGCCCTCACCCACTCACTCCCCCCAAGCATCCCAACCCCCCTACCCCGGTGGCCCGGGCGCCCTCACCCGCCCCACCGCTCGGGCGCCCCAGCCCAACCCCCACAACCCTCCCCAGCCCGGGCGCCCCCACCCGCCTGCCCCAACCCTCGCTACTCCCCCCCCCTCCTCCCCTCCCACCCCCACCCACCCACCTGGCTGGCCCGGGCGCCCTCACCCGCCACACCCCGCCCGGTGCCCTCACCCACCCGCTTGCCCGCCCCACCCCATCGGGTGCCCTCAACCGCTCGCCCCACCCCTCCGGGCGCCCTCACTCACCCGCCCCACCCCTCTGGGCGCCCTCACTCGCCCGCCCCACCCCTCCAGGCTCCCTCCCTACCTCTCCCCCAACCCGCCCGACCCCGAACCCCTCACCCGCCCGCCCTCCACCCTCTCACCCGCTGGCCCCAACCCTCCACCCGCTTGCCCTCCACCCCCTCACCCGCCTGCCCGAACCCTCCCGGCACCCTCACCCCTCCGGGCACCCTCGCCCGCCCGCACGCCCCACCCCTTCGGGCGCCCTCACCCCCCCCCTCGCCCGGCGCCCTCACCCACCCGCCCGCCTCACCCGAACCCTCCTTCGCCCGGGCGACCTCGACCCCACCCACCCTCCCTCGGCCCCACGAGCGGGGCTCGTGCAGGGGCCACCCGGGCCGCCCGCACCCCCGCCCGGCAGGCAGGGCGATTTCGGGAATTGCCTTGCTTGCCGGGCGGGGGCATAGGCGGCCCGGGCGTGCAGGCACCATCCCTTGTGCAGGCGCTACCCGGGCTGCCCGCACCCCTGCCTGCCTGAAGGGGCCGCGGGCAGCCTGGGTAGCGCCTGCACGAGGGTGGGTGGAATCGCCTTGCCTGCCGGGCGGGGGCGCGGGCGGCCCGGGTGGCGCCTGCACGAGGGAGGGCGCCCTCGTGCAGGTGCCACTATGGCCGCCCGCGCCCCCACCCGGCAGGCAGGGCGATTCCAGGAATCGCCCTGCCTGCCGGGCGGGGGCGCGAGCGGCCCGGGTGGCGCCTGCACGAGCCCAGCTCGTGGGGCCAAGGGAGGGTGGGTGGGGCCGAGGGCGGAGGGTGGGTGGTTGGGCGCCCGGGCGGAGGGTGGTTTGGGTGACGCGGGCGGGCGGGTGAGGGCACCCGGGGGTGGGTGGGGTGGGCGGGTAAGGGTGCCCGGGCCGGGCAGGTGGGCAAGGGCGGGTGAGGGCACCTGGGCCGGTGGGGGGGTGGGTGGGTGGGGGGGGGGGGTGGCGGGTGAGGGCACCCGGGCCGGGCGGGCAGCTGAGGGGGGCGTGGTTGGGTCGCCAGAGGGGTGGGGTGGGCGGGTGAGGGCACCGGGCCGGGCGGGCGAGTGGGGGGGGGTGGGTGGGTTGGCCGGGTGAGGGCGCCCGGGTCGGGCGGGCGGGTGGGGGGGGGGGGGGGGGGGCTGGTAGGGTGCCCGAAGGGGCCGGGCGGGTGGGTGAGGGGGGTGCGGCGCACCCACAGGTATTAGGCAAATGAGGTTGACCGGGCCCACCATGCTCACGATGGATGTAATTGTTATTTTGGCTCACGAAAATTATTAATTAAAAAAAAAATTATTTTTCATTAAACTAATTTAATATAAAAGTTTTCAAGGAAAAAAATTTAACTTACCTTTTAATTGCGAGAATTCTTCGTTGAATATGTTGTTGATAGCGATTGTTGTTGATAGCAATTTAGCTGCTCCGCAAATTCACAATTCTTTCAACGATTTTCAGAAAGCCTGGATGTGATGTGAGTAATAGTGATAATGAAATTTTAATATGTAAGTGAAGTTACGGAGATGTTTTACTGTACAATTAATATGGGATAATTTGTTTTACAATATTATAAAGTGAATATTATAGATTTGTTTTACAACGGGTTGAATGTGGGATAATTTGTTTTAAAATATTATAAAGTGAATATTGTAGTATTGGAAAGCGAATATTATATGGTTTAACTATTATAATAATTAATGTAGAAGTTGTAGTGTACAATTTTAATTATGATTTTATAAAAAAATTTAGTTTGCATTTTTTAATAAATTGTAGAACAAATTAATGAAGGTAAATAAATTTAACAGACTTTTTGGAGGGAAATATTTTCGCGAAACTTTTTGGAGGGAAAATATTTGGAGGAAAAATTTCATTCTTTAAGCTATATAATATCTTTAGGAGACTCTCCATTTGTATCATTCAACATCTTCTATTTTAAAGGGATGGATTGTTCTAATAATGAAGTTTCGATTTATACACTATCAACTTCTTCATTGTGTAACAACTCTATTCATATTAATGAATATAGTGGGAATTATTCCACTATGAATAGAAAGTCAATTCTTCCACTTAGTCCTGATTCTAAGGACTATGAGAGTGGCACTCATGAAAAAGGGGATGGAGAAGTTCAAAAGGGCGGAGTGCCATGATGTCCACTTAGTCCTAATTCTGAGGACTATGAGAGAAGAAGTTTTGAAGAGCATGATGGTGAAGTTCAAAAGAATGGAGGGTCACGGTGTCAACTTAGTCCTAATTCTGATGACTATGAGAGCAGCAATTTTGAAGAGCATGATGGTGAAGTTCAAAAGAATGGAGTGTCACGGTGTCCACTTAGTCCTAATTCCGAGGACTATGAGAGCAGCAGTTTTCAAGAGCATGATGGTGAAGTTCAAAAGAAGGGAGTGTCATGGTGTCCACTTAGTCCTAATTCTGAGGACTATGAGAGCAGCAGTTTTGAAGAGCATGGTGGTGAAGTTCAAAATAAGGGAGTGTCACAGTGTCCACTTAGTCCTAATTCTGAGGACTATGAGAGCAGCAGTTTTGAATAGCATGATGGTGAAGTTCAAAAGAATGGAGTGTCACAGTGTCCACTTAGTCCTAATTCTGAGGACTATGAGAGCAGCAGTTTTGAAGCGCATGATGGCAAATTTCAAAAGAATGGAGTGTCACGGTGTCCACTTAGTCCTAATTCTAAAGACTATGAGAGCAGCAGTGATGAAAAGCATGATGTTGATTTTCAAAAGTATGAAGTGTCAAAGTGTCCACTTAGTCCTAATTCTAAGGACTATGAGAGCAGTAGTGATGAAAAGCATGATGTTGATTTTCAAAAGTATGGAGTGTCACTGTGTCCAGTTAGTCCAAATTCTAAGGACTATGAGAGCAGCAGTGATGAAGAGTGGGATGATGAATTTCAAAATATTGGAGTACCACAGTGTCCACTTAGTCCTAATTCTGCGGACTATGAGAGCAATAGTTATGAAGAGCGTGATGATGAATTTCAAAAGAATAGAGTGTCACTGTGTCCTCTTAGTCCTAATTCTAATGACTATGAGAGCAGCAGTGATGAAGGACATGATGATGCACTTAGTCCTAATTCTAATGAGTATAAAGGTAGCAGTGACAAAGGATGGGATGTAGCATCTTCAATAAGTAAACAGTCACATTTTCAACGTAGTCCTAATTCTATGGACTATGAGAGTAGCACCGGCAATGCATATGAGGAAGAATATCCATTAAACATCGAGTCAGATTTTCCATTCAGTCCGAATTCTAAGGACTACTACAGTAGCACTAAAGAAGCGGAAGATGAAGAATATCCTCCAAGTCAATATTTGAAAATCAGAGCTGATCATAGTGTGGATAACATTCCTATTAATGATGATGAAAAGCCTTATACAAATGATGATCAAATGATGGAGATGTTGCCAGAAATATTGTATCAAGGAGTAGGAGCAGACCTTTTCGTATCAATGCAAGTTGTTCTAGTTATACAAGGGGTGGAGCAGAACATCTGACGAAAAGAAGTTCTATCAGTGCTCTCATTTCAAGTGAATGTTGCCAAAAAGATTGCTTGAAACATATGGATTTCAAATTTGCATTAGAAAGCAGGAAGAGATATTTGTCAATGAATAAAAGCATGCAAAATTCATATTTAGTTGGGTGCATGCAATCTACATTGTCAGGTTATGACTATCATATTGGGACTTTTTTTATCTGTAGAAAAGGTTTCAAAATGTTTCATTCGATTGGGAATTTTCGTCTCTCAAGAATTCAAGAAAATTTGGAAAAGGATCCCACATTTTATTCAGAAGTACGTCATAAAAGACAGTTTGGTCCATTATCAAATACTGCAATGTCATGGATGAAAGATTTCTTTTCAAAGCATGGAGAGTGTATGCCAAATAGAGAGACAATACATATTACAGATAATTTTTCAAGACGATAAATCTACAACTTATACAAAGAATATGCAAAAGGTGCTGAGGGACATGGCCGGTTTATTACATATCAATATTTTGTGAAGGCATGGAAGAAAGAATTCAACAATGTCCGTATTCTTAAGAAGACAAGGATGGGGATTTGCAGTACATGTGCTTCTCTTAAATAAAAAAGGGACAAATGTGAAGGCTTAGAAAGAGGTAAGCGTTCATAACTTTAACTTTTAGAATTGTATAATCATCAACTATGAAAACACATTTCTTAATGAATCTCTTTTATGTTGTGTAGATTTAATTGTCAAACAACTTCAGGAGCATCGTGAACAACAAACAAACGAAAGGAAGAAGTTGTACAAGCATTGAAAGAAGTGTTATGATAATCCGAATAAATATTTGGGTTTGATAATTGATGGTATGGACCAGAAGAAAACACTTTTACCACATTTTGTTCGCACACCCAAAAATTTACAGGAGGAAAACTTTATTCAATTTCACTTGGTCGGTTGTATGGTCTTCAATGGGAAAATGTTGTCAAGGGTGTACTTCACAGCTCCAAATATTCATAATGATGCAAATCTGACCATAACCATAATTCATGATGTGATTTCTCATTGGTCTGGTAATCTTCCTGAAGTTTTGTATCTACAATTGGACAACACTTGCTGTGAAAACAAAAATCAGGTTGTTTTTGGATATCTAAACATGCTCGTTGAATTGGGAATTTTTCAAAAGATAAAGGTTGGTTTCCTTCTTGTTGGGCACACTCATGACCATATTGATCAGATGTTCAGTCATTTTTCAGTCACATTGAGGAGGAAGGAAGTTGGGAGCTTGCCATCACTAATTGAATGTATTAAGAAATCATACAAGCCAGAGCCTACTTTTGATGTGTTGGAAGAAACTGTTGACATGCGAAGGTTTATTCTGGGATCATATGGTGAGGGGAAATGCATTGACAACTTAATGACATTAGCTTCCAACATCAATTTCGTATCAAAAAAATTGATGGGAAAAGACTAATATGGGGCAAGAAGTATTCAACTAGTACAGAATGGGCACCATCATCAGGATTGCAATTTTTGAAGTTCATTCCAGATCATCCAATATTTGCATCAAAAATATTGTTATTACAATCAGTTGGTGAAGTTCAGAATGCACGTAGACAGAATAGGGCTATAAATTATTCTAATTGCCTGGAAGAAATTAAAAAATGTATTAGATATATATATATATATATATATATATATATATATATATATATATATATATATATATATATATATATATATATATATATATATATGAGTACTTTGACATTGCCGATTTAGTTTGGTGGGAGTCGTTTTTCAATAATCAAAGTGATATCATTTCGACAACAATAAATGAAGACATACCTTTGAAAAATCTATTTATTTGGCCACAAAATGTGTCGAATGAACATGAGGAAGTAAACATCGTTGAACAGCAACAATCTCAAGGTATTATTAATTCTTCACAGGCAACGGAAAGGGAGATGTATATTGGTTCCAGAAGATCTCGTGCACAACGTGAAGCCATGGAACACCTTTATAGGGGTTCAGTACATGATATTAAGGAGGTTTGCGTGATTGCAGAGCTAGCAGATGGAGATCCCAATGGCTATCCATTTTGGGTTGCTAAAGTTATAAAGGTATTTATAGAAAATGAGGATGTTACAAGTGTTGAAGTACATTGGTATGCCACAAATACAAACCCATTCAATGGTGTGTATAAGCTAGAGATGGTAGTTTACAAAACAAATGGCGGAAAAAGAAAAAGAAAGGGTACAAATGTAAATCGCCGCCGCATAGACATATTAAAATTGGAGGATGTAGACATACTGTTTATGACTTCAATTTAACAAAGAGAGGAACTCTTTGCTTCAAGACGATAGAGATTCTGAAAAGGTTGTTACCAGAAGGAACAGTGTTGACATGGGAGTCACCTAAAACCAGTCGTAGATCTAGAAGAATTTTGAAACCTGAAATGTTGGGCATGCATGTGGACTCAGATGGGGCACTAGTTGATGAAAGAGAAGAATATGGAACATGTTCATCAGCATCCAGTCACTCATCTGAAGATGTGAATTATGATAGTGTGCCAGAAAACATGAGTGATTTTGAATAATTGTTTAAGACAATTTATATAACTGATGTATGCATCGTGTCTTCAAATAAAATTAATGTTTTCCATATGATGTTAAATGAGAAGTTATGAGGCATTTTTATGTTGTTGGATTATATGTCTTAATTATGATAAATTTTATTGTTTAAAATATCTACAATGCAATATTAAATTAGAGATATAAAATATGTTTTATTCAATATACAAATAATGACTTTTGAATGCATTTAGTGATGTAATTTGTTCATAATGTCATGGTCTTTTAATTTTATAGTTGAAAAAATTTCAATTTTTTTTGTATCTAGCATGTTATGGTTGAAAACATGTTAAATTTATACTTAGGAAAGAAAAATGATATTCTACCAAAAACATTAGTGTGTTTTTTCCATGAGAGGTAGTTAGGACTACCTCTCATGGAAATGGTCATACATGAATGACTTACTTAACGCAGTTGAATCCCAAAATGATATCTAATATAATGCACTGCGTAAACCCCCATACTTAAATTAACAACTTTGTTTGACACATAAAAATTTGGTTTTATAAGCATTTTTTTAAAATTTTGAAAATTGACCCTAAAAAAAAATCATTGTTCCAGTGTCATCACATTCATTTTGAAGCTATATTTTGCACGAAAATTTGATAGTAAATTTTGTAGTCACTGCCAATTTTAAAACATGTTCAAAATTGACGCCTAAAAAATAAAAACATCGTTCCAGTATACACACTTTTCGTTTTGAGCACTGTTTTTGATGTTTTTTTGGGGTTTTTTGGCCAGAGTTCCCGTTTTGAGTTTATAGTTCCCGTTTCAAAGTTTACATTGTTCATACTGTCCTCCTTTGCAAGTCTCAAACCTCAGCTCTTCATGTCAAGCTTTAAAAATGAGAGAAAGTCTTTGAAAATCTATAAAACTCTGGTTCCACACTTTCTCTTACCATTACCTGTGGTCCCACACCCCTTGGTCATGTTACCTGCGGACCTGCCCGCTCTGTCTTTAAAGGAGTGGGTGCGGACCCCTGTGAGAGTAAAAAAGGCGCAAGTTTATTCTTAAAAACTCACTTTGGGTTAATTCTGGACACTTCTAGAAGGAATCTTGATGTGGTTGGTTCGCTCCTAGGTGGTTCATGCATCCCATAACTAAAGGAGCTAGCCCCTTGATGAGAGGAGCTTATCCCTTTGAAGGAGGACTTTATCCCTTTGAAGGTGAACCTAGTAACTTCCCTCCTCTGCACTATAAATTGAGGCATTGGGCTGGATGCTAGAGAGGTTAAAAGCTGAACATTTTTTAGGGTAAATGCTGTTGGAATTGAGACTTCCTAGTTGAGCTTGAGAGGAGAGATTACATACCTTTTATCTTCATTGGGAAGAGAGTGAAACTTGTCAAAGTAGAGGAGATTCTTGCTGGACCTTGGGAGGAGCTTGTACAACATCAAGGCACTAAGGTTGTAAAGTTCTTCTTTGATTAAAGTTAATACAATCAGATTCATTTTTCTCAATAAATTGTCTTCTATGATTTATTTCATGAATTCCTTGATCATCATGATAAATATGGTTCATTATATTGGCTATGCAGGTGCTGTTTGGTATGTGTGCCTGTTTGTGTTTGCAGATTCTTCAAAAGGGAGCTCATTTGGACAAACGGAGTGTGGCTTCCACAAACTAGAACTGGACCTGAGGTAGGCCTAAAACATCTATTATCCTTTAGTTATAAATCGCATATTTAGAGAAAGATAGAATTTGTTTGGTTTGCTTGTCGCTAGATATCATTAGTCTTGTCTGCAAGAACGATTTATCCGCCCGACAAAATGGCAACTCCACTGGGGACTTGAATCTTTGGTTTTTGCCTTTGCTTTTACTTTGACTTGAGAAACTGTTTCTCTGTTTCTGGTTTTTACTTGCTGTGTGGGATTGGGTAGGTTTTTAGATTTTGAATTGTTTTTTGTTTTTTCATATTTTTGAGAGTGGACTGCACCTGTTGTTTGTAACACAATGCAGACATACCCACATTGTTCCTTTACTACACAGTGCGGTACTGCACCTGGTTATACCAGGGGACTGCGGACCCTGTCAAACTTTTGAAAAAACTAAAATCTTTTCATCTAGTTAAGCTTAGGATTTGTTTATTTTGTTTAGCCTCTGCCCAGATCTACACGTGTCTTGTCAGAAACTTTTTGTGAGTGAATTCCATTAGCATTTAGGTTTTAGGTGAATTTCTAGAAGTTTTGTGTGCCTAGCTTGATTTTCATTTGGTCTTTGTAGTAACTCAGAGCTTAGAAGCTTTAGAAACCTCAGATCACCCTGGTTTTTGCTGGTCTTCTTATGAGTCTGACTGATTTGTAAAATCTGCCTTTTTTGAGGAATACATCTTATTTTTCTCTTTGCGAAGCTTCGAAAGAACTTGTTTTGAAAGTTTTGGATTTCATTTTTAAAAAAGAAAACAAAAGCTGGTTGTTTTTTGATTAATTTGTTATTCTGAACAAGTTAGTCCTTAGTTTGCTCATAACTAAGTAAAACATCCTTGAAAAGAAATTTTGTAAGCTTTTTACTTCAATTAGTTTTTTAGAATTTATAGATCTCAAGATTAGATTTTAATAGTTTTGAGTGTTTTAAAAAAAGGATCTCTTTTGAAAAGGTTTGTTTTTGTAGTTTTTGATTGTTGAAAAAGAAAAAGGATTTTTCGTGAGCATAATTAGTAGTCTTGTTTTTGAGTTTATTGAAAAAGACAAAAAGTTTTTCTTTTCATTTGTTTGTTAAGGAAAGATTTGGTTTTTAAGCATTTGCATTCTCAACTCTTTCTTTAGCTGGAAATTCATTGAAGAAAAATGATTGTTTATCATCTTAGGTGCATTTTTAGTGTTTTGGAGTCGAGTCTTCACACCATAAAGTTTCATCTCCGCACCTTTTGACTTAAGAAAAAACCAATAAAAATCACGCTTAAAGTAAAATCTATCTAGCAATATTTTTATTTCTAGGGCTCTTTATCACCAACATAGCTTAGGCTAGTATCTTGGAGTAGGGAGTAATCAACTCTCCAACATAGTAAAATAAACAAGTAGTTGTATCTTGCGGTAGGAGATAAATTCCAATTGTTACATCTATGCTCTGGGAAGCTCCTCTTAAAGGAGTCAAGTATGAGATTGTATCCGAACCAGTGGGGTAGTCAATCCTTCCTCATTGGGGACGATAGAAGATATACACGTATTAAAAATGGTAAACCTTGGATTAACCATTGTCGAGGAGCCTGGGGTCACTTGTTGGTAAACCTTGGATTATGTCAAGGAGCCTTCAAGGGGATTGAGCTTGCTACTCTGCCCTTGCGTGTGTATCGGATCACAGACTATTCCCCTAGGTATATTTGTTTCCGTTGGTAACCATAGTGACCATAATCTATAGGATTCTTTCCTAAGGTGATGGTGGAGGGAAGATCCCACTGTACCTGGAGCAGACGTCGACTAGACTCACTTGGATTTTTTGGGGGTTCTCTTCATTCGAGACAGTTTAGTGGAGAAACTTGTGCCAGTCTATTCATTAAGGAGGTTGTCGGGGTAACTGTTCCAACCGCCATTTCTGTATTGAACTCTGCGACGTTGGATTTCATCACCAACTAGTGTTTTCGGTATGGAAAGTTACTGTTTGTGTGTGGTTTGACCTCCTAGATTATTTAGGCGTGTGATTCAAAATTGTTTGGTTCTTTAGAGACTTTAGGTGGTTTTCATTGAGATTTTTCTTTTTTTGCGTGTGAAGTAATTAAAATTTTTAATCGTGGCTGAATTACCGAGGCAGTCCCGTAGACTTCAGGGCCAACCTCCTGATTTTTCACCAAGGCAGCTTGAAGGGATACGAGCTCTTGTATATCTTAGTGACAGTAGAGTTGGGTCACCTAAAGAAGGAGAATCTTCTTTAGCTGTACATCCTGATTATCAAGTTCAGGCACCAGAGTATATTATCGAATTTGTTTCATTTTATGAAGTTACTGGTAGTTTTTCTTCTACTAGTGAATTAGCCGAGGAACCTGAAATATCTAAACTTGAAACTGAACCTGCTGCTACTCCATCATTAGGATTTGCCTCTCCAACTTCCAATGGTCTCGGTTCACCCAGGGTAGAAAGAGTCATTACCCATAATCTTCCTTCTGGACTTATTGGTATTGAAGAACTTGTTACTCTAGAAGAAGGTATATCCATCCCAGAAAATCAACCAGCTATAGAACTTAGGGAATGTGAATTGATCTTTTACAGTCCACCTAGGAGGGATGCTTGGTATCTTCCATTGACCAATTTTTTGGAAAACCCAGGACTAAATTTTTCACCACCTAGAGGTTATTATCCTCCTTTGAATATGTCGGGATAGTCATCCACGTTTTCTAAATCTCCAAAAACATTTTTATATGGTGGTCCTTTTGTTCCCTCTGGGTATTAGTCACTTACTGGTACTTTTTCGGGAGCATCTCCTCAACCTGTTGATCAAGGGTTATTAACTGGTAATAACGGAACTAAGCCGTTGAGTGTAGAAGATATTCTTATGATGTCAGGTACCATTCCAAATCTGCAACCTCAATGTAGTCAGTTACCGCCTGGGGGGCAACCTCAAGGTCCTCAATTATCACCTGGGGGTAACCCCAAGGTACCTAATTACCGCCTGGGGGGCAACCTCAAGGACAATGCATACCTTCGGGATAGTACATTCCTCAAGGTCAACCCAAGACTCAGTATGTACCTCAAGGTCAACCCCAGTGTCAATATGTACCTCAAGGTCAACCCCAGTATCAGTACGTGCCTCAAGGTTATCAACCTCAAGGTCAGTTCAAAATCCAAGGTTTCCAACCACCTTTAGGTCAACCATTTGTCCAAGGAACTGGAAATGTATCTTTGAATTATCAACCCTACTCTCAACCTGGTTATGGTCCTCAATATGCTCAACCTTCTATGGGTCCATACCCCGGAATGAACGTAGTGTGGGATACATCTCAATCCCAACAGATCTTGCAACCGAATGTGCAATTGTCATCTCAATCTAGACAACCCTTGGTTTCTGGTTCAACCCAACAACCTGTCCAGCCTACTATTCAAACTTCTGCACCTTCTGTAGTTTCTCAGCCTGGGCCTAGCTCGCCTCGAAATCCGCCTCAAACGACTGCGGAAACTGCTACAACATCTGTTCCATCTACCCCACCTACTTCTGGAGTATCGATAGCTCCGGTTTCCACTATTCCTGCATCAACTCGTCAAGCATCTTTACCTCAGTCTGGATCCACAATTCAGACTTCAGTTCAAATGCCTGTAGGACAACCTGGTCCAAGTACGGTTGTCACAAGTCAACCTCAATTTACTTATCAACTGTACCAGGGACAATACCAATTCGGTCCTGTTGTGCAGAACCCAGTCTATCAGTATCAACCATACCCTGGATATACTTATCAGCAACCTCAACAACCCCAGTATGGTTCGGTTAATCCTGGTTTTCCAGGAGGATATAATATCCCAAATGCAATTCCAATTCCTAGTTATCCTGGATATTCTCCTCCTGGGGCTGGTCTCATGACCCAGGGTTTTCGAGACCCTAATCGTCAGTTACCATTCAATGCAACTTCGGACTTTCCTAACTTGTCGCGCCTTACGAACGATCCAATTAATTATCTTCTGTTTTGGCCGCCAATGCCGAATAAGTTGCCCAGTGACATCCCAAAGTTTGAAGGTAAATCAAGAGAGGATTCGTCGAACCATGTGATGACTTATCACCTCTGGTGTGCATCTAACTCCATTTCAGATGATTCATTTTGTTTACGACTTTTTCAGCGCACTCTAATTGGTCTTGTGGCCAAGTGGTACATTGAGTTACCGTGAGCCACTTTTTATAACTTTAGTCAGTTAGCTACTTCGTTTTTAACTCATTTTCAGTTTCCTGTCAGATATGAAAATGGCACAGAATTATTAACTTCATTAAAATAGTCAACGTCCACTTATATTTTAGATCACATTCATGAATGGAGACATCGACGGCGTTTAGTAAAAGTTTTTATTCCGGATGAAATCTTAGCAGAATGGTTTGTTAAATCATTACTACCTAAAATCACTGAGGATGTAGCTAAGGCAGGAGTCGTTACTAAAGAGCAAGTAATTTCTCAAGCTCAGTACCTTGATCTCGTTTATACGTAGTTAGGTACCTTACACGAGAAAATCCCCGACCTTCCTAAACAAAATCAAATAACTGTAGCTCCTTCAGGGTCTCATGCCGCTAATGGTATGATTGGTACAGTTAATACCAAAAGTAAGATGAAATCTTCCAAGAATTCTTCTCCTATCATAACTTTACCAGATTCCCCGACATGAGATTCTTCCGCAGAAATTTCTACCGATATGAATTAATGTTGTAGAGTCATCTATGGCCAAATCAAAATCTGGTGGTAAGAAGAAGGGGAAGAAGAAAAATAAAACAGATAAAAATTTGAAAGAGAACCAGAAAAACGGAATCTACTGATGAGAAACATAAACCTCGTTATCCTTGTCTCATTTGTGACGAAGAGAATTTTACAAGAGACTGCCCTTATCGCGCTGAGGTTGCGAAAATTTTCAAAGGTTCTCAAACGCCTGCTGTTTTCAAGGATCCTTTTCCTAGTCAAGACAGTAAGATGATAGGTTCTTCCTCAAATGCCTCAGAAGAACCCATAATGATGATGTCCCATGTTAGGATTGCGACACGATCGCAAGATTATGGAAGTAAAAGTCCTGTTGGTGGTAAGGAAGCAGAATCTTCTAATTCGAACCCATCAACTTCAACTCCTGGTTCTGATCCACTATAGATCGAGAAACCTAACCCATACTTAGTAATCAAACCGCCCGCCAAGGGTATACTTCGAAGGTCAGCTTTCAATCCACATGCGAGAGCTGATCAGAACTATAACATTGTTGAATATTTGGCTATTTCACCTTCGGCATTGTCAACTTTGGAAGTGCTGCAATCATGTCCAGCACAGCGTAAATTGCTATTGTCGGATATAGGAGCTGTTGATATTCAAGACTCGAACCTTATAATTTTCGATTTAGAACATAGTACACCTCACTTACCTCATCAAATGGCTTTCCAGATTCCAGTGTTAGTAAAAAACAGACCTTGCTATAGGACTGTAATTGATGAGGGAGCTTCAATGTGTATTATGTCGATCTAGTGTTGGATATCGCTTGGTTCTCCTACACTTAATCAACCCCCAATGATTCTAAAGGATTTTGATGGCCGTGGGTTCCATCCTTTTGGCATTCTACAGGATTTACCTATAGGGGTTGAAGGAAAAACTGTTAATTTAGATGTGGAGTTGGTTGATGCCCCTCTATATTACAACCTTCTCTTGGGTCGTAGTTGGTCTTAGGCTATGACTACTGTTGTTTCATCGGTCTTTCAGCTTATAAAGTTTCCTCATAATGGAAAGATTGTAACTATATACCAACTAACTTACTTTTCATCTGACCTAGCCTCTTCTGAAAGTATCCAGCATGTCGACAAAACAACTATCCCTTATAAGGATGTTGGAGTATGACTAGTTAAAGATTCTGGATTTCTAGGAACTTTTTCCTTCCTCCTCTTAACGTATCGCCTTCTACTGTAACCATTCGTATGATTTCATCAGACACCATTGTTTATGATGATCCTTGGATCGTACCTTTCGAATCTGAGATGGATTCATTTGGTGATGCTATGCCTTTGAGTCCCTATGAAATTGCGTATCAGGCCATATAGTCGTTTTCCGACCCTTAACCGAAATTGACTTAATGAATATGGTCCATGAGGAATCACTTTCAACATCAAACTCAGATTCAATAACTTTTTCCCAACTTGTTCATACTGATGAGCAGATCCGTGAAATCTTGTATGTTGATGATTTACCATGGGAAGATCTTCATCATAGATCTTCGTTTTTACCTGAGATTGATCGCTTTGAAAATGATTTTTCATCTATTTTTACAACTGATTATGTCAAGGAACCTAAGAATCCATTGAAAAATCCTGATTCTGAGTTAAATTTGGGAAATATTTCTCGAACTATTCCTATTGACATTTCGGTTAAACCTGGAATTGTCAAAAACTTTCATATAGGTGCCTCTTGTACTGAAGATGAAATTCAAACATATAAGGCCCTATTTCAAGAATTCCGAGACGTGTTTGCCTGGTCATATGAAGAAATTCTAGGATTTGACCCAGCAATTGTTGTTCATGAAATCAAAACTTACCGGGATGCTAAACCCGTCCAGCAACATTTGTTTCAGATCCACCCGTGAAAAGACGCTGCTATTAAAGCAAAAGTTGAAAAATTACTTAAAGCAGGTTTCATTTATCCAATTCCCTTAACAGATTGGGTATCGAATATCATTCCTATTAACAAAAAACAAGGGACAATAAGAATATGTATCGATTACAGGGATATTAATCGAGCCTGTCCAAAAGACAATTATCCGACTCCCTATATCGATCAAATCCTTGATGATTGTGCCAGCAGTGAAATGTTCTCCTTTATGGATGGTTTTTCCAGTTACAACCAAATCAACATTCTACCTGATGATCAACCAAAAACGGCTTTCATTTGTCCATGGGGAATGTTTGCTTATTGAAAATTAACTTTTGGGCTGAAGAACGTCGGTGCACCTTTTCAAAGGGCCATGTCTTACGCGTTTCATGACATCAAGCACATTGTGCAACCTTATCTCGATGATTTACCTCCTCATTCATTACGTAGAGCCGATCATCTCATTCATTTACGAGCAATCTTTATGAGATGTAGGCATTATCGAATTAGGTTGAATCCACACAAGTGTGTTTTCTGTATAGAAACGGGTTGGTTACTGGGATTTGTTGTTTCGAAAGCTAGCATTCATGTCGATCCCTCAAAGGTTGAATCTATTGTCAAATTGCCTCCTCCTTTGACTCTTCGCCAACTCCAAAGTTTGCAAGGGAAAGCAAACTTTTTACGTTGATTCATTCTTAACTATGCCAAGATAACAAAGGGTTTTACCAGGTTGTTGAAACAGAATACTCCATTCTTTTGGGATGAGATAGCTGACAAATCCTTTGATGCACTAAAACACGCGTTGACCCATGCACTGTTATTGCATCCTCCCAACTACAACTAGGACTCCTTATATCTCACCGCTTCTCATTCCACCATAAGAATGGTGTTAGTTCAGGAAGATGAATTCGGTAGTGAACATGTAATTTATTACCTTAGTCACACTTTGAATCCAACTGAGCTAAAATATTCACATGTGGAGAAATTGGCCTTGGCAGCTGTTCAAGCTGTCCAATGATTTCGTCATTACATTTTACTACGCAAAACTACTGTAATTTCCGATTGCAACCCTATGATCTATATTTTGACCAAACAATTGCTAGGGGGAAAGTATTCCAAATGGATTGTAATCCTACAGGAATTTGACTTGGAGTTTAAAGAATTTATGTCAAAGAAATGTTTAGTTTTTGTGGAGTTGATGTGTGACTTCCCGCGTACTGATACTGAAACTATGGCGGAAGAGCCCATTGCGAATGAATCCTTGTTTCTAATCAGCACTCTTGATCCATGGTATGGAGATATCATCGTTTATCTCCAAACCCAATCCTTTCGGCCTGAAATTTCAATATCTCAGCATTGGAAAATACGATTCCAATCCCAACAATTCAAAATTATTGGAGATACACTTTATCGTCGTGGGGCGGACTCTGTTTTTTGACGTTGTTTAATTCATGAGGAAGCTGAAAGGGTTCTAAATGATTGTCACTCTGGAGCGTGTGGCGGTCATATGTCTGGGTTTGCCACAGCACAAAAGATATTGCGCGCTGGCTATTTTTGGCCGTCTTTGTTTAAAGATTGTATTAACGTGGTCCGAAAATGCCACAACTGCCAAATTTTTTATCAAAAGATGTGCACTCCACCTGCTCCTCTCCACCCTATAATTTTCGTCGGTCCTTTTTCGAAATGGGGTATCGATTTTATTACATGTAACCCTCACTCAGCCGGGGGGCATGCGTATATCATCCTTGCGGTAGATTATTTTACCAAGTGGGCCGAGGCAATGCCTACATTTTCGGTAGACGGAAAAACTGCTGCGATTTTCATTTTCAATCATATAACTTCTAGGTTTGGTGTTCCACAAGCGATTATCATTGATCATGGGCATCATTTTCGAAATATTATGATGACTGAACTAACAGATCAACTTGGCCTACGTCACGATAGTTCTACTCCATATTACCCACAGGCTAATGGTCTGGTTGAAGCCATCAACAAAGTTATAGTCATTATGATGCAACGAATCATTGGGATTCATAGGTTGAATTGGCATAACATGTTATTTTCAGTGCTTTGGTCGTATCGAACCTTAGTGAAAACATCAACTGGTTTCACTCCTTCCCAACTAGTTTACGGTTTGGAAGCTGTGTTACCCATTGAATGCGAAATCCCATCATTGCAAATGGCCATAGAATTACTTCCAGCCATTTCCGAAGAGGAAAAACGTTTGTTGTACTTGGCTCATCTAGATGAGAATCGACGTAATGCTACACTAGAAATCGAAGCTCATGCCAAATGTATTAAAGCTCAGTATGATCGAAATGTTACACCTCGTAATTTTTCGGAAGGAGACCTAGTCTTACTGTACGATCAAGAAAATGCTAAGTTGGGTGCTGGAAAATTCATACCCATGTGGCATGGTCCTTATGTTGTTAAGCGAAAGCTGGCAAAAGGGGCCTATGAATTGGTAGACTTTGACAGAGTCTCTTTAGGTAAACCCAGAAATGGTCTTTACCTGAAGAGATATTATGCTTAAATCTGGGTGTGGAGATTTTAGTTAGGTTAGTTTTCTTTCTAGCTGGTGTGTTTTAGATTAGAAAAGTGTGCTTAGTTTAGAGAGTGTTTTTGTCATTATTCCTGCTTATCTTGATTTTACTCTTGATATTGCAGATGTCGACGTCTCTCCAAACATACATTGGTTTTGCTGATGGTGCTTGTCGTAATACACGGAACATTTCTTCCGCAGCTTGGGTTATCTATTCGCCCTCTGATGAGTTAGTATCTATGCCTGGGGTAAGCCTCGATCAAACAACGAACAAAATTGCAGAGTATAGTGCAGTGATTGAGTTATTATCTGAATCCATCTCATTTGGGATTCGGAGTTTGATTGTGAGGTTAGATTCTGAACTTGTTGTATTGCAGCTTAATAGAGTTTATGCCATTAGAAATCCAATGTTATTGAGATTATTTTTGAGAGTTCATCTCTTGGAACGTGAATTTGACTATATTGAATATCAACATATTCCAAGATCTTTAAATACATTAGCAGATGCAATTGCTTCTCGAATGTTAAGTAGATATTTGCAATAATCAAATAGGTAAATTTAAAAACATTACATAACATGTTTTGCAAGGTAGCCGATAATAGTGATATAGCATAGCATAGAAGTGTGTCAAATATACATCGTCTTCAATCATAGGTTGAAAAACACCTTATGATCGGCAAAAATGATAGTGCAAAAAGCAAAAATGTCATATGAGTCTACAACCGACGATCATCCTATCACTGGTGATGATCATGATAAGAAACCACTGTATGGGCCACCTTACAAAGGAACCTCCTAAAAGGTCATGGGACCGCAATCACATAGCATTGTAGCCTAAGAGGAATGTCATTTATGCTGGTCTATGGAATGTTTGTTGTTAATTGCTCTAAATGGTTTTCCAATTCGGCCAGGGTCTCTGTAGATTTGTCCCGTGGGGCTGGTGCTGCTGCAGCTGGCTGTTTCCTCTCATAGGGTCGGAGAGTGGTTGGTCGTCGTGGACCTACATCTGCATTTGAAACTTTTTACTATCAATTTTAGGACGATTCAAAAAATAAAATTAAATTAGAAAATGTTGAAAATAATTTTACTTGAGTCATCCCATTGCTCTCCTGGTGGAAGATCCATGTCTGGGTCACCATGATAATCCATCCCAGCATAAGGAAAATCCTGAATAGTGAAAACTTGGTTCTCCAACCAATGAAAATACTCAGGAGGAAATCAAACAACCTTTGAACCCTCCTCAGGATGACGGGCCATAACTGCAACCCAACGCATCAGTTTGGGCTCTCAGGGAAGTCCAGCTTCAACGAAAAGATGTTGTGGGACCAACATTGGTACCCTCTCTAGACCAAAGCTCACAACTACGAAACCATATCCAAAGTTTTTCAGTTGTCCGTTCTTTGCTCTAGTCAGTTGGCCTTTTACATTAGCCAACACAGCTTCGCACCAATTGAAGACAGTGCCTCGAAAGCAGTCTACTGCCATCCGAATTTGGGATCCAGTGGCCATATGCAGTGCTATACTTCCGCAGAGTCTGGTGACAGCAAATGCAATAACTTTGAGTTCAGGACGGGAAATGGTTTTGATATCAATCCCTTTGTCCTTGGTTTGGTCGTTACAAAACTGTAGCCAAAGGCTATCAACAGACTGGCCACCTGGCCTAGTACCAAATAATGAAACACTGGTCCTGCACATTCAACCTGTCTACCAGCCACTGCAGAAAGTCTACTTGGGCCTTCATGTTAGGTATGGCCCAGAATTTATATAGCCCACATGCCCTCAATGCATCTATTGAGGGTTGATGATTTAGTGTGGCAGCATCCACATCTTCGTGCTCCCGTTCCCGCCAGCTAAGCATGATGTGTACCCTACATTCAAAGAAAAGGCGAATTAGAACATCTTAAATCAATGTTTTTGGGCAAATATTGGAAAATTTGGATTTTTAGAACATATGTTGCAGGGACCGCACCCTCTAAGTTAGAGACAGTGCATAGGTCCGCACTCTGCCTAAATAGTGGCTGCAGATCCCTGAATTTTTTCTGCATGCGAAAAATTCGAGGTCCGCAGGTTTCGCATGCTGCGCCTGCGGACCCCTGTGAGCGGACCTTTAAACAAAATTTTTCCAAAAAATCAAAATATAAACCTAAAAACAAAATTTCAAACGGTTGAAATGTAAGAGTAAGGTGATGTGGATTACCTGCAGGTGATGGTGTTCGATTCCAATGGACGGGTTTTCTGCAATCTTCACGAGAAGTTTCTTACCCCAAAGCTCTCTTTCTCACTCTGAAGTCAAACGGTAAAAATGAATTTACAAAAGCCCTTTTTATAAGATTTTTTGAATAAATGAATTTTTAATTTGTTTATTTTTTACTTTAAAGAGGTAACTTTTGAAGCATTTTTATTTATTTTAAACAGGTATGAGTAATGTTTAAGTTTTTGTGTAGGATAACGGATTTTTCAGGCAAAATTGATCATTTTCGACAAAAAACATTAGAGTCACCTTTAACCTCTTTTCTAACTCCTAAAATATGAAAAGATTGCCGAGTTTTTCTTTTTAAGCTCGTTAAAATGAAATTAAAAAGACGGTCCACTTATAGCTCTTTTCTGACCATAAAAAACATGAAAAGATTTCCAGATTTTTGTTGTTTCGAATTCGATATTGGTTATAAAACGACGTGTCATTGATCACTTTTTTACTTTTTCGGATCAAAGACAGTAATTATGAAAAGTACTCCTTGATCGTAATGGTCAAGCGGTTCTCTCAAGTATTATTTTATACTTTTTCAGGCTTGGGAGACACAAATTTACGCAAAAGGACAACCATGCAGTTTTTTTAAGTTTTTTCAGACTCCCTAAAATTGAAAAACGCTGAGTTTCTCATATACTGGACTCGTTAAATTTTAACAGTAAAGGACATGTTCAATTACAAACAGGAATGGACCACTCCTTCTTAGGGTTCGAATTTAAACTAAGTTGGACTCATCCGAAGGATGAGCTTATAGTCAAGCAAACGTTGTCCTCCTCAAGCTTGTCAAAAATAAAGAGGTACTTGCCAGAAATGGTGGGGGAAAAGAGAGAAAAATGAACCTGCTTGTCATACTTTGTATCTTAGAAAAACATTTAACCACTCTTGAACACAACACTTTTGTTCACCTAGGTTGGGAAATCCTTTGCCTAAGAGTTAATCAAACCATATTGAAAGTCTTCAGCCCGTTTTTGGGTATTAGCTTTGGGTCAATTGTCACCAAACCATCTGCAGTGTCGTTATGTGTTCAAGAGGTCAGTGCAAATAAACCATTCATCTGCAAAATATTTTTCATCCATCTTGACCATCACTGATTCAGTCCTTGCAACTATATTTCTTCAAACTTGATCTATGATTTCGTGTTGTTGGATTGCCTACGACGGATCGCTTTCTATCAACTTTAGCTCATTATCTAGAAAGATGATCTAGAAATTGTCAGTGCCTTGGGATCTGCATGCCTTAATGGCAAGTTTCTCGCCTTTGACGATAGGTTTCATCATTGACCTTCGATCAAATGATTCCGTGACATGTTCGACATCAACACATCTATTCACATTTCATGGATTGTACTGAGTACTTTGAGAGCCATTGACATTAAT
This sequence comes from Pinus tabuliformis, assembly GCA_031772625.1. Classification (NCBI taxonomy): domain Eukaryota; kingdom Viridiplantae; phylum Streptophyta; class Pinopsida; order Pinales; family Pinaceae; genus Pinus; species Pinus tabuliformis. The sequence continues at coordinate 165,701,586 of CM062806.1, read as the reverse complement.
GGTGGTTTCTCTCACACTTGTTAACAGTTTACATCATTGAATGGTAATCAAGTGGTTTCTACCATGTTCGAATTCGAAACATTCATTCACATGGATAGAATCGTACTATTTCGGGAAGTAGAAATCAAGACCCTGGATCTAGTTTCCACCATCCAGGTTGCGAGGAATTTTGTATTCATTATACAATGGACTATTCATAAACAGATGGTTGTGTCCATACTGTGTCTACATGTGTCTATACGTGTGATGTATTGCAAGATCATTCCTATATCAGAGCAGTTTAGTTAGTTTTCTAGTCAGTTTTGATCTGAGTATGGGAATGCCTACCTCAGCGATGATATGATCTCATATATATATATTTTGCATTGAATGTTTTTACAGGTTCCAACTAGGCTTACCATGAGATGATCCTAGAAATGATAAATTACTTCACTCTTCTTAGATGATAAATGAAATCCTCATCTACTATAGACTTCGCACTTTAGGGGGCAATCTGTTACACAAAATATTGTCACCATGACTTTCTGCAGTCAGTGTGAGTCTATCACCACTCATACTGTCCTCCTTTGCAAGTCTCAAATCTCAGCTCTTCATGTCAAGCTTTAAATATGAGAGAAAGTCTTTGAAAATCTATAAAACTCTGGTTCCGCACTTTCTCTTACCATTACCTGCGGTCCCGCACCCCTTGGTCATGTTACCTGCAGACCTGCCTACTTTGTCTCTAAAGGAGTGGGTGCGGACCCCTATGAAAGTAAAAAATGCGCAAGTTTATTCTTAAAAACTCACATTGGGTTAATTTTGGATGCTTCTAGAAGGAATCTTGACGTGTTTGGTTCACTCCTAGGTGGTTCATGCATCCCATAACTAAAGGAGCTAACCCCTTGATGAGAGGAGCTTATCCCTTTGAAGGAGGACTCTATCCCTTTGAAGGTGGACCCAGTAACTTCCCTCCTCTGCACTATAAATTGAGGCATTGGGCTAGTTGCTAGAGAGGTTAAAAGCTGAACATTTTTGAAGGTAAATGTTGTTGGAATTGAGACTTCCTAGTTGAGTTTGAGAGGAGAGATTACATACCTTTTAGCTTCATTGGGAAGAGAGTGAAACTTGTCAAAGTAGAGGAGATTCTTGCTGGACCTTGGGAGGAGCTTGTACAACATCAAGGCACCAAGGTTGTAAAGTTCTTCTTTGATTAAAGTTAATACAATCAGATTCATTTTTCTCAATAAATTTTCTTCTATGATTTATTTCATGAATTCCTTAATCATCATGATAAATATGGTTTATTATATTGGCTATGCAGGTGTTATTTGATATGTGTGCCTGTTTGTGTTTGCAGATTCTTTAAAAGGGAGCTCATTTGGAAAAAAGGAGCGTGGCTTCAACAAACTAGCACTGGACCTGAGGTAGGCCTAAAACATCTATTAGCCTTTAGTTATAAATCGCATATTTAGAGAAAGATAGAATTTGTTTGGTTTGCTTGTCGCTAGATATCATAGATACTAGGGAGATCGGTCTTCTCTGCAAGAACGATTTATCCACCCGACAATAACAAAATCATCAAGAAAAGGTCTGAGTACATCATTCATCATTCTCATGAAAGTAGCAGGAGCATTAGTTAAGACGAAAGGCATGACTAGCCACTCATACAATCCCTGCTTTGTTTTGAAAGCAGTCTTCCATGCATCTTGTTCTGCAACTCTGACCTGATGATATCCACTATGCAATTCTAACTTGGAAAAATAAACAGCTTCCTTCAATTGATCTAACAGATCATCTATGAAAGGAAGGGAATAATGATTTTTTATTGTTATCTTATTCAGCACCCGATAATCAATGCACATTCTCCATGAGCCATATTTCTTTCGCACCAAAACGATTGGAGATCCACATGGTGATGTGCTAGTTCTGATAAACCCTTTCTCGAGCAATTCCTGCACCTGCTTCTTGATCTCTGCATTCTCAAAAGTGGACAACTTGTACATTCCAATGTTAGGCAATGGAGCATCTTGCTACAGATTAATATCATGTACTATTACCTTTTTGGGTGGTAGACCCTTAGGCTCTTGAAACAAGACATCATATTCTAAAACAACCTTTTCTAAATCAGCTTGCTACTTAGCATCACAACCCTCAAATACATTGGTTTTATCATGTTTCTTTTCCTTTACAACCATCAGTAAAAATTGCTTGCATGAATTTACAATTTGTTTCATCTGCCCTGAGTTTATGAGAGTATAATTATCCCTAAGCTTATTAGCTCTTACAATATATTCGAATCCATGTTTAACGAGGAGATACTTGTTCTCAGCTCTATAGAAAATATTTTTTCTGTCATATAAGTAGGGACTTCCTAAAAAAATTCCACATATATCCAAATGAATTACATCTAATTCAACCTCATCTACAAATGCTGACCCAAAAGAAAACTTAAGTCTACATTGTCTAGTCACTTGTAGCTATGCTTTATCACTCAACCAACGTAATGGGTATGGTTTCTTGTGAGGTGTAGTTAGTAATCCAAATTTCTTTACAATTGCTTCAGAAATCAAATCTACTTGTGAGCCACTATCAAACAAAGTGTCTATCTTTTGGTGCTTGGAAATAACTCGAATCTGGAAAAGCTCATGTATTTTTCTCTCATTCTCTTCATTAATAGATTGTGCAGAATTACTTGTAGATGATTCAGAATTTTTACCTCTTATACATGTGATTGCAATGGTTGCTTCATCCCCTGAGTCTAACCCCAAATCTTTCTAAACAGCTGCAGCGGTCTTCTTCTTCTTGCCCTTGAACTTCTTAGGTCTCAGCTCTGGATGCAGGATCCAACACTGCTCATCATCAGGCCCCTCCTTCTTACAGTGAGTACATGAGGACTTGCTCTTCTGTGCAGTGCTTGCCTTCCTCTCTTTCCATTTTTGTTTTCTTTTCTCCTTATTCTTACTTGCAATGGGTTGGGATGATCCCCAACTTCTGGGTTCCCATTCTTTCCTCTAGCTTCTAGATGCATAGCCTGAACAGATACCTCAACTAGACTAGTGGGACTAAACATGAGGATAGTGTGCCTCATGTAGCTGTGCAGACCACCTATGTACTTCAATAGAGTATCAGGTGAGTCTAATTAAATTCCTAGAATTAAAGTTCTCTTCCTAAATTCTTCAGTGTAAATTTGTACACTTTTCCCTTTCAATTGGCAAAGAGTTTGCCAACTCATCATGGCTTGCTACATATAATCCAGTGGATAGAACTGCTTTTTGATTGCAGAACCAAATTCACTCCAGACAGAAAGAGTCTCACCATGTTTCTTCATGTCAGCTTGGGTCTTGCCTTCCCACAATACCAAGGCAGTGTCCCCAAGGTGTAGGCTGGCTAGCAAAATATTGCTCTTGTCTGAGTCGACATTATACACTCTATAATAAACATCAATTTGTCTGATCCAATTGTCCAACTTTTCTGCATTCAACTCTCCATCATATATTGGCAGGTCAAATTTAACATCTAGTTTAATTAAAGATGCTTTCTTTTTATGTTCAGGGCTATTAGGAGGTAAGAGAAATCTTTCTTCTCTCCCTTTGCCTTTCGAGTGGTCATGGAGGAGAGATTCTTCTTCCCCCTTATCTTGTTTGGATCCTGATGATTCCTCATCTTTTTTTTTTCTAAAGTCCCTATACATTTCCTCTACCATGGAGCTCATGGCCAGGAAACTTTCTATAAATTGTGGGTCTGGGCCCAAGGAACCTTCCTTCGACATTTTCTTCTGAGGATAGACTCTCCCAATTTCAGGATTAGTTTCGACCAACTCTCCTTCTCATAATTTGAGCTTTAATCTAGTTAGCATTCAATAGCTAAATCTAGCATAAGCTTTTCTAACCTTAACAACCTAAAGCTCTAATACCACTAGATCTGAAATCACCCCTAGGTGACCTCAGGAAATTAAATGAAGGTATTACAAACTCATGTGCTGGTGTGTGTGTGTCTATGTTATTTTAGGCAACGGATCGATAATATTGTGAGATACACAGACACTTGAAACAGTAAGAGATCAAAGTAAGCGAAATATAAACACAACAAAATTTAATAAGGAGTTCACCTAGTCCTCCTGGGCTACGTCTCCTGGTCCAGCCTTTAGTGGTGGCCTTTTTATTATGTCTTTAAAACAGAGGTTTACAATAAGGAGCTTAATCTGTGTCTCACTTAACAGAGAAATATCAGTATGATGGCACTTGGAATTCCCAAGTCCTTAGAGTTCACAAACTCCCCTTACTAAGTTTCGACCTCGTCTCTATCTGCTCGATGCTACCTTTGCTCTGATAGTCAGCTTGGCCCTTCTGTTCTCTGCAACTTTGCCTCTCTTTCTGTGTCTCTTGGCCTTTGGCTTCTCTACTGCTCCCCTTTGTCTCATTGTCTACTTGTGGATTTAAAGCCAGTTCATTCCTTTGAATGTTCATTTCTGCTTCCTGGGTCTCTAGATCGCTTGCCTCTATCCACTGGAACTACTCTGCCCTGCGCCACCATTGCTATGTAAAGCTTCACAGAGAGGTGGCCACCTATCTCTTTGCGAACTGAGTGTCAGTTCTTCCTGAACAGTCATTATTTCCGTTATTTCCCAGATGCCTGTGAAACAGATCCTTGTGTCGACTCATCGATCAAATTGGACTTAAAATCTTATGCACCACAGTTTATTTCTCCCTCGGGTCTGGTCATCCATCGGGTTGAACCTTCACCATTGATTTGGAGCCCCCAGATCCTATGGTCTTCACTCAGATCGCATGGTTGAGTTGCTCGACCATTACTTTGCGATGTAAGTGGGTTTTCTCTCTCATTTTTCGAACACGCATCACTTGGTGTATAGAATCACTGGGTCCTTAGCCAAACCAACTTACCGCTTGAAATTCCTCTGATATTCTACTGGTTTTGAGTGTGGGACCCGCCTTGTTGGTTTTAGCGCTTTCCCATGGTTTTCCGGTTTTCCTTGTGACCAAGCCTCTATTTCTGGAACTGATCTTCCTAATTGCCATTTTCACTCCATGCGCAGTCTCCATGGGCCAAAAATCAGCATGCTTTGACTAAAAGTCCTCGTTGTTCCGTGCTGGCTACATATTGCCATTATTCAGAGGTTTTTTATGACATCTATAAGATTTCTTGAAGTCTGTCATTCATCCTGATCAATCATGGAATTATTTGAGGATCCAATTTGGATCAAACTATGTAGAGCATAGTTGGAGGCCAGTGAAAGGAAACTTCTGTGCAATTCTTGGAGCCAAGGCAGAGCCTTGAGATCCAGGAATGCACAGTGCATGTCGGGAAAAGCTAAATTTGAGCCAAGGTGACCCAGATCTGCCCAAGGACGACTTGAAAATGAGTAGATATGAATGCATCAATGAAGGATGGTGTAGATAGGAGTGAATGATCATGCATGCAATCAAAACCAATGCAGGAAATAGTCAAATGGATGAATAATGAAGCTAGTGGAGAGTGTCACCACAATGATCATTGTTAGTGCAAAAACAATGTTATGAATGTGATGCTTAAGAAAGACAATGAAAAACTTGAAACAACACTCCTACAAGTTAATACAAACTAAATTTCTAGCGGTCATTCAGTAAAACATGAAAAAAATAGTCACACAAGCCGCGGAAACAAAAGCCACAAAAAAGAAACAAAAGACTTAAAAAGCAAAACTTACTCGGAAAAGATGCAATGATTGTGCTGAAGATTCCTAGATGCCTCAGGAATGCTAGTGCTCCAATATTGAATTTGTAGAGTGAGATATGGGGCATCCATTAAATATATTTAGTAGATTCAGGTTTTATGACGTGCGTGCCAAAAATCTAGGAAAAAGCTACAAGTGGCGAGAATTTTGTAAAACTGACTTGAGTTTAACTCCTAGTGCTAAAAATAGATCCCTATATTTTAGGGGTGCTTTTATCTTTTTTGGATTTTTCTTCTTTTTCGGAAAAGGCTGCCATGCTTACATGGAGAAATTGCACAGTTCTGCTGGGAACCAGGAAATTTTCCGACACATGCATCAAACATTGGCTGAAGGAATGCTTCTGAGCAATCGTTGGGTGAGTGGATCTAGCTCCTCTCATGCTCTACACAATTTCCTAGTTGAAGAAAAGTTGTTAGCTAGGTTTGGGAAATTTCTGAGCCGAAGATAACTACCAGGATGCTCTTGCCAATTCTAGAAAGCAAGCTACTCTATGAAATTCTTGAGAGCAAGGAAGGTTTCCCTATAGGACTCTACAGTTTGTCAATACAACATAATAACTGGATGTAAATCGAGTCACGATGTTAGCTTGTGGTTAGTCAGCAGATCAAGTAAGTGAACACATGTTGCAAAGAGAAATATAAAATTGAATGAAACACAAGTACTTGAGCAGTGAAAGATAAGCTACTAAGATTTTTAGGAGGGAGGCTCCAAAAGAAAGCGAAGGTAAAATTTTGGAGGGTGGTTGTAGCCGCTACAACACCTTCCAAACATCTGTTCACTATATTTTTTTCCATCAAATTGAGGATGATAAGATGAGCTATGATCTAATTGAGTACCAAGAAAAGAAAATACTTCCATGAAAAAATTTCTAGTGCAAATGGGATCTTTGTCACTTACTATTATCTTTGGATTTCCATGAAGCTTTTGAATTGTTTCCTTAAATGTAGTAGCAACTATGTTGGCTTTAAAAGGATGAGATAATGCAAAAAAGTGTGCATACCTGGTAATTCTATCAATTACCACCATGATGACACTCTTTCCTTCTGACTTGGGTAAAAGTGTCATAACATCCACTGATACCTCCTCCCAACGCTAACTTGGAATGGATAAAGGTTGTAGCAGACCTAAGCTCTTAATTGTATCAAATTTATTTTGTTGGCAAACCAAAAATTCTGCCACAAATTTTTGAATATCATATTTAAGGCCATCCCAAAAAAATTCCTTCTTGACCCTATGCTAATTTTACAAAAATCCTGAGTGCCCTCCTAAGGGAGAGGTTTGAAATTCCAAAATAATCTTTTGTTTGATTTTGGAATTCTTACAAATATATAAGTGATCATGAATCATTTTTCCAGCTAAATGGATCATATGTACTTAGTTCTTGCTGAAACTTTTGAATGAGTGACAACACCTCTTCATTATTCTTCCATTCGTCCCTTGTTTTGGTTATCCACTCAGGCTGGATAATAGAAATGACATAGAGAAATTATTTCACATCCTCATCCTTTCTTGAGAGTGCATCTGCAACACTGTTTTGCTTCCTATTTTTGTAAATGATTTCAAAGTCATAACCAAACATCTTTGTCACCCATTTTTGCTTCTCTTCTGAAGATAATATTTGTTCCAAAAAGTATTTAAGACTATCGTGATCAATGTTTACCTTGAAGTGTCTTCCCATTAGGTAAGGTCGTCATTACCTTAGTGCATTGCCAACCTTTCCTTATCATAAATAGTTTTTTGTAAATACTTTCCTTTGTTGGATGACTTTCAAAAGAAATGGGTATTCTTTCTTGCATTAAAACAACACCAATTCCATTTCCTGAAGCATCACATTCCACCATAAAAGGTTTTGTGAAGTCTAGCGTAGCTAAGATAGGAGCTTGGCACATTGCATCTTTAAGATGTTCAAAGGCCTTTGTTGCTTCTCGAGTCGAATAAAATGCATCTTTGTTCAGTAATTATGTTAGAGGTGCCACTATTCTCCCATAATTATTAACAAACTTGTGATAATACCCTGTCAACCTAAGGAACCCTCAAAGATGCTTTATGGTTGTGGGGATTTTCCATTCCTTAATGGTTGTAGTTTTGTTAGGGTCTACCTTAAGAGCTTCAGGAGATACAATATGACATAAATATTCCACCTTCTACACTCCAAAGAAACATATGGAGGTTTCTACATATAATTGTTTCTCCGTTAATAGTTTGAGCACCTTGTCAACATGTTGAACATGATCCTTCCAACACTTGTTGTAGATTAGTATATCATCAAAAAATGCTAACACAAATTTTCTGAGGAAGGGTTTGAAAATGGAATTCATCAAAACTTGAGATGTGGAAGGTGCATTAGTAAGGCCAAAAGGTATAACCAAAAATTCATAATGACCCTCATGAGTTTTGAATGTTGTTTTCATAATCTCTTCAATCTTCATTCTAATTTGATGATATTTTGAATGAAGATCCAACTTGGTGATGCAAATTGCTCCAAGTAATTCATCCAACAATTCATCAATGATAGGACTGGGAAATGTATCTTTAATAGTGATCTTGTTGAGCTGCCTAAAATCTAGACACATATGCCATGATCCATCCTTCTTGTGTACCAATACTACTGGAACAAAGAAAGAACTTTGACTAGGTAGAATTATACCAGCCTCTACCATTTCTGCAACCATACATTCAATTTCACTATTTTGGGCATAAGGATACCTGTAAGGTCTGATATTTGGATGAACACTTCCTGGAATCAAGTCAATCACATGATCAATATCAAGAATAGGTGGGAGGCCTTTGGGAGTCTCAAAGACCTTAGAATGTTTGTCTAAGACCTTTTGGATATCTGGATACATAGATGATTTCGATGTTTGAACCCCTAGTGAGCATAATTGTGCAATTACACCCCTTTTTTCTTCATAATATTTGTCATTCCATTAGAGCTAATTATATTTCCTTGTTTCCCTACGATACCCCTTAATTCAAGCTCCTTTACTTCCCAAAAAAAATTCAAGAAAAGTTCTTGAAAATTGAAATGTATCGTCCCCAACGGTTGTAACCGTTGGACTCCTAGTACAACATAAGTGCCACCTATTGGAATGGAAAGCATTGGAATAATTAGTACATAGTTCCCCATGGTTAGATTGATATTATGGAGCTTTCCAGAGAAATTTATAGTTCCTCCATTTGCAACCATCACTTGACACTCTCGTGTTGGATATAGGAAGCAGTTCAATTCCTTCACTATATTACAATGAATAAAATTATGGGTACTACTTGAATCAATCATCACTATTACCTTTTTCTTCTTGATATATCCTTCTATCTTGAGAGTTTTTGGGAGTTGTGATTCATGCCAATGCATTACAATATATGGTTGGATTTATTTGTTCTTTCTCTGGGATTTGGTTCCTGGTGTTAGGTCCCTATACTACTATTGTAACCCCTTATTGTTATTAGTGCAACCCCCTTATTATATTTTTGTGCCCATGTAGTACCCATATTGTTATTATTGTGCTCCATAGAAGCCCACTATTGTTATTATTGTGCCCTTACATTATTATTGTTATGTCGACTTTGATTATATTATGTCCCCTTAGACTCCTATATATAGAAAGGACATCTTTTCATTTGTATCATCCAAGAATTGTTCATTTGTGTAATGTAAAGGAGGTTGCCCCCTCAAAGAGGTTGATTTTTGAGGCGTTGATCTATCTTTTCTATTTTTTTGTGAGCTGGTTTCATAACATTTGGTATCAGAGCTTTGGATTCTAGGGTTTCACTGCTCCAAACAGGTCATCATGGAATTTTCGCTATAACGTATTTTTCTACAATGTTGCAGAAGCAAAAAAAAAACCCACTTGATACGACATCTCACTGAAACTTAGGTCAGAATTTCAGATCTTGTCTCGCTATATTTTCGAGGATATGATCTGAGGAAGTTAGGGTTTTTGCAAGCTCCATAAATCCATCTCAAAGAGGTCATCATGGAATTTTTGCTATAATTGTTTTTCTACAAAGTTGTAGACTCTGAAATTAAAACCCATTTGAGTCGAAAGCTTGGTGCAGCTCGGGCCCAAATCCCCAATCTTGTTTGGTTATAGTTTTGGAGATATAGTCCAATACATTTAGGGTTTCCATAGGCTCCCGAATTACATCCCAAATAGGTGACCTTGGGAAAATCGTCATAACTGTCTCTTTGAGTATCAGATTGACATTGCAAGAAGTTACAGAAAGACGATGGACTATAGTTTTCTGTGTATTGGTTTCAAGTCCTAAGGTTGAAACAGGGACACGTGGAACTTCATACAATTTCTCTCTATTGAACCAGTTTATAATCAGGTCATCGTGGGAGATTTGACATAACTCTTCCTTGCAAAATCCAATCTCGATTAGACTTGCGGGGTTAGAAACACAACTCACAGGGCTATTTTAGGATGCAATTTCAGAACTTTGAGATCTGAAATTACTGAGTCAATGTTGTTTCAATATCAAGGTCCTAAAATCAAGAAAAGACGATATGAGGAAGTTTGATGGCAAGGATCCATTAAATTGAATACTACAGATGGAGCAATATTTTTATCTACATGAGGTGAAACTGTTACAAAAGGTACATATTGCATATTTATATTTAGAACCCAATCAATTTTTATGGTATGAAGGACTTTTTTCTCGTAAACAACTTGTCACGTGGTCAATTTTCACGGAGGAAATGATAACACATTATGAGGATACAAAGAGAAACACTTTCTTTAGCAAATTGATAAATCTCAAACAAAAGGGTTCAATTGCAGAGCACATTGAGGAATTCAAAAATTTAATATAATGGTAAATGATATTCCATAGAAGAAAAGGATTGATGTCTTCATAGGGACTTTAAAGGATAACATTCAACATAAGGTTTGTCTTTGTGAACCTGATTCATTAGAGAAGGCATTCAGGTTGGAAAGAAAAATTGAAAGTGAAATTATGGAAACAAGGAATCCCACCACTCACAACTATAATTATGGAAGTGTTTTTTCTCCTAGCCTTTCACAACATACAACGTTTAAACCACAAAAATTGGAAGAAAAAAGAGAAAAAGTGCTTTGTTACAATTGTGATAGCAAACACACTAAAGGTCGTAAGTGTGCTGAGAAGAAATAATTTTACATAGATTGTGAAGAGGAAAGGATCAAGAAACATCAAAAGAATAGGATATACACTAGGAACCAAGCCCATAGAAAGAAGAAATGAATCTAACCATATCTTGTAAAGCATTGGCAAGAATCACCACTCCTCAAACTCTTAAGGTAGAAGGACATCTCAAGAAGATAAAGGTTCAAGAAGTGAAAGATAACATCGAGAAAGAAGAAATGAATCTGACCATATCTTGTAATGCATTGGCTGGAATTACCACTCCTCAATGCTGGAAATAATACTGAGAGGGGGGGGGGGTGAATCATTATTATCAAATTCTTTTCAATATATCTTCCTTATTTATACTTTGAATTATTCTTCAAATATTGATCATTACTTTGTATGTCAGTACCATAAAATAATGAGCATGAACAAGAAAAACAGATAGTCACACCAAAGAACACCAGATATAAGGTGGAAACCTAATGTGGGTGAAAACCACCTGCTGCAATATGTCTCTATCTTCTTTCAATTAGAAACTCCTTTTACAATGATTTTGTACTGGTGCAGTCCTTTACCAGTACGCAGGCTACAACCTGCAGAGAGCTACAACTCTCTCTCGTTTTCCAGTCTCTCCTGGAAGGGAGCTACAACCCCCTACTTCTTTTCTTTCAAGGACCACTTTTCATAAATTTTCAAACTGGATCCAAGAATATCAAATAATCATCAAGTACATGCAAATTTCCCAAACTCCTTATACAATCAACCAAGAATCACCCAACTTCTCAGAAAGATAGTACCAGAAATGTAAACCCAGAACTCTGCAGCAATAAATAAAAGATGACCAACAAATGTTTTAAGACAGATTCGCAATTTATCTTTATCTGGGCTGCGTGGCTTCGCACTTCACCTTCTGCGTCTCTGCGTATCCCCGCAGAGAGCCTTCCGCTGCACCGCGTACCCATGCACTGTTCCTTCAATCACGTCGCGTACTACTACTGTGGCCACGCACCCTTGGCTTCTATCACGCCGCGTATCTACGCACCTGCGGCTTCTGTAGCGCCGCGTACTTTCACTGTGCCTCCGCACCTGAACCTCTGCCACGCCGTGTACCTTTACTATTCTTCCGCACCTAAACCTCTATCACGCCGCGTACTTCCGCACTGGGACTTTGCCTTCGCTGCGTACCCTCGCACTTTCACTGTGTATCACCTACGTTTCTCCGCACCGGGACTTTCGCTCTGCTGCGTGCGCCCGCACTTTCACACTGAATCGTCTGTGTACCTCTAATTAGGACCCAATTAAATGATCCACCAAAGTGCCTCTGACAGTCAGATACACAGATCTGATCATGCGCCCGAGAGATCACAACTTAATAGATTCACTTTCAACTTCACTTTTATATAGATCAAGCTTTTTAAACCGATAACCCAATATTTCAGATCTTAAGATATTCAATTTGCAAAGATACATTGGCCAAGTGATCTCCTTCCCTATTTATAGTCAAGCCCTTATCCACACCATGGGACAAAACCATCAATAACCAATACAAGGGATCCAAACCGGGGCTAAATTAGATCCTATACCACGGGCCAAAACCATAGGATCAAGAACGGCGGGCTAAATACCACGGGCCAAACATAAGAAACCCCACGTGAGCGCGCTTCTCTGCCTTGAAGTGAGTGAACTGGGGGACCGCACCTTCTGAACGGATAACCTGCGGGTATGACCGCACCTCCTCAACGCAGAACCTGCGGGTTCGCACCTTTTGAACCATTCACCTGTGAACCTCTTAATTTCCATCATTTTGAGAGCCTGAACAGAGTATTGCCACTTGAGTGAGTTGCCATCAAGTACAACACCTGTAACACCTGTAACATAGAGCCATACTAGAATCATAATGCCAACACTCAAACTATCAAGATAGAAGGACATATCAAGAAAAAAAATGTTCAAGAAGTGAAATATCACATCGAGCATCAAGAAATGAATCCGACCATATCTTGTAATGCATTGGAAGAAATTACCACTCCTCAAACTCTCAAGGTAGAAGGAAATATCATGAAGAAAAAGATTCAAGAAGTGAAAGATCACATCGAGCATCAACAACAAGTTCTCCAACTTTTAAAGGATAACTTCACCTTGGTGCAAAATCAAATGAAACAATAGGTAGATCAAAATCGCAGTGAAAGAAGTTTTGATGTAGGCGATCGGGTATTTTTACGGCTACATCTCAAGCAAGGTATTTATGAGAAGGAAATGTTGGAAATACTACATGCACTTAATAAATCGCGACCTTACCTAATGGGAAGACACTCCAAGGTAAAAATGGATCATGATAGTCTTAAATACTTTTTAGAACAAATATTATCTTTAGAACAACAAAAAAATTGGTCACAAATATGTTGGGTTATGACTTTGAAATCATCTACAAAAAAGGGAAGCAAAATGTTGTTGCAGTTGCACTCTCAAGAAAGGATGATGATGTGGAAGCATTTTTTTGTGCTATTTCTATTATTGAACCAGATTGGATAAATGAAGAAAGGGATGAATGGAAGAAGGACGAAAAAGTGTGGCCACTCATTCAAAAGTTTCAGAAGATCCCAATTTAAACAATATTGTGAGAACTTAACAAGGAAGGAAAAATCATATTTGAACCTGAAGCAATAATAGAACCAAGAAATCGACAGCTATGGAATCGATCAATTTTAGAGTATCTCATCAAGTGGAAGAACTTACCTGCTGAATATTCCACATGGAAGGATGATAATTTTATACAAAAGCCTCTAGAACTAATCATGCGTTGAGGACAAAATTTTTTGAAGGAGAGGGGCATGTTAGGTCCCTATACTACTATTGTAACCCCTTATTGTTATTAGTGCAACCCTCTTATTATATTGTTGTGCCCATGTAGTACTAATATTTTTATTATTGTGCCCCATAGAAGCCCACTATTGTTATTATTGTGCCCTTACATTATTATTTTTATGTCGGCTTTGATTATATTATGTCCCCTTAGACTCCTATATATAGAAAGGAGGTCTTTTCATTTGTATCATCCAAGAATTGTTCATTTATGTAATGTGAAGGAGGTTGCCCCCTTGAAGAGGCTGATTTCTAAGGCGTTGATCAATATTTTCTATTTTTTGTGAGCTGGTTTCATAACACCTAGTGTATATCCTCCTCTTTTGATGTTTCCTGATCCTTTTTTTCCTCCTCTTCACGATCTACGCAAAATAATTACTTCTCAGAACAATTATGACCTTTATTGTATTTGATATCACAATTGTAACAAAGCCCTTTTTGATATGTTTTTGTATGATTAGTTTACAAATTTATAAACATGTTCTTTCTTCTTTTTTATTTTTTTTTGTGCTGAGGTTTCCTTAGTTGTTGGTGCTTACAAACAGGTAAATTTCCTCAAGTTAAACAAGACATTCATGAGAAAAAAATCTTCAAAAATAAATACTAAATAACAAACATGTATAGTGCAGTAAACCATCAAAGAAACACATTAACACAATATTTCGATGAAGGAGTTCACCTCTCTTGGGCTACTTCTCCTTGGTCCATCTTCCATGGCTTAGGCCTCTGTATTATCTCAATGTGGAAATAATGTTGTTTACAAAGCTCTATGGCTCTTGATAACTACACCAATGTGTTAAGAATATCCAAATTAGCCAAGAACACTTCTTTCTGAGTTCAATTTGGTCGAAAATTTCTCAAGATATGCTGCATTTAATTTTTCCCTAGGAAACCTCGCTAAATTTGGAGAGACTCCAGTTAAGTCCGCCAAAACTGGCAGTTCCACCGACTTTGGTGCTCCACCGAAATCACTGCCAAATTAAACACCAGTTAATTAATATAAAACAGGCTTAATTAATCTTTAAATGTGATTAAGGGTGCTCTTAGTGCTGGCCCCAGCCCCTGGTTCGGGTGCATGGTCACATGGGGTGGGGGTTGGCCCGTAGGGCTGGCTCCCCTCCTTTCCCCACCGTCAATACTCTATGTGTTAAATGCAATTTCGTGGAAATGGTTTTCAAATCCACGCCGGTTGTCCATTGGTATGGCATGGAGTTCGGGTGGGGGAGGTCAAAGGTTTCAAACACACCTCCACCCATCCCATATACTTTTACCATATAATATATATGTGCCATATATATAGTTCAATGTGCTATTGTATTTTGTTGCCCTTTGACCTTACCAAAATATTTAAATAATGTGCCGTTCAAAAAGTTTAGATATATACGGATTTTGGGATTTAACTTAGAATATGAGGATTTATAATGTTTATTTTATATCTATATATATATATATATATATATATATATATATATATATATATATATATATATATAGATATATATATATATATCTATAATAATATTAAAATAAAAACAAATTCAAATTCCACCTTAGAGCCAAGTAGGAAATTTCACCTTCAAACAACCAAACTAGCGAATTTGTAGGTGACACTTGTCACAACTCCATTGGGCAAAAACGGAAAAATATTCCCCTTGTTGACTGGACTACAATGTCATTATTCTATCCTATTCTGCAATTTTTTTTAGCTATAACAACATCTTTCGGTAAAAATCACATAGGAGATAAACTTGTCAATGCACGCATCGACGAGTTTATATCCTATGTGATTTTTACCGAAATATGTTGTTATAATTAATATGCATTGACGAGTTTATATCCTACGTGATTTTTACCTAAAGATGTTGTTATAATTAATATAGATCACAGAAGTCTAAATTCAATTTTTTTTTAGTTGTTTAGGAAAATGAACAACAGGTCTTTTCTCCTTCATCCAGACCCCATTTTCATTGAAACAAATTGCGTTGCGATCATCTCGATGAGACGGATGCATTCGTATAGTTTTGGAGCCAATACGAGAACTTTTATTTTTGAGCTAAAAGTTGAGTAGTTGATCATTCCTCCCCACTAGAAGCCTTTTGGACCCCGAAAGATACTATTATCTGACAAGTAGATGAGGGTACAACCCCCTCACCTTTCCAATCTAGATCCACTTGGCTTTTGGTGAATTTGTTTCCTTGAGCTCCTCTCTAAGGAAATCAACATTCACTTTCATTGAGGACCCCATTCTTCTGTTACGGATGGTGTCTTGTTGAAATTGATTCAGAAATTATGTAGGAATGCATCCAGAAGGTGAAATCTGAACATTCTATCCTTGTTTAACAACTTGAATCCTTTTTTTCAAAACTGACACCAGCTTCCACCGTCGACCTGAAACTTGTGATTGACATAATACATGTACTTGTCTTTGCCTTTTTTAAGCTGATCTTGCACTTTTTTTTGTACCATTTTCAGTTGTTCATAGAAAACTCATGGTCTTTTCCATGTCACCATCAAAAGCAACATCCTTCTTACCAAGACGACATAACAAAATATAATGCAAATGGATGACAAATTTCACTACTTGGTTTTCTTGACTCAAGCCCGATTGTATATCTTGAAAGCATGAAATTTTCTGATCATAACTTTTAAGTAAAACATAATGACGCTTGAATACAACAATTACATAACTAATAGGCCTAAAAGGTATAACAAGAAATTTTCTGCTTATACCTCTTTTGCACATTCGAACCAAGTGAAAATTTTGACAAGTATCCATCCAATGAAAGTGCATGGATCGTTGCAGCTTATTCTTTACACCATGGAAATCTTCTGAATGAAATAAGATGGTGAAGTTACTTACATAAACCTAAAACTCAAATGAACCTTTCAAGTTTGAAAGAGCATAAATAAGAATTGAACTGATCTTTTGGTTTGATGCAACACATGCCTCTTGTTGTTATGCTACCCACTCGAAGACTTTGCACACACATGATAATGCATGCCAAGGAGGTTCGAAAGAAGAAATGTCAACAACAACTCTCCTCCAACATTGGGCTTCTCCCAACAAACCTCTTATCAAAATGACGATCTTGGGTGTTGACCAATCAACTATGGCATCCAACTTGATGAGGCCTGCCTTCAAACTATCTCCTCCAATATGATGGCCCAAATGCATCAAAGAAGTGAAACCTGTTGGAATTATGGCACACATATGGCGCTATGGCATAAGTGTTGTCCTTGATGGCAACTCACTCAAGTGGCAAATCACTGTTCAGGCTCTCAAAATGATAGAAAAAATGAGATACCCGCAGGTGCGCCTAACAAAAGTTGTGGACCTGTAGGTGCCCCGAACAAGAAGTGCCGACATACCCGCAGGTTCTCCGAACAAAAGGTGCAGAGGTAAAATTCTCTCACTTTCATGCAAAGAAGTGTGTGCATGTGAGAATTTTTATGATTGATCAATTGTATTTGTCCGACGTTTTTGATCCTATGGTTTTGGTTCGTGGTATTGCATCTAAAATATTAAACCCCGATTTTGGGTCCCTTGTATTGGCTTTCTATGGTTTTGATCCATGGTTTGAATAAGGGCTTGCTTATAAAAAGGAAAGGAGATCAATTTGCTAGGCACTTATGTGTTGAATATCTTAAGACGAACAAGATCTGAAATACTTGTAATCAGTTGGTGAGTTATAGTTGAACCTGAGCATGAGAAGACAGATCAATTGAGGGGTCGTGATCTTTTTGGCCTGTGATTAGATCTGTGGATCCGACAGTTTGGGGCATATAGGAGGACTGATAATTTGACTTTATTCAGAGGACCATAGGCGAACCACAGTGCAAGTGTGGAGGTGTGTAGTTAAGAGATAGGAGCAGTGCGGAGGAGCGTAGTCCAGACACGGATTCCGGTGCAGAGGAGCGTAGCTTAGACATGGGTGCAGGTGCGGAGGTGCGCAGTTCAGCGACAGTTGCGGGAGCGGAGGTATGCAGGTCAGTGATAGTTGAAGGTGCGGAGCTACGCAGTCCAGCGACAAGTGCAGGTGCAGAGGTGCGCAGTTCAGTGACAGGTGCTAGTGCGGAGGTCTGGAGGCTAGACACAGACTAAGTGCGGACATCCACATGTTGCTATTGGTGAAGTTGCAGACTTTTCTCTTGATATATGTTTTAGCTGCTTCTATCTATCACTGTTGTGTTCATGGTTCTGAATTGGTGTGATTACTGGTACTGTGTTCTGAGAAGTTCTTAATTCAATATTTACACAAGGAAGTTGGTTGATTGCTCAACACCTATGTACTAGTAGCTCAGCTAGTACAAGGGTTAAGGGGGTTGTAGCTCTCTACAGGTTGCAGCCTGCGTATTGGTAAAGGATTGCACCAGTACAGAATCATTGTTAAAAGAAGTTTCTAATTGAAAGAAGATAGAGACACATTGCAACGGGTGGTTTTCACCCACATTGGGTTTCCACCTTGTATCTGGTGTTCTTTGGTGTGACTGTCTATTTTTCTTGTTCCTGTTCATTATTATATGGTACTGACATTCAAATTATTGGTCAACATATGAAATAAATTAAATTATAAATCTAGAGGGTATATTGAAAAGAATTTGATAATACTTGATTCACCCCCCCCCTCTCAGTATTATTTCCAACAATTGGTATTAGAGTGGGTCCTTCAGAAGAAGCTTGATCACTTGAAGGAAGATCTATCATCATGAGCAACTACAAGAGAGAAGCATCGATTAGGCCACCAATTTTTGATGCGACAAACTTCGTATATTGGAAGGTAAGAGTCACTGCCTATCTTCAATCTCTTGGTACAGAAGTATGGGATATCATAGATACATGGTACACTTTTCCGTCAGCAACACCTACAGATCCGATTGGTAAGAAGCAATATGAAACAAATGCAAAGGTTGTCAATACTCTATTAGGATGTCTATCTCAATCAGAGTTCGTCAAGGTTATGCAGTACAAATCCGCAAAAGAAATATGGGATAAGATCATTCTGAGCTATGAAGGAGATGAACAGGTAAAATGAGAAAAACTTCAAACCCTCAGAATTCAGTATGAAAATCTCAAAATGTACAATGATGAAAGTGTGGCTAACTATTTTATACGTATAGATGAGATTGTTAATTGTATGAAAAACTTGGGTGAAGAAATAAAAGAGGCCGTTTTGGTTCAAAAGGTACTAATATCTCTGTCCTCTAAGTTTGAATCAAAAGTTTCTACAATAGAAGAAAAACAGAATCTACAACAACTTACCATGTCACAGCTACACGGGATTCTAACTGCTCACGAAATGAGGAAAGGAGGACCATCAGACAGGAGAGAAGCTGCATTCAAGGCTTCAGGTAAAGGAGATTACTATGAGTCAGGACATATGTTAGAAGAAGAGGAAGAATCAAATTTTGTCAAGAAACTTCAACGGGGTGCTGGAAGATTCAGAGGTAAGTTACCTTTCAAATGCTTTGCTTGTGGAAGAGTTGGTCACTATGCTGCCAAGCGTCCTCATAAGGATAAGCTTGACAAAGGTAAGGAACCTGTTACATGGAACAAGAAACAGAATGTAAATAAGAAAAGCTATTACACTCATGAGGACAGTGATGGACTTTCAAATAGTGATGAAGATGAACAAGGTAATAATTATACACTTTTAATGGCCTTTGAAGATGATGATTTCATGGATGCTATAGATGAAGAAGGTCTGTATGAAGAAATTTCTAAACTCAAAATTTGTTTAGAAGAGAAAAATATGATTATTGATACTCTGCAATTCCAATTGGCTGAAAGGGAAAAACATCATGAAAAGTTGGAATATGAAATTGTGGGTCTTAGAAAAGAGATTGAGAAAACAAAATCGCTTAATCTTAGATTTGTTAAAGGATCGGAAACTCTAGATGAGATTATCAATGTGCAGCGTTCTCCTCTAATCAAGACAGGTTTGGGATATAATGAAGAAGCATCTCAAGCGCAGAAACCATCCACCTCCAAAAGTTATCTTGATGTAGCAAGGCGGAGTGAACAAATTGACAATCGACAACAAAGGCACCATGGAGATCACCAGGTAAATCAAGGACAATTTACCTCAAGAATGAACAAAGACTACCAGGTAAATCGGGGGCAATATACTTTAAGGATGAACAGAAGCTACAACCAGCCACAGGTAAAACATTCTTAGTTTGCCTCAAGAATGGATGTCGATAGAAACTACAATCATTCGATTGGTATATTTGATAATCGCAGGAGTTTTTTCAATGGCCAATGTTTCTCTTGTCATAACTTTGGTCACAAATCAGCTCAATGTGTTGCCTATAAGACAATCATGACTAGAGAAGCTCAAAAACAAAGAAGTATGATTGGGATCACGAAAAGAACCTACAATAACTTTTCTGCCCTTGAGAATGAAATTGAATGTTCTATTTGTAACAACTTCGGTCATGAAGATTCTGAATGCAGGAGCAGGTTTCAGCAAACAAAGGAACAAGCCTCAAATGCCAAAACATGGAGAATGAAAGAACCACAACCAAAAAGATGTGGTATAGCCTTATATGCGGAAGGGCAAGAAAATCAATGGTACATCGACAGTGGATGTTCGAAACATATGATGGGTGATAAAGGAAAACTTCAGTCATATAGTGCCTTAGAGAAGGAGAAGAAGGTCTCATTTGGAAACGACACCCCTGCGCTCGTAAAAGGTAAAGGTTCTGCTCAGTTGAAAGAAAAGGTCAAAGCTAGAAATGTTATGTATGTTGATGGCTTAAAGCATAATCTATTGAGTGTCAATCAAATGTGTGATCAAGGAACGGAGGTAATATTTCGATCAAATGAATGTAGTGTTCGTGATCTTGATACATGAAAAACAATGATCAAAGGCATAAGGACTCCAAATAATTTATACATATTCAAAGAAGGACAACATCAATGCTATCTAAGCAAGAACGATGAACACTAGTTATGGCACAGAAGATTGGGGCATCTTAGCTTCTCACAGATAAGGAAAGCATGCAAATACCAGGCAGTTCGTGGTCTTCCAGACATCAGAATTCCAGACAATACAATATGCAAATCATGTCAGTTTGGTAAGCAAACTAGAACTAACTTCCCTGAGAAGGAAGGATAAGCTAGCAAGCCACTTGAACTTGTCCATACTGATGTATGTGGTCCATTTAGGAAAAGGTCACCTCGAGGAGAAGAATATTTCATATTATTCATTGACAACTTTTCCAAGATGTGTTGGATAGTCCTTATGAATCACAAAGACGAA
The DNA here is from genome assembly GCA_031772625.1 of Pinus tabuliformis. Lineage (NCBI taxonomy): Eukaryota > Viridiplantae > Streptophyta > Pinopsida > Pinales > Pinaceae > Pinus > Pinus tabuliformis. Next base: position 165,680,640 of record CM062806.1, on the reverse strand, counting down.
CCCTTTGAAAAGTTCAAATCATTCAAAGCCTTGGTGGAGAACGAATCAGATCACAAAATCAAATGCCTCAGGTCTGATAAAGGTTGGGAGTTTACCTCAAATGAATTTTTTGATTTTTGTGAAGAACATGGAATAATAAGGGAATTCTCTACAGCTAGGACTCCTCAGCAAAATGGAGTAGTGGAAAGGATGAATAGAACAGTTCAACAAATGGCTCGTGCTATGCTTGATGAGTCTGGAACTCCCGCAACCTTCTAGGGTGAAGCTGCATTTGTTGCAGTTGTTATTCTCAACAAGACAAATATCCAGGTGAACAACACTCAAACTCCTCATGAGCTCTGGTATGGTGAGACTCCTTCGGTAAAACATTTCAAAATTTTTGGAAGAAAATGCTATATTAAAAATAATGATGAAAATCTTGGCAAGTTTGAACCTAGAGCAGATGAAGGCATTCTCCTTGGTTATTCTCCTCACAGCAAAGCATATAAATGTTACAATAAAAGGCTTGGAAGAATTGTCGACAGCATTGATGTAGTGGTGGATGAAAAAGAAATCACTCCCAAACAGGTAAGATCTGAAGACTTCGAAGATGATGAGGACTATCCATCAACATCAAATCAGATTCATGATGAAGAAGAAACCCATGAGGCACCATAGGAACAGATAAGGATAGAAGAAAAGACTCCATCCAGGTATGTTCAAAAGAATCATCTAGAATCTCAAATTTTGGGGCAAAAGGAGGCAGGTATACAAACAAGAAGAACAATTGCAGAAGCTTCAAGCTATTTGGCATTAATCTCCTCCGCTGAACCACAAAATGGAAAAGAGGCATGCAAAGATGAATGCTAGGTCAAGGCAATGGATGAAGAACTTGAGTAGATCGAAAAGAACAACACTTGGGAGTTGGTTCCTAGAGCAAAAGTTAAGAATGTCATAGGCACAAAATGGATCTTCAAAAACAAGTTGAATGAAATGGGGAAGTAATTAGAGACAAGGCCAGACTTGTTTGTAAAGGGTATTCTCAACAAGAAGGAATAGACTTTGAAGAAACTTTTGCTCCGGTTGCTAGACTTGAGGCCATCAGAATGTTCCTTGCTCTCTCTAGCTTTCAGAAGTTCAAAGTATTTCAAATGGATGTGAAATCAGCCTCTCTGAATGGAGACTTAGAAGAAGAAGTGTACATTGAGCAACTAGATGGTTTCATCCTTGGGAATGATCCAAATCTGGTATTCAGACTAAAAAAAGCTCTCTATGGTCTTAAATAGGCTCCGAGGGCTTGGTACTATCGCTTGGACAAATACCTTCATCAACAATGTTTTTCAAAAGGATCAACAGATAGAAATCTTTATATAAAAATTGAAAATGACAAATTGCTAATACTTGTTGTGTATGTAGATGATATTATCTTTGGCAGCAATGAAGAAGCTATGAGTCAAAGCTTTGCCTTGGTAATGCAAAAAGAATTCGAAATGTCATTGCTTGGAGAGCTGACATATTTTCTTGGTCTAGAAATCCAACAAAATGGAGGCGGTATCCTTTTATCTCAAACCAAGTACCTCAAGCAGATCTTGAAGAAATATGGCATGGAAGATTCGAAACCAGTATGTACCCCTATGGTTACAGGATGCAGCCTCAGTGCAAATGATGAATCAGTAGTAGTGCATCAACCAACCTATAGATCAATGATTGGAAGTCTGCTTTATCTGACACGTACTCGACCAGACATCATGCATGCAGTGGGAATAGTTGGAAGATTTCAGGCAAATCCAAAGGAAACTCATCTTCACGTAGTTAAGAGAATCTTCAAGTACCTTCAAGGAACTCAAAACTATGGCTTATGGTATCCTAGAGATACAGATCTCACACTTCATGCTTATACAGATGCAGATTGGGCCAGAATCATGGATGATAGAAAAAGCACTAGTGGTGGTGCATTCTTCATGGGTTCTAGATTAGTATCTTGGTTCAGCAAGAAATAGAGTTCAATAGCATTATCTACAGCTGAATCAGAGTATGTGGCTCTTGCATCTTGTTGCACACAACTTCTTTGGATGATGCAAACTTTGCAGGATTTTCAAATCACTTGTACTCCACCTATCTCCATCCTATGTGATAATACAAGTGCTACCAACATTTTGAAGAACCCAGTCATGCATTCAAAGACCAAGCATATACCTATCAAATATCATTTTCTTCGGGAACAAGTGCTTAAACAAGAGGTCAAGTTGGAGTATGTTCCCTCTAACGAACAAGTTGCTGATATACTCACCAAACCACTGCCCAGGGAGACTTTTGAATGCCTCAGCCAAAAGCTGGGGGTAGTTGATGCATCATCTTGCTGTTGAATCTTGTCTGTTTCAGAGATTGTTGGTTGTACGCAAGTTTCATATGGGGTATACGCGTACATTCGCTGGTTTATGGATTGGTCAAAGACCAACTGGCACAGGTTCAGGGGGAGCATATATTCTTCTAATAATGCATTGTTGGCATTATTCTAGAAGATCTTGGAAGAGCATGTACAGAAGGAGAACATAGATGCTGATCTGAATAATGATGCTAATGTTTTGTATCTATGTCTTATATTTCTTTTTGTGAAGGTCATGTAACGACCTATTTTGGTTTCCCCTCTATGCCTGGGATAAATGATATAATGTACTTGGTTGTCATATGTAAATTTCTGATGTAACCCCACTTGGTTGGTTGGATGATCCCCGCTTGGTTGGGTGATGAATGTATGTATAGAGTCTTTTGGTGATAGGAAGGTCATTTATGGTGTATGGTGGATTATGGTTCTTCTTGAAGAAAATTTCTTTTGCAGACCTGGCCTACAGTCAGGGGGAGCACGATCAGCTCAGCTCAATAGAGTTTTCAGCATGTTCTCAGGGGGAGCATAACCGTTTTCCCTTGATGACAAAGGGGGAGAATGACTTTGAGGATCTTGGGGTTGCCATCAAGTCCAAAGGGGGAGATTGTTGGCATTATGGCACAGATATGGCGCTATGGCATAAGTGTTGTCCTTGATGGCAACTCACTCAAGTGGAAAATCACTGTTCAGGCTCTCAAAATGATAAAAAAAATGAGATACCCGTAGGTGCGCCTAACAAAAGCTGCAGACCCGTAGGTGCCCCGAACAAGAAGTCCGGACGTACCCGCAAGTTCTCCGAACAAAAGGTGCGGATGTCAAATTCTCTCACTTTCATGTAGAGAAGCGAACGCACGTGGGAATTTTTATGATTGGTCCATGGTATTTAGTCTGACATTTTTGATCCCATGGTTTTGGTTTGTGGTATTGCATCTAAAATATTGAAACCCGCTTTTGGATCCCTTGTATTAGCTTTCTATGGTTTTGATCCATGGTTTGAATAAGGGCTTGCCTATAAAAAGGAAAGGAGATCAATTGGCTAGGCACTTATGTGTTGAATATCTTAAGACGAACAAGCTCTGAAATACTTGTAAACGGTTGGTGAGTGTTGAACCTGAGCATGAGAAGACAGATTAATTGAGGGGTCGTGATCTTTTTGGCGCTTGATCAGATCTGTGAATCCGACAATCAGGGGCATATAGGAGGACTGATAATTTGACTCTATTCAGAGGACCGCAGGTGAACCACAATGCAAGTGCAGAGGTGCGCAGTTCAGACACAGGTGCAGTGCGGAGAGTGCAGTCCAGATACGGATTAGGGTGTGGAGGAGCGCAGCTTAGACACGGGTGCAGGTGTGGAGGTGTGCAGTTCAGTGACAGTTGCAGGAGCGGAGGTACGCTGGTTAGAGACTGTTACAGGGAAAAGTGTCTATTTAGAACTGCTCTATCCCACTAAGGTGTGACAGCTACCTTAGAAACAAACAGAGAAAAGCTACTTTTGTATTTCCTTTATGAATTATAGATAGAGAGGAATAGAAAGAACTAACCTGTGTCTTGTGCTAATCCTTTGATTCGATCCCTCTCTTCTTTGATAGTCTCCAGCTACCTGCTCACTAGCATGCCCAGCTTCACAAAGTACCTGTAAGATCACAGAAGCATAGCACTATACAAAGACATGGATCTATATTCATAAACAACTTAGGATCAGATTTAAGTTAACCATACAAATGTAACAAGCATCAATGATACAAAAGCATGGAGGAGAACTCAAATAGCTTTTATTGATAAACAAGAAAATATCCAGGAGGAGTTACAACCAGTGGTTCTGACCCAGCATCAACCTCCTAGCAAAGAAGCCCCTCTTCACCTCAAACAAAGCATTGATCACCCAACAATTTGATGTTTGTCTCTAGAAACCAACAACAATTCCTTACAATATGCAAAATTCCAGCCTCTGGATCTCTGGGATGAGGGATCCATATATAGATATCTGTAAGGAGGATGAGTCAGCTTGTGATTTGATTAGTGTCTTCTCTCTGTCAGTTCTTGCTTCCACTTGGAGACTGAGGGCCTCTTACTCATCCTTGGTCGAATTCAGTGAGGCAAGTGTCACAAGAGAAGATTCTGGAAGCTTCCATTGCCTCTCCACCTCGCGGAATGACACTGCCATTTGTCATTTCTCGCCCACCGCACCCCACAGAAGGGAGTTTGGAAATGCAATGCACCCTCACAGTGCATTTGGGTGAGATGCAACGCACCTAGCCAGTGGAGCAGCTGCAATGATCATGTTTTGACCAATTTTGAGTAGTTTTTCATGGAGAACTTCTGGGAGAAGCTGTAATCTGTTGACCTTGTTCCTTTAGGGGTTAGAACAACACTTTTAGGGACTTAGGAGCCCTTGGTTTATGGACATTTCATGCTTGGAGTTGTAGGGCACAAAAATGTCTATAACAGTTGCCCCCTAAAGTATGAGGCCGTTAACCTTTTGGTGTCGGGTGAAATGCTTTATTATGAGGATTCGAAGTTCTTTCAATGTTGGGAGGAGACCTGTAATAAGATACAATACAATACATTATCTTCATAATATTTTCATGATATAGCTGAGGCAGGCATTCCCATGCTCAACTTTATAAATTCATTTTCATGTACATAGGACAGACAACCATCTGAGTGTAGACTGATGGTTCTGATAGAGCCATCATCCTTTTGGTAGGATGATTATCTGTGCTGCAGTGCTGCACGTTTAATGTCTTTATTTCCCTGAATATACATCGCAGCCCGGATGGATGAAACTAGATCCGGGGTCTTCAATCTCGTCCGATCTTCACTCGAAGTACAAGTCGATCCATGTGAGAAATGTGCTGAAGTCGAACATGGAAAGACATCGCTTGATTACCAGTCAATGATGTAAACTCTTAACAAGCGCGAGAGGAATCACCGATAATGATAATGACCCTCAAGGTACTGCAGTACAATTCACGTGGTGTGAATAAAGGACTTGGCGTTGAACACCACGCAAAATCTTTCGGTCGAAGGCCATTGATGTGAACCTGTCGCCGGAAGTGAGAAACTTGCCATTGAGGCATGCAAGCTTCAAAGTACTGAATGGGGTGTTCCTAGATCAACTTCTTGGATAATGAGCTGATGTCGACAAGAAGTGATCCGTCACAGGAGGGCCTTAATGAATCCCACATCAATGACACGGAACAGAGCAAATGATTTTGATGGAGGTGAAAACGATCTGGTGATATAAGGTTCAGGGTTGCGGTCATGAAAGAATGGAGTATAATGTATGGTAGTGGGTGAGGCACAAGTGACTTCTCTGGATGACTTCTCTTGAACATATCGGCGACACTGATGTGATGGATTGGTAGCATTAACCCCAAATATGGATGGTATGGCGTGACCATGGTGATGTGGCCGGTGAATGAAACAACCCAACCCGACTCGGACACGGAGTGGAAGTGTCATGTTCAAGAGCGACTTGCTACCAACAAAGTTTCTTTGAGTTTTCTTCCGAATTTTTCCCTAGTCATTGCTGACTAGTACCTCTTTATTTTTGCAAGCTTGAGGAGGATAACATATGCTTGTTCTATAATTTGCCCTTCGGGCAAACCCATCGCTATGTTTTAACGAGCCTAGCGATAGTGAAACTCGTTCTCGTCTAAAGACAAGTTTGTCGCTATTAATCTTTTTAACGAGTTTAATGAAAAAGATAACTCGGTCCTTTTCAATTTTAGAGAGTCTGAAAAGGAACGTAAAGGTAACTCCAAAATTCATTTTTCGTCATCTAATCCCTTAAGTCCGAAAAAGTATAAAACAATATAGAAGGGATGAATTTTCGATAGTTTTAACGAGCCGAACAAAACAAGTGCTCGATCTTTTTGTGTAATAATCCCTCAGGTCCAAAAACATTAAAATCTAGAGGAAGGATAGCACTTCCTGTCCCTTTAACGAGCTGGAGAGGCCAATGGCTCGGCAATCTTTTCATATTTTACGAGTCAGTTGAAAAGAGCTTAAAGGAGACTCGTCTTTTGAGGAACAAGTGATAAAACGGGTAGCAGCCGATTCCAGGTAAGGTTTGGAATTTTCCAATCACGGTAGTGTCACAAGGATGGCTAGTGAAATCACTCTTCGCAGCTGTTCCTCAAAATGGGTAAACAATCAAATGGAGGTGAATGATCGGCCAATGAAAAGTGGAGGTGACGGTGCAAACACGACCAAGGCTTTAATGGTTGAAGTACTACATTCATGATGGTTATTTACCGGGAAATAGTTCATTTTTTAATGAGCTTAAACGCGGGTGGAAACATTTGCTCATGTCTTATGTTTATTTTTTAACGAGCTTGAACTATGTGCTAAAACTGCTCGATTAATCCAGTCTTGTGATAAGAATGTCTCATGTAAAAACGGCAACTTTTAGAGATTTTCCCCACATCCTTTCTTTATGCAAGTTAGGAAACGACCAATCCTACGAGTTTAAAGGGTTAGAGGTCCTAAAAATTTTAAAAATAAATAGCCGCTCTTCGCTTGCACTCCAAAAGGTTCGCATGCCCCCAGGTATAAAACAGAGTTTCAAGGTTACCCCTCCTTTAGTCCATTAAAACATTTGTTTTACCGAGAGAGGCCTACCTCTTACAGGTTACCCAAAGATTGGTCTATTCACAGCGCAAACAAAACACTTCTTCGGCGATGTCTATCGAGATAAACAAAGGTGAGCAGCGGTGCTTGCCAACTCACATAACTTTGACAAGAGAATCTTGTTCCAGTCCAACTCCCCTTTCCAATCACGGAAGGGAGTACGGAGGTCATATTCTCTCACGGAAACCTACCCTATACCCAAAGTTTTCCTGCCGAAGCAGGCCAGGGTGCATGCCCCCTGGGTTTCAATCATATCCCTCCGAATCACTCGTGCTCATCGGGAGGACGGATTGGAGATTGAGACATTTCTTGCGTGAAAAGACCATTCAGGGATGGTATATGACTATTTGCTCTGTATGATCTGGGAAATGAAAGCTGGTCCACGAGCTTGACCACTCTTCCTTCGTGTGGAAAACACATTACTCTAAAGAGTGAGGAGACAATTGCTCCCATGCAATAAATATAGTCTCGTCCAAGGAGTAGATTGTAATCCAGGGGCCCTTGAACTACCATTACGTTCATCTGAACTTTTTCCCTCTCAATGTTATGGGCACATCGGGAAGGATCCCTAACGGTCGACTGGTTCCTTTATCAAAGCCTGTCAAATTTCTCATCTCAGGAAAAAGCGATGGCAAACCAAGCGCTTTCCAAGCAGTTGAGGAAAGGATACTCATAGAAGCCCCCTCATCTATGATGGTACCAACCATAACCATTCTATATATTTGAACAATAATTCGGAATGGTACACTAGCTGGTAAACGGGGTCTGCCTAGTTGATTCCAGTCGAAGGAGACAACTAGGTTGCTTGGAGGTGGGACCGAATAGATGGCCAGGTACGACTCTGATGATGGAACCTCTGAAGGCAAGACCAGGTCAACTGCCGCCTCGACCTTTTGACTTTCGTCTGGTATGGATTCAGATGGTTCATCTTCAATGACAGATGCTTCGACTGACCACCTAAGCAGGTCAGCCGGATTTTCAACTAGTGACGGACTCGGTAAGAGTTTTTATATCCAGGAGGAAGTCATAACGGTGAAACCGGACGATCATCCAAAACTCTTTTAGCTTTGTCTAAGAAGGGACAATGGTGGATGGCATGATCGCCTTCGCACAGTTTACAAGGAAATCTATATTTTCCTTTTTGTCCTGGGGCTTCACTTTCACTAGTTGACGGTGTGTTTTCAACATGATCATCAGAGGTTGACGACACCGGGTTGTGCAAACGAGGAGACCAGTCCCTTAAGATCCGAGGGATGCAAGGACAATCAATGTGAAAGTGGTCTCCTTTGCAAATGACACATGGTGATTTAGGCCTGGTCGGTGCAGTGTGTAGATTTTCATTAGACGACACTCGTTTGCCCCCATTCGTTTTTGGCTCCTTCTTCTTCTTCTCTTTCTTCTTCTTTTCCTTCTTCTCCTTAGGAACTTGAATTTTGGCTTTACTAGCCCCATCAAGCGAAGAGGAAGGAGGAGAGGAAGAATTAGAGGAAGTAGAAGGTTGGTGGGTAACTCTGGACTCATCTAATTGCTGATTCGATTGTTCAGGAATAGTGGTGTTCTGAATGACAGAGGTTGAGAAGAGCCATACAGGCAAACCAATTGTCAGTCCTGGAAGCGACAATGTGGCCATATGGGGTGCACCAATATTTCCCCAAGAGGAGAAGGGACTAGGATTTCCTCCAAGGGGAATTCCTTGGTTGGTGGACTCCATTTTCTCAACCCAAGATCAACGTAGGAAAGGGGTAATGAATATTCTGTTTAAAATAAATTTCTAGACGCTTTGACACAACTTGTTTTTTCAGTTTTTAAGAGTCGAGAAAAAACAAAAGATGACTCTAGTCTCCTTCGATTTTTAATGAGCCTGAAGTGACAAGTGCTCAGATGGACCTTTTCCGTTAAGGAGTCTGAAAAGGAACGAAAAGGACTACTCTGGAGATCTAGGTAGAGGGAGTACCAAACCAATCGCAAAACTGCAGAATAATTTTTACGGTACGGCAGTCAATCTTCCCGAATGTTGTGTTCAGTGCATTGCGATCGATAGGGCGACAGACACAGCTTCCTATGGATAAAGGATTTAAGCCTATAGGGGTCTCCCAAAATATACTCGACGGTACGTGGGAGCACAAGTCCATACTGGCACTTATCGTCTCAAAGTGGAGGAATCACCCAACCATCAAAGAGGACAACAGTTACCAGGCTTTACGACGCTGGAATACGTCTCTAGCCTAGACCTCTAAATGTTGTGCGTTAAGTTTCAAAGAGTTTTTAGATTCATTGAATTTATTTTAAGTTGATCTTGTTTATGAAGTTTGCCTTTTGGGTTCACCACGAGATGTAGATGTAATTCCTAAAATGTAATCTAAAGATGATAAACAATCTTTTTATCTCTTTTGTGCAATGAAAAATCCTAGCTACTAGGGAAAAGAAGGACATAATCTTTTCACAAAGAGCAAAGAGCACACTGTAAATGCACTTTCTTAAATCAAGCCAAACAGACTGTCTAGATGCAAATGCACATGCATGTATTTGTTTTCGACTTTCTTAGTATTGATGCTAAAAAGAAAGTTGATGTACCAATCTGAATTTCTTTTCAAGCGACAAATATAAACAAGCTCTTTTTCGAAATCAAAAAATAGAGATGATTACGAAACCTTACGATTTTGAAATGAAAACTCATTCTTGACACTAGAAAATTACAAATTCAGACCAAAGGCAATAGTAACAGGATAATCAACCATCAACAGCAATCAAACTTTCTCCTATGATCGAAATCGACACTTGCGACAGATTCAAATCAAAGGACGACAGTATGACTATGCTACTTTTGCAAAGGAAAACTGTAAACGACTCAACAAACACACAAAAACATCTACAGTTCTTTTGTACAAAGGAGGCAGAATAACAACAAGGAAAAGGGGTTTCAAACAGGCATATACTGATCACAGGCAACAAAATTTAGGGATAGAATTGGAAAGAATGAAGCACAGGAACCACAGCTGCACAGAGCTAGTCTGATCAGTGCACCTGTAACACATAGAATCTGAAATGCAGCGCAGGTGGTCCCTTCGGGAAGTGCGCTGAAATTCAGAATCTCTGAACAATACCTGCGCTGGGCCAGAAACAAGACTCTGTCCGGGTTCCGGGTCACAGTTTGCAGTTCAGTCCTTGGTTTTTGGATGAGTAAAAAGCAATCAGTAATGCAACAATCAGGGGTAGATCTAAGGAGGATCTAAGAGCTATACAAGGGCAATCAGATAGTTTGTGAATCAGCTGTTTAAATCATAAACAGATCCAGTGAATGGATTGAAGCAGCAGTTATCTACTTTGCATTTGTTATGGAAAATGCAGTTCGAATGCTACTTATAAGTTTATGAAACAAACAACAAAGAATGATACACAAACAAACTAATTAGACACTCCCCAGCGGAGTCGCCATTTTGTTACAGGGAAAAGTGTCTATTTAGAACTGCTCTATCCCACTAAGGTGTGACATCTACCTTAGAAACAAACAGAGAAAAGCTACTTTTGTATTTCCTTTATGAATTATAGATAGAGAGGAATAGAAAGAACCAACCCGTGTCTTGCGCTAATCCTTTGATTCGATCCCTCTCTTCTTTGATAGTCTCCAACTACCTGCTCACTAGCATGCCCATCTTCACAAAGTACCTGTAAGATCACAGAAGCATAGCACTATACAAAGACATGGATCTATATTCATAAACAACTTAGGATCAGATTTAAGTTAACCATACAAATGTAACAAGAATCAATGATACAAAAGCATGGAGGAGAACTCAAATAGCTTTTATTGATAAACAAGAAAAGATCCAGGAGGAGTTACAACCAGTGGTTCCAACCCAGCATCAACCTCCCAGCAAAGAAGCCCCTCTTCACCTCAAACAAAGCATAGATCACCCAACAATTGATGTTTGTCTCTAGAAACCAACAACAATTCCTTACAATATGCAAAATTCGAGCCTCTGGATCTTTGGGATGAGGGATCCATATATAGATATCTGTAAGGAGGATGAGTCAGCTTGTGATTTGATTAGTGTCTTCTCTCTATCAGTTCTTTCTTCCACTTGGAGACTGAGGGCCTCTTACTCATCCTTGGTTGAATTCAGTGAGGCAAGTGTCACAAGAGAAGATTCTGGAAGCTTCCATTGCCTCTCCACCTCGCGAAATGACACTGCCATTTGTCATTTCTCGCCCATCGCACCCCACAGAAGGGAGTTTGGAAATGCAATGCACCCTCACAGTGCATTTGGGTGAGATGTAATGCACCTAGCCAGTGGAGCAGCTGCAATGATCATGTTTTGACCAATTTTGAGTAGTTTTTCATGGAGAACTTCTGGGAGAAGCTGTAATCTATTGACCTTGTTCGTTTAGGGGTTAGAACAACACTTTTAGGGACTTAGGAGCCCTTGGTTTATGGACATTTCATGCTTGGAGTTGTAGGGCACAAAAATGTCTATAACAACGACAGTTGAAGGTGCGGAGGTGCACAATCCAGCAATAAGTGTAGGTGCGAAGGTGCGCAGTTCAGCGACAGGTGCTAGTGCGGAGGTGCGCAAGCTAGACACAGAATAAGTGCGGACATCCGCAGGTTGCTATTGGTGAAGTTGCGGACGTTTCTCTTGATATATGTTTTAGCTGCTTCTGTCTATCACTGCTATGTTCAGGGTTCTGAATTGGTGTCTGATTACTGGTACTGTGTTCTAAGAAGTTCTTAATTCAATATTTGCACAAGGAAGTTGGTTGATTGCTAAGCACCTACGTACTAGTAGCTCAGCTAGTACAAGAGCTAAGGGGGTTGTAGCTCCCTTACAAGAGAGTCTGGAAAACGAGAGAGGGTTGTAGCTCTCTGCAGGTTGCAGCCTGCGTACTGGTAAAGGACTGCACCAGTACAGAATCATTGTAAAAATAATTTTCTAATTGAAAGAAGATAGAGACACATTGCAGCAGGTGGTTTTCACCCACATTGGGTTTCCACCTTATATCTGGTGTTCTTTGGTGTGGCTATCTATTTTTCTTGTTCTTGTTCATTATTATATGGTATTGACATTCAAATTAATGGTCAACATCTGAAATAAATTAAATTATAAATCTAGAGGGTATATTGAAAAGTATTTGATAATACTGATTCACCCCCCCTTCTCAGTATTATTTCCAACAAAACCCAACTTGTACTTTGATATGTTCAGAACATTAAACAATTTTCCTTCATAGTTGACACGTGCACAAGAAAAATTTCTAAACATGTTTATTTCACCCAAGTGGACAATTTCTTCAAGAAAGGACTCTTTTTTGGCATAATTAAAATACATGATGTAATATAAGTGCTACAAAGAACATACAACATTAAAAGCCATACAAACCATTCTTGTTTGGTGTTATGTATATTCTTGCGCTGACCTCTCTTTACAACTTTGCTTTGGCAAAAATTATTCCTTTTGTCCTCTTTCTTGAAATGCTTACTATTCCTCTTTGGCACCATAACCATTGATTCACAACATTGCATAAGGGATGATTGAATGAGTCCATTGTTCAACAAACTTTTGCATTGCATTGTTGTCTCTATACTTTGCAATTTTTTCAACCCTTCCATGCTAAAATCACAAAGAGAAACGTCTTACTGCAAAGATATTTCATATGAAGTTTCTTTCTCCTTGAAGGACGATTCTTTCACAACCTGAAATACTTCATCACTTTGATGAACTAAACCAACCAAATTAGAATTGAAACTTGCATTACATGCAACAACATTGTCATAAACAATATCATCATTTAGCTTGAACATGAGAAGTACTAAACTTTTACTTGAATTCACTAGTCTTTTTGCCTCCCCTGCATTAACCAGAGAAATGTTCATCTTTTTACGATGGGCTCTCAATATGCACTCCACACCATCCTTGAACAAGTGATACTTATTTTCATAGCGGTAAAAGACTACTTACGAGTCATACAAATATGGATTACCCAACACCACACCTGAAATATCAAGCGATACCACATCTAACTCTACTTTCTCAAAACATTTTGCAGTGGTTGCAAAGGTAAACAAACATTTTCTTGTAACCTGTAAACTGGTGTCTCTTGTTATCCATCCCAAAGGGTATGGTTTATGGTGAGGTACAATTTCAAGATTCAATATGTTGATTATCTTCAAAGATTAGATTCACTTGTGATCCACTATCGAAGAGTGTGTCAATATTGGTGTGTTTAGATATGACCCTAACATGAAATAACTCAATTCGTCTCTTTTCATCTGGAGTAGTAGTAGTGTTACGGTTTTGTGAACTAGTGCTTGCAATATATTGTTTTCCTTTCATTCCTATGACAGTGATTTTGTTTTCATGACCCGATTCAGAACCTAAATCTTCTTCAGTGATAGAAGTGGTTTTCTGTTTCCCCTTATTGTTGAACTTATTTGGTCTCATTTCTGGATGCAATTTCCAGCAGTGGGCTTCATCATGCCCCTCTTTCGAATAGTGTTTGCATGTTATTTTCTCCCATTCTTTGTTTATACTTGCATTTTTCTTGCCTTTCCATTTTCCCCCTTTCTCTTTATCCTTACCCTTAAGTGGATTTTTATTACTATTCTCTTCATAAGTGTTCTTTCCTCTAGATTCAAGGTGTGTGGCTTGCACAAATACTTCATCTAAATTACTTGGATTGAACATAAGAATAGTGTGTTTAAGATAGGAATGTACACCCCTAATATATTTAAGCATTGTATATTGAGAATTCAAAATCACTCCTAATAACAAAGATCTTTTCCTAAATTCCTATGTATAATCTTGGACTGTTTGGCTTTTAAGTTGCCTAAAATTCTGCCAACTCATAATGGCTTTTTTCATATAGGCTAAAGGATAAAACTGTCTTTTAACTACAGAAACAAATTCAACCCAATTGATGGATATCTTACCATGGATTCTCATTTCTTCTTGAGTCTTTGCTTCCCACCAAAGTAGTCCAGCTCCTTCTAGCCTCAGTGAAGCCAACTAGATCTTTATGTCCTCTTCTTGAAGGTTCTAAATTCTGCAATATACCTCCAACGATCGAATCCAATTGTCCAACTTTTTTGCATTCACCTCTTTATTGTACATGTGAATTTCAAATTTTATGTCCAATTTCAATAATGGAAATTTTCCTTTTGGGGTTTTGGAATGAGTATGGGTAGTTTTAGTGGTGGTAGTGGAAGATGATGCTGTGTGAGATGATGGAGATGATGAGGATGGTGAAGATGGAGGTGGTTTTCTACCATTCCATTTGGAATCCTTCTTCTCATATTTTTTTTTCCTCTAAGCTTCCTTCTCCATGTGGAGGTTTAGAACCCTCTCCAACCATTCCAGTGCTCCTGTCTTCATAGAGGACTTTAACCATCTCAGTCAAAGTATATAAATATTTCTTGAATTCTTCCTCTTCAAAAGAGGGACCTTCAAGCTCTCTTTCTCCAGACATAATTGCTATGGATTCTGGCTCAGAAACTTGTACTGATTGTACTTCTTCAATCTCAATTGAAGGCAAAACTTGAGGAGCTTTAGGTGCATCTGGAATTGGAACTTTGGGTGGTGGAGATTGCGGCCTTGTGGCTCTCCTTCTTCTGGGAATTACCTGAGGAGTTGAAACCAATATCTTCCCTTCTCCTTTCTGTAGCTTTAGCTTGAAAGAATTACAATTTTGTAACCATTTAAACCGTAATTGCATAAACTCAAGTAATCAAGCAATTCAACCTTGGGCTCTGATACCATCTTGATCTATTTTGTATAATTAGTTTTTCTGTGCTAATAACAATTACAGGTTTATAAACATGTGCTTTCTTCTTATTTTATTTCTTTTCCTGAGGTTTCCTCAGTTGTTGGTGCTTACAAATAGGTAAATCTCCTCAAGTTAAACAAGACATTCATGAGAAAAATAGCTTCAAAAACAAATACTAAACAACAAACATGTATAGTGCAGCAAACCATCAAAGAGATTGATTAACACAGTATTTTGTTGAAGGAGTTCACCCCTCCTGGGCTACATCTCCTTGGTCCAACTTCCATGGCTTGGGCCTCTGTATTAGCTCAATGTGGCAAAAATTCTATTTACAAAGCTCTATGGCTCCTGATACCTACACCAATGTGTTTAGAATGTCCAAATTAGCCAAGAACACTTCTTTCCAAGCTTAATTTGGTCGAAAATGTCTCAAGATATGCTGCATTCAATTTTTCCCTAGGAAACCCCACTAAATCTGGAGAGACTCCAGTTAAGCCTACCAAAACTGGCAGTTTTTTTGAATTTGGCGCTATGTCAAAATCGACGCCAGATTAAACTCCAGTTAATTAATACAAAACTGATTTAATTAATCTTTAAACGCGATTAAGAGTGCACTTAGCACTGGCCCCAATGCTTGGTTTGGGCGCATGGTTGCATGGGGTGAGGGCTGGCCCATAGTGCTAGATACCCCCCTTTCCCTGCCTTTGACACTCTATGCGTTAAATGCAATTTCGTGACAATGCTTTTCAAATCCCTGTTGGTGGTTTGTTGGTATGGCATGGAGTTTGGGTGGGGAAGGTCACTAGTTCAAACTCACCTCCACCCATCCCATATAGTTTTACCATATAATATACATGTGCCATATATATAGTTCAATGCGCCATTGTATTTCATTGCCCTTTGACCTTATCAAAACATTTAAATAATGCGCCATTCAAATAGTTTAGATATATGCGGATTTTTAGATTTGACTTGGAATATGAGATTTATAATGTTTATTATTATTAATAGTATATCTATATATATATATATATATATATTATATCGGTTATCCTAATATTCAATTTTTGGAAGTCTTCAATGTGCTCTGCCATTGAACCCTTTTGTTTGAGATTTATCAATTGGCTAAAGAAGGTGTTGATCTTTGTATCTTCATAATATTCTATCATTTCTTCCGTAAAAATTGACCAGGTGACAAGTGATTTACGAGAACAAAGCCATCTATACCATACAAACTATTTCTGTTCTAAATATAAAGATGCAATACGTACCTTTTTTGAGGGTTTCACATCCTGTAGATCAAAATATTGCTCCATTTGTAGTATATAAGTTACTGGATCCTTCCTATCAAACTTCCTCATATATATCTTTGGAATGAGGTGGTTCTTTAACCCGACATTGGAGTCTCTAAAATCATAATTCATATTCTTTTTTTATTCATCGTGATTTTCATGGATTTCCTTGTCACCATTGGGAAGCCTTTCTTCTAATAGATTTTCCAAACCTTCCTTCAACCCTTCTATATTGAAATTCATCATTTCTTCCATGTTTGATTTTAACCCATCATTCAAAACTTCCACGTCCCTTTTCATATCATCTATATTAAAATTCATCATGGCTTCCAATTCATTTTTTGTTACTTTTTGTGAGAGAGAAATTGTTGCACTTGATCTCGTAAATTTGCTATATCATGTTGCATTTCTTCCTCTTCTTCATGTGTGATAGAAGATCTTTTTGGTTGCTTACTAGGTGTGTCCATTTTTTGTTTTAAGAAATTTTGGAATCAAACAATGATATCTATGCTTCAATATACCCCTTGAATCACTTCAAACTGATTTTTCAAACAAAAGTTATGCAAAAAATATACACTTTTTTCTTGCATTTTAGGAGCTCGATATTGCAGCAGTGGTATCTATATAATTGCGAATCCACAAGATATGAAATTTCTTCCTATGCTATCTCTTTGAGCTCTCTTTCCAACCCAATAAGTTTGATCAATATTGGATTCTTCAAGAAATATTTATGCCAAATATCCTACGATGACTTGATTATGGACTCGTTTAGTAGAGTGATGTTCTATGGGATGCTAGGTGTCACTGTTTCAACATTCAACCCTGAAATTGCTAGACGAAAAACTACAGTCTGTGCAATTTTAGCAACTTTTTACAGAATTCAAATTCGATGCTTGAAACGAAAGTGATGACGATTTACCCTAGTCACTTGTTTGAAACATAATTATGGAGCCCACAAAAACACTAACCTCCTTAGAACATATCTCTTAAAATATAGTGAACAAAGATCTGAAATTTTTACAAAACATTCTCTACGATTTTGGCTCCACATGGTAAAAATTTAAGATTTTTACAAAAGATGACCTATTTGAAGAAGTTAAACCCTAGAATCCAAAGCTTTGATACCAAATGTTATGCAACGGGCTCACAAATAAATAGATCAATGGCTTCAAAATTATCTTCTTCGAGGGGGAAACCTCCTTTACATTACACATATTAACAATTCTTGGAAAATACAAATGATAAGACCTCATTTATATATATAGGAGTCTATGGGGTCACAATATAATCAGGGCATACATAACAATAATAATGTAAGGGCACAAGAATAACGACAATGGGCTTCTATTGGGCACAACAATATGGGGGCTACATTGGCACAAAAATAACAATAAGGGGGATACACTCGTATTATAGGGACCTAACATTACTAAAGCTATATTTATTTCTCTATTTAATTATAATATTTACATAATTAACATGTTATTTAAATAACTAATAATTGCATCAATATTGTATTTTAATAAAACAAACCATATTAAACTATGTTCATATGTTTAATCATATTGATGATGGTTCCTATACTCAATACACGCTCCCAACAATGTTGTAGCCATTGCATCTGCCTCTTTAAAGCCAACCAATAATTCATTAGGAGTAGTGATGAGCCCTGGTTTTGCGTCAAGGATGTTGTAACATCCAAGTCCCTCAAATTAAATTATCAACCTAGTGTTTGTACAAACTTATATGTGTCAATGATATATGCAAAACATGCTAAGTTCTGCTCATGTCACCCTCCATCATTAGATCAGACCAAGGTATTCAAAGATCACTCCTTTAGATAACTACAAAGATAATTTCTTATGAAAGCATATCATGATTGCAAGGAAATGAACATTATTGTAACTACAGAAACGAAAATGCCATTCATTAAACGTAAATACTAATTGTAATTGTGTGAAAGGAATAAGCTATTCTAGTTGCATAAGTAAACCATGCCACCCTACCTGCATGCTAATCAAATCAATATTCTACTTGCTTGAATCATTTATCTAAACTTGATTGGAAAGGAGGGATTCAATCTTCAACACAACTATGGACTTCAAAAATACTAAGTCTAATTCTTCTTGTTGTCTTGTGTGTGCAATGAAAAAAGTGCGGGGTTGGAGTGTTCTTGGAATCTTCCTTAGTCAGGAAAAGAAAGCCCAAGGGCCATTATTCAACTTAAAAATGCAAGATTCAAGGTTTACAACAAATATAGTGGGATTTAAGTAGTGCCCTAGGATTGCTACAGGAAGTGCTACAAGAGGCCATGTTTTTCTATATGAGTGGGTCTGAGAGCTTTCTAAAGGAAACAATGGTGTCTTACCATACCCACATAATCCTTCATTGTCCTTGTAAGGGTCATCTCAGTGACAGAGTTTGAAAGAAATGTGAGGTGTCAAGGAGGAAGGTGGAATGGAATAAGTGGATGTGGCTAAAAGTGCCAACCCCTGCAAGTCAACAACAATCCTTGCATAATAATCAAGTACATGCATTAAATGATCAATATTGCAGAAAAATGAATCAAAGTGGAAAGGGTTAGTTGAATTTTATTTCTTTAAGATCTACTCTAAAATATGCTTACTCTAATTGCCAAATCAATGCTACTAAGTTCTACGTTGAAGAAACAAAGGATGCAAAAGAGTTTCAATCCAAAACTTAAAAATTTTCCATGAAATCATAAACACATGTTTTTGGCTTGTTGTTATGGATCTTCTAGCGACACTTATCATAAGAGAGGTAGTGGTTAAACATGCACCTACAATTTTTGTAATAGAATTCCTACTTAAAAAAGGGAAGAAATGTAATGACTTGAACAAGAACAAGGAAAGAATATAGGAGAGGGAATAAAGCCTCTGGGTTGGGCCTAAACCCAATTGTTTCATCCCTCCAAAGTTAACTCACATGTAGGAAACCAATAAACTTTTCATTGACAAAAAATGAGAGTCACATACATCATATGAACGATGAAAATAATAGTATCAAGCACTAGGTTCTTAATAGCTACTCCTATCTCCAACAAAATTTCAAATCCTAATGAGCCTTTAGTTTTGTTTATTTATACAAAAATTAGCGGAGGGAAACTCCCTCGAAAGGAAGATTGCTTCCCTCAAAAATATTGAAATTTGTGGATTTGGTTCCCTTAGATCTTCACATATACTTGAGTTCCTCGACAATTAGTGGATTTGAGATGTTTGTGAGGAATATTTGATCTCAAGTTGAGTTGGAGAGTTAATGCAGTGGACACTCCCCCCTATATTCTCTCTAGATGTCTCCAAGCAACCCCTGCATATTAAATATCTCCAAAAATGCTTCTTTTTCCTTCATATTAATCACTTTAGGCCATGAAATATGACAAGTTCCCTTTGGTCTTCTTACTAAGATTATTATGGTAAAAAGTTAAAATTAATGTGAGAAAAGGAGAGTTTTAAGGGTTGGAGGATAACATAATTGGCTTCAAAATATACCTATTCATGGGACCTGTCAAGTAGTTGCAAGGTATTGACACATTACATTTAACATCACAAGCCATTTCAATTTTCCCTAATTAACTTTCTCTCTTTTATAAATGAAATTTAATCTCAAACAAAAAAAATTAAGTTCAAAGGATGCTAGGTGGAGCCATACCTAAATGGGTGTCATAAAGAGTTATTTAAATCATTACAATATGATATATCTACTACTTGTACGTCTTTTCTTTTTAGATATCAAATAGTCAAATTAAAGCCTCATCAAGCATGCCAAGGTCCTAAAATGAATTTCCATGTTATGACTCCTTTTATATAGATCAAAGGGTTCATTCATATTGTTATTAGTCTTCTTATAACCTTAATAAGAAAAGGTCATAGCATCATATTTTAGATACTTATTTCGATATCCAACAAGAATAATATGATCAAAGTATCATAATATTTATAAATTATTATCATGACTTTATATTCTTTGGGTTGTTGTTGAGGGTTATACTATCTAATACAAATTTCACCAACATTCTCTTGCAAAAGGTCATAATCTAATGTTTTGGGCCTTCAAATTAATGTGCATAAGACATCACATGTAAACGACATATAAAGTTTTGTCCAAGGCATATATGAACTATGGAATATTTAAATGGAATGAATGCTTTATAACTTTGCTATTACCAATCTTTGTCTCCACAACAAATTTACCATTATTATATATGAATATCTAATTTGGTGGGTTCTCAATTCACCATGATGAAATATATACATGTATGTTTCCCATAGGCACAATATATGGTTTTCCCATTGTCACATTAAATGAAAGGTATCATATTGAATTGTGATATGTGGGTTGCACAAAAGATACTAGTCAATCTTATTGACATACATAAAATTTTGGTATGAAGAGAATAATTTTAATTTGCGTAAACCCTCCAATGTGTATATCCACGTCATCACCCACATCCTTTCATAGTTAGGTCAATTATTTATTTCAACACTAATAAATGAATATGGTACTAGTTTTTATGACTTTTCATGTCCCTGTGTTAATGTGGTGGATGGCTTCAACTTCTAAGTTAACACCCCATGAAGTTTGAGGATACTATTCATTCTACATAGATTTAGGTTTTGAAGCATGCAACACCTACAAGGGTTGAAGGATATATCACCAAGAACTTAGATCCAAGAACCTAGAGTTTGAATTGATTCAACTAAATCAACACAACATAAAATCATTGGTTTAAGGTATATATCTTCTTTTGGTAAATGTGAGACATAAGCTAGAGATTAATAGTCTGATTCCTTTGAAAATATATGTGGCAAATCCCTTACCCTCATTTCCCTTATGTATTGTTTCAAACTCTACTTGCATTTTTTTACTTAAAATGTCACTTTATATGAAGCCTTGGTTCATCCCATTGCTCCATCCATTTGTTTTCCTTATTTCTTCATATTTTTTTATAGCCTTTGAATAATTCTACAAAATGCATATTCTTTCATTTCTCATTGGTCTTAGCCGTAATGTACATTTTCTACTTCTAGGTCATAACAGTCTCACATTTTATGCACTCTTCTCTTAGATTCACTCAATTCTAAAATATTATTGCATTTCCCCTTTGGGAAAATTCATTACCACATATGAATATGAAACTTTCAACCCCAATCAGAGAAATGATTTTGGTTCTAACAACTCCATTTCATTTTGAGTAGCCATTATATCAAATTGGGCATCTCTTATAATTGTGTGGTATTAATAATGAGATCAGCCTCCAATTTAATATTAACCCGTCTTTCTTATTTAAGTTTATACATCGTAAAAATATTTGTATCACCTAGGCTCTTGAGACCTTTTCTTTTGGAGCTCAACTTTTTGGGTAAAATATATAAGTTTTTCCTCATTAAAATATATGACTGGTTATATCACTTCTTGGATTTATTATGTTGCCTCCTAACATTATGGTTGTTGCACTCAGATGCTACATTACATTTTTTAAGTTTAGAACGTATCCATTCGCTATCTCATAGGGTGTATACACAATTGCTTGTTAATAATATCCCTCTACATTTGCAATAAAGAGTTCAAGTCCATTTTGTTTTGACCTTCTCCTTGGCTAGTAACTCCAATCTCGTATGTTCACTAACCTTATATATGAGTTAAAACTATTTCTCCCATGTATTTTTCCATCCTAGTTTTTTATTATACTATTATTCTCAGCCCTAAAGAAATAGTCACACTATTGATTAAATTGGTGGCAACATTCCATTAATACATGTACATGCATTATGATTCACCGACAATGTCTAATCATATACAATCCAGAGCACCATGGTAGTGGTTTGGAATGTACTGTAATACGTTTTATTTTCCATGACGTTCTACATAAAGGATAAAACAAGCATGATTGTTTATGATATAAAATAACTCATGCTTCTCAATGAATGTCTCATATTTGCTTAAAAAAATACATCATGTTTTTCTACATTTTCTCCAATGCATGTCATTATATCGAGATAGATAATTCTGATTATGATGTTTTGTAAGTGTATTAGTCAAAGGTCACAATAGAAGATAGTACCAAACCATGTATAATGGATCTGTTAATATATTTTCATGTTTACCACTATAATACCCCTCTATTTTCTATTTTAATGTTGATTATTTTAGACATGTAATTTTTATTGTATTGGATGGCTGTGGAAGCCGTGTTTCAACTTTTGTGATGATGTAATATATTTTATTATTGCTAATAAATAAAATGTTGGAAAATACTCAGGAAAAGAGAACTAGAGTTAGAACATTTCTTGTTAGCTTAGAAACAATTGTTGGTGGTTAAGTCTAAGATGGACCTTCCCTAAAAATATCCTAAACCTCCCTAGGAGAAAATAAAAATAAATAAATGGATTTAATATGATGGGAGAGATATATCATATTAAATCACTTAGTTTGAGAAAGATACTAAGTCTGAGTGGAATAAAGCGTTGCAGGAGAAAAAGGCAAGCAAAAGGGTTAAGTTTTTAGGATGTTGCTAAAATATTCTAAGAAGAAAACATATCAAATAAACCACCAAGGCATCAAGGGGGTTGTTGATTTTGAGGGATTTAGAAAATATTATCTCAGGGGGAATGGTAGGCACAATTCATGGTTAGGAGGAAAGGTGCCCAGTGCTGAGAAATTTCTAGACACCTGTAGTGGGTAGAACCCTTATTATACTTTTTTTAATAAGGGAATATTAGTTAAATTTTGGTTGTTTCATTTATGTGATAATTACCTTGCTGAAATAATGTTTAATGAGGATTGGTATGTAAAATATTGACACACGTGTATGTTTGGTTTTGCATGACCAAGTCAAGATTCTTAAATCTGCTAATCATAGTGATAGAAAAATTTCATTATGAAAGTGCACAAAGTGAATCATAGGACTTGATTTAAATATTTGTTTTATGCATGAAATTATATAAATCAATTTTTATTCTTGATGTAGGTCTACCACTATCTCCTTGTCTACCATATCAAGATTCTAAAAGGGGGTTAGTTATGTAATCAAGAAAAAGTATATGTTTGTAAAGACAAAGCATGGATGTTGCTAGAGAATTGAATTTCATATTAAGTAAGCAAGTGTAATTCAGCTAACTAGAGGAATGGGTCAAGTAACAAAAGAACATAGTGATAGGTGAGTGATAGAAACAATAAAGTTACCATTACCTAACCATAACTAATGTTAACTAATTAACAAATTTCACATTCAATTTGATTTCAATAAGATATGGTTTTCATCTAATAATAAATATGGAAATTTCGATAATTAAGTTTAAGTGCTTAGAGACGTAACCAAAAGAAGTTAGGTGGAAAATACATATTATGCAAAGAAAATTGAAAATCATAGGGTGTTATTCTAGATTGTTAGTTACAGAACAATGAGTGCAATAAGGAAATAAAATGGATTAGTAATAAATTTTTGTACACTCTGAAGGCGACATGACTGACAATGAATTTAGAAAAACTAGGCAATCCAATAAGAGCAGGTCTGGAAGAATAATTTTCATCACAAAAAAAGGAAAGAAAACCATTTACGTTTGTATCGTCCTCATCTTCCATATGAAGTAAACCTAAAACGGTCATATGAGCATTGTACTTAGTCCTTATCATTGACTACCCATAAATGTGTCAAATACAAAGGGAATTTCTGAGACAAAGAAAAGAACTAAAGAAATGTTGAAAATAACATCACTGAAAAAACATAAGTATGTAAATTTAAAACATTGTAATTCATAATCACTAACTATTAGTAATGATAGAAGTTCCCATGAATATATGTGAAAATAAGACACAATACCTTTTTGTTGGGATTTAATCATCATTTTTTGGACTATCTATTAAAATAGAATTAAATGAAGGGAAATAGTAATTTCAATTATACATATGATAGAAAGTTCAGCTCATTGGGTTGTAAAACCCCTACGACTGTAAGCTAACATTTTTCACAATTGAGAATCAAGGCAGAATTAGATAGCTCCGAACAATTGGAAAGAGTGATGTGTGAGAACAAAAAAAAGGATCTATCCACAAATCATACTGGTTACATTTTTCAAGATCTACCCACCTGTTGTGATGAGACCACTACAGGTGGAAGGGAACCAATTATCATCTACAATTCGTAACAAGTGCCAAGAAACCCTCAATCTCGATGGCGGGGCTCTATAGAGTGACAAGGGTGGAAAATGGAAAAATGAATCTCAGGCACTGAGGGTTTAGGGTTAGTTTTACCCAAAATTAACCACAACCCTTAGATGAACACAAAGTACTCCCCACCGTTGGATATGATGATAAAGGAATTCACATGGCAGTCACATGATTGCCTGGTGTGTAGGGATTCGAAAGCCACCAGGTGCAACCCAACAAAAGGACAAGGGAAACATCAAAAACACGCCTCTAGGACTTATCTCTCTAATTCCATGGGGATATTGCATATAAAGAATTAACTCATAAATAAATAATAAATTAAAATCGAAGCCAAGGTATAATGTCAAGCACATTGAGGTGGTTTGTAACTATATAGTGCACACACCCTATGAAAGAAGTTAATGGTAGTGAAATAAAATATGAGACCCTTTGTGGTAATGTATCTAAATTTGAAGCCAAAAAAACCATATAGTACTAAGAGTAATTATGAAAAAAAAGAGTAAGAAATATATATTTCTTGGTTATAGAAAGACTTAAAAAACAATAAAACCATATTCATTCCTACTTTGAAAATTCTTATTACCTTGGTACTTTGAATTAGTTAAAAAAATAAAATTAAATGAGGGATGTGACATAAAGGGGCAAAAGACTGGGCCTACAGGGAACCACCACATTTAATAGACTTGAATAGAATTATGTATTATTTTAAAATGTGAAAACTAATGATGCATTGTGTTGACTACAGGGTACTCAAGTGAAGCAACGTTACAAGACAAAATGGAAGACCTTTCAGATCTACCTATGGTAGAGGGAGAAGGAAGTTATGGGGATTTGGGAGGAGGAAATACCCCACCAAAAACTCAATTTATGGAGATTATGAGAAGTCTTAAACATGATCTTTTTCACCTCAGAACCAATCATGAATGTTTGTTGAAGGTTACTGAGGAACAAGAATGGTTGATATGGGACCTAATAGAGAAATATAGTCATAAAACCACAAAGAAAGTGGGGGATGGAGAAAAGGTAGAACCCCTAAAAATAAAAGATGTCAAGACAAAAAAAAAAGTCTCATAGTGGAAGAGAATCATACAAATCATATCCACAACCATATAAATAAAAAATGAAGAAGAAAATGGACTTGTAAGGAGAGTTCAAGAAAATGAAACCTCCTACATTTGATGGTGGAAAGGAGGAGGATACGGAGGCATGGATTCTCAATATGAAAAGTATTTCCAAGTTTATGAATATGATAGTAATTTGAAGGATAGAATGGCCATTTATAACCTACAAGAGAAAAATGCCCTTTGGTTGGAGGAGATCAAAGTAATGCATACCCCGAAGGAAAAAATAGTACCTTGGGAAGAGTTACAGAAACAATTCAAGTCTAAATATATAAATGGACGATACTATGATGATTGGGAAAAGGAATTCCATGAGTTGAAATTAGGACTATTGGTAGGCTAAATTGCTTAATTTTTAACCCCTTTCCTACTTCAAATTCATAACCTTAGACCTCTATTTTAACCTCGCAACCTCCTTATTCCTGCACTATTCCAAGAATCATGCCTTTTCCTGCACTAGTTTTATATTTCGCATTTAAGGGTCACAAAAGTACTTCATTAATTATTTTTTATAGCTTTTATACCTTTAATATTATTTGCAACTAATATCTTCTTTCCTAAAGTACCTGGTAAGCAATGTATTAATCATTTCTTTAGCATGGTTGAGTGTAGGTAGGATTCTTGCACCACTAGTGAATCCTAAACTTTTGTGACAGCTCACTACCTAATGTGGACATCTCGTTCAGAATCAGTCATCTCGAGTTGGGCTCAGAGTTGAGATAAGTCAGGAATATGATAGATCAAGTCGCTGGCCAAATGCTTAAGTTTAGTGTTTTTTTATAGCTGAAAGGCTTGGAATGTAATGTTGTTGTTATTTTGTTACAATGGAAAGGCTTAGATTGTAACACTAAATGTAATTTTGTTACAGCTGCAGGCCTAAAGGGATGCATATAATGTAGGATTCAGATAGAAAATGGTAGCGAGCAGAGTGATAGCTATGCTTCTATAACTTTGGTGTTTTGCAATCTTGTTGGTATCACCCTCGTTCTGGGTTGGATTCAATTTCATCATGTACATTTTCTAATTCTAAAATTTAATATAAAGGGACTGCACCATGTTGTTTCAATCGTGTGTTCTAATTATACGTTGATGCGTTGTTGAGAGTTGAGTTTCAAGGTTTCCTAAATAGTGAAACGAGCTGGTTGCCTAGGGCCCAGCCAACCCAACTCGTTCTCCCTTGCATTCTTCTTTCTCGTTAAATGTTAGTTGATTTCGTTTTAATGCAAGGTGTGAATTAAAGTAGATGCTTCTATTCTTTCATAAAGTTCAAGTTCGATTTCATTTATAGCCATTGTGTGACGGATCTGTGGTGTGCATGCTTAACTAAGTTTGATCTTACCCTTTTTTAATTTTATTTTCAAAGCTTAGTAATATTTTTGTCGAGACCATGCAAGCATGTTATTCCTGCACTAGTGCATTTATAATTCTGCAATTTGATTTCTTTGGTTCATTACAATGAAGTTTTTCATTCTTTTCTATCACAAGGATCTTGAGGCATTTTTGCAAGTGAGTGTTCATATTTTAGAAGTATTCTTGATATTCTGGATTGAATATGCTTAAGGAATGAATGTTTTTATAACGCATTAGTCTGTACCTGCACTTTAAACTTTTGAGGAAAGGATCAAACTTCATATCTAATTATTCAAAGTGAACCTTTCTAAATTAAAAAGATTAAAAAGGTAGATCGGATTTATGTGAATAACTATTATAGGGATAAAATTTTGCTGTCACAATTAGATCATTTCTTTAGTTGTATGAAAGAGTTCCTTGATTGGAGAAAAGTGTGCTTTGACTTTCAAAGTTAATTATTATTTTGAAGTTAAGTGGGTTGAAGCATTTTTCTATTTTGAAATCCTTTTTAAAGTTCTGTTCACCTTTGCAAATTATTTTCTTAAGTTAACACACTCTTTATTCTTTTATAAAATAGATTTGTAAACTTGGTGTAGGAATCTCTGTTCCGGTACAGAATCAATATCTTGATATAGGAATAGAGTGCTCTGGTCTCAAGACTTAGAGCCTCTGCATGAGGACATAAAAATTAAGTACAAGTGTAGAATATACTTCCAACATATAAAATTTGTTCCGGTACTAGTGCAAGAATATTGAAGGAGTACAGGAATAACAACTGAGTGCAAGGAGAAAGAACTATAAAGAAGTCAGATATCTTCAAGGGTCCAACTACTAATTTGACATACAACTGTATTGAAGATAGACATAGATTTCCATTTCAATTAATCAGGATTTCTTACAAGAGTTTGAAATATCCCTTTATTTATTTCTTTACAAAAGTACTTTCTTTCATATTCCAGCACTAGAATTTCTTTGTTATAATTTGTCGGGTGATCTTTTCTTTTCGATTCTCCAAGATTGTAATTAAGGAAGTAGGAATAGATTTAGGAAAAGTTCATATAATTTATGTAATTTCCCTTGATTCGCCTCTAAGTTTATGAAACCCCCAGGTTGACAATAAATTGTTGAAGGAGTTTTCTCAACCGCAATTCTTGCATCCAACAAGGACACTTAACTATAGATGAGTGTGTGGCTGAATTCACCAATTTACTACATTATGTTCACTACATCAAGGAAGAGAAACCCAAACTACAAAGGTTTTTAAACCACTTACTTGTCCCTTATAAATAAAGGATTGAGATCAACAATTATAAAACAATGGATGAAGCAGTGAGGAAAGAAATATTTTGTTATCAAAAATTTGAAAATAGAGGAGAAGGCTCGAAACCTTGGCAAAATAAGGACAAAAATAAATATTGAAGAGGGAAAAAATGACAAAAACTTGGATACCTTAACATTTTTGGAAGGGATCAACAACGAAAGAAGTTCAGAAGAAGTAATTCAACCCAACCTATATAATATCAAACTGGGTCAAATTTCGTGTAGTTGAATAATAAAAAACTAGTGAGATTAAAGAAAGAGAACCTTTAAAATGTTGGGGGTGTGGAGAACCTCACCTATTAAGGGACTTCCCACATGAACCAAGGTATCTTCAAAATATACAAGCAGTACATCACCAGTACATGAAGCAACAATAGTAAATGATATTGTAAGGAACATTTAAAAAATAACTGCAACGTTGGAGGATAGACAAGCAGAGCACCAATCCACTATGATTGAGATTGAAGGTACTATATTGAACCATTTTTTCTCTATATTAATTGACCCAAGGGCTAGTATTAGGTATATTATTCCTCAAATTATAGAAAAAAGTAAGCTAAAAGCTGAAAAATTTAAGAATTCATGGTTGGTACAACTATAAATAAACACAAAGGGAAAAGTAACTAGCCATGTAAGACAATGCCCTATTTATATAAATGGTTTTCCAATTGTATTTTACTTAAATATACTTCTTTTAGGATCATCTGATGTAATAATAGTTATAGAATAGATGGAATAACATAGAGCTGTAATAAGCTACCCCAAGAGAACAATAAGTTGTGTAAATCAAGAAGGAATAATGACATTGATAAAAGGCATGGGAAAACCCATTTCAGTTGGATAGATTTCAACATTTCAAATGAAAACTAAGTGAAAGAAAAGATTGTGAATTATTTGTTGTACAAATTGAAGAGAATATTCAGAAAGCTAAAAATCAGAATTTAGAGGAGCTACCCGTAATTAGGGAGTTCAAACATTTATTTATGGAAGAAATTCTAAGACTAGCTCCCCGTAAATACATAGATTTATTTATTAATTTAGTACCAGGGGCTACCCCAATGTCTAGAGTGCCTTATCGAACAAGTATCCCAGATTTATTTCAACTGAAAATGTAGTTACAGGTACTACTAAATAAAGGTTATATTAGACCTAATGTTTCACCATGGGGAGCCCCAATACTATTTGCGAAGAAGAAGGATGGCACATTTAGAACGTGCATAGAATATATACAATTAAACAATTTGACCATGAAAAAAAATACTCATTGCCCCAAATAAATGATCTATTTGATCAAGTAATAGGGGCAAACATATTCTCAAAAAACTATATGAGAATTGGGTATCAAAAGTTAAGAATAAAGGATGAATATATTCATAAAAAAACGTTTTGAACCAAATATGTTCACTATGATTTGGTCTTACAAATGCACCAATGCCATTTATGTGTTTAATGAACAGTGTTCTTAGTAAGAACCTTCATAGGTTTGTGTTGGTGGTTATAGATGACATTTTTCTGTATTCCAAAAATGAAGAGGAGCATAAAGAACATTTGATACTAATATTGTAAACTTTGAGAAAGCATCAATTACATGCAAAGTTTAGTAAATGTGAGTTTTATAAGGACAAAATACAATATCTAGGTCTTGTCATTTCAAAAGAAGGATTTTATATTGGTCTGGAGAAGGTTAGGCCCATTTTGAACTGGCCCATGCCTAAGGATGTGTCAGATTTCCAATCCTTCATGGGAATTATAGCATACTATAGAAGGTTCATTGAAAGTTTTTCAAAACTGGCCTATCATACCAATTACAAATAAAAGGGAAAACATTTGAGTGGACAAGCAAGTGTCATGAAATTTTTTATAAACTAAAACATTTATTAACAATAACACCTAGTTTTTGGATTATAGACCCAAAAAAGGAATTTGTTGTATGAACAGATGCTTGTTTGGAGGGATTAGGTGGAGCCTTAATGCAAGATAATTGTGTAATGGCCTATGGATATAGGGAATTGAAAACACATGAAAATAATTATGTAGTATATGACTTAGATTTGGTTGTGGTAACACATGCATTAAAAATGTGGATGCACTACTTATTGGGTACTTATTGGGTAAAAAGTTCACACTAGTGATCGAACACATTAGCTTGAAATATTTTTTCAACCAACCAAATCTCAATGCTAGACAAGATGGGTGGATGAATTTTCAATTTTTTTGGTATAAAACTTAATAAGGGGAAGGAAAATAAGTTGGTAGATGCATTAAGTAGGCATGAAAATGAACTAATGGAAATTTTTGTTAACATTGTCACCACAAATTTTGTTGAATGTGTCCAAAATTCAATACAAGAGGATCAAATTTATCAAGAAATTCAGCAAAAAATACAAGTAGAAGCATTAGAGAAATTTTAAGGTAAAAAATAGTCATAATAAACATGTACAACAAAATTCAACTTTATGAGAACCAATAAGATTCAACATGATGATGTCAACCATGGGGGATGATTCACCCTTTTTGGAGTAGAAAGGTAAAAAGATAAGAAAAAAAAAACCTATTTTTTCAACTTTATGTAGTGAATACAACCACCCTCC
Organism: Pinus tabuliformis; assembly: GCA_031772625.1. Classification (NCBI taxonomy): domain Eukaryota; kingdom Viridiplantae; phylum Streptophyta; class Pinopsida; order Pinales; family Pinaceae; genus Pinus; species Pinus tabuliformis. Next base: position 165,650,016 of record CM062806.1, on the reverse strand, counting down.
AAAATTTTTCCTTAGTTTCTTTTTGGAGCCTCCCTACCAACCTTTCACAACAACATGTCTTGCTTCGTTAAGTACACAAGCTTCAGTGTTTTCCTTGCAGAAAGGTAGCCTGTCTATCAAAGCTTGATGCATTCCCCTTAGATGTTGTTACTCTGGACATGGTCCAACTACAGGTTGAGCAGCTCCTTCAAGAAATTATGCAATTATGGAGGGAAACTAGCCTTCCCTCCAAAAATTGCTCAATTTAGTCCGGCAGCTTGCTGGGCTCCAGAATTGCGCAATTCTGCCAGTCAAGCTTCATCGAAAAAACTGTGTAATTACCCCCAACAGGGATGCTTAGCCCAGGAATTGCATAGTCCTAGGCAACACTCAGCTGCTCTACCCAAAAATTGTGTAAATCTCCTGGGTAGTCAGCCCAGCTCCTTTCCATAAATGCACATTTTCTCCCAACAGTTGAGCAATCTCTTGCATGTGTAGTTGGGTTGACCAGTTCCACCCGAGACTAAGGAAACCTGACTTGCATGCTTGGCTTGATTTTTAGTGGAATAGAAAAAGAAACCTACAAAAAGCATCCCAATATTTTAGGGAGCTATTTTTAGCAGCTGGAGTTACATGAAAAGATCATTTTAGAATATTTCCTCCAAGTTTCGCTTTTTCCTAGATTTGTGGCATGGACGTCATGAGCCCAAACTTATTTATTCGACACATCATATCTCATTCTTTCCCATCAATCTTGGATCTCTGACATCCCATATCACATCCAGGACTCTTCGACACATCCGACTCAGCTATTCACGGGTAAGTGGACTAAACTTGTCTTTTTAGCTTTTCTGTCACTTTTTACATTTTCAATTGTATGAGTTCTATTTGCTTGATTTATTTGAGTGCTTGCTGTCATTTAGATGCATACTAGCTTATACTAGCAATGTTTCAGTTTTCATTTCCATCTCACTGCTGTCGCATGCATGCAATTGTTTTGCACGAACGATCATCAATTCGGTGACCTGCTGCACCCACATGCATGTTGTTCCATTTTTTGAATCTTTCATTCGCTATTTGTATGCACGATCATTTGATTATGGTTACACTCAATATCTCTATGTATTCACTTTCACATTTGCATTCAGTTGCCTGTCGACGGGTATGTGTAGCCTTGGCCTGGACTTTGCCTAACCAAGACAACATTGTGCAATCCGGAGAAGGAAGGCCCTACCTTCCCCTCCAAAAATGTACACTTCTACCCAACAGCGACTCCCCAGGCCTACTTTATTCAATTCTGAGGGATAGTGACTGCTGGCCCAAAAAATTGCGCAATGCAGTCACTGAGCTTGCAGTCATTGCCAACTAAAATTGCGGATGGCGCAATTCCAACAGTCAACAGTAAACCTGGATTGTGCATTGTGCAATCCCAGTAGCCAGTCATGCCTCCCAGACAGTCCAAACTTCCTTTTGCGTAGCTCTAGCAACCAGTCACCCTACCTCCCAGAACAAATTGCACAATCTTTTCCTATCAATCCCTAGGTATGTGTTATGTCGTTCCTCCAATTTTCTTTGGTTTTCACTGACAAATTTCTTGCCATGCATGTCGCTTTGTTTCCAGATCTAGCAAGTGTTCGTTTGCCTCTAGACAATTTAGGATCAATGGAATCCAAGAGTGCATGATCAAAGGACACTGGTGGAAGTGCAACTAGAGCAGCGGTTGAGCAAGTGTCCGCAAGTGTACTCATCTATGAAGATAGCAAGTTGATTCTAGACAAGGACATCAACCTAATATGGAAAGAGGTCAATGATGTATTTATAGGCACATTTGGTGAAGACCTCTAAGACCACCAAATATACGTGAACATCCACAAGTTTGTCTTGTACTATATTGCATGCAGGTACCCCGCATTCGCATGTGCGGACATTATACACTAGATCCTCTCGCACATTGATCCTAAGACGATGACCTTGAGTAGTGTTAGCGAGATGAAGATTATAACCTTCAGGACAAAGGATTATGATGAGATGTATCATATGTCAGAGATTGTGACTATCATGGAGACTCCCTTCAGCTTCCCAAGTAACAATGCCAACTCGAGAGACATTCTGAAGAAATGGGTAAAGGAGCCGGCTAGATTTAGGATGACATCGAACCAGGTCTACATGAAGAAGATACTCTAGAAGTCATATAAATATCTGGTCTTTTTTGCATGTCAACTGTATGACCAAGGAAGCCCAAAAACCTTCCCACAGAGTTGGGTGATCGCACCAGACTGACAGGCCAGAGAGGGAAAACCATGCAACTGATCCAACATGTTGGATCATCAGCTGAAGGAACAGGTAACAAGGGCTTGACAACCACCCAAAGGTATGCAAGTAGCTACATGTCCACTTATATCTTGGATGTAGTTTGTGCCCAATAAGAGTTCTTGAGCTTGAAGTGGACATGGTCACTAATGGAGACTACTGTCAACACTTATTGTAAGTTGTTCTTTGAATGTAGCTTCAGAGGAGTTAATGCACGACTATCCGATTTTTTTTTCACCTCGGTCTACAAGATGATATTCGAACAGGATCAACACTACATGTCAATGGCAGCAATGGAGGCACTAATAGACATAACTGATTGGTATGCCTCGCGTTTGATCCCTTCATATGAATGTACAGTGTGAAGAATCCTCTGCATGTTCTACTGAAGTCTTCCTTAGACGTGCTCATCATGTAGGAAGTAGCATATCACATCTCGACAGGATTGATAGCTAGGCTGCACCGGAAGAAGAAGGCAGCTAGGCCCGCTCTTCCATTGCGTGTTGGTCTATATGAAATCCGAAGTTTCAAGCACACGGATGTTGAGGCAGAGCAGATGAAGAAGTATCCATTTGACCTCTGAATTTACAATCCGTATGATCCACATTGTCTTATGAAAGATCACTGCACAAGAGTACAATTAAATTGGATCCACAGGGCATTTCATTGGGTAGAGGAGGACCCATGGAAATATTGCTACAGTTTCTCCTGACCCAATGAATAGGTTAGCTTCTTTATGGAGTGGTTAGTGAAGCAACATCCTGGAGAGCACCACAAGCAACAACAACATTAGAGGTTAACATACCAGTGAGCGACAAAGGAAAGAGGAAGATTGTTGATTGCATGGAGGAAGAGAAAAGATGCAAGTTCCGAATAGATCCACTTGTAGAGAAAGCAGCTATGGCTATAGATGAGAAGAGGAAACAATGTGATAAGCAGATCACATAAAGGCAGAGGGAGAAATGAAGGATGGAGGAAACAGAGAAGGAGTTGCATGAGTTGAAGGCAAAATTCTGAAAGGAACAAGAGCTGCACAAAAAGGAGAGGGAAGCGCAGTAGCAATAAGTATAGCAGGGGGGCACAACATATGCAGATGGACAAAACAATGCCTATACCAGTAGTGGACTTATCACAATAGCTGGCGTCAAGCAAGCAAGGTGAACCATCGAAGGAGCAGGACTTCACTCATGAGATAGAGAAAGCACTTCAATAGTTGGATATGGATATGGAGTAGCAGGAGCTAGAGAAGGACAATGACCTCATTCCTCACCACCAAGAGGTCGACCCACCAGCTTCACAACATCCAAAAGATGAGCAAGTCCCAAGTGACCATGGAGACACTGATATCCTTGGAGATCAACCAGAAGGAGAGATGTACAACATCTCATTCGACGAATCTCAACATAGAGTTGTGTAATCTCGTAGAGTGTCGACTATGGAGGATCATACATCTCCTACATAGTATGAAGAATGAGTGATCGTGTCTGACATGCGAAACCATCCAATAGTCTTGGTCGATGCCACTAGCACATATATTGAAGCCACTAGCTCAAGTGTTCGCTTTCTGATAACTAAGAATGAGCGAATGGCTAAGGAGATACAAACAACCAAGTAAGGAGGAGAGTTGGTGATAGCGTTACCTGAGCTGAACTGAAGAAGGCAATACTAGATGATGTATTGTCCCTTGACACAGTTATGTGAGCATTGTAGTCCATGTTTGGTACCGTGCATAAGGTAGTCATCCATCTCAATGGATGGCAACAGTGACGTGATAGAAGAGCATGTATCTTGTCGAACATTGATGCTATTGTTGATTACATGCAAACATGGATGATGAGATACAAAGGAGCCCCGCTTCACTTTTCTAAGATGGTGAAGCCCAAAGGGGTCGAGCTGAAGGCATGCATCTAGAGTCAGATCCAGAACTATGAACAACTCCCACAAATCATCACTAGTCTACATGCTTCCCATGCATGTGTATCCAAGAGTATGGATGTTGTGGTGCATGCACATGCGATCCCATATATTAGGACTCTCACCTAGTTGAAGACAAAGGCACAAGTCTGACTAGAGCTTGACTTGTACTTTGACGAGTTGATGCACATTGCCACCAAAATAGACTTTCCCATCAGTGTAGACATCATGCACAAGTATGTTGCTGGTCCAAACACATTGAAGAAAATGATTCACATGCTTTCAAACGAGTTGGACAGAGGAGCCCAGGCAGTGTACCCAGATGCTATGGAGGCAAGAGTCAGTTTCCAGAAAGATGTCACCTTGGAGCACAAGGACACCATCGTGGACTACCGATCTTGCCATTATTTCACGATTGTCAATCATAACGAAGATGTCTAAGAGTTGGTATTCCAATAGTTGTCTGAGTCATAGTGATGTCTAGTAAGGCTTGCTCAAGCCATTTTGTCTCACATGGGTACATGTGCATTGTAATGTAACATCTTGTAAAGTGTAATTTCAAGTGTCGATAGTAGACATAACAGTCATAGAGTAGATGAAGATTCATGAGGGTAAATGAACTGTCATAGAGGGGAATGCCAAGGGTCACCTCACCCTTTGCTATAAATAGTCCCTCATAACTCATTGTAAGGGCTTTTAGTCAATCAAGCTTCCGATAGGACTATCTCAGAGAGAGCTTGGACAACATTGTAACAAGACTTGGCTTCTCCACCGTGCAGAGCTAGTACATCTATTTGGAGGAGGAGGCAGTTGTGGCTGTAACGTTCCACTATCGAAACTAATGGTTGGACATGGATGTATTGCATGATTGGAACTTACACTTTTTAATATAACAAGAGCCAACACATTTCGTGCACATGTTGTATTGTATTCTATGCTATCTGGTTTACTCTAAATGATATATGTATCTGTTTGCTACGCATACATGTATAGCTTTCTATGTATGTATGTATGAATCTTTCTAAAATGTGCATTTGGTTTAAGCATCAATTTGGATTGCTGACTAACTTGCCTTCCATGTTGTGATGCATCTTTGCTTGTGTGTTCCCTTCTTAACTCTGTGCTATCAAAGGTTTCCAATGGGCGCACTCATCTCAACCCCAGTGTGTTAGAACGTCTCATGTACCTTCCTTGGCTCACTAGATATATCACACCCTTGCTACCAACAGAGTTATCTCACTTGCCTCTGTGCGAAATCGCGGTCAAGGCATTACCGTATGACCCACTGTTGGGACTCCTACTCCAAACGGTCTGACATCTAATTGGGAATTCTTACTTGGGAGATCCCCTAACATGTTTGCGGGTCCAGCACAATGAACACAAATTATATTTTCAACTTATCTTCATATAATTTTACTCAAATTTTGGTCAATATCACTAGTTGGATGCATAATTTAATTTTCATCAAAGGAGTACCCATGTTGCATAATTTCAATGGACCCTACTACAAGAAAAATGAGAAATACATGAAAGAACGTGATTGTAATCACGTTTTTCATGTATTTGATATTTTCATGTAGTAGGGTCCAACAAGTACTCCCACTAGAAATTATAGTAAAATCATAGGGAGATAAGTTGAAAAAGTATTTTTTTTTTCTTTTTTCCCTCCAAAACTTGATGAGGTAATCTAATCTTATTTTATTATTTACACTATTATTTTATAATGTTCCTTAGGTGGCCAATTTTAGACCTCAAAATTTCTCTAACGTTTAGGAATGCTGAAAATTCATTAAAAAAAAAAACGTTAACTTACAAAAATAAACTTTATATTCCAAATGTGCATGCTCTGAAACAACTAATATTAAATGTGCATAATAAGAAACTATATGTCAGACACCCTAGTTATTAAAAAAATATTATTGTACTAAGTAAATAGTTTATTTTCCTAGTATGAAGAAGGAAGTGGCATAATATTAATTCAAATGTATAGAATGTTAGCAAGTGAAGGTAGAACATTGACACCCAACTGGACTATTAAATCCACTACCCATTATGGACTGAAATGGCAAGTGATTTCTCCAGAATTTATTACTGGACTCCTGTGAATAAGAATACAACATGACTCCATAATGTTGGTGGTAGACAAAATTAGTAAGGCAAGGCATTTTATATCAGCACAATCTACATTTGGAATGACATATATTGCAAACATCTCTATGAGAGAAATCTTTCGATTACATGGTGTACCAAAAATGGTAATATATGATAGGGATGCTAAATTTACTTCCAAATATTGGAATGCCTTGTGTGGAGGGATGGGGACTTAGCTTAATGTTAGTATAACTTATCACCACCAAACCAATGGGAAAAAGGAAAGAACTAACCAAATCCTGGAGGAAATGTTAAGAATGTATGTCATGGAAATGCCTACCAAGTGGGAAGATTTCCTACATCTACCAGAATTTGGATATAACAATAATTATCAAGCTTCTATAAAAATGTTCCCTTTTGAATAATCATATCGAAGTAAATGCCACATGCCTCCTACATGGAGTCATCCTGAAGACGAGCTAATCTGAGGACCTGATGCACTACAGGAAACAAAACAAGTAGTGAGAAAAGTGAGAGAGAACCTAAAAACTGCATAGGATAGACAAAAACATTTTGTGGGCTGAAAAAGAAAAAATATGGAATTTAAAATAGGATAACATGTGTATGTAAATGTAAAAACAAGAAAGAGAACCTTGAGGATGGGAACCTATCCTAAATAAGCACCATAGTTCTCCAATGCTTTTGAAATTTTAGGTAGAATTGGACCTATAGCGTATCAACTAGCATTTCCCAGCTATATAAGAGTAGGCAATGCTTTTCATGTGTCTCGCTAAAGAAATATAGTCATGATAACTATCACATAATTGATCGAAATTTGATACACGTTGAACCAGAAGGAGATTTACTGGTAGAACAAATTCACATCTTAGAGTGGAGAGAAACCTTCCTCCAGAATCGAGCCATTGCTCAGGTTAAAGTGAAATGGAAGGACTTTACTCCCATGGAGGCCACCTAGGAGATGGAAGACAAAATTCAGGAACCATTTTGAGCATTTTCCTAGAAGGAAAATAATTAGACTTCCAGCACTAATAACAATATTGAATAAAAAGGGGAGGAAGATGTACTACGCCTCTATTTCTATTTTAATGTTGACTATTTTAGACATGGAATTATTACTGGATTGGATGGATATGGAATCCATGTTTAAAATTTTATGATGATGTAATCGATTTCATTATTGTAATAAATAAAATGTTGGAAAATAATTGGGAAAAGAGCACTAGAGTTAGAAAATTTCTTGTCATATAGGAAACAACTATTGTTGGTTAAGTCCAAGATAGAACTTCCTAAAAATCTCATAAAATTCCCTAGGAGAAAATAATAAGAAATAAATGGATTTAATATGATGAGAAATAAAGGTCATATTCAATCACTTAATTGGAGAAATATAGTCAGTCTGGATGGAATAAAGGGTTGTGATAGAAAAAGGTGGGATTTAAGAAAAAAGGAAGGAATCTTTTTCGAAAAAAACAACAACAACAAAAGGTCTAGACAAAAGGGTTGGTAGACCAAAAAGTGGGACACTGCTAAAATATGGTGGGAAGAAAACATATAAAATAAGTCACCAAGGAATAAAGGGAGTTGTTGATTCTAAGGGAAAGTATATCCTAGCTCGAGGCGAACTAGTAAGGACAATTCATGGTTGGGAGGAAATATGTTCAGTCCTGAGAAATTTCTAGACAACCATTGATGATAGAACTATGATTATAGTTTTATTAGTAAGGAAATATCAATTAAATTTTAATTAAATAATGTAGACACATGTATACGTTCCCTTTTTCATGACTAGGTTAAGATTCCCAAATCTGCTAATAATAGTTATAGGAAAATTTCATTAGGTGAGTATATGAAGTGAACCATAGTAATTTTAATTAAATAATTATAATTTTTTGGGCATGCAGGTATAAAATTTGATTCTTATTCTAGAAGTAGGTTTTCCACTATCTCCTAGTCTACCATATCAAGATTTTTAAAGGGTTCTAATTTCATAATCAAGAAAACATGTATGTTTGTAGTAGAGAGAGCATGCATGTTGTTGGAGAATTGAATTTGGTATTAAGTGAGTAAGTGTGAGTCATATAACTAGAGGAATGGGTAAAGTAACATAGGAAAACAGTGATAGAAAAAATAGAGTTACCATTTCCTAACCATAACTAACGTTAACTAACTAACAAAATACGCATTCAATTGGATTTCAATAAGATAGGGTTTTCATCTAATAATAAATATGAAATTTTTGATAATTACGTTTAAGTGCTCAGAGAAGTAACCAGAAGAAGTTAGGTGGAAAATACATATGTATACAAATAAAAGTGAAAATCATAGGGAGTTATTCTAGAATGCTATTCAGGGAATAGTGAGTACAATAAAGAAATAAACATGTATTAGTAATAAATTTATGTACACTCTTAAGGCTACAGGACTGACAAGGAAATTGAATAAGATAAACACTGAAAGAATAAATTTCATTACTAAAAAAATAAAAAATAAAAACCATTTACATGTGCATCATCGCCATCGTCCATATGTAGTAAACCCAAAATGATCCTATGCGAACTATACTTAGTCATTATCACCGACTACCTAGAAAAATATGAAATACAAAGGAATATATGCGCCAGAAAAACAGAACCAAAGAAATGTTGATAATAACATCACTGACGAACATAAGTATGTATATTTACAACACTGTAATTCATAATAATCGACTATTAGTAATAACAAAAGCTCCCATGAATACATGTGAACATAAGAGACAATATCTTATGGCTGAGATTAAATTATCCTTATGTGGAGTATCTATTAAAATATAATTAAATAAACTAAAATAGTCATTTCAATTATACATATAATAAAATGTTCATATGATTGGGTTATAAAACCCCTCTACTATAAGCTAAGATACATTTCTCATAGTTGTGAATGAAGTTAGAATTACATAGCTTTGAAAAAATGGAAAGAGTGATGTTGCAAAAAAAATAAAGGAACTATCCACGAATAATCGTGGTCACAGCTTTGAAGAAAAAAACCTACTCGTCCCTATAATGGAATTCACTATGCCAGTGACAAGCAGTGAGAGACTACACCATGGAAAATATAGGAAACTGAGATATGAAGTGCCGAGCTAGAAAATTAATGCAGTTGAGGTAAGACTTACTCTAATGTTGGAGGAAAAAGAAACAAGTTTAACTCTTCTTCACTTATGTTTTCCCAAAACCAAATCCTTATACTTGTAAGAACCCATCTAATTGTATTGTTATAGTCTTAAGGAAAACAAAACACAAAAATAAGGAAATAAATAAATATGTGCACAAGGGAAAGGGAATCTCTATACTTGGGTGAAGCACGACCCTCGTTCCCTTTGAAAACTTGTAGATAAAATTATGGGTCAATATGATTAGGATATAAATAGATTCACCCAAATTAGTTTGACTTAGGCAGAGAAATCTATCCAAAAGAATTTCAATTAACCCAGTATCAAACAATAAGAGACTACTAATATTTATTAAATGAACTTAGATAACTAGAGGGTTTTTGAATATGTGATAACATATATCCCTAAGAAAAAAATGAGAAAACTTACCATACCTAAAGAATGAGTCACTAGAGTCAAATTAGAGACATAAAGGGAAAAAAATAGAAATATATGTAGGGTCGTTTTCTAGTATCATGAAAAATATGATAATCAAAACATTGGAGAAACTTTCTTCCTCAAGAAGTAATATATTATTAATACAAGCCCAAAATACTACAATCAGTGTGAATTAAGACGTCAACAACCAATTCAGGAAGTAACGAAAAGAAAAATTATGATAAATACTTGAATAAGAAACTACCAGGTTTCAGTAGCTCCTTTAGTGTAACATGGTAAACCTTAGCCTAACAAACAGGTGAAGGTGAAAAAATAAAACTCATATGTTAGTGGTGAAAACCAAAATTTCAAATTCTAGGCAAACGAAGCAACACACCCACATATTATTTAGAAACAAAGAAAATAAATGGAAGTTTGTTCTCGAGGATACCTCTATTTGAAAAATGGAAGGAGAGTTTAGGACCACTATGAACCAAGTGAATCATTTACAATGACATCAGGCGACATCGAAATCTCAAGACACAGTGAGGAAATCTACCCAGGTATAAACTTGAAACCAAAACACATAAGAAAGGTTACACCTGGAAGATGAGGAGGGGCAAGGAAAAATTCACAACCTTTAGATTATTTTAAGCATAGTAGAACATAAAAATTCCAAATTTCTACCTAGATAAGTGGCTCAAACTTTTTTGTAAGAGATGAGTGTTGCGATGAGACCGATATAGGTGGAAGAGAGCCAGGTACCATCTACAATTCTTAACAAGTGCGTGGAATTCCTCAATCTCCATGGGAGCACTCTCTAGAGCGACAAAGGTGTAAAAGGGAAAAATGAATCTCAGGCATCAGGGTTTAGATTTAGTTTTTCCCCAAATTAACCAAAACCCTTTGAATGAACACCACGTACTCTCCACCATTGGATATGAGAACAATGGAATTCAAATGGTAGTCACGTGAGTATATGACGTATAGCCATTCCAAAGCCACTAGGTGTAACCCAAAATAAAAGGACAAGGGAAACACCAAAAACATGACTCTAGGCTTTATAACTCTAATTCCACAGGGATATTGCATATAAATAATCAACTCATAAATAAACAATAAATTAAAATCCAAGCCAAGTTATAATGCCAACCACGTTGAGGTGGGTTATAACTATATAGTGCACACACCCTATGAAAGAAGCTAATGGTAATGAAATAAAAAATGAGACCTTTGTTTTATTGGTATAGATATAACCCAGAATATAGGAGAAATAACAAATATATCCAATAATAACAAGATCTAAATAGATAGAAATGCTTCTTTATTATCAAACCCTTAAGGTAGGGCAACACCATATATTCACTCCTTAAGGAAGGAGAACACTCCACAAGCCATATGCCTGTTCATACAATAATCCCTCACTATTTCTCCATGTGGACTCTCTAGCCTCTATATAGTCCTCATACATACAATACCATGGATCATTACCATGGTTCCCTCATACCATCAACTAATACCATGGGCCCATTACATTATTATTAACTACTTGTGGTCCCTTACATGATATGGGTTAACCACCTTATTTATTACTATGGCCCATCCCATTATTACATTATTACTTTGGGTACCTCCCTTGGTACCCCATATTATCCCCCCTAGGTATATAACATTCCACCCCCCTAAGCATGTTTCGTCCCCGAAATATGGGAAGAACACAAATAATAAGATCTACTCAAAAGAGTAGCCCACTAGTACCATGCATGTGCATCTATCCATTCAAGAGAAAGGTGAACCCTCGATCTTGCTGGTGCCTCGCTCGCTTGAGATGGAAGTTTACTGTGGTAGCTCTTCTGTGTTGATGTGTAGTAGGTGGATCTTCGCTCCTCGCTATCTGTCATACGGGGGTTGTTGTCCTTGTGGCTAATTGGTTGCCATCTTGTTGGTTGTTTTCTTGCGGGGTGATGTGGGTGATGATATGTTGAAGTTTTAACCCACGGTGTCTTTTTCTTTAATTCACCCTGCTGTGGTGCCTGTTGTGGTGTCTTCTTTTCCAATATGACTTCAACCACTGAGCCCTCCTCTGATGTATCAGCACCTGTAACCTTTTCTGCTTCAGCCTCTATTTGTGTTTGATTGTCTATCATCACTGGCTCATCATCTAATATGTCAGACCCTGGAACATCTTCTCCTTCAGCCTCCTTGGACTCTACCTGTTTATTAATGGAAATATCCTGTAATGTAATTTTCTTCTTTTTATACCAGAGCTTTAGGAATTTCTTCTGCACATTAATATTGATAGTACCCGCAAATTCCATCCAAGGATATCCCAAAACAACATCCATATTATCCATCTCTGAAGTATAAAAATCACCATGCAACACATACTTATCCATAGAAATCTTCAAATCCTTATAAATTTGAACATCCTCATCATCAACCTGTGTATTTTCAATTTGTTTTGCTGGAACTTGCAATTTGTTTGCCAAATTAACATTGATGAAATTATGCTTGAAACTAGGATTTATAGAAACAATGATTTTCTCCTTCTGAATTAATCCATGAACCTGCAATAAGGAGATACCAGCAGAAAATAACCCTTTAGGTTCCTTGGTTTCCTTCTTTCCTGTAAAAATAAAATCTTTGCTAGGTTGTGTGTCTGTCTGTGTGAGCTTATCCACAAGATTAGATTTATGGTCAAAGTGGTCCATAAGAGCTTTTGTGAATTTGTCCCAAGTCAAGGGCCTTCGATAGCAACGTTGATGCCCTTGCCACCATTGCAATCTTTCAATGTCCAAGTACATTGTTCCCACACTCAGCTGAGTCTCATCATCCATGATGTAATTCAATCTAAAACATTTCTCCATTTGTGCTAGCCATTTGGCTGGATGAGAGCCATTAAATGGATACAAGTCCCTCAAATTCAAATCGAGGCTCGCCATCACAAAAAAGAATTGGCGAAAATTTGAAATGGTCACAATTCCGTCAATATTGCTCAGAATCCCTATTATAACATGTTTTCAGAAATGGAACAATCATTTTGCATCCCATGTAATAGAAATCTTGATCCAGACACTAGAATTTCAGATCTGTGCTGCAACTCTTCCGCCGTCACCAAAATTTCTGCAAAAAAGAGTTGATTTTAAATCAAAGATATCTCCCTCATCTGGACTCTGATTTGACTGATTTTTTTTGAATTTGGGTATTTTTTCACAAAGAATCCAGATATACAATTATATTTTGCATATCGTGTACCAGGACGTCTAGATCTGCGCCGCAAACTCGCCGCCCTGAAAAATTGTCTGCAACCCCACTGATTTTTAGATCAACAATATCTCCTTCATCGGGACTCCGATTCAACTGATTTTTTTTTGAATTTGGGTATTTTTTCACAAAGAATCCAAATCTATAATTAGATTTTGCAGATCTTGCACCAAAACATACAGATATGATCTGCAAACTTGCCGCCCCTGAAATCCTGCAAAAAATTAAAACAATTCTCCACTTTTGTGCCCAAGAAAGTGCTCCGATACCACTTGGTATAGCTCCGATACCACTTGTTATGCATCTAACCAGAAATACTATAGATATGATATGAAAATATAATATAATGCAAATAACCCAGAAATAATATGAAATGATTCTTTATTGATCAAACCCTTATGGTAGGGCAACACCATACATTCACTCCTTAAGGAAGGAGAACACTCTACAAGCCATATTCATGTTCATACAATAAACTCGCCGCCCCCCAAATCCTGCAAAAAATTAAAAAAATTCTCCACTTTTGTGCCCAAGAAAGTGCTCCGATACCACTTGTTATAGCTCTGATACCACTTGGTATAGATCTAACCCAGAATATAGGAGAAATAAAAAATATACCCAATAATAACAATATCTAAATAGATAGAAATGCTTCTTTATTATCAAACCCTTAAGGTAGGGCAACACCATACATTCACTCCTTAAGGAAGGAGAACACTCCACAAGCCATATGCCTGTTCATACAATAATCCTTCACTATTTCTCCATGTGGAGTCTCTAGCCTCTATATAGGCCTCATACATACAATACCATCGATCATTACCATGGTTCCCTCATACCATCAACTAATACCATGGGCCCATTACATTATTATTAACTACTTGTGGTCCCTTACATGATATGGGTTAACCACCTTATTTATTACTATGGCCCATCCCATTATTACATTATTACCTTGGGTACCTCCCTTGGTACCCCATATTATCCCCCCTAGGTATATAACATTTGTTGTATCCAAATGTGAAGGTACAGAAAACAATATAGTACCAAGAGTAACCTTAAAAAAAAGGGTAAGAAATATATATTTCTTGGTTATAGAAAGACTTAAGAACAAGAAAACCATAATATTTCCTACTTGGAAATTTCTTACTAACTTGGTACTTTGAATTAGTTAAAAAGAAATGTAAATGAGGGATGTGACAACCACACCCTGTCAATTTACATATGGTCCTTATATTGTATTCCAATCATTATGTATGTAGTCTATGTTTGACCTGATGATTCCTAAAAGGATGAAATATTTAGAGGGGTTACAGTGAGTTTTCATTATTATGATTGATGCACATTCATCATTTCGTATGCGAACATATTTTTTATGACCTATATACTATCCATCATTCTATGATTATGGAACTTTGTATATGCACACATGAGTTCAAGACCTTCCTTGCAAACAATATTTCCCTATGTAATTTCTTTACACTCATACATTATTAAAAGTTAACTTATATTATTATTTCTTTTCTTACCAAGATGACATGAGGAATTTACCTGCATAACTTAGGTTTCTTCAGTCAGGATAATCATGACAGGAGTATATACAAGGGGTTGTTTATGATGATATATTATGGATGGGAACGAAGGTCGGCAGAAGGCAAAAGGAAAAAGTGTTTAGTATTTTCTACTTAATGATTATAGTTTGATGCATTCCTCACATGATCTATATCTTGGTTCATAAATATTCATTGGCTTATATATTGAACATTATATGGCATGAACTTACTTCAACATTGTTTCTAATTCAAAATTTTTTAGACAGATATACATGTGGATTATTATTTTAAATTTATTTACTTTTGGGAAATGAAATGAAAATTAAATATTTAAGGACTAGGAGATCCCCACATACCAAAACATAAATATAATAAAAAAAGTTAAATTTTATTTAACTTGCCCCTTTAGAAATCTTGTTACCGCTTCATAGTCAAAACATGATTAGAGATAAAATACAACGAATTATCAAAGCAGTTGAACTTCCCAAATGCATTGAAGGTCCTTATAAGGTAATGAACTCCATGAATGGAAGAGAGAGAACATTGTTAGGAGAGGTATGCACTAATTTTTCTATTGTTGCTATTTTTTATGATTTTATTTTCTATAAGTCAAAGAAGCTTTTCTAATAGTGGTCGAATAATTTTTTCAAAGGGAGACAAATTTGAAGGTAACTTGATCTAGTATTTCTCTAATACAAGAATTATCCAAGATCTTTTCTTCGGTTGATTTTAGTAGAATTGCATGAAAGAGAAAGTAAAAAAAATATATGTAAACACTTAAAGAAGAAGAAACATAAAGGAGACCGTAAATATAATGCACACAATAATTAGATAATGGAGTTCATCCAGTGTGGACTACATCTCCCGGCCTTGCTTCAATAGTGGGGAGGCCACTTCATCCATCTCAAAGAAATAAAAAATAATACATGGAAGAATACATGATTATACCTCTAATCCTAGGAGTGACATGAATTCGACTTCTCAAAACACAACAATCATAGAATCAACAGGTCCATCTCATCCTCCTTAGAATTTTTACTATAAAAATGACCCACTTTTTAAAGGTTCATTTTTTTTTGACCTTTGTGGCCAACAATTAATGAAGAATGTAGGTTTTTTCAATGAACCCTGAAATATACTACTCAGATGTAGAAATAGATTGCACCACTATGATCCTTATGAAAATTTGGTTAAACTGAGTGTATATTTTGCCACCTGCAATTTTGGCCCCTTAGGGAATATTTTAGATTCCTCACATGTTCTACATAGAATATTTTGATAATATCCATTCTCAAAATTCGTGTTGGGGAAAGGTTCCCTCTATGCCAGGGTTTCACCCCTGTTATCGTTCCCACTAGTCTAGGTTTTATCCACTCTAAGTTCCTTCAACGTCCTCCTCATCTAACACTCAACCCTTTGCTAGTCGAATAATAATTGAATGAAGTTTAAGTAATGGTTTGGGTGGCATTAAAAAAAAGTCCGTTCGCTGATTGGCTGGCATGGCTAAAATTAGAGTTTTGGGTTGGACGGGTCACATGCTGAAACCTGAGGACCCATGGTTATACTTGCAACTATTATGTCACTATTGAACATTATAAAATCCATCAGGAACATTTTCAATTTTCCGTTGGCATATATTTTTAAATAGTGTTTTTATCCATAAGCATTGGTTAACCATTAACAGTTCTGCTGATGTTAACTAAACCATCTTCACAGTCACGTTGAATGTTGGTTTGTATGGCCTATTCCATTTGGCATCAAATTGCCAACATTTAAAACTTCCACATCATATGGTAACCACAGTTGTTGAAACCACAATGCCAATGATTGCTAATTTTATTGTTATATTGTGTTGGCAGTAGGTTGTATATGGAACTCCATCATTCTTCCATTTATATTTAAACATGAGTTATATTTTGAAACTAACTGCCGATAAAACCATTTGTTGGTAATAATTATTTTGACCGTCATTATTCTCAAATCGCCACCAGATATATTTGGAATACCGCTCAGTTGGTATTTAACATAACAAACATTAAAACCACTAACAAACCATATGCGACCATCAATATTTTCAAACAATCCACTGACATAACTTGGAAATAATTAACATAGAACTTGACAACCCAAAACCACCACTTGATGACTAGGATTTTTTATGGGCCACCCTAGGGATCCACGTGGCGCCAACTAATTGGGCCATGTGGCCCCTTTATGTTCGGCCAACTAGCGCCTAGTCACCATTGCCAAACTTAGTGGAGTGCCATCATATTTGGTGGTTCCGCCAACTGTAGTGGTGCTACTCTCTTTATCTAGAGGCCAACTAAAGTTAGCCCTTATGTCACCAAATTTGGCTGGATTTCCAAATTTGTTGATGCTCCAAATTTTTCTAGCTACCAATAAATCCTATCCTTGAGTCATTTTTTACCATAAGTTTGATTGTGCATAGAGTTTGCATATGAAGTAGGATTGAGGCGCCGCTTCGTCATTGGAAAGCTTACAACGAGCTCTTGAATCTGGTTGTTGTTTTTCTACAATATAAGGACTTTGATTTTTGGGCCATCAGGGATCCACCTAGATCATTTCTCCCCAATAATGTACTTTTTTTCCTCCAAAATTATAAACAGTACTGCAATCTTGATCTGCATAACAAATGCATCTAACATGCTACCTTCCCTTTCCTTCATCTCCATTCTTCGAAACTTGGAATGATGAAGCCAACGCCTGTATTGATACAAAAATATGTAGCTAATAATACATTTCCAACTTGCAAGATTCCAAACAATACCATACTTTCCAACAATTTATAACACACTCATGATCAAGTTTTACAATAGAAATCATACCCATGATATCGAAAGGCCAAAATATCATTTTATTGCATTCATTAATGATGTTATACAATGCATCACTTTTACAAACACTTTCGCAACATGTGTTTTACAATGGTGGTCATCCCAAATTATTTTGAAAAGGTACCTCTTTCTTCCATAACTAAGTTAACGGGATCTATTCCCATAATTGGATTCCTAGTTCAACTTCTTCATTGGTCGGTTCCTTCACAAGAACTTTCATATGCTCCCTGTCCTTTTTTGGTCATTTCTTTGACTGGAGCATCCAACATTTGGATCTATGATGTCCACCCTTTTTGCAATGCTTGCAATGATTTTTCTTCCTCCAAACTTTCCAGACCTTATATAAACAAATTTATTTCATGTGGCCCTAGTGAGGAGAGCTTGCCTTATCTCTTGCTTCAAAATTCTCACTATAACTGGAAGGTTGTGATGTGATCCCAACATCCTGCATTGTCATATACTTGTCACTTGAAGACTCTCATGTCTCTTCCTTTCTGACATAGTTAAATCCTGCATATCAAGGTAATTCCACCACTTGGATATTATTCACAATTCCTTGTCCATTAAAACCTAGGTCGTTGCCTTCATATCCCATCTTCTTCATTAGCTTTGAACCAATTCCTATAGTGTGCTTTTCAAATGCACCAAAATCATCATCATAATGAAAACATGAAACTAAAGAATCATGGACACTTTCTACCTCAATTACCAATTTTGATGCAAGTGATGAAAACTTTACTAAGCCTTCTTTTCACTTTAATTTTTCTAAGGCCTCTTCTACGGCTTGTAGCTGAAGGTGCAATGTCTTCTTCTTCTCTCCTACTTCTTGTAGCAGTCTCCTCAATTTAGAATTCTCTCCTTGAAGGCTTTGGTGATGGTATTTTGAATGATGAGAAGAAGATAACGAAGAATAACATTCACTCAAAGTTAGAGATGGAGGTTCTCTTTAATTTATCAAAGCATTGTCCTCTTCTTTCCCTTCCTTTTTATTTTCCTTCATTGTTATTCTCTTGTCATAATTTGCAAACAATTTATCTACCATGTCTGCCATCCTATAGAAAGATTCACTGAAAGCTTTGTCATTCTCCATTATCCTTCTTCGTGTCGCATATCCAATCTCTACTTATCATTCACACTCGTGATTCTCATCAACAAGAACACTAGTCTGATTCCAAAATTGATTCGGTATTTCTATGGTACCAGCATTATCCAAGATCTTTTCTTCAGTTGATGTTCACATAATTGCATGAAAGAAAATGTAAAAACCAAATATGGAAACACTTTAAGAATAAGCAACGTAAAGGAGACCATAAGACAATTCACACAATAATTTGATAATGGAGTTCATTTAGTGTGGACTATGTCTTCGGGCATGTTGTGCTATTCAACAAGCCCCCAATTTATTGATTTTATGGTTAATATTCTATTAATAAATGGGGGCCCTTTATTAAAAACCCTCCAAGAAAAATTTATCACTTAGGTGCTTTCTTTTTTAATTTTTAGAAATAAATTAAGACATTAAGCCAAATCCCTTTAAGACTAGAAAATCTCATTTTTATCGCATATCGTTGGACCAAGTGTATCAAAGGTTAATTAACAACCAGGATCCTCGAATTGCGATGGAAGGGATCATCGAATTTAAATTATGATATCATTAGACTTTCAATTTAAAAGCTAAGACTTAAGGAATTTTTTGCAAACTAAAGCACCTATCACAATCGCATATCAGCGTTTATAAAAGACGAAACTCACAGAGTCTGTCATAATATGCGAACTGCGATATTGTGGTAGAGAAATCCAATACTTATCGCATCGTGGAACTTTACTTAAAAGACAATCTTGTGAATTATAAAAGTTTTCTAAGTTCGATAGAACCCGGACCCGATAAAAACAAATGTTATAAACTACAAGTTAAGTTTGACGCTTAGTAAAAAGGAACTTTATGAAGTAATTATTCATTTAGGCAAAGTTCGCTCTAAACAATGAAAATTATGCCACTCACCTTACATCCCACAGAATTATAAACAACTGGAAAAACACAAAACTGAAAATGCGATAGTGCGATTTTTGATATTGCGATAATCTTATCGCAATCACATAATCGGCATTTCGCACTTTAAACTCACCACCTTAAATTTTTCCCTTTCCTATTTGCGATGCAGTAGTTTAAATGAGTAATAAATGCAATGATAAGAGACCTTAGTGGGTATTTAATAAGTTTAATAGCATTTATTTTAAGATCGACTCAACATGATTTGATATCTTCTCATCTGTGTTTTGAATAAAATCTCCTTTCTTGTCACCTTTCGAGGTTAACTGTATCTTTTAATTCTCATTGTCATAATCTAATAAATTCCATTTGCTTCATTTCAGGAAACCTCCGCAGAAAACAGTGTTAGAAAGAATGGCGAAGAAGGGTGTTAGGGTCCTATAATTTTTATAGGATTTCTTGATTATAGCTAACGATTATTATATTTTGGATATTGTAAATAATATTCCATATTGTAAATTATTTCCAAAAAAGGTCAAAACCTTAAGAAAAATAAAAAAATATGCTTGCAAGACAAAATGCAACATTAGAGAATAGTTAAGTATCTTTAGATTAAATTAATCACATCATTTAAATGTGATTAGATAAAACTGTAATAAAGGCCTTGGTACTATAGTTTGATTTTATTATAAGGTTGAAAACCATAAAAATGGATTTTTTCACATTGGGTAAACACTTGCAACTTTCCCGCATCCACATTATTCATCTGTCTCATGATCAGTTGAAACTATGCTTTTTCTATACGCCACATTGATTTCAAACATTGTTTCCAAACCAATGAGGACTAAATTTCAGAAACTGGAAGAGGTTTTTTTTGCCAACATTGTCATGTACAAAAACCTCTCTCTGTTTTCTATTAGCTATTATGGTTTGGGATAGACAGATGGAGCTTTGCAGACATATTTTCCTAAATTTTCATGTTTATTCATATGATTACAGAACATATTGTGGCCAATAAGAGATGAATATTGAGAATATGGAGGAGGTTTTTGTTCCTAATATTGCAAAGTACCATAACCTACTTAATATTTTACACAACTGTTACAGAATTAGAGATACATTTACATCTTTAAAGGTTATTGTTCAGACTGTGCAAACTCCAGTTTCAGCCACCTTATTGTAGAGAATATGGGGAACCGCTAGAGCTTCATTTTGGTAAATGGAGAGAGGTTTTTATCAAGATATTTTAGTTTAGAATTTGTATAAATACTTCATCATTTGAAGTAAGAAATGGTTTGGATTTGTAATGAGAAAGACTACCATTCATTGTAAAGTTTTTCATTGAGTTCAAGTGACCTTTTGCAGTAATAAAAGACAAGTTGTTTCAGGATTCATGTGTCATATCTATTGGTGAAGTGCATCTATTGTGCTTTGTTTACTTTCTTTGTCTATCATGCTTATGTATTCTCTATTATGAATTAATCAACAAAAGTTGTGATAAATAGGATTCATTACCTAGAGCGCCCTATTTTGGCTATTGTTAGTTCTACATGTTTCCCTCTCATATCAAGTTAAATAATTCTTAATTTCTCTTTAGCTTCAATTGAATCTATTTCCCTTCTTCTACTTAATTTCATTTAAATCTAAAAGATCCAATAGTATGCCTAGCTTGTGATGCAGGGTAACCCCTGCTTTACCCACAGTATGTATATAGACCTATGCATAAAACATTTTCTCCAGGAATTTATAATGACCTACCCGGTCAAATCTTTAGTAATGGTGATGGTTAAGGCCCTTTTCATTAGAATTCATGCATAAACATATTAATAGACTAACCAAAGTCTAAGCCCCCGTTAAATTTTTCATCGGGACTCGATCACTCCTCAACCTTCATTCCCTTTAATATGAGGACTCATAAAATCCCTCTAAGCCATTATTAAACTTTGGGTTATACATAGGCTTAATCCACAAATCGTTATCACGTTTTCATACTATTATAACCCTTTATAATAGTTATCACATAAACCCACATAGATCATACCTTTTCTACCTTTCATAAACCTTTGCACAGTTATTGATAAATGCCTTTGTCGCAATCGCTAATCACAGTGCTCGCGGTCACACCACATATATGCCTCATCACCCCTTCCGACTCCAATATTCGACTACGAGAATTTTTAAATCACACCTTTGCATTAAAACCCTCGGCACAACACTTTATAGAAATACAAAGGAAATGCATTACAACTCCGCTCAGAACCATATAAGGTCTGACTTCAAATGTTTTACACCCACGTTCATAAATGTTGTCAGGTCCATTAATACCAAGTCCTCTTGCACAATTTCTCTGATCTCCGAAATGCCTGACCTTCGATCAACGACTATCGCTTCGCTATTGGCTATTTCACCACCCTTCAGCTCTTATCCTTGCGATATGTGATTAAATCTCAACCGTTGATCAGGCTCACGATCCGACGGTTGAAGTTACATTCTATCAATGAAACCAATCGTTGATCCTCCGTTGTCGATTATCTTGCAATAGATTTGACGGTCCATAAAGTTTTCGGCTGGACAACTTAAGCGAGGATTAACCGCTCGATAAGCAGTTTCCTCTCTCCTCCTCACTGCCACATGTCGAATGCTTAATGGAATCGGTTGCGTCGCACTCAATACCACTTACGGTTTTGAGACCGCCCGAAATCTACTTTCACTGTTTAAAAACCGCCAATGCGATATTCCTTCGTCTCCTCTGGGATTGGATCCTGGCCATTGATCTTCAAGATCTAATGGTTGTTGTTCATCATTTCTTCGCTTCTTGTTTTTCCTTTTACTTAGTTTTTACGCTATTTCCTCAAGGTTTCTGTGGTTTTCAGTTTTCTTTTGGGATCTCGACACTCCGATGTGCGACTCCTCTTGAGCTTAACTCTGTGAGTTTCTTTATTTCTTGTTCCTTCAAAACATTATTGGGGCTCTTCGAATGGATTCAACGCTCCATTCCCTTCCACTGTATTTCTTCTCCTCTGTGTATTCGCCTCGACCCCGCCTGCATACATATATCTATGCAACTCTCTAATTTACTATAATTTATCAATCAAATCTTGAAGCACACATTTATATGGGCTTGGAATTAAACCTCTGTATTGGTAAACAAATAGTTACACAGTTTCTCTATCTTCGGCCTGATCTTCTAATGTTAGTGGCCTCTGATTTACAAGCTTCCCATAGGCTTATAATCACACTCCAATTTGTTGTTTATCTAACCTATTCGACCTCTCCAACCTCTGTCTATGCCTTTTTGGCTTACATTTATACAAAGGTATTCTAAAACCAATTCCTGGTTTCAATCCATAAACTCCTCAAAAAAATCCTAAAATCTCTTCCTCATCCCTAAGGATTCTCTCAAATCCACAAAATCATGAACTCACTCCTAATCTAAGATTTAGAATCAGTTCTCAATCCACTCATCACTCAACTATCCTAAATCTCTCGTGTTCTCCTACATTTGAGAACATTTACAATTATTCCTCACAATATTCAATTAATCCCTATCTCATTAATTTCACTCAAAACATTAAATAATTACATTAATTCAATACTTAGGAAACCAACTTCCTTGAAACGGAAGAACCCCTATGTCTACTAAAATACAATGATAATGTTGAGCTGAATGCTCCTGCATTAGGCTCCCCAAGCATGAAAATTTATCACCTGCTGGTCATAAGTCTAGATAATTGATTCCTCCTTGGATCCCAAACTTTATTTTGTAATCTGTTTTTGCTTGTCCATTGTTCCATTGTTGCTGTCGTCTGCTGCTATTCTCCAGGTTTCCATACCTTATGCTGCAATGCTCCACTTGCTTTGCTTTCATAGTCTGCTACTTCCTTCCTCTTGTTGTCACTCCTCTCCTTTCTTACTATTGTCTTCTTCAGAGACACTTTCATCATTAACCTTCTTATAAACTCAATTTCTCTGTCTAGTATATCCTCTGTCTGCTGATTGTCTTCAACTCTTGATTGTTGAACTCTCATTCTTTCTTCCACTCTTACATCCTTACCCTCTTCTTTACTATTATCTTGCACCTTTTCAGCTACTGCTATATTGTATTTCAGAACAATTTCCTGCTTCTGTTTTTTGTACTTGTCAACTTCTTCTTGATTATTATTTATGAAAACTTCTTTGTCATCCTTCTTCAACAATTTATCCTAAACATTTATCCTCTGTCCTTCTAACTTCCTCCTGTGGAAGTCTAATTCCCTATATAACTCAATGATTTTACTTGGGGTAAACTTTGGAAATTTTACACAATCTCCCATTTCTTCATTTTTTGTTGATCCATCATCACATGGTCCTTCTTCCTCTACTAAATATTTCTTAACATCCTTCAGTAGATGTTCTTCCTCTCCTTCTTTCATTTGGCTATCCACCTGTGCCAAATATGTTCCATTTTCTGCAACAAAATCTTTAATTATAAGACAATCATCACAATAAAAAATATAAGGCCTCTGTACCTCTTCTTCCTTTGGCAACACTTCAGTATGCTACTCAGATCTCTCTTCTTCTGTCAGCATATTAGTATGTTGATTCAAACTCAAATAACTCTTGAGACTATCAACTAGTCTTTCCTTCTCATCATCTGTTTCAATGATGTCTTTCAGCACTTGTCCACTATAGTGAACTGATTCTTTTCCAATCTCCTTGTGATATTCTTCTTCAAAACTTTCATCTTCTGGAAGGTATTCTTTCATGTTTTTGACAACTTTAAAAGACTACCTATCCTCTTCCAAACCTGCATTCATACACAAATCGTTAATTTTAAAAATACAAGACCTTTCAGCCTCATTTAATGCTTCAGTCATGAAGTCTTCTGGCTGCTTTGAATCATTCATATGATCCAACTCCTCTGTCTATTCATCACTTTCAAAAACTAATGGTCCACATTCTAGTTTAGACATCAAAACTTCAACATCTTCTTCAGCATCTCCCTTTTGCTGTAGCTCAACTCTTTCAAGCTTCTCTATAATCTGTTCAAGTTCCCTTAGCTCCTTTATTAACTGCATATTCACCTATTGTTCCCTCTTCTCTTGTAGCCTCTGCCACTTTACTTTCTTTCTCATAACATAACCATATTTTTGGTCCGTATCATTTATCTGCAACATTTCCATTAATACTTCAAGATGAATTGCTATCTCAACCTTCTCCCTCTCATATTCTTCTTTACTAAACTGTCTTTGTATGCCATTTGCCTTGGCATCTCCTTTCTTTTGTCCTTGGCCGTGGTTTCTTTCAGAACCTCTGTTATGACTATCACTAGTCATCATCCTCTCCATCTCTATGAGTTCCTCACTCACTCACTATGAGTTGCACTAAATCCTCTACAACAACAAGTCCTCCTTGTTGCAACTTACCTCACCAAACTTTCCTCTGTACTCGGTCTTTTGGCAAGCAATTGGTTCTCTATCTATGGAACCTCCTTTGAGCAATTCTATTTGCTCCTTCTAGGCTTCAACTCATTTGCACCTTCTAAGAACACAACTGTCCTATTTATCCAATATTTGTTGGAATTCCTCAAGGTTCTGCCACATTCTTCTTTCACTTAGAAACTATTACCAACTTCTCTTATCTCTTAGCAATTCTACCCACATCCATTGTGGAATTGCCTTTGGAAGTTGCAACAATAATTTTTCATCAATGCAAAGGCTACAATTTTCCAATCTTCAAATCCAATTAAAATAAAACCATATCATCTTACCTTCAAGATCTTTGTCTGATCTTGTCCTCCCATTCACCTGCACTTTTGAATGGATTGTTCTTTTCACTAGCTTTTAGCTGTATCTTCAAATTTTTCTACTTCAAAAACTAATAAACATCCCTCTTACAGTTTAACTATTGTTATCCTGCTCTAAATTTCACTCATTCAATATCTGCTAATCATTAAACAAATTTGCATACCTTCACCTACCTTTAGGATCTCACCATTTCTGCAAACCTGTTTCAGCACATCTTCATGCTTCCAATGCACAAATTCTCAATATTCAACCACTGTCAATCAGATCTAGAATCTAATTCTTTCTTCTAATATTCTAGGTTTATCTTGGCAAAGCTTAGCTATCGGCAAAAATTTCTTCTTTGCTGAGTTTTTTTCCCACTCAGAAATCCTTAACAGTTTCCTTCATTACTAATTCTTAAGGCTTGATCTTCTTTTGTTGAGATACTTCATTAGCTGCAACTATCAATCTTCATTCTATTTCTTTATCCAACAAAACTCAAATTATTGTTAAATAAAACAATATCTGTATGATTTCACAAGCAATCTCCATCCACTATCGAATGGATCTCCATTCTCCAAAACATAAATGTGGATTCTTTATGTTTCTGCAATATATTCTTAATTCTTACTCACCTGCCTCTAAGAACTTAATTTTTCTTCTCCAATTTCAATTTTAAACATTTCACAATTCCAATTATACAAATTAATTGGCCATAAATCATTTTTTCTACTTTTCTCAACATCTGAACATTCTATCAAAATGCAAAAATATCAAGATTAGTGTTCCTCTTACCAATCTCCTAGGTTTACTCTTGTTGCTTCGTTGTTAGATTAGAATCTGATCTCCCTTTCCTGCATATGCATATTTTCACATATCACATATCTTTGTTCTAAATTATTTCAAAGAAACTTTCACACATAATTTCTTTTTTCAGCTCTGATACCAAATGTCGCAGGGTAACCCCTGCTTTATCGAAAGTATGCATATAGACCTATTCATAAACCATTTTCCCCAGGAATTTACAATGACCTACCCGGTCAAATCTTCAATAATGGTGATGGTTAAGGCCCTTTTCACTAGAACTCATGCGGTAACATATTAATAGACTAACCAAAGTCTAAACCCCCATTAACTTTTTCATCGGGACTCAATCACCCCTCAACCTTCATTCCGTTTAATATCGGGACTCATATAGTCCCTCTAAGCCATTATTAAATTTTGGGTCATACATAGGCTTAATCCATAAATCCATATTGCACTCTGATACTGTTATAACCCTTTATAATAGTTATCACATAAATTCACATAGATCATACCTTTTCCGCATTTCATAAACCTTTGCACAGTGATCGATAAACGCCTTTGTCACAATCGCTCATCGCATTCCTCGTGGTCACACCACATAGATGCCTCGTCACCCCTTCCGACTCCAATATTCGACTATGAGAACATTTAAATCACACCTTTTCATTAAAACCCTCGGCACAACACTTTATAGAAATACAAAGGAAATACATTACAACTCTGCTCCGAACCATATAAGGCTGGACATCAAATGTTTTACACCCACGTTCATAAATGTCATCGGGTTCGTTAATGCCAAGTCCTCCCACACTATTGCTCTGATCTCCAAAATGCTTGACATCCGATCAACGACTATCACTATCACTATCGGCTATCACACCACCCTTTAGCTCTTAACCTTGCAATATGTGATTACATCTCAACCGTCGATCAGTCTCGTGATCCAATGGTTGACGTTACATCCAATCAATGAAACCAATCGTTGATCCTCCGCCGTTGATTATCTTGCGACAGATCTGACTGTCCACAAATTTTTCGGTCAGACAACTTACGCAAGGATTAACCACCCGATAAGTAGTTTCCTCTCTCCTCCTCGCTACCACGTGTCAAACACTTAATGGAATCATTTGCACCGTACTCAATACCACTTACGGTTTTGAGACCGCCCGAAATCCGCCTTCACTGTTTAAAAACAGTTGATGTGATATTCCTTCATCTCCTCTAGGATTGTATCCTGACCGTTGATATTAAAGATCCAACAGTTGTTGTTCATCGTTTCTTCACTTCTTGTTTTCCCCTTTTCTTAGTTTTTACGCTATTTCCTCAAGTTTTATGTGGTTTTCGATTTTTTTCTAGGATCTCGACACTCCGCTATGCGACTCCTCCTGAGCTTAACTCTGTGAGTTTCTTTAGTTCCTGTTCCTTCAAAACATTATTGGGTCTCTTCGAATGGATTCAACGCTCCATTCCCTTCGATTGTATTTCTTCTCCTCTGTGTATTCGCCTCGACCACGCCTACATACATATATCTATGTGACTCTCTGATTTACTATAATTTATCAGTCAAATCTCAAAACACACATTTATATGGGCTTGGAATTAAACCTCTGTATTGATAACCAAATAATTACACAATTTCTATATATTGGGCCTGATCTTCTAATGTCAGTGGCCTTTGATTTACAAGCTTCCCATAGGCTTACAATCACACTCCAATTTGCTATCTATCTAACCTATTCAACCTCTCCAACCTCTATCTATGCCTTTTTGGCTTACATTTATACAAAGGGATTCTAAAACAAATTCCTGGTTTAGATCCATACACTCCTTAACAAAATCCTAAAATCTCTTCCTGATCCCTAAGGATTCTTTCAAATGCACAATATCATGAACTAACTCTTAATCTAATATTTACAATCAATTCTAAATCCTCTCATCACTCAACTATCCTAAATCTCTCATGTTTTCCTACATTCGAGAACATTTACAATTATGCCTCACAATATTCAATTAATCCCTATTCTCATTAAAATCACTCAAAAGATTAAATAATTACATTAATTCAATACTTAGGAAACCAACTTCCTTGAAACACAAGACCCCCTATGTCTACTAAAATACAATGATAATGTTGAGTTGAGTGCTCCTGCATCAGCTTGACCTGTTTCACTTAAGCTTGATACTTTTGTAAACTAATCACCCCAAGCTCTTCTAACTCCATTTCCCAATGGCCTTCCCTTTGTTGTTCCAACCATACCAATTCAAAAACAGAACTTTGAGCCCAATAACTAGCCTAAAATTCCCAGTAAATAAAGCTAAATCTCATAGACATATCCCTCTCTGAGTTTAGGAGGGCTAGATCCTAAATTCGAAAGCGGTTTTGACATTGCCTCCGTGGTTTTCTCTTTAGCCTTGAAATTATAGATGCTAACATAGTGGTGACCATATTGGGGAGGACATTTTATCTTCCTCAAAAAATTGTATCAAGTTGCAGATCTGATTGCTAATGATGAACAATGGTCAGGCATAAGAAGGCTAAATTATTCACTTGGTGACTCCATGTTTCAAGAATCCAGAGCTCAAAGTTTGCATGGAAACCCCCTTATCAAAGAATACAAAATTGTATAGCACTTACGGTGACCCCATTCCATTGTTGATTGTTTTAAAAATGAGTTCAAGAATACAATGCAGGTATGCTCCTATGGATAGATCAAGAATTCAAGGTTTTCCAAATCCCATGCCCAACAGTGATTGGTTAACCTATCTTCCATTTTTTAAAGATAAAAAAGGAGATGATGTTGTTGTAAATTTATTGAGATTTCATATGCACAACCATAAGCTTAAAATAAAATTTAATGAAGATTGTCTTATGAAAATTTTTATGGCAACTTTGGAGGAAAAGGCTAGATCTTGGTATGAAAATCTATTTGCTACTAGTATATGTTCATTAAAGCATTTTCATTCTGTTTTTTTGTCAGAAATACAGAGGGGACTATCCATCTTTGTTGCTGATTCAAAACTGTTGTGATCATTTTGAAAGTTTTATTCACTCTCTAGAAGATTACTATGATGATGACCAATTCACAAACGATGAAATACTAGATGGAAATCCTTTTCAGCATTATGAACAAAAAGTAGAAGTCTTTCTTGAATTGTCTTTCCCTCAGGAAGAAACCGAGGATGTATGTTGTCTATATGTTCATGATGATTCCCCACAGAAAATAATTATTGCAGCACCACGACAAACTGATCAACCAGAGGTAAAGGAAGAAATTCAGCAACCTGAACCTGATCAAGAAGAGGACAACATTGAAAATCAGCAGGGTATTTTAGATACCATGGATGAACACATTAACACTGTGGTTGTCTCAAATGGATAAGATCAAATTAAAGAACAAATTCCTTGTACTAATCAACAAGTAAAGGTAATTAAGCATATTTTTGAACATTCATTTGTTGATTTACAACATTCTTGTGATCTGAAAGAAGAGCTAGCAGAACTTAATCCTCTTGATCCATAAGAACATTTTCAATAAGTAGTGTTTTCTTCAGTGATTAAAGACCAATTAGATTTACATGATAAAGATATTATGTTGCATGTTTTCCATGATCCTTTGGTAATTTTTTTGCATTCATTGGTGAAGGGAGAATTTTCTAGATTCATTAATGCAACTATTGGATCCAGTGGAAAAGTTGAGTTGCCATTTTCTGAATTTATTTTTCCACCTAAAGAAGTAGAATGCAAACTTCAGTTAAGTATCCATTTACTTGAATGGTTTCACTGGATGTTTGTTATCACGTGATATGGCAGTCATTTTATTAGATTAAAGTAGGTAGTAGAGTGCAAATAAGCTCAGTACATTGAGCATTTGTGTTTTTCAAAGCATTCTTTCTAGTTTTAGTTTCAAATTGCAATGCGACTTTCATTTCAGTGTATATTTCAGATTTCAGTGTGAAGAATGGTTTTGATTTCAGTTTAGAGTTTTACAGTAGCATATATTTTATGGAAAAATAGGTTGCAGGTTTTAGGATCGGCCCAATGGATCAAGCTACTAGTCTATGGTGTTCTTGACACTTCACTAGGAAGTAACATCCCTAAGTGGAGCCACTATTGGGGTCCTATAATTTTTATAGGATTGCTTGAATATAGCTGATGATTATTATATTTTGGATATTGTAAATAATATTCCATATTGTAAATTATTTCCAAAAAAGGTGAAAACCTTATGAAAAATTAAAAAATATGCTTGCAAGACAAAATGCAGTGTTAGAAGATAATTAAGTATGTTTAGATTAAATTAATCACATCATTTAAATGAGATTAGATAAAACTTTAATAAAAGCCTTGGTACTATATTTTGGTTTTATTATAAGGTTGAAAATGACAAAATGGATTTTGTCACATGGGTTTAAAAAGTTGAAACTTTCCCTCATCCACGTCATTCATCTATCTCATGATTAGTTGAAACTATGTTTTTTTCCTATACGTCACATTGACTTCCAACATTGTTTCCAAACCAATGAGGAATAATTTTTCAGAAACTGAAAGAGTTTTTTTCTGCCAACATCCTCATGTACAAAAAACTCTTTTAGTTTTCTAACATCTATTATGGTTTGGGATATGCAGATGAAGCTTTGCAGACATATTTTCCCAAATTTTCATGTTTAGTCATACTTTCTTAGAACATATTGTGGCCAATAAGAGATGAATCTTAAGAAAATGAAGGAGTTGTGTGTTCTTAAGATGCCAAAGTATAATAACCAACTTCATACTTTACACAGCTATTATAGAATGAGAGAAACATTTACATCTTTACAGCCTATTTTGCAAACTATGCAAAGTCATGTTTCAACTACCGTTTTGCAGAGAATATTGGGAACAGCTGGAGCTGAATTTTGGGAAACTAAGAGTGGTGTATCTCAAGAAACTATTTATCTACAATATCCTCTCTCACGTTTTACATATCTATCTCATATTTAGATATACAAAGGGATTCCTGGACCCCATTTTGCATGATTTCGGGAGGAAAATGTTCAAAGACAGTTAGCCACCTCATCAACTAAGAGTTGCAATCAAATTCGAATTTATCTTCTTTTTCAACAAAAATCCATAATGATAGTTCCAAGTAGATAAATTAGTTTTGAATGTCCTACATTTCATTTCTATTTTTGTAAAATAGTTTAGGATATTTTTAAAAATGTTTTGAGGTGTTTATCAATTATATTTTATTTTAGAATTTGTATAAATACTTCATCATTTGAAGTAAGAAAGGGTTGGGATTTGTAATGATAAAGACTACCATTCATCGTAAATCTGCCACTGAGTTCAAGTGACCTTTTGCGGTAATACAATACAAGTTGTTTTAGGATTCATGTGTCATATCTATTGGTGAAGTGCATCCACTGTTCTTTGTTTATTTTATCTATCTATCATGCTTATGTATTCTCTATTCTGAATTAATCAACAAAAGTTTTGATAAACAGGATTCGTTACCTAGAGCACCCTATTTTGGTTGCTGTTAATTCGACATGTTTTCCTCTAATGTTAGGTTAAATAATTCTTAATTTCTCTTTAGCTTCAATTGAATCTATTTCCATTCTTCTACTTCATTTCATTTAAATCTAAAAGATCCAATAGTATGCCTAGCTTGCCCTGTTTCACTTAATCTTGATACTTCTGCAAATTGATCATCCCAAGCTCTTCTAACTCCATTTCCCAATGGCCTTCCCTTTGTTGTTCCAACCAAACCAATTCAAAAACCAAACTCTGGGCCCAATAACTAGCCTGAAATTCCCACTAAACAAAGCCAAATCTCACAAAGAGATCCCTCTCTGAGTTTAGGAGGGCTAGATCCTAAGCTCGAAAGAGGTTTTGATTTTGCTTCCATGGTTTTTTCTTTAGCCTTGAAATTACAGAACGCTAACATGTCCATTAGAAAGAAAAAAAATCAAGTTAGAAAAAACAATTCAAAGAAAAAGAGAAAAAAGAGAAAGAAAATCAAAGGGGAATTCCACCAGCTGCCTACCTCACCTGCCACTACATGGCCACACCTTCCACTCATTTAAATACCTATTCACCCTCAGAACAGAGGTAGGATGAAAAAATTCAAGAAAACAACAGCTACAGGACATCTTGTAGCTTTCTTGTAGGAAATCCTATAGCAGCCTATTATGAAGAAACAACAAGTCTAGGCCTAACCTTCACTACAATGATTGAGAGAGAATAAGCATGAATGTAGGAAAAATAAAAATCCTCCAGATATCAACAACAATAGAGGAAGCCAACACCTTCACATCATCAAGAAAGCAACCCATCAACAAAAGAAGAAAATGAAAAAGGCAGTCAAGAAGGTGTAACTGGGTCATGAGCAACACAACAACACCACGCTCCAGCATGCATCAACAAGGCAAAGGACCAACGTGTATGTCATCTCACCAATACTACGTCATAGGTACGGATATGATTAAACTGTAGGAATATGCAGGCAGTTGATTTTATAAGCGAAGATGGCCAGTTAACTTGGCCACCCTCAATCCGATAAAGAAAAGTAAAGGGTTAGTCAATTGGACACGTGGCAAGATCACATCAAAATGGGAATAAATAAGAAAATTGGTCAAGTTATGGTGAATAGAGGTGGGACATGATTACGAGGAAGGGTGGCATGATTAACTAGTAGTGGGACCAATGGTCCAAAAGGAGAAATACGTACTCGCTGACTAGCACATCACTCAACCATAAATATAAATATTCACTGACTCCCATGTAAATTATTGTTTATTTCAAGAGTTTGAGAGCAAAGATAACCTCGAGGAGCCATCAAAAGGAAAAGTGAGTCACGACCTACCTATAGTGAAAAACTATACGAAACAGTGAGCACCTACATGAAACTACAGGAAAGATAGAGGAAATAAAGAGAATTGTTACAAATGTTGTAAGTGGGTGCCTAGGGCAAGAAATTCAAGAATTCTCATCACTATAGCATTACAGAGGAACATAGGTGTCCTATCCCCTATTTTTTCAGAAAAAGGAAAGAAATTGTCATTTCTTTTAAGTATTTGCAATGTACATAGAGATAGATAGAATTATGTGGAAGATTCTCTAGGGTAAACTCTAAACATTCATCACCTAGAGAATTTCTTGTGTTATAGCAACCCAAACCTCATACAAACAGGTTGATAGAGAGGAAATATGACAGGGGGTTTCAACAAAAGGGAGCACACAAGAATAACGAGAATACACCAACATCCTCCTCTGGTAAAAATGTTTACAAGACATCAATGAATGGGGTTCTTTGAGCTACTTAGGGGATATGATGATGATGTAGCTAGAGAATTTTCAATGTCACTCATACCCCTAGATAGAGCTAGTGCCACTGTTGTAGTGAGGGGTTTTTCAGTAACAATTACCCCTAAGAGCATAAGTAGGATCACTACACTTTTTCCTGGAACAAGAAGAACCAATTGAAGACAAAAATTGGGTTAGAAGGGAAAGAATTCCATATCGTTGGAATGACGTAAGCTATCACATCATCAAGTATATTTCATGTGAGGGTAGATTGAGTATAGTCTATGGGTACCAGTTTAGACTCCTCCATGAGTTGAGATTTGGAGAAAAGATACCCCCTCATAGAAGACTTAGTGTGCCTTACTTTTTGTTACAATCGATGATAGACATGAGCATCAAGGTACAAGAAGGAAAACATCAACAACTGACACATAATGGGTGTTGGCTGATAGAAGGTGTCTTTTAAAACTCCTAGTTACCCCACATTAATTATCAACTCGGGCAAGTCCTCTTATTTCAAAAGTGTACACAATATGTGGATGCTATAAATTCAGAGAGTAATGTTTATTAAATTGTAGTATAAATCTTTGATACAAGAATAAATGGATGCATCTAATAAACTACAATTTCAATTATTAAAGGAAATATCAAAACTAAATCCTATACTGAAATCAAATCCTACAACAATTCAAATCACAACAGCATCAGCCGAGAGCTCAGTAAAAATAACTCATCTTTTCTTAGCTGATTCAATCTAAACTAGACTCAAACTCTATAAAGCAATAAAAATAGAAATGATATCAATTCTGAGAGTCCAATAGCGATAATCAAACTCTTACAGCTGATTAAATCAATACAATTCACCATCTAAGTAATTTACTCTATAATAAACATAACTCAAATCAAATGACAACACTGTAAAGTATATAAAGAACATATACTACTGCAACACAGGGAATGATAAACAATTAATAAAGTAAACTCACAAAAACAGGGAATTATCAAACCTGGAAGAATTAGAAATATAACACAAGAAAGCAGTTAAATCCACTAGAGGTCAGGACCTTAGCCGCCAGCAAACACTGCTCAGCTACTTCAGATAATGCAAAGGAACAACAACTTCAATTATATATTAATCATCGAACTTAAGTATCATGACAATATAATTGCGTTCTCCAACAGTGCAAGTCTATAATTAAATTTACAACTTGAAAAATAATAGAGATTCTTCCTTTTCTTCCTACAATCACTTTCTTTTATAATCAGAATGGGGTAAAGGGTAAATGGTGAATGCGATCCCTCAGGATCTCCTGATCCTGAGGGATTCACAACCGATTGCTAACTTCAGACACCTTTCCTATTTTGCACTGATCCCTATGGTTCGCCCTCATCCTTATCTGCAACCAACACATTCCTTCCTTTGTTTGTCAGATTTTGTTGTTCCAACATCAGGGAATGACAATTGTTCCTTTTGTCGCTTTCCTGCATAAAGAAGGGTAAAAGTTAGCTGAATTGTAACTGTAAATAATTCATTTGTTTCTTACCATAATTCCTCAATATATCAATGCATTAAGATATGAAAACGATAAGAATCAAGGAAAAAGGTAATGAAATTAATAGTAAATACATACCCATTTCACAACTCAACATACTCCCTTGCTTACCCTATTTCATGTCCTCATGAAAAGTAAGTAATTCTGATGGAGTGGAGTTAAAGAGGAGTCTGGAGAAGGAGCATCAAAAATTGGTCTGAAACCATGGTGTTGAGCTAGGAGCGCAAAGGTGGGCCCTTCCTTTCCTTCAGGAAATTCGTAGATGGCCCTGTAACCCTTAGGAGGATACCAAATGATGGGGCTACGAAACCGACACCCTAACCAATAAGTTCCCTCTCTCAAAATAAGGTTGCTATAGGTGACAAAGCATGCCACAACTGCTTTAAAATTTATGTAATTGAATGGCTTCCTATCCTGCACACTACTAGTGGAGATCGCTCACCTAAGCTTGGATGCAGCCAGAGAGATTTCTTGAATGGATTGAAAATATGATATTCCGTTCTGTACAATCTCCTTATGAATAGGCCCTAAAATTTTAATCACCCCTTCCCTTGTCACCAGACTCTTATGGTTGGCAAGCATGTGCAAAGGGTGCTTAGGTTCACTTCTTACCCAAAGATCAAATCCATGCTCTTGTCTTTGGAATGCGTTATGATCCTTAAACCATTTAATTTGATTGGCTTGGAATTGAAAATCTCCCACAAAAGAGTTAGTGTTGTGGGGAAAAATGCCTATGCAGGACGATCCTATCCACCTAAGGTGTGACAGTGCCTTAGCAAGAAACAGATACAACTATTCTGGTTCTTTCCTTTATGAAATGTGAAAGAGGGGAGATCAATAGACTTACCGGTGTCTTCCGTTTGTCCCTCGATCTAGACCCTCTTCTCTTTGGGTGTTCACAGCTACTTGCTTCCTCGTTCGTCCAAGAGAACAGCTACTTGATTCACGCGAGATCACAAGAGAACAACTACCTGTGACAAGAGAACAACTACTTGCGACAAGAGAAGAACACAACACAAAGGCAAATATTCATATTCATAAATGATTCAGGATTAGAAGTAAATCAAATACACTAATGCAATCATACAAAATACACCAGCATATAGGAAAGAACCAAGATAGCTTTATTGATTGATAACAAGGTTTAGGAAGAGATACAACCCAGAGGGCTCCAATCCAGCATCTCCTTCCCAGCAGAATGGAATTCCTTCTTCAGCTCCCTTCAAAGCATTAAGCACCCAATGATTCCAGTCTCAAACCAACAACAATTCTTTGCAATAACAAAATTCCAGCCTCTAGATCTCATGGAGGAGAGATCTATATATAGTTATTTTGGAGAGAGGATGAGTCAGCTTGAGATCTGACTAGTGTCCTCTCCCTCTCTCAGTTCTTGAGTCCACTTGGAGGTTCTTGCTTCCACTTGGAGATTTGGAACCTCTTACTCATCACCAGTCGAATTCCCTGAGGCAAGTGTCACTTTGGAAGCTTCCTGGGCATTGACACCTTGAGGAATGAGCCTGCCACTTGCCCAAACTCGCTCAGCGCAGGTAGCCTTTGTTGTAGTTGACATTCAACGTAGGTAGACAGTGGAGCAGTTGACATTCAGCGCAGATGCTCAGTGGAGCAGTTGACATGATCCTGAATTGACTTGTTTTTGAGCAGTTTCAGGTGGAGAACTTCTGTGAATTGTTGTGGTTAGTTAGCCTTGTTCCTCTAGGGGTAGGAACAACATGTTTAGGGACTTTGGATCCCTTAGATTATGGACATTTCATGCTCAAATTTGTAAGCCACAAAAATGTCTATAACAGTTTCCCCCTAAAGTATGAGGCCGTTTATCGGGTGAAATGATTTATCCAGGAGGGTCCGAAGTTCATCCATTTGCTGGGAGGAGACCTGTAATAAGATACAATACAATACATTATGATTCATACTGCTTTCATGATCTAGCTGAGGTGGGCATTCCCATGCTCAGCTTTATAAATTCATTTTTGTACATAGCACAGACAATCGTCTGATGGTATACTGATAATTTTGGTGAAATTATCATCCTTTGAGTAGGATGATCATCTGCTGCAATGATGTACATGTCAAATGTCTTTATTTCTCCTGAATATATATCACAGCCCGGATGGATGAAACTAGATCCGGGGTCTTCAAACTCGTTCGATCTTCACTCTAAGTACAAGTCGATCCATGTGAGAATTGCGCTGAAGTCGAACATGGAAAGACATCGCTTGATTACCGGTCAATGATGTAAACCGTTAACAAGCGCGAGAGGAATCACCGATAATGATAATGACCCTCAAGGTACTGTAGTACAATTCACGTGGTGTGAATAAAGGACTTGGTGTCGAACACCACGTAAAATCTTCTGGTCGAAGGTCATTGATGTATACCTGTCGCCGGAAGTGAGAAACTTGCCATTGAGGCATGCAAGCTTCAAAGTACTGAAGGGGTTGTTCCTAGATCGACTTCTTGGATAATGAGTTGATGTCGACAAGAAGCGATCCGTCAAAGGAGGGCCTTAATGAATCCCACATCAGTGACACGGAACGGAGCTAATGATTTTAATGGAGGTGAAAACGATCTGTGACATATGATTCAGGGTGGGGGTCATGAATGGATGAAGGATAATGTATGGCAGTGGATGGGACCCGGTTGACACTTTCTGAACGACTTCCCTTGAACATATGGCGACACTGATGTGATGGATCGGTAGCATTACCCCAAATATGGATGGTATGGCGAGACCATGGTGATGTGACCGGTGAATGAAACAACCCAACCCGATTGTGGTACGGAGGAAAAGTGTCATGTTCAAGAGCGACCTGCTACCATCAAAGTTTTCTTTAGTTTTCTCCCAATTTTTCCCCAGTCATTGCTGACCAATACCTCTTTATTTTTGTCAAGCTTGAGGGGGATAACATATGCTTGTTCTATAACCTGCCCTTCGGGCAAGCCCATCGCTATGTTTTAACGAGCCTAGCGATAGTGAAACTCGTTCTCGTCTAAAGACAAGTTTGTCGCTATTTAGTGGTTTAACGAGTCTAACGACAAGGATAACTCGGTCCTTTTCATTTTTAGAGAGTCTGAAAAGGTACATAAAGTTAACTCCAAAATTCCTTTTTCGTCATCTAATCCCTTAAGTCCGAAAAAGTATAAAACAATACAGAAGGGATGATTTTTCGATAGTTTTAACGAGCCGAACAAAACAAGCGCTCGATCTTTTTGTGCAATAATCCCTCAGGTCCAAAAAGATTAAAATCTAGAGGAGGGATAGCTCTTCCGGTCGCTTTAACGAGCTGGAAGGCCAAAACTCGGCAATCTTTTAATATTTTACGAGTCAGATGAAAAGAGCTTAAAGAAGACTCATCTTTTGAGGAACGAGTGATGAACAGGGTTAGTAGCTGATTCCAGGTACAGGTTGGAATTCTCCAATCACGACAGTGTCACAAGGATGGCCAGGTGAAACCACTCTTCGCAGCTGTTCCTCAAAATGGGTAAACAATCATATGGAGGTGAACGATCGGCCAAATGAAAAGTGGAGGTGACGGTGCAAACACGACCAAGGCTTTTATGGCAGATGAGGTTACATACACAATGGTTATTTACCGGAATAGGTTCATTTTTTAACGAGCTTGAATGCGCCAAAACACTACTCGGACTTATGTTTATTTTTTAACGAGCATGAACTATGTGCTAAAACTGCTCGGATCTTGCGTTTATTTTTTAACGCGCATGAACTTTATGCTAAAACTGCTCGTTTATATAGTCAAATTTTGATTTTTACCATAACTAGCTTTTCTCTTTTCAAGGATAGTACTGCTTTCTCAATTGCTGCATCAAACTTAGTTAGAAATGAATAACATTCACTTGAAAATGAGATTAAAACCCTAATATTTCGCTTTGAATTACGTAAAAAGCAATTAAAAAGTGTTTTTACCTCTCATTTTACCATTTCATTTGAACTTGGTTTGTTGGAGCTTTGGAGGTGCCTCTTCCCCCTTGATTTTCACCAGCTGATTTCGGGAGATTCTGTGGACGATTCTCGGCGCCGTCAGGACCAGGTAGGAGCTAAACCCTAGCTCTTTCTTTTCATGGTTTCATTTTTCCATTCTGTGCATGTTTCCTTGTCTTCCTGAGCACCTGGGGTTTTGCCAGGGCGCCCTGCCATCAACGCAGGTGGTCCACTCGAAACCTGCGTTGAATGTCAAGCTGCCTTAAGGCAGTCTGACATTCAACGCAGGTGGAACACTAGTTACCTGCGTTGGGCACAAAAACAGGTCTTTTTGCACAGTTTTTTGATGAAATTTCGCCAGTTTCTCATCAAATTCAGGAACTTACTCTTTCTCTTGTTTGTTTTGCAGGGATCTTTGAGCAAAATGTCCCTTACATGGCGAGAATGAGAACATGAAGAAGAGGACATGATTGCCCTCCACGATCCTGTCACGGTGAACTCACTGCGGAATTGTGGCCTGCTGAAGTTTTTCCGTATCTTGAGCATGAGAGCACAGATCTCCTTACTGCAGTATATGCTTGATGCTTGGGATCCCATCAACCAAGTATTCCAGATTAGGGGAAAATCTATCCCCTTGACCATAGTGGACATTTACTTCTTGACTGGGTTGTCAAGGCGGGGTGCCCCCATTTCTTTGTCAGGTTCGGCCCGGGGGAATGACTCCGTGAGAGACTATGTTCGCCAGTATTGTAGGGAAGGTTCCCAGCCGAGCAGAGATGGCAAAGTTTTTATCCGTGAGATTACCGACAGGTCTCTCAGGTCCATTCTGTATACTATTGGTAGGATGGCCGGTAGTGCATCTCTTCACGTTGCCAACAGATCTTATGTGCAGCACGCCTTGGAGTGTCTCCAACCGAAAGTATTCAACTGGTGTGATGCAGTACTTATTCAGATTAAAAGTCAATTGACCAAGGTAAGGGACGGGAAGCTGAAGAACTTTGGATTTGGTTCTATTTTGACTGCCTTCGCCTTGGAGAAAATACCACTGATGCAGCCTCAGTATATTGCGCTCGACTTGCCTTCTCCGACCGAGCCACACATGCAGAGATGGGTTGACCACATGTCTAGGCATGCTGGTCAATCTCAGATTACTTTCACTGATACCTTCTTCAGGTGGTTCGAGCGCCAGGAGATGGTCTATTCCGAGTATCCATATGTCGGCATGGATTTCCGAGGTGATCCGGATTTGGTGCTACCGGATGGCGAACAGTGGGGCGCTATTGGTAAAATCTTTGACCATATCACTATTTACTGTTTTTATTTATAATGTTGCTGTGCTTTATTCTGTCAAGACTTTAATCAAACTCTTGTGTGCATTGCAGATGTTGGTCCTGTACGTCCAGCAGTTCGCCCGAGACCGCCAGTCGCTACTCCAGCAGGGGAGCTTGCTGGGAGGGTTATTCTTCGCGACCTTGATGTGGCCGAGACCCTTACAGCTGTGCAGGAGCAGGTTGAGAGCCTTACTCTCGGTATTCCGGATGTACGGATCGACGAGTTACCTTTACAGTTGCAGTGACATACTACTGGTGTGCCTAGACGATGGACTCGTCTCTTGTGCATGATTGCACAGGCCGTGACGTGCTATCATGAGCATCACTAGGCTAGGGTGCCCCCTAGCACTTTTGAGCTTTTGGGTCATGCGACCAATTTTTGTCTTGGTTACAGAACATTATGTGTAAATGATAAACAGCTTATATATATATATTTTGATTTTCGGGGTTTATTCTGGTTGAGTTATATGATCCACTTGCACAATATTGATGATGCATTTCTTTTTATAAATGTCGCAAATGTCTATCTAACACATAGTTTGCTAATGAGTCGGTTAATGTGTTTAAGTTCCTGGAAATATGTTGGTATTGAATTAAATCAAACTGTCTTTCCAAAATCTTAACCCTTAGAAACATACGATAAATAGCTAGATTACGGACAGAGTATATACCATTGAGTTGTAGTATCACGAGTTGTGAGTCTAGCCTGACGATCAGTCGGCGTATACCATGGGTGATGGCATCAGAGAGGAGTTCTATCAACGCGCTATACTCAGCGATATTATTCGTTGATTGCCCAATACACACACCTCTGAAACTCACTAACTCGCCGCTTGGATCAAAAATGGCCCAGGCCGCAGAGGACAGGTTCCGTGAACTACGACTCGCTCCGTCAGCATATCCCACACATGTCTCAGAAAGGTTCGACATCTGCAATAAATGTAAAAAGGTGGATTACTTGACCAAAACAAACACTTTAGCGAAAACAAAATACAACAAAAGCACACAGGTTACTATTTAAGCATAGTAACGCTTGAGGTACAACCCATTGCGGGGTTGCGCCAGTGGAATTCTGTCATAATCCATTAACTCGTAGGCTCCTTTTGCTAACACTCGTTTAACAATATAGGGGCCCATCCATAAAGAATTAAATTTTCCTGCTCCCAATTTGTCGGATTCTTGGTCGTAAAGCAAGACCAAGTCACCTTCTGAGAAGACACGGGGTTTGACATTTTTGTCGAACTGCACCTTGACTCGTTTCTTATGGGCTTCGTTAGCCAAAGCGGCGTCACGACGGGTTTCATCCAATTGGATTAATTCCAAGAAACGTGCCTCTTCTTCTAAAGTTCCGGGGAGGAGATCAATTGCGAGTTTAAGAGACGAAATTTCGCACTGGACTGGTAAGACTGCCTCCAGGCCATACACCAGTTGGAAAGGTGTGAACCCAGTCGCATTCTTTACCGATGTCCGGTAAGC
Organism: Pinus tabuliformis; assembly: GCA_031772625.1. Classification (NCBI taxonomy): domain Eukaryota; kingdom Viridiplantae; phylum Streptophyta; class Pinopsida; order Pinales; family Pinaceae; genus Pinus; species Pinus tabuliformis. The sequence goes on along the minus strand of CM062806.1, from coordinate 165,608,293 downwards.
CCACAAGGCTGAGTACAGGATTAGGTGCCACCTTCTTTTGTGAACCCCGATCATCCTTTGCAACATACGCTTCAGGACCTTGTTGATTGCTTCAACTTGTCCGTTGGCTTACGGATAATACGGGGTAGAGCTGTCGTGAGATAGCCCTAGCTTGGTAGCTAATTCAACCATCATGTGATTGCGAAAATGCGATCCATGATCTGTAACTATAGCCTGTGGTACGCCGAACCTGGCGACTACATGATTGAAAAAGAAAAGGGCAGTTGTTTCACCAGTGTTATCTAATGTAGGCATCGCCTCGGCCCATTTGGTAAAATAGTCAACGGCGACTATAATATACCCATGCCCCCCGGTCGAGGTGGGGTTACATTGCATGAAATCGATGCCCCATTTGGCGAAAGGCCCAACAGCAACTATTGGCTGTAAAGGTGCGGGTGGTCTTTTGGTTTTGCTATCAAAAATTTGACAAGCATGGCAACTTCTGACTACGATTATGCAATCTTTGAACATGGTTGGCCAGAAGTATCCTGCTCGTAAGATTTTTTGTGCTGTTGCATATCCAGATTGATGCCCCCCACACGCGCTTGAATGACACTCATTCAGGGCTTTTTCGGCCTCCTCATGGGTAAGGCACCTCCTCAGAACTGTATCGATACCACGATGGTAAAGCGTATCACCGACGATCATGTAGTCTTTAGCTTGGTATCGTATACGTTTCTGTTCAGAGTGAGAGGTGTTAGGCCTGAACTTTTGGGTTTGGAGATAAATTATGATATCTCCATACCACTCATTGCTTGCAGATATTAGAAACAAACTCTCGTCCACGATTGATTCTTTGGAGGTTTCATCGTTGGACGACGATGGGAGATCGCACAATAATTCTGCGAAAACTAGAGCTTTCTTTGATTTGGATTTTACAAATTCCAGATCAAACTCTTGAAGGATCGCTATCCATTTTGAATATTTGCCCCCAGCAACTGTCGCGACAGTATATAAGTCATGGGGTTGCAATCTGATAAAATGGTAGTTTTCCGAAAGAGGACATAATGTCGAAATCTTTGAATCGCTTGAACAACTGCAAGCGCTAGTTTTTCAACATAAGAATATTTGCTTTCTGTATCATTCAAGTTTTTACTTAAATAATATATAGAATGTTCAATTCCGTCGACTTCTTGAACTAAAACCATCGCAAAGGTCGTATCCGCTGCAGCCAGATACAGGTTAAAATCTCTTTGATAGTCTGGGGCATACATTAATGATGCTTTTACTAGAGAATCTTTCAGAGCATCAAAGGAAGCTTGCGCCACCTGATCCCAGAAAAAAGGTACATCCTTTTTCAAAAGACGAGTATAACCTTTAGCAAGTTCTGCGTAATTTGGAATGAACCTCCTCAGAAAGTTTGCTTTCCCTTGGAGTTTCTGAATCTGAAGCAAATTTGAAGGTGGAGGCAAATTAATGATTGCCTGAACCTTGCAAGGGTCGAGACGAATCCCATCCTTAGAGACTACAAAGCCAAGTAAACGACCAGAACCGACGCAAAACACACACTTGTGCGGATTGAGTCTTATCTTGTAGTGTCGGCAACGCAGAAATATCGCTCTTAAATGCTGCGGATGATCAGTCCGCTTTCGCGAATGAGCCGGAAGGTCGTCGAGATATGGTTGAACTATGTTCTTGATGTCATGGAAGGCATAATTCATTGCCCTCTGAGACTTCGCCCCTGCGTTCTTTAAACCGAAGGGTAATTTTCGATAAGCGAATGTGCCCCACGGACAAATAAATGCAGTCTTTGACTGGTCCTGTGGGCGGATATTTATTTGATTATACCAGGAAAATCCATCCATAAATGAAAAGATTTCACATCCGGCGCATTCATCAATTATCTGGTCGATGAAGGGTGTAGGGTAGTTGTCCTTCGGACAAGCTTGGTTTACATCCCTATAGTCGACACACACTCTAATTGTCCCTTGTTTTTTCATAACAGGGACAATATTCGATACCCAATCGGTTAGAGGAACCGGGTAGATGAAACCAGCATGGAGAAGCTTTTCAACTTCTGCTTTAATGGCAGCGGCTTTCTTGGGGTGCACCTGCCGAAGCCGTTGTCTTACTGGTTTGACATCAGGATACATTTTAGTTTCATGTTCAACTATACTCGAGTCAATGCCTGGAATTTCATCATATGACCAAGAAAAGACATCTCTGAACTCACGAAAAAGAGCGTTATATATTTCCAGTTCTGAAGGAGAACAACCTTTTCCGACATAAATATTCTTTACAATGTTTGGTTTAGTCGAGATATTTATGGCTATAGTCTCTTCGATATTGGATAGGTTTCGCTCGGAATCCACCATATTTACAGTATTTGATAGGAATTCAAAGACTGAAGGGTGATAGAGGTCATGTTGAGTATCTTCTTCGTATTCTGGAAGACGGGAACGATGGTGGTGATCATTCCATGGTGCCCCTTCAATCAACATTGATTGTAAGATTCCTTCGTCAGTCCCATGCACTTTCGACCAAGGATCTAATGAGGTACCATATTCTCTAGACCTATCTACCCAAACGCTTGACGAGCGTTGATTTGGGTTCGCCTCCCATGCCTGAAACATTGATTGCTACAATATTTCAATTGGGCTTGGGGGCAAAACCATTGCATGATCCATGTCGACTTCGTCTTCTGCGACCTTTGTGGAAGATATCATGTTGCAGGTTGCTACTAACGCTATATTTCCTATGTAGATAGGAGGTGGAAGTGCGAAAGTTCCCATCATTGTGGGGTCTTTCAGTAGGCCTACTCCGATATCTTGAAGCGAATGGTTGCTCTCATGGATCATGGGAATGCTTCCTGTAACTTGTGAACCATTAGGGAGGAAGTTTTGTTGGTCGACGACCGTAATCCCTCCTTGAAAAGGGAATGCGATCTTCCTAAAATAAGTCGACACTACAGCTGCCATGGCATATATCCATGGTCTTCCCAGTAGGATGTTATAGTCAAGATTTCCATCGATGACTTCAACATCAATTTCCACTGTTTTTCCTCCTAGTTCAACCTTCAAGTTATTTAGGATACCGTACGAGGTGTACGTCCTTCCGTCGAATGCTTTTAACGTTGTCGAAGATCGCGACAAGGTTGGAGATCCGAGAGTTTTCCAGTAACTCATCGACATGATACATGTAGATGCCCCCTCATCAATAATTGTTTGGTGAACTGTTTTGTTGAGGGCTTTCCCTTGAATAAGGAAAGCTAGTTGAGCTGGTAACTGAGGATCATATCCTTTGTGGTCGAAGGATACAAGATTGGAATCCTTAGGATCAACCCCACCAATAGCCGATAACAACGCCTGCCTTTGGGATGGGCAATTTTGTAGTACCTCAAGAGTCGACATAGCGGATGGCGATTGGGCCAAATCTTCCACTATGTTATAATGCTGCACCGCTCTGGCGCGAGGATTAAATGTCGACTTGTGTACTACTCCCTTCGGCGGTTTTATTGTTAATTCAGGAATGATGGGTGGTACAACTTCTGTCGAAGTTGTTGTCGAACTACTTGGTTGATCTTTACCTTTGTCGTTCGATAGCGGAGGATTCCCGTAATATTTGTTCCTTGTCGAAATCAAAGCGTCATTCTGTTTCTTGGAGATCGACAACATCAGCACTTGCGACGGGGAAGCATTTCCATTATCAACCATATTTTGACCTGGATTGGGAAACGGATCAGTCAACACAGCTGAGGTTTTAGAACTCTTAAAGAATTTCTTAAGCTCAGCTCTTAACGGACAATTCGTTATCCGATGATCCTCTTCATCGCATATCTGACACGGATATTTCCTATTTCCAGGAGGGTTTGAAGAAGTTTTCTCAGGGGATGACTCACCCTATTTCTTCTTCTTCCCTTTGTTTTGCTTCTTCTTGCTTCCTGGTTGATTGGGTTCTTTGCCTTTATCTGCTGATACAACATTTACTTCCGAAGCAAGAATTTCTTGATTTTCATTTTGATCCGAAGTCTTACGGGCTTTCTTAGACGAAGCCTTTGTCGACTTTGCATTCGCAGTGCCAATCACACCATCGCCGGCATGAGAGTCACTATTTGATTTAGGAGGAGGAGGAATTGAAAATTCCGGTCTAGGGGCATCAGCTATTTTGTCGTAGAGCGTGCCAGACTGAGTATATACTAAGTCTAGATACTGTGCACGAGCAATAACTTGGTCCTCTGTTACGACTCCCCCCTTGGCCACATCTTCCGTTATGGCAGGAAGTAACGAATTTATAAACCATTCAGCTAATAGCTGATTGGGAACGTAAGTCTTCACCATTCTGCGACGACGACGCCACTCATGTATATGATCGGATATATGAGTAGTTGTTGTCTGCTTGAAGTTGGTTAAGATTTCTATTCCAGTTTCATACCTTATCGGTAATTGAAAATGGGTATATTATAGTCGCGGCTAGGGAACTGAAATTGTCGAAAGAGGCTCTAGGTAATTCAATATACCATTTAGCCGCTGGACCTGTCAATGTCCTCTGAAAAAGGCGAAGCCTTATCGAATCATTGTTCAGGGTGTTCGACGAACACCACAGATGAAATGTCATCACGTGATTCGACGGGTCTTCACCTGGATTTCCGTTGAATTTAGGAATGTCCGATGGAATCTTGTGAGGAATCGCTGGCCACCAAGGGGCGTAAGCAATTGGATCGTTCGTTAATCGGTGTAAATCCGGTAATTCTAAAGTTGCCACGAATGGTAACTGTTGATTCAGGTTAGGCGAGGCGTACCCAGGATACGATGGAATCGCCTGAACAGTAGGCCTTTGCATACCAGCATAATGTAATTGATGTTGGTATGACTGATACGGTTGGTGGACTTGACCACTGTAAAGCGGTTGGTTTAAACCGTTTTGAATATACGGTTGTCCACTATTCGCAAAGATCTGCTGCTCAGAACCTTGGTACACCTGCTGGAATTGTGGTTGTTGGTATTGCACCAGCCACAGTTGTGAAGCCATGCTCTGCTGTGCTATACTAACCGACGGACCAAGATGTGGGGTAATTGTACTCGTTTGGACCTGTGTCGCCCCGCCAGTTGGCGATTGTGGTTGTGTCACAGGGTCAAGGGGTTGTTGCATTACAACCTGAGAAATCTGAGGTTGACATACAACAGGCATCGTTTGAACTTGTGACACTGTTACAATAGCTGGTGTTGTCGGGATGTTCGACACAGGTACACATTGTTGCATAGAATACACAACTCTTGGCTGTTGGGGTAGCATAGGTACCCAACCACTTGTCGTAACTCCAGCATAACCTGAATACTGTTGAGAACCGCCGTATGGATATCCTCCCAGAGGGGGTAATGAAAGGGCATACTGCCCCCCATACGGTAGCAATCCGGAACTCAAGGGAATTGTTTGCCCTTGGGGACTGGATGGCCCAAATTGACCTCCATAGGGATCAATCTGTCTAGTCTCAACATAAGAGTTACTGGGTATTATCCCGGAGGAACAAACTGGAACAGACCACACTGTCGAAATAGTCCCTGGGTGGACTCCTTCTAGCGTTTGCGAGCTAGTTGGGACAGATGGTACACTGGCAAACATCGTTGGAGTGACGGCAGGAGGTTCCGCTATCGCTGTGTCGTTTGACACAGTCCTAGATGTCGACGGTTGCTCAGACATTTTGAGTCTATCCAATAGATTTCCTAGCGATTCTACAGGAACTTCCACTGGTGATGGACTAACTTCTGATGTAGAAGGAAAAAGAGTGACCCCTACTCCAAAATGGGTTGGAGTAGTTGCTTGCGGATCCTATACAATTTCCTCTATCGCAATCAAACCAGGTGGAAGAGGAAGACCGTCAGGTCCGTAAAATATTTCTGGTGCCGAAGAAGGGGTTGTTTCGACAGCGACAGTTGTTTGAGGAACAAGACTCTCTGGACCGGTTACAGATGGAACTGGTTCAGTATCGCAAGTACTTGTTCTCAGACTAGGATCAGTGCTACTGTCCCTCTGTGGCTGTTGAACTTCTTCAATAGAGGCAGGGTTTCCAGAAATGTTTGGAGTAACCAGAATCTCAGATGTTGTTGGAACACTTGTTCTAACTTTGATAGGAGATTTCGAACCGGTTAAACGAGTTCACTTTGTCCGTACTGTTTTTGATTCCGGAGACAAAGACGGTTGACTCGCAAGCCTCCGCGAACGACGGGGTTTCAATTGACTTTCTTCCACGATTGCGGATTACTCGATCAACTAAAATACAAAAAGGGGAAAATGTGTTTCCGAATTGAATGAATTTTATTAGACGCTTTAGACACAACTTGCTTTTTCACTTTTAAAGAGTCGAGAAAAAGCTAAAGATGACTCTAGTCTCCTTCGATGTTTTAATGAGCCCGAAGTGACAAATGCTCAGATGGACTTTTTCTGTTATAGAGTCTGAAAAAGGCCAAAAGAAACTGCTCTGGAGTTCTAGGCAGAGGGTGTGCCAAACTTTTCGCAAAACCGTAGAATACTTTTTAAGGTATGGGCGGTCGATCTTCGTGAATGCTGTGTTCACTGCATTGCGATCAGTAGGGCGGCCGACACGGCTTCCTAAGGATAAAGGATATATGCCTATAGGTGTCTCCCAATATATACGCGACGGTACGTGGGAGCACAATCCGTACTAGCGCTATCGTCCCTCAGGAGGAATCACCCACCTTCCACGAGATCGACAGTCACTAGGCTTAACGACGCCGGAACACGTCTCTAGCCTAGACCTCTATGTTGTGTGTTATGTTGCAAAGCGTTGTTAGGTTCATTCAGTTTATTTTAAGTTGATCTTTTTAGAAGTTTGCCTTTCAGGATCACCACGAGATGTATGGTACAATTCCTAAATGCAGTTTAAGATGATAAGCAAGCTTTATAATCTTTTCAACTTTGAAAATCCTAGCTACTAAGGGAAAAGAAAGACACTATCTTTTCTCAAAGAGCAATCAGCACACTCTAATGCACTCTTCCTAAATCAAGCATGCAAACTTATCAAAATGCAAATGCACAATGCAGGTGTTTGTTTTCCGCTTTCTTAGTATAGATGCCTACAAAGAAAGTTTTTTGTACAACTTTGAATTTGCTTTTAAATGACAGATACAAACAAGTTTACTTTTTCCAAAATCAGCAAGGGTAGAAGAGATTACAATCACTTTGCGACTTTCGAAATGAATACTTGTTTCGACACTTAAAAGAGACAAACTCAAACCAATAAGCAAAAGCAAATGATAATCAACTGTAAATAGCCAATGAACTCTCTCCTAAGATCACAGCCAATCAGATCTGAATCAAGGGCTACAGGATGATTATTTCACTTATGCAAAGGAAAACTGTAAATGACGCCACAAACACATAAAAACACTTACAGTCTTTTTGTACAAAAGGAGGCAGAATTCAAGCAAAGAAAAGGGGTTATTAGACTGGTACCTATGCTGGTTAAAGGCTGTAAAAACAGAGATCAAAACAGGGCAACAGACAGCAGAGAACCCCAGCTGCACAAGGCTAAACTGGTTCAGCGCAAGTCCAGCACTGTGGAGTTGACATTCAGCGCAGGTAGCCTTCACGGGACCTGCGTTGAAATGCAGACTGCCTTCACAGTGTCTGCGCTGAAGGAGAAACTCTCGTTTCCCTTGGGTTCTGGGTCATAAAATGCTCAAAAATCAACAGTTTCAGGCCAAATCAGAAACACAAGCAAGGTATAATCAGAGGGATGCTTTGAGAGGGTACTAAAGACTATCACAAAGGATCATCAAGTCATTTGTGAGTCCATTGTTCAGATCATAGACAAAATCTAGTGAAGGATCAAGGCAGCAACTTTCTACTTTGCAGAAGCAGTTCGATCGTTGCTGTTGAGTCTATGAGGTAAACAATGATGTAAACACAAATAAAATGACTAGAACAAATCTCCCCAGCGGAGTCGCCAATTTTTTGTGGGGAAAAATGCCTATGCAGGACGATCCTATTCACCTAAGGTGTGACAGTGCCTTAGCAACAAACAGATACAGCTATTCTGGTTCTTTCCTTTATGAAATGTGAAAGAGGGGAGATCAATAGACTTACCGGTGTCTTCTGTTTGTCCCTTGATCTAGACCCTCTTCTCTTTGGGTGTTCACAGCTACTTGCCTCCTCGTTCGTCCAAGAGAACAGCTACTTGATTCCCGCGAGATCACAAGAGAACAGCTACCTGTGACAAGAGAACAACTACTTGCGACAAGAGAAGAACACAACACAAAGGCAAATATTCATATTCATAAATGATTCAGGATTAGAAGTAAATCAAATACACTAATGCAATCATACAAAATACACCAGCATATAGGAAAGAACCAAGATAGCTTTATTGATTGATAACAAGGTTTAGGAAGAGATACAACCCAAAGGGCTCCAATCTAGCATCTCCTTCCCAGCAGAATGGAATTCCTTCTTCAGCTCCCTTCAAAGCATTAAGAACCCAATGATTCCAGTCTCAAACCAACAACAATTCTTTGCAATAACAAAATTCCAGCCTCTAGATCTCATGGAGGAGAGATCTATATATAGTTATTTTGGAGAGAGGATGAGTCAGCTTGAGATCTGACTAGTGTCCTCTCCCTCTCTCAGTTCTTGAGTCCACTTGGAGGTTCTTGCTTCCACTTGGAGATTTGGAACCTCTTACTCATCACCAATCGAATTCCCTGAGGCAAGTGTCACTTTGGAAGCTTCCTGGGCATTGACACCTTGAGGAATGAGCCTGCCACTTGTCCAAACTCGCTCAGCGCAGGTAGCCTTTGTTGCAGTTGACATTCAACGCAGGTAGACAGTGGAGCAGTTGACATTCAGCGCAGATGCTCAGTGGAGAAGTTGACATGATCCTGAATTGACTTGTTTTTGAGTAGTTTCAGGTGGAGAACTTCTATGAATTGCTGTGGTTAGTTAGCCTTGTTCCTCTAGGGGTAGGAACAACATGTTTAGGGACTTTGGATCCCTTAGATTATGGACATTTCATGCTAAAAGTTGTAAGGCACAAAAATGTCTATAACAGTTAGGGTTCTTTTCCACGTCATCCTCTAATACAAAATTATGCAGGTAAAATCCACAAATCAGCCTTTGAACCTTTACACCATGTTGTTTGCAGCAATTTATAAAATCTTTGACTGTTTTTAATTCAATTGATTTTCCAGCTCTTACAGCTTTAATTTTCAACAGCAAGTGTCATTCTAACAGAAACAAGGCTTAATTAGTAGCAGGAGCCCTGCATGCTAAGACATATGTATATAATGAAGATGGTGTCTGTCTGTCCTATGACCCTATCTAATTTGAGCTTGATTCTCTCTATTTTCTCTTCTGCTTTTCTATATCTGTCAAAAGTCTCGCTCTCTGTTGCATTCATTTCCTGGAGCGTCTCTATAGCTCTCGATATCTCTGTTGGGAAATGGTTTCTTTTTCAAGCTGTTCCAACGCAATTCGATCTTGTGCTAATTCTTCCTGAAGATTTAGTATAATAGGGTCGTTGTGTGTCATGACATCTTTAGCTTGTAAGCTTGTCTGAGTTCTTATGCTATGAGAAGGGATGTTTTCTGTCTGAATTTCCTTATTATGGGAGGTCCAAACCTCCGTTTGGGTAACCATGCTACAAGAGGGTACATCCTCTATCTGAATACTAGAATTGCATGTTGTTTCTCTTGAATAATGACTGGTTGAGAGGGTATGGGCTCAGTTTGAGTCCCTGTAGTCTTCCCTTCATATGAATCTGTCTGTACAGTCGCGTTTACTGTCTCCGGGGTTTTGTTCGAAACCTTTCCCACTAATATTTCATTTATTTTTCTTCTGAGCCTTCTGATTGTTTTGTGAAGCTTATGTTGTTCTTTCCTAAGCTTTTTCAATTTGGCTCTATACTTTTTCGGAGAAGAAACTGTTCTGTTGACATTCTCGTTAATAGTTTCCACTTCTAAAGAGTGTATTTGCTCTCCCTAGCTCTATTCTAATAATATTGTGTCTCCAGATTGGTTATCGGTTTCCTAAATTATTTCTGTCTTAACTTCTTCTTCTTGGCCTATGTTTTATGTGCTTAGGCCTACCTGGCTGGTTTCTACTAGAGGTGTGTCACCAAATTCTTTCTCTTCTTCTTGAATGGCCTCTACATCCATTTCCACTTCGTGGCTTACATCTTTTGAGGGAGATATAATTATGTTATAGCTAGAATTCCTAGGAGATTGGTTTTCTCTTGAGTTGAGATTGAGCAGTCCTTCAGGCTACATGTAAACTTTCATGTTGGCTAGGACCTTGGCCAATTCAAAATTGTGCAACAAATCGCCTTCGGGACTCATATGGTGTTGAGGGAAGTCCCACTTCATTTCATTGTTCATCTCTAGAATGCCCTGCTCCTACCTCATCGTCCTGTCCTTCTAACTCTAGTTGCAGGTATTGTTCACTTACTGGGCTGGATAATTCTATAGCTTGACTAGTGCTGCCTTGAGGATTTGCAAACGCTCCGTGTTTTGACCACATCCTTATGGATCATCTACGCTTGTGAGGTATGCTCACTGAAAGGGCAGTCGTCTTTCTTTTTGGCACAGGGTTAGGTGCTGGCAGGGCTATACCTCCTTCGAGGGCTAATATTATATCATCCCAGCTTGATTGTTGCAGGGCAAGGTTATAGCTAACTATTAGCCTGATTAGACAGCGGTGGTTTACTAAAGTTTCTATGCGTTGGGACTGTCTTAGCCTCTTGGCAGTGTCATGCTGTAAATAATTCAACAATGCAGGTAAATTAACAAAGCACTTTCATTTTAGAACTGCTAAAAGTTTGTGATGCGGCCTTACCACATCTTTACACCCATCGCAGGTAATGTAGTTCTGGACGATTCGTGCCCATTCTCCCCATTGCTCTCCAAGAGAAGATTAACGAATTCCTTTTCCCTTCTTGATCAGCTCCTGTCCTTCATCCCTAAAAGCCTCGATAGTTTCATGTAGCTTCAATTGCTTACCATCCGATACTGGTCCTTCTGCCGATATCCCGGATACTTCTGCTATCACCGTGTTAGATACTATGATTTTTCTGCCTCTTACCACCGATTTTCCATTCTATTTATTTCGTAAGAATTTGATGGCTATTTCCTCGTTGGGTGGTTGAAATCTCGTAAAGTATGCTATAGCTCGAGCTAAAATTTCCCTGGCTTCATCAGAGACAGACAGTATTAACGGTTCTTGCCGCACTATTCTTCCTCCCATAATGCTTGAATTCTACAAACAATTAGTGTAGCGGAGATAGCACAGAAACGAACAGAGCCGAGTGATGGAACATCAAATGATTGTAATGGTTCTATCAGGTGATACTTTATAAGCATAAATACTGTTATTGAGGAATGTTATAATGCCACATGCTCTGTGATCACGAAATGTCATATCATTCTACAAAATCCAATGAAAATATGACAACGCATGCGTAAGTACAATGGAGCACCCCGCCCCCCTCCGAAATAATAGGTCACCTACGACCGAATGAATGGAAGGATAACGTGGTGGCGGCGAAGTATAGGGGTAATGTATTGAGTAATGAAGGTGGAAATGTACACATATTAATGAAAGGATCATAAAGAATATTGGAGTGATGAAAACAAGGCAGGTAACGATAACTATCAATAAGTGATAGGTTTTCGTGATGTGATATGATAAAGAAAAAGGGACAGCATATGCAGGAAATACTACTTTACTGTCGTTATTCCACTTAAACTGTTGTGATTGATTTAAAAAAATTACTCATGCATAAAGGTTCAAGGTACGTTAGGGACATAATCTCTCTGTAGAAAAGATAAAAACATAAGAAGAGGGTATTATAATAATTATTGATGTAAAATAAAGCTTCAATACCATCAGTGGAGTGTCTGTTGCCTGCAGGCATCCATAGCCTCGACAGAGTTTCTTTCTAACCCTTGGTAACCATGGTCCTCTATGTATAATTGGGGAAGTTCCTTATGATGTTTATAGTAGAGACCAATGTGCTGGCATGGTAACCAGGTGATCACATTGCCATTCACTGGGAGGTAGTGAAAGTGGTCAGGCCGACTCGTGATGAGACCTCCTATTTCTAAGGACTTTGTTTGTTTATGCATCCATTGGATCATATCCCTAGTGTGGTGGCCATAGTGGGAATGCCACTTCGATCCTTCCTTATGATCATGGTAGGCTTGCTCGTGATGAGACCCCCTATCCTCCATCTGTGGAAAAAAATCATAAAACTATTCGCAAATATATTTTTATTATTTTTATTATATATATATATATATATATATATATATATATATATATATATATATATATATATATATATATATAGAGAGAGAGAGAGAGAGAGAGAGAGAGAGAGAGAGAGAGAGAGAGAGAGAGACTCCCCATTTTATACATAGAGGGTGGCTCCGCACTCCTTAAGAGTAGGGATGGCAGAAGTAGTTTGAACATATCAATAGAAAAAAAAATATATATATACCCATAATCTTATTGATAATACACAGAGAGAGTTATACAAGAAACGGGGAACCAGCATGGTACAGACAATCAATCAGTTTGGTTTATAGTGGAAATGTGGACAATGAAGTGTTATAGATAACTGTGTCCTTTTCCTTTTTGATCATCACAAAGCAATCTTGTTAAAGATGATAGTATTCAAGATATTTTCCTGTTCCACTAGAATCCATACTTGTTGTCCTTAAATATGTATTGTACATTTCATGCCATTAAAAGGATCATAAAGAGTGAACTGGGATGGTTTAGGGATGATTATGCAAGGAAGAGAAATAGGATGTTCTCAAAAGTATTCACAAAGTGTTGTTCCTTGAAGGGAAAAGCAAAAGAAAATTCCACACAAAAAGTGTTGTTCCTTATAGGGAATAGCAGTTGTTCCCTGTAAGGAATAGCAAAGAAAAATTGCAAAAAAATGTGTTGTTCCTTATAGGGAACAACAGTAGTTCCTTGTAGGTAACAACAAATAAAACAGATGCAAAACGACGTTGTTCCCTGTAGGGAACATCAAAGGGAATACACACGAAAATTTTTGTTCCTTAGAGGGAACAACAGTTGTTCCCTGTAGGGAACAACAAGGGAAATACATGCTAAAAATTATTGTTCCCTGTAGGGAAAAATAGTTGTTCCCTACAGGGAACATCAAAGAAAAATACACGCAAAAATTTTGCAACTGTTCCCTGTAGTGAACAACAAGGAAAAATACACGCAAAGGTTATTGTTCCTTATAGGGAACATCAAGTCCAAATACACATGAAAATTGTTGTTCCCTATAGGGAACAACAAGAAAAAATTCACACCAAAATTGTTGTTCCTTAGAGGGAACAACAGTTGTTCCCTGTAGGGAACAACAATGCAAAATTCACACGAAAATTGTTGTTCCCTGGAACAGCAAAGCGAAATAGACATGAAAATTACTGTTCCTTATAGGGAACAACAACTGCTCCCTATAGGGAACAACAAAGAAAAAATAGAGAAAAATAATAATATACATTCTATTATCCAAGAATATCTAATAAAATAGAAAGAAAACAGAAAGAGAAATTTATGTACAGGTTTCAAAAGAATAAATTCTTCACTGGACTGGTGCCATGGAATGGTTGCCCTCCTCAACAAGAATTTGTATAGTGGAATCTTCCCGTAACTGTTGGCAAAAGGATTCCCTTGTAAGAGGTTTGTGATAGAGGCATATTCGATGTCCATTCAATTTAAAAGAGTAGCCAGACCCATCAATGGTGGTTAATGTAAGGGTGCCATTGTCATGCACCTCTTGTATCTCGTAGGGGCCTAACCATCTAGTCTGGATTTTGCCCAGGAAATCCTAGAACCTAGAATCATACAGAAGTGCCCAATCACCTTCATGGAAGATCTTTTTCTTGATAAGGGCATCATGCCATTTTTCTCTTTGTTGTTGGATCAGTGCAGTATGCTGAAGAGCTGATAGCTGGATTTCATCCAATTCATTGATTTGATGTAGCTTGTTAATTTGTGCTTCATTCAAATCCAAGCCTACTTCTTAGGATATCCTCAATGTCTAAATTTCAAATTCTATTGGGAAGATAGGTTCTTTGCCAAACACTAGCTAATATGGGGAGTATCCTGTGGTATTCCTCCAAGTCGTGTGATATTCCCACAGGGCTTCTAGAAATTTGGTAGCTGAGTCACGTATATGTGAGGCAACTGTCTTTGTTAGTATAGCCTTGATTACTTTGTTGGTACTTTCTACCTGGTCGTTTGCTTGCGGGTGGTATGGAGATGTGATTTTGTGTGTAATATGATGATTTTTTAATGTACCAGCAATCTTATGGCTTACAAATTGTGGCCCTCCATCCGTGATTATTTCTCTAGGCAAGCCATACCGCATGAAAATTTGGAAAAGAAAGTGGATTACTGTGTCCTCCGTTTCCCTTGGTATTGCTTCTGCCTCCACCCATTTGGTCACATATTCTGTTGCAACGAGTATATATGTCTTTTGATTAGATGATGGGTTTATTGGGCCAATGAAATCTAACACCCATCGTTCAAAAGGTTTAACGACTAACTGTGGATGCAGGGGCATCTCATCAGACTAACCAGGGCAACCCATTCTTTGGCAGCTATCACATGGCTGGACAAACTTCTTGGCATCCTTAAAAATGGTGGGCCAATAATAGCCCATCGGTAAGAATTTATGCCTAGTCTCGCGGTCTGCAAAATGTCCACCTTAAGGCCCATCGTGGAAAGCTTTCAAGATTTCGAAGATTTCATCTTCCCTGACACACCTTCGGATATGCATATCGGCTCCTGTGTGAAAGAGGTATACTCCGATCTAGGAGAACCGAGTGCTGTGTTGTACTATTTGTTTTCTTTCACTAGGTGTTAGGTGCTTGGGTAATTTTCCCACTACTAGGTAGTTCACGACATTCGCTTACCATGGTGTTTTCACAGTTACAACAAATAGGTGCTCATCAGGGAACTAGTCTTCTACTGTTGCCGAGTCGTCTGTCTTTGGCACACGTGAGAGGAAGTCTACCACCGGATTTTCCTTTCCTGGTTGATCCTTGATTGTTATGTCGAATTCCTGAAAAACAATTAACCATCATGTCACTCTTCCATTCGTAACAGGTATATTAGCTAAATATTTAATAGCAGAGTGATCAGTATACAAAACCATAGGGTATCCTGTTATATAGTGTCTGAATTTGATAATATTACAGCTAGAAATTCTTTCTCAGTCACAGTGTAATTCAACTCAGCAGGAGTTAAATTCTTGTTGATGTAGTATATCGCATAAGGTTTCTTATCTTCCTCCTGGCCAAGAATTGCTCCAATGGCCGTATCTGATGCATCAAATGAAATCTGAAATGGCAAATCCCAGTTCAGGCCCCGTAATACTGGGGTTGTTGATACTAGTTGTGTTAACTCTTCAAAGGTAATGTCACATTTGTTAGTCCATAAAAAATCGATATTTCTTGTTAAAGCATATAATGGTGCAGCAATTTGGGAGAAATTCTATATAAATCTTCTATAATATCCAGAAAATCCAAAAACTATGTACCTCAGTTTGTGTGCAGGGGGTAGATATTAAGAGTATTATCTGAATTTTTGCTGGATCTACCTGAATTCCAGCTGCTGAGATGTAGTGACCCAGGATGAGGCCCTCGGTCATCATCATGTGGCATTTCTCATGGCTTAAGAAGATTCTGGTAGCAATGCATATTTTTAGGAATTTTTCTAGCATTTGTAATGCCGGCTCGAAGTCATCTCCACAGGGTGTAAAATCATCCATGTACACCTCAAGTCCCTCATTTATCAAGTCTGAAAAAATGTTGAGTATGGCTCTCTAGAAAGTGGCAGGTGCATTGTATAGTATGAAAGGTAATACCCTGTAAGCAAATGTCCCCCAGCGGTAGGTGAAGGTAGTCTTATCTTGGTCTTTAGGGGAAATTTGGATTTGGTTGTAGCAGCCAAAGCCATCTAGGAAAGAGAATAATTTTTTACCTGCCAATGTGTCTAAAACCTGGTCGATGAATGGAAAGGGAATATGATCTTTTTGGGTTTCTTTATTAAGCTCTCTATAATCGACACATATACACCACTTCCCATTCTTTTTAGGAGCAACAACTAATGGAGAAACCCATTTGCTATCAGATATAGGATAGATAAAATTTACATCTAACAGTTTTTGTAGTTCATCTTTCACAACATCTTTAAGGTGAGGGTTTAACCTTTGTTGATGTTGTCGAGTGGATCTCGCATCTTTCTTAGTATAAATTTGGTGCATACATAATTGGGGATAAATCCCTTTCATTTCTGGGTAGTCCCAAGCGAAAGCCTCTTTATATTTTCTAAGGAGTTGAACAAGCCTCTGCTACTGATCATAAGTCAATATTTTGTTAATGTTTAGGACTTTCCCTGGCTCAATTTCAACGGGTTTGTCATTATAGACTATTTTTGTTGGTATTGTTTGGTCGTTGATTAACGATCTTCTTCAATTTCGTTATCCAGGGTTGTTTCAATCATGTGACATTTTAAATTAGATACGTCATCTGGGTGGTTAATGCAAGTGTTAATAATGTCATCTTCTGTTTGATTCTTAAATTCAAGAGCATATGCTACAGTTACCGGTGATCCAATATTTTCAGTTAAATATGACACAAGTTGTTTCTGAGTTTTTATTATTGTTAGGCTTGGCTAAGATGGAGGATATAAAGCTAGATTCTTCACATTACTTCCTCTTGCTATAGTCATACGACTTGTTTGATAGCTTATATAAGCATCTGCAGTCTCTAGCCAAGATCTTCCTAGAATTAGGGGATGTCCATCTAGCGAGTTTCTAGGATTAATAATCAAGAAATATGTTGGGCATTCCCAAGAATATACAGACACCATTACATCCTCCAATGTCCCTTCTGGTTTGACAATTGATCGGTTAGCAAGTTCCAACAAGGTCGTAGTTGGATCTAAGGCTATAATGCCAAGTTTTTGATAGGTTGTTGTTGTGAGAATATTAATGGCTACTCCTAGATCGACTAATGCATTAGGAAACGAACATCCATTTATTTGTATTGTGACTATAGGGTTTCCTGGGTCCTCATATTTCATCGATGTTTCTCCCCCCGATAATAAATCAGACAAAGTTCCAACTACATGGACAATTGGGGTTGTTTTTATTTTCCTCTTAGGCTTTTTGGTACACAATTCCTTAATATTTTTTGCATAAATTGGAATGTCCTGAATAGCCTGGAGGAGGGGTATTTTTACACAAATAATTTTTAATTCTCCCAGAAGATCGAAATCATGATATTCCATTGGGTGGGGTATAATCAATCTTTTTGGGAATGGTGGAGAAGAAGTAATAGTTTGATCGTGGGTATTCTATTTAACTGTATTCTCCGTTTGAGGTGTTTGTTCTACAGGCAACAATTCTTCTAATTGTATATTTTTATCCCCCTCTGACTCAATTATCTGTCCAGATCTCAATTTGAGTTCATTACACTCTCTCAACTCAATTTCCAGATCCAGCCCTTCAATAATTTGTACCGATTGGACTGGTCTATTGTTGGGGTTCGGGTTGCGCTGGGCTAGGAGCTATGGTCGTAGATTGGGTTTATGGTTCTACTGCAATGTGTAAGGTGCTGGCAGTGTAGCTTGAGGTAGGGGGATTGTTCCTAATGGCTGGTTTGTAGGTCTTTGCTAGCTTAATTTCCAATTCTGGTTTTGTGAAGTGGAGGGTGGCCATTGGGATGTATACGTATTGTTCTGCCTGAATGGTTGAAAGTAAGAGAAATTTGGCCAACAATTGTTTTGATTTGATTGATTGGACCAAGGTGGCGTAGAGAATGCTTGCAGTGACCAATTAGGAAAAGGTGGCTAGTTCTGCCATGTATCTCCTGTGTATTGTTGAGAATTATATTGCGAGGGTTGAAAAAATGAAGATGGGTCATTAGGCATACCTGTTTGTCATGCTTGTCATTGGCGATCTGATTTAACAGGTAGACTGGTTTCGTTTCTTCCTCTGCCTCTTTGAAGACTGCTTTTAACCTTGGGAGCGATGGGAAATTTTCTGTGGTATGATCTTTAGTGCATATGGCATAGGTTTGTACCATATCTAGTGGACATTCTTTATGACTATGCTTCTTCCTGCATCGAGGGCGAAAGACCACCAGGTTCTGTTCTACTTCGGCCTGCTTTTGCTTGGCTTGCATAATGTCTAATTGTGTTGTCAAAGTTCCCAAGATATCTGTTTTGAAATCTTCCAGCAGGTTGTCGATTTCTACACGAGTAATGCTTCCGCTAGATATTTTGTTGTCCCTCGTGGTCATATCTCTTTCTGCTAGTTTCAATCTTGTATTGACTCTTGAGCACCTAATGCACAAATTAATAATGTTAGCATAGTCTTCTTGATATATATCACCTTTACCCAAAATATTTAACGTCTCTATCCATTGGTCTTTCATCCCCTTAATTAGTGTAGTTTTTATCACATCATCAGGAAAAGGCAGGGTTGCGTAGGGAGACCTTTGGAGGTTACATTGAAAACGCTCCACATACTCTTCCAACGTTTCACTAGGTCTTGCTACCATTTGGAATATTTCATCTTTTAATTCCCTAGATCTGCAATAATCCTGATATTTTTTAAGGAAAATTTGATCCAAATCATTTATGGTGCCCCCACCTAGTCCCATAAACCAACGCAGAGCTGCTCCCTTTAATGTAGAGGGAAATAGCTTTAGTTTCTGGGGATCGGTGGTGTAACCATAACCCCGGCATAATACATCAAATTCAAACAGAAATGCATCCGGATCTTTTGATGTGATTCCATGAAAGGTGGGAATATTTTGTAGAGGGATAGCTTTCATGGGTGCATTGACAATTGTATCAACGATAGGATACTATAATGTAGAGGTCTGGGGTGCTTGTGGATTATTGGCCATTTGGTCAAAGATATGCCAGTACCCTTCCTGGATATCTGGAGCTAGAGAGTTATCCCTAGGATCTCTAGAAGAAGTGGAAATGATCCTAACAGGACTCCCTTGATTTGGGACTCTGGGTGTCCTTTGCTCAATTACTACCTAAGGGGTTCTCGGCTCCTTTGTTTCCCCTATTTCTCCTCCTCCTTCACGAATATTGCAAGAATTCCCTTCTTGTGAGGAAATTGGGCATGAATTTTCGATGTCTTGAAAACTCTGCTCAGTCCCTTCCGTTTTACTGTGGACCTCAGCATAGGCTATAGGTGGTGAGCCTGTGGCCCGAAGGGAGATAGTAGGTTGTTTGGAAGCAATGGTTCAGGGACCTACTGATGGCTGAGATTCAGCTTTTCTTAAGATGTCGCCGATAAAAGTTGATCGTCCAAGGGTCACCGGTCCCTTAGATTTTTTAGGTTTCGGAAGTGGATTTGGATTGTTTTGTGGTCTTTTATTCTTAGTCATTCATGCAAAAAAAATTCAAATGTTTATTTCTACCTTAAGTTCCTAGAAATTCTGTTAGAAAGCGAGCGGAGGAGCAGGCATTTTACTTGCTTCATACGCAGGTTCTTACCTTCCATTTTTAATACCCAGTTCTCTCTCAACAGACGAGCATCAAACACCTACTTCACTTTTCTGTAATTGTACTGAAAAGCGGGCGGAGGAGAAAGCACTTTACTTGCTCTTTACATAGGTTCTTACCTTCCATTTTCAATACCCAATTATTTCTCAACAACAATTATCAGATATACAACACTCTTTCTAACGCGGTGCCAAAATGTTGGCTGATAAAATGTGTCTTTTAAAACTCCTAATTACCCCACATTAATTATAAACCCGAGCAAGTCCTCTTATTTCAAGAGTGTACACAATATGTGGATGCTATAAATTCAGAGAGTAATGTTTCTTAAATTGTAGTATAGATCTTTGATACAAGAATAAATGGATGCATCTAATAAAATCCAATTGCAATTATTAAAGGAAATATCAAAACTCAATCCTACACTGAAATCAAATCCTATAGCAATTCAAATCACAATATCATCAGCCGAGAGCACAATAATAATAACTCACCTCTTCTTAGCTAATTCAATCTAAACTAGACTCAATCTCTATAAAGCAATCAAAATAGAAATGATATCAATTATGAGAGTCCAATAGCGATAATCAAACTCTTATAGCTGATTAAATCAATACAATTCACCATCTCAGTAATTTACTCTATAATAAATATAACTCAAATCAAATGACAACACTGTAAAGTATATAAAGAACATGTACTACTGCATTACAGGGAATGCTAAACAACGAATAAAGTAAACTCACAAAAACAGGGAATTATCAAACCAACCAAACTTTAGAAGAATCATAAATATAACACAAGAAAGCTGTTAAATCCACCAAAGGTCGGGCCCTTAGCTGCCAACAAACGCTGCTGAGCTACTTCAGATAATGGGAAGGAACAACAACTTCAATTATATATTAATCATCAAAATTAAGTAGCATTACAATATAATTGCGTTCTCCAACAATGCAAGACTGTAATGAAATTTACAACTTGAAAAATAACATAGATTCTTCCATTTCTTCCTACAATGGCTTTCTTTTATAATCAGAAATGGGTAAAGGGTAAATGGTGAATGCGATCCCTCAAGATCTTCTGATCCTAAGGGATTCGCAACTGATTGCTAACCTCAGACACCTTTCCTATTTCGCACTAATCCCTCTGGTTCACCCTCAGCCTTATCTACAACTAACGCGTTCCTTCCTTTGTTTGTCAGATTTTGTTGTTCCAACGTCAGGGAACAATAATCATTCCTTTTGTCGCTTTCCTACATAAAGAAGGGTAAAACTTAGCTAAATCGTAACTGTAAATAATTCATCTATTTCTTACCATAATTCCTCAATATATCAGTGCATTAAGATATGAAAACGATAAGAACCAAGGAAAAAGGTAATGAAATTAATAGTAAATACATACCCATTTCGCAACTCAACAATGGGTTCATCAAACTCATCCTAGAAGATTCTCTAAACAATTTTAGAATCCCTATTATGTGGTCAAAATTTGTAGACATGGATGAAGAAGATAAAATTAAAGTCATTGAGTATGACAAAGACCTACTTATAGTGGGTAATAAGAGGGAGAAGAGCGTAAAGAAGAAGAAGAAGAGCCTGAAGAAGAAGAAGATCTTGAAGAAGAGCCTCAACAAGAAGAAAACAAAGAAGAGGAGGTAGAAATAAATGAGACAAAGGATGAAACACAAAATGGTGAAGAAAGTCCTGAAATATAGAGCAGGAAAGAAGAGGAATCTCCAAGGGTGTCTCCGGAGCCCACAAAGAATGAGATAGCAGCTGCTTTAACTACCCTAAGTACACCTATCAAATTAAGAGGAAAGAGGCAGAGGCAGACTCTACTTTATTTCATAACAAGGACGAGCACCAGAATAAAACAGGGGAGACCTCAAACCCCTACTAATATTCCCATTATCATAGAGGACTCACTAAAAGAACAAGAGAAGTTAGTCCCTCTAGTAAAGAGAGGAGAAGAAGGAAATTCACAAAAAGCTTCCCCAAGGTCACCAATCACCTATGCTAGGAGTCCTATCACTTGGTGAACCTCAAAAAATCAAGTTAAAGAACCTTTGACCCCTTTTCAAAAAGGGAAAGGTCTCCTACAAGAAAGAAAGACATCCCTACAAGAAGGAAAAATTATTAGGATATTCCGACACATAGGATATAGTTAAGTTCAACTTGGTCTAGTATAGAGTTAGGTAAAGTGTCTTTCTTTACCGTTGTACATTTTGTAACTTACAATCCGACGGTCACGATATGTAGTGATCCGACGGTTCACTCTCACCTCGGTATTACCGACACTTGATCCGTGGCTTGACACCCGATTGGTCCATGAGTTCTATTTAAAGCGCATGGAGGGTCATTGTTCGGGTAATCCGTGCATGAGAGAAGCTTATGTAAATTTTCATTCTTTGATTAATAAATTGCCTGTAGTACCCACGTTGGGACAGGCCGTGGACTGTTTCCCTCTTTGAGGGTTTTAACCACGTCAAAAATACTGGTGTATTGATCTGTGATCTGGTTGTGAGCGGTTTCCTTTTGGTATTCTTTCTGAGGAACTTACCCTGTAAATTCCTACATGGTATCAGAGCTATTTGAGGGCCGCGTCCGTTGGTGATCCAAATCTGAAGCCGGTAGAACTGCATGCGGCTGTCGTTTCCTAGATCTGTTGTTTCTGATTGCTTTCGGGCTGAGAGGACTGCTCTGTTGCGTTCGGAGCATCTGTTCCAGTGAAGAACCCCTTTCGTTTCAAGCGAAAAGGTTTTCGGTAGCCCTAGCTGCGTCATTTTTCAGATCGGGAGGTATACAGTGTTTTTGCAGTTTACTGTTATTTTCTCTCTGCTTATTTCGGTTTCGGTTTATTTAGCCTTTTTTTTAACCAGATCTATACCTTTCATTTCTGCGTATGCTCTTTGCCCTGCGACTCTGTGCGATCTCGGCAAATCAGAAACAGAAAGGAAGGATTTTTCTCATGCGTATGCTCTTTTCCCTGCACCTTAGTGTGATCTTGGAAAATCATAAACATTGAGAAAAATATTTAGTTTTTCGACTAAAGCTAACTTTGAGATTTTTTTAAAAAAATATCTAGTTTTTTGGCTAAAGCTAACTTCGAGCCGCAAGGTTCGTTTTTCTTTGCATATTCGTGTTGGGTTTTGTGTTTTGTGTTTTGTAGGGAAAAAGAGCTTTCTCAAGGCAAGCACGCAAACCAAGGCCCCCCCCCTCTCTCTCTCTCTCTCTCTCTCTCTCTCTCTGAAATTTTTTGTATAGATCAATTGGTTCAAAGCTATTTTAAGAGAGTATAGGTCTTGGGTTCAAGTCTCCATTTTGTGGGGGCGGATTTTTTCATTCCCGCACATTCGCGCACTTTGCCGGCAACTTCAACAAATTTTTTTCAAAAGGCCATAACTTCTTCATCCGGAAGCCTTTTTCAGAGCCGTTTTTTTTAAAACGGCCTATTTTTTCGAGATCTATCCATTGGAACACTTACTTTCAGCATCTTCAGCTTCAGTTTTTTTAAAAAATGGAAAGTCCATGCCAAGTCATTCTTGACAGCACTAACTACTTCCAATGGGTAGCCTACATGGAAGATTTACTTAGAAGTAAAGGTCTCTTCAGAATAGCCACAGACCAAGAGAAGAAACCAAAAGATGAAGACAAGGCTGCAAAATGGGAAAATAGACAAGATCAAGCACGTGGTTTGATAGGGATGTCTATTTCTCCTGATCTTAGATTCCATATTGCAGAACTTGAGACTCCTCATGAAGCATTGGAAAAACTCGCTGAAGTTTTTGGGATTAAAAATGAAATTAGAGCCCATCAACTTGAAAATGAGTTGCTTACTTTGGATCCTAATAATTTTTCTTGCATTGAAGATTTCTTGTCCAAATTCAAGACCCTTAGATATCTCTTGGAAGGTGTTAAAGTTAAGAAAGAAGATGGTAACCTTATTTATTCCATCCTTACTAAGTTGGGACCAGCCTACTCTGTATTTGTTTCCACTTTCCATTCTACAAGGGAAGCTTTCATTTGTCAAGGAAAAGACTACAAGGCCCCTTCCTTTGACTCCTTTTGTGATTCCTTAATAAGAGAACAAGAAAAACTCTTACACCTTGGTCTTCTTAATCTTGGAAACTCTTCCACGAAAGCCTTAGCCGCCCAGCAGCAACCAAATTCAAAGAATCCTAAGAAGTCATATCCTAAAAATAATGGTCCTCAGCCTCAAAATGAAAGATCATTTCAGCAAAATGATAAGACCAATAAAAACAAATGGAAGAAGACTGATAGACATTGTAACTTTTGTAATCTAGATGGCCACTTAGAATCTAAATGCTTTAAGAAGATGGAAGCCTTGGAAGCCGCAATGAAGAAACATAACATCCATGTGGAGCATACTTCAACTTCAACTTCCAGAATGGCACTTTCTGCATGTCGTTGTCAATCATCTCAGTCTGGTTATGCATTAAATGTATCTTCTTCTTCACCTTCTCATGAGTGGCTCATTGATTCTGGAGCCTCTTATCACATGGCCAAAAACCAAGCCATGTTTTCTTCTTTAAATGATTGTGACACCAAAAATATATATGTTGGTGATGATAGATCTCTCAATGTTGTAGGGACTGGAACTGTTCATCTAGACAATGGTCAGTTTAATGATGTATTATGTGTTCCAACCTTATCCTGCAACCTTCTATCTGTATATCAGATAACTCATTCAGGTGAAGGTAAAATTGTTGAATTTTCACCTCATGATGTTGTAATCAAGGATCTAAGAGATCCTAAACAGGTTCTAGCTACTGGTATTGCTGATGATTCCACAAGGTTGTATAAGTTTCACAACTTTGGGTCATCAAATCTTCCCTCAGCATTTGTTGCTCATAATGATGAAGTGAGCAAACTTTGGCATGAGCGATTTGGTCACTTAAACTATCGCTCCCTTCAGCATCTATGTAAAGAAAATATGGTGACAGGTCTTCCTATGGTATCTTGCAGAGATGGTGTTTGTTCCGGATGTGTACTTGGAAAACATCATCGGGACAGTTTTGACAAACGTGCCTCTTGGCACGCCTCAGCCCCTTTACAGCTTGTGCACAGTGATTTATGTGGTCCACTTCCTGTTGCTTCATTCTCTGGCTGCAAGTATTTCTTAACTTTCATTGATGATTTCTCCAGATGCACTTGGGTATACTTCTTAAAACTCAAGAGCGAAGTATTTAACACATTTTTGGCCTTCAAAGCCTTTGTTGAAAAACAATCTGGACATCAAATTCTTAAGCTAAGAACTGATAATGGTGGAGAATATGTTAAAAACACATTCATCAACTTTTGCACCGAAAATGGAATTCAAATGCAACATACTGTTCCATACACTTCACAACAAAATGGTGTAGCTGAAAGGAAAAATCGCACCTTAAAGGAAATGGCTAATTGTATGCTGCAATCTAAAGGACTCAGTCTTAGTTTTTGGGTCGAAGCAATTAATTGTGCAAATTATATAATCAATCGCACTCCTACTAAGGTTCTACAGAATATCACTCCAGAAGAAGCTTGGAGTTCCATTAAACCAGATGTAAGTCACTTTCGTGTTTTTGGAAGTGAAGCATGGGCCCATATTCCAGATGAAAAGCATAAAGCTTTAGAACCTAAGAGTGAGAAATGTACTTTTGTTGGATATTCTGAAGATGTAAAAGGTTATAGACTTATTCCATTTAACTCCAAAAATGTTATCATTAGAAGAGATGTAAAATTTGATGAAAATAAATCGGCCTGCGAGCCTAGTCCGGCGGATGTGCCACCTCTTCCTATCTCTTCTACTTTTGAAAACATTTCTTCTTCAGATGATGAGAGTGAGGATGATAATCCTCCCCCACCTTCTCAAGATCCTCAACTTCCAAGATGGGTCCGTGCTACTCGGGATGCAGCAGGTGATCTTGCCGGTGATCCTACAGATCAGCGACGTACACGTTCTCAGTTTGAAAGAGCCTCTTCTTTACTGGCTCAAGCTCCAGTAAATCATGATCCTGACACTTTTGCAGAAGCTTTAGGCCATCCACATTGGGAAGCAGCTATGAATGAAGAATATCATTCATTGATGACAAATGATACATGGGATCTTGTTCCTCTACCAAAGGGACGCAAACTTGTTATATGTAAATGGGTTTACAGAACCAAGTATGGACCAGACGGGAAAGTTGATAAACATAAAGCTCGTCTTGTTGCTAAGGGTTTTTCACAGGTTGAAGGCATTGACTACACTGAAACCTTTTCCCCTGTTTCCAAAATGAACTCTATCCGCCTTGTTATTTCCCTTGCTGCCTCCTTAAAATGGGAAGTCCATCAGATGGATGTTAAATCTGCCTTCTTGCATGGGGACTTGCAGGAAGAAATCTATATGGAACAACCCATTGGCTTCATACAAACAGACTCCAACCTTGTCTGTCGACTTAAGAAATCCCTTTATGGTCTCAAGCAAGCTCCTCGGGCTTGGTATGCCAAAATGGATAGCTTTCTTTTAGAATCTGGCTTTTCTAGGTGTCATTCTGACAATACTGTCTACACCAAGAAAGTGGGCAACTCTCTTATCATCCTTGTTCTTTATGTTGATGATCTTATCCTTACTGGTAGTGATCCCAACCTTATAAACCATGTGAAGTCTAGCCTCAAAAGGAAATTTGAAATGACAGACTTAGGACACTTACACTATTTTCTCGGTCTTCAAGTCTTGCAATCCAAGGAGGGTATTTCCCTTTCCCAGTCCAAGTATGCTTGTGATATTCTTCGTCATTTTCACATGGAAGACTGTAAGCCAGCCCCTTCTCCCTTTCAGTCTGGAGTCAAACTTTCAGTCTCTTGTACTTCTCTTGAAGTTGATGCTACCTTATACCGTCAACTTGTAGGAAAACTCTTGTATTTAACCCACACTCGTCCTGATCTTTCCTTTGCTGTTGGCCTTGTTGCTGGTTTTATGCAAAACCCCCGTGAAAGTCATTGGAAAGCAGCCAAAAGAATACTTCGTTATGTTCAAGGTACAGTACAATTTGGGATTCATTACAGTGCCAAAGCAGCTCCTCTATTAGTTGGTTTCACTGATTCTGATTGGGCTGGTGACCCTGATGATCGGAAGTCTACTGCCGATTATGTCTTCACTCTTGGTTCAGGACCTATTATATGGGCTTGTAAGAAACAGGCTGCCATTTCTCTTTCGTCAGCAGAAGCAGAGTATCGTGGTGCCGTGGAAGCTAGTAAGGAAGCCTTGTGGCTTCGTCAGATCCTATCAGAGTTTGGCTTTGAGCAGCAGCATCCAACCACACTTTGGTGTGATAATCAAAGTGCCATCATCTATGCAAAGATCCAGTCCAGCATCAGCGCAGCAAACACATTGAACTACACATGCACTTCATCAGAAAGCTCATTCATGACCATGTTCTTGAAGTGCAATATTGTTCAACAGATGATCAGGTTGCAGACATCTTCACAAAGGCTCTCACAGAGGCGAAGTTCACTAAACTTCGATATATGCTTGGAGTTCAAGAAGTTGTCACTAAGGGGGGATAGGCTCTAGTGCCTCCTTCCTTCTCCTATTGTGTCATATTTTTAAATCCTTCAATCCTATCCCAAGTTGTTCTTAAGGGGGGATGTTAGGATATTCCGACACATAGGATATAGTTAA
Organism: Pinus tabuliformis; assembly: GCA_031772625.1. Taxonomy (NCBI): domain Eukaryota; kingdom Viridiplantae; phylum Streptophyta; class Pinopsida; order Pinales; family Pinaceae; genus Pinus; species Pinus tabuliformis. Next base: position 165,581,086 of record CM062806.1, on the reverse strand, counting down.
GTTCAACTTGGTCTAGTATAGAGTTAGGTATAGAGTTAGGTAAAGTGTCTTTCTTTACCGTTGTACATTTTGTAACTTACAATCCGACGGTCACGATATGTAGTGATCCGACGATTCACTCTCACCTCGATATTACCGACACTTGATCTGTGGCTTGACACCCGATTGGTCCATGAGTTCTATTTAAAGCGCATGGAGGGTCATTGTTCGGGTAATCCGTGCATGAGAGAAGCTTATGTAAATTTTCATTCTTTGATTAATAAATTGCCTGTAGTACCCACGTTGGGACAGGCCGTGGACTGTTTCCCTCTTTGAGGGTTTTAACCACGTCAAAAGTACTGGTGTATTGATCTGTGATCTGGTTGTGAGCGGTGTCCTTTTGGTATTCTTTCTGAGGAACTTACCCTGTAAATTCCTACAAAAATAGTCCTACAGGATACCTTATTAAAACTATAGGAAACACAAAAACAAGATAAGGAAGGACTGATAGGGAAAAGGGAAGTAAAAGAGGTAGAAAATACTCAAGAAACAGTAAAGGGAGAGTCCTAGCAGCTGAAGGAACCTAGCCCATAGCCAAACCTCAGCTCCTACTACATATTCATTGAGGGGGGCAGAGTGATACCAAAAAATAATTCCATCCCTCTATTCTTTGAACATGAAAAGGGGAGAGAAAGGACACATTATTGGATGAAAATTGATAAATCAAAAAGTGTATAGGATGTAGGTCATATGGAAGAAAAGTTGATAGAAATTTGGAGAGAGTTGATTATAATAAGAGACAGGGCAAGAGTGATGAAATCTCAACTAGAGGCTGAGAACACATGGCTAAGGAGGCCAAAATAGGAGAAGTAGAACCAATTGGAAACTATGGAAATTCTATCCATGGAGGTACCCCAGTGCAGGATGTTAGAAAATTCATATTCCTTCTACCTCACAGAACAATCATTGTAGTTTCAGATAAAAACCCTTGCAGAAAGAGGAACTATGATTTTCCGAGACTACAGGCAGTTCATTGACCTCTGTGACCAAATCACCCTTGAGGACAAAGCCAATATATCTTATTTCTACCTACATAAATTGGCCCTAACATATTTGAATGTGTGGTACCCTAATCTAAAGATAGGGGACTTACAACTGATGGCCTTGGCATCATGGATATATCATGAGGAGGCCAAGGATACATAAGAAAAAATGGTATTAGCAAGAGAAGAAATAGAATCCCGTTACATGAGAGTAGAACAGGCCAACTCCATGGTTGTCATTAGTACCCACAACCTCATTTACAATGATCCCAAACTTGCACCAAGATACCTAGTTGCACAAGCGAAAGCAGTCATTCATTTGAGGACATGTTGAGATTTCTATGGGAAGAAAGGCAACAAGCCTACCAAAGGAGGTGGAAGACCTTTCCCTATAGCCTAAAGGCCAGGGAGTATCATTCTCCTGAAAAAATGAGGGATGCACTAGAAAGGACCCCAATGTATAAGCAAACATTATAGAGACTCAAAGTCAACCGAATTGGCTTGAAACTCAGTTCACCATTTCTTTTGGTCATGTTAGAAGGGAGAAAGGAGGAAGAATTAAGAAAGCAGTGGGAGGAGATAGAGAAGCATGCGAGGTTTTATCCACAATAGGAGGAGACTACAACAGAAGCATGGAATGCCAGGGAGGCCACCAAAGCAATGAATGACATGGACATAGATTGAACCTCTCAGAGGATGAGAAACACTTTCAGTAGAGGATGATGATGATGCTCATCAAGGAGTAAATTATATGGAGCTTAATACAACTCTCTATCTTACTAAAATCAACTTTTCTCATAATTATTTACATGTTTTATTATATTTTGCTTAATGAGAAGGGTGGAGATGAGATGTCATGTATAGCGGTATAATGTGCATTGGTTGCAGGTTTTGGAGAAATTTTTGGCTAATTAAAGTGCAGGAACTTGAAAGAGACAAGCAAGAGGGATTTTAGGAGATGGAATCTCCCCCCTTAACTCATCACTCACTCGAATATTCCTCCATCGAATCTCATTAGTTTGGAGTTGCAGGAAGCCAAGCCATTAAGATCATTGGCAGCCATGCCAGTGACAGTTGAAGACCAGTTGATCTCAAGACTGGGATTCAAACCTCCCTAGATTTAAGCAAGTTGTTGGTAACTTCAATTGTATAAATAAGAAGGCCTAGAGCCTCATTAGGATTCAGATTTTTGTTCATTGTAGCTAAGAAGCATTTTTGAGTTGAAACTTTGTGAGTGATCACTCTTTTGTATTTTTTATATTTTAATGAAAATGAGAAGTTATCTTTAGGTTTCTCAGGATAAGTTGCAAGTGAGTTTTCTAATATCTTAGGTTTTTTATTGGTTTAAAACCACTTTTGTATTGGTTTCAATCACTCCTATTCATGCACTTAGCCATTGGATGGTAACAACTCTATTTTCTTACATTTAGTAAATCTTTCCTATGAACAAATGAATTTGTGTATAGACGTAGAAAAGAATGTGTGTTTGTGCAGGAGCTTCTACATTGTAGGGAGACCGCATCTTGTTTGCTTCATCCAAGCCTTATCTACCCATGTCGCCAAAGTTTACTAAAATCTTAATTTGAATTATTGTTTTATAAGCAAACATTGCATTGAGAAAATCCAACCATCTTGAAGCACTTGCTTGAGCTCTGGGTAGTGTCCACCACCTCCATGGATTATTCTCCCATTACCTACCTTTCCCAAGCTTCATTCCACATTCTAGACCACATCCTAAGTTTTCGACATGTTCCTGTAGTAAAACAGGGGATCTTGTTGGAGAACTAGGACATCCTGTAGTTTTCCTGTAGGAAATCCTGTAGCAGCCTGTTTTGAGTCGTAATTGAGAAAAATCATCAATAAATCTAGTATTAGGCCTCTACTAGACCTCCATGCAATCAAAACCATTCTAACCCTCTTCCTCCATACTTGTCTTCCCTGCCAAAGAACAAGGAAAGATTATCATTTGCATTCATAAAACGAAAAGATAAATACAAAATAGTTCTTTTTATTTCTCAAGTAGCACATGCATGCAAAAGTTAATACTCTCTAGATCAGATTCCATGCTCAGTTAGTTTGAATCATCACATGTGATAAATAATGTTAAACTAGGGTTCTTTTGCAAGAAAAATGTGTCAATGAGTAGATAGAGGATTTCATGTTACTTTACAAGCATCTTCCAATTTAGTATTTCATTCCTTAAAGTAGGTAGAATTTCTTTTCTCTCATTTAAGGTAAATTTTCCTTCTCCAGTTGGTAGTCAGACTTCTTCTAGTTAGTAGAAGGTTGGTTAGAGAAACTCTAGTGGTCTATTTCCCAAGATGAACAGTGAAAAAAGTAGACCATTACATCTATTTGTGTATACAACACTGTCACCTCCAAGTTTGTACGAAACCTGGGTTGATGAAGTAAAGTTGGTAGTCCCAAGAGTTGCAACATTCTTACTGTAATATTGGTGCTCATCGCAAGAATCATTCCATAAATCCCCATAAATCACTCCATAAATCATATTTTTCCCAAATCCTGAAATCACTCGATAAATTATACATAAATCATATTTTTCTAAATTCTAAAATCACTCAATAAATCATCCATAAATCATATTTTTCTAGATTCTAAAATAGCACAATAAATCATCCATAAATCTCTCATGCCTTTTCAAAGTAGATTTTCTTTATATTAGTCTCATGCCTATGTGATTTATTTTCTAAGAGAAATATAATATAATAGAGATTGATCTCACACATATGAAAATTCTTTTAATAAATTAATGCACATATAACTTATCTTTTAATGCTTGGAATTCCTCATCCCAACGAGACTCATGACACAGTATGATATGTCGAATTGATACTTTTTGCCACACCACTATAGCAAAAAATGGTCGGGTAAGAGATGAAACAATCATACGCTGAGTTCTCTATTGGACCAAATTTTATTCAACAAATTTTTGTACGTATAATTATTCAAAAACACTCATTCATCTCCCTTGGCCTGATTGTACATACATTTGGCGATTAGTTCTCGTTATCCATAGGCTTACAATAAGTATAATTATGAAAAGAACTAGGTTTTCTAAATCCTAGAACCATTCCATAAATCCCCATAAATCACTCCATAAATCATATTTTTCCCAAATCCTGAAATCACTCAATAAATTATACATAAATCATATTTTTCTAAATTCTAAAATCACTCAATAAATCATCCATAAATCATATTTTTCTAAATTTTAAAATCACACAATAAATCATCCCTAAATCTCTCATTATTTTCCAAAGTAGGTTTTCTTTTGCTTTATTTACAAAATATCACCTATCCATAGTTTTTCTAAAACTATTACTCATTAGTTCTAACACTGATAAAATATACCAACTTGGAAAACACATTTAATTTACATAGAAGAATACAATCAATTCTTGTAATATTCTTGTGATTAAGAATTAGAAGAATATTCTTCTTGTAATATCACCATAAGAAATAATAATATTTAATTATTGAAAAACACTCATTTTACGAGAGTTCTTACGCTAGCTTACGCCAAGGATATTACATACTCCCCCACTTTAAAGAGAACATCGTACTTGGTGTTCCTCTATTGTTGGAGCTTTAACTTTTATTCATAATATAGCAATATAAATAGCCAAAAAGAAAATCATTTCCATTCACAATGAAGAATTTTTATGTTCAATAAGTAAAACCAATAATGTTTACCAATAATCGAAATTATTTACAGTGGAAAAAATAAGCAATTTCTACTTTCCTTCACTTAGCCATTATTATATTTTTTTTGAGATGAAAAAAACATATATATACCAACTTATTGTTTCTTACCAATTAATCTTGGAATTCATGGTCACTTTATGCAAAAAATTTAACTATAGGTGGTTCCATGGCCTCCATGGCAAACACCGTGTAATGTCTAATCAACAAATTCTATCACATTAATCACAAAATTTTCAATGAAATGAAATATTTTTCACTATCAATCACTTATGCAATGTCAAGTGATATTTCAATCATTGTGCTTCTATGTGTACTTATAGGGCACCTAACTCTGTAATCATGAAAGTGATAAATCACTGTACTAAGTGCACATTGTCTTAGACCCCACTAAATAAATCCACACATTGATACTTTTTACAAGTACTTAGAGAGCCTATAGCTCTCTAATCATCAAAATGATTGATAATTGCATCAAGTGCAAATTGTCTTAGCCCCTAATAAAGACATTCACAAGACATATCCTATAATTACTTTCTAAGCACTAGCATCCTTTCTTGCTAAGATGTACATAAAATGCTAACACAAATATATAGAAAATTACTCTTTAACATGCCATTTATCTGCTTGATTAACTTATTCTACTATGAGAACCACATCAGGAAAAATAATGAGGAACTGAGCACGTTCCTCTTGACCACGAACTGCCTCTGCAAGTTCACCCGAGTTGATATTTACTTTCCACTAGAATTAGCAACCTCATTGATTCCTTAGTGGTTTCTTTTATAAATTTCTTCCTCATCATATTTTAGCAGCGTCCCACTTTTAGGTCGACGAACCCTTTCGCCTAAGCCTTTTTTCTTTTATTTTCGAAAAAGGTTATTTCCTTTTTCTTTAAAACTTTCATTTTTCTCCCACAATGCTTTATTTCACCCAGACTTAATATATTTCTCCAACTAAGTGATTTAATATGATCTTTCTCTCCCATCATATTAAATCCATTTATTTCCAATTGTTTTCTCCTTGGGATTTTTAGGAGATTTTTAGGGAAGATTCATCTTAGACTTAACATCTAACAGTTGTTTCTAAAGTGGCAAGAAATATTCTAACTCTAGTGGTATTTCCTGAGTATTTTTCTAACATTTTTATTTTTTAATAATAATTAAATCGATTATATCATCACAAAATCTTAAACATGGCTTCCACAACCATCCAATCAAAAAATAGTCCATGTCTAAAAATAGTTAGTGTCTAATAATCCATTGTAATTTACATAATTGAACATTTGCGTATTATCATTAAAGAAAATGAACATTTATGTGCATCATGCATTCATATTTGACCCTCAACATGGGTCCCACAATCTGTAAAAGTAAGTTGACAGGAAATCATCACAGGTCATACATGTGGTATACATTCCAAATTTCGACATATTAATAATTATGCAACTTGGAAAAAAAGCATTAACATATCTTACACATCATAAAATTATACTTTTTCACTTGTGGTTGCAATTCATATTGCAACATTTTACCTTTTCAGAGGTTATTATGTTGTCATTAAGCCACCTACTTAATCACATTAGCAATATTAGTCACAACAGTTTTTAATAAAACCATACCTTCTACCAAAATACTATTATGCACAAAACATTTGTCAAATACATTCAAGATGCATTTCACTTTCACATGCATCTATGTTTTCAATATTTCAACATGTAGAAAGGTATTGGTCCTGTTACTTTCCATAAACAACATTCTGTAATAGCACTCTGTGAAAATATTTTGTAACATTCTTTTATACATTGAAAGTAATATAACAAGTAAAGATACATCCTCCAGGTGTCACAATAAAGTTTCCATAAGTTGTTGTTTCCAAAACAACAGTTAAGGGAACAATACTTTAATCATTGTCATTCCCATAGTTTCTAACTCATGCAACATGTCATTTCATTTACACATATGCATCTAACCAACAATTTGTAAGCAACACTAATAGATTCAAACACCATCTTTTTTGTTTTGTAATGATAACTTAAAACACCATGTTTCCACAACATGGTGGACTTTTATAATTATATTTACTATGTTTTGTCACCGCCGTATTCACATGCACTGGATGAATTTCTAAAATATGTAATTAACATATTTGTTAAATATAAGATGTAACCTAGCTAAATCAACATATAATCACCAATTCGTGTAGTTGTGACTTATAAACAAACAAGGTAAGCAACATCATTTGATTACTACTAATTCTAAAAGTAAGCTAGTAGAGCTACCAAAATAGTTATGTTAACAACATTATTGTGTCATGATCCAAGTTCTTTGTCACCTTCAAGAACATACAATCATAGCTATGCATGGTTAGACCAATATTCACTTGTGTAATCATTGTAATTTCATTGCATGTGCAAAGAATCTTAAACATAACTTTAATCATTCAAATACACTCATTTATCATCAACGTGTAACTATTAATAACAATTATGTAAACAATAAAAAAAATCTCAATTCCATGGTGTATTGTTACTTGCAAACCAAAAATATGAAGTAAACTACCACAATCACTTGCTTACAACTTGCAATAAGATTTCATCAAAATCGATTCATCCATATAAGTTTTGGTAGTTAGTCATGCAATACTAACTAGTTAATGCTACCAATCATCTTAAATTCAACCATGACAAGACTCAATCATAAATTAACCATTGCGGTCAAGTTTTACCACTCGACTTATTGTTGATTTTCAACATTTAAAGGGATTCTTTCAATGTCCTTTAACATTCTATTGTCCTCCTCAACAACAACCCCACCTTTTACATCTTTTATTTATCACAGAGTGAAATACATGCATTCATTTTGTATAAGTAGTGCATTGTAACTTTAGTAATGTTGTTTTTTTAAATGGACCATAATCATTATTGTAATAGTACGCATGCAAATGCTAGTAATTAATCCTCTCTATATATTGTGACTGATTAGTTTGTTCATAAATGAAATAGAGATTTTGCTATTTTTTATCCACATCAATATTCAAATTATAGGAACAATTTTTAAAGTAGATATTATCACTTACTATTCTTTAATGCGGTCATTAATAATGCATCTCATGTCAAATATAGTCTACTACAATTAAGTTAGAATCATACCTGAGATGATGTCCAATAGCTTCATACCTCTACTTATTTTTCTCTTAACTATTCCCAAAAGGCCCGAGTGTTACAACCTTTTTCTTTGATCCACTTGTAACATCCCTCAATAACCTTACATGAAAAACTATGGAGTTAGGAAATTTTAAAACATTTACCAATGTGTTAATTTCTAAATTAATTTCCATATTTCTTCAATGACCATAAGATAAACCATCATCATTACATATAGTAATATTTAGTAAAATAATAGTGAGTTACACAACCATTAACTGCCATTGTTGTAGCATACTAACTCAAACTTCCTAATTAACCTTGCATCAATTCTATGATTATTTTAACTTAGTTAGTTAATCATGTTCTTGATAATATAACCATCTCATCATGTAAGGAATCAACATCATAAAAATTGCACAACAAATAATAACATCATTAGACATCGATATACTCTAGAAACCCCGTAGGGTGAAAACCAACAAACATTTAATTTTATTATTTGTAAAAACCCTCATGAAAATTCCATACAATAACATTAATAAAGGAAAAAAAAGACCATGGGTAAGGGACATGTATTCCAAGCTTAATGTTGGGAAAAGATATCGTAGTGGTCATCACTCGATGTGTGTTTTTGCTAAGGAAATTGGAAAAGGCTAAGGCAAAGGCATTAAAAGGAAAAAATGCATTTTTGGCACATTTATTTATGAAAATAAAGGAAATTAGGAGAAAAGTAAGGTGAAAGGTCATAGTTTTCATATGACGAGAAAATTAAAGGAAAATAATGAAAAATGAAGAAATTAGAGGCCTCGTTAATAAAAAGGCTTCTGAGGATCAGTTGGTAAGCTCGGTCAATGTAACCTTTTATTAGTTCAATTTTGGAGCTCTTTCATTATTCTCTCTCTCTCTCTCTGACTCTTGGTCACTTAGAGTTTCTTGGAGCACTATAGTTTGGATCAAGGAAGGAAAAACAAACAAAGGGAAATGGAGGAAAGCAAGGATCAAGGAAGAAGAGCAGGATGATCCAGCTTCAACAGGAATACTTGCAGCTAACCTTTTGCATGTGTCATTTCCTAGATGGTTTGGTCATACCTAGTTTTTCATGTTTGGGTATGGTTCTCTTGCTGTTGGTGGAATGGTTTTGCCAGGTTAAGACAATGGTTTTCATCCTAGGCTTGCCTTTCTTCCGGATGCCATGGTATGTTGCGATGTTTATCTCGGTTTTGAGCTTTGGCTTACCAGATTTTTTTAGAATCCAAGGTGGGGGTGGTATCACGTTTCAGTCCCAAAATCTTAGGAATCCCTTGATCGATTTTGGATGGATACATGGTAAATCCCGAGGGAGAAGTCTCAATTCGAGGACCAGTGATTCGAGTTTGGTTTGCGGTAAAACCTGAGAGACTGGTCTTAGTTTAGGGCCTAGTGTTCCAGGATTGGATTGTAGTAAAGCCTGAGAGACAAGGAGACAGGAATTTCCTTAAGGATAGTATGGATTATGGATGGCATTCCAAGTTTGGTTCAGTTGAGATTGAAGCACTGATTTTGGTGTGATCACGGTTTGGTGAGGGTGGAGATGGTTTAACCTCTAATATCCTTTGGTTTTTCTTGGATTGGTTGTTATATGAGCTCTCACATTCATGATTACAATATGGCACGGGGGTGACTAGCTGAAAGAGAGATTTGGTTTAGCCATGTCTATGGTTGGGTGATACGTGGAAGTCCCGAACCTGGTTGAATTCGCGTATGATTACTAAAAGCTAAGTTCTCTTATGTTTTCAGTGGTTTTTATGTGGATTTAATGGATTTCATATATTTGATATTTATATGGTTTTATGCTAGTTATAAGCATGGTTAAATGATTGGTTCATGTCATGGTTATTTGGTGTATTTACTTGGAATTGTTAAATGGATGGTTGCAAGACCTAATTGTTGATATAATAGTTCAATGGAGAAGGAGGTGATCCTTCTGGTTATGTTTCAGAAGATATTTTAGTCATTTATGCTTTGTCTTGTATCCTAGACCTGTAGGTTGCATTTATGCCAAGTGTTTGATAGAATGTTCGTCATGTTTGGGGATGAGCAGGCCTGGTCCTGAGGTTGATTATTTATTTATCAACATTTTTATCATGTCTTTGATTGATTTTGAAGGTTGTAGCATGTTCTCAGAAGAGGCATAGATTATAGGCTAGAAAAGTGGCTCAAATCTCAGGGTCGCTGGCATAAGATTCTAAGAAAAGTCCACAGTTGATGGCACATAGGCCTATGAGAGCGACTTTGACTTGTTGGTCGTTGTCTTGCTTATAGCATGAGAACGAATTTGGGTTAATAGGATTAAAACATCAGTGGGACCCAAGGACAAGATGTTTGAGTGGTTGACATGTCTCTTGGGGGTGTAATTGTTGATGTGGATGGGTTTGTTTGATGAGTTATGTTGATTCCATTTCCTTAAGGTAACCAAGGAGATTAAATCCCTTATATTAACCTCTCTCATCACATGTTTTCTTGGCTGCAAGGTTGCTTGGGTGGACCTAGGAGGAAGGGGTGTTACATATTGGTATTAAAGCGGGTTGAGCTCTCTTTGGGTTATATCTAATACCACATAGTGGTATCAGATCGTGGTTGTGCTCTCCTTGGGTGAAGGTGTTGAGTCATGCGTGCATGTCAGTTGCATGTGTGTCTCTTACACTTGCATTCCAAGTGCTTCTTGCATTGCATCATGTTGATCATGATTGTAGTAAGCTTTTCATGAGGAACTTGATGTGACTTTGTGGGATGTATCATCAAAAGTTTATAACTGGTTGCATATGGTTATATGTCACTTACATGTTGATTATATGTCGCTTAACTACATCCTTGTATGTCAAGTGCATTCTTGAATGTTTTGATTACAGTATCAGTCTTGTAGGTTGATTACAAGACTTGATCATTTATGCTTGACTACATGCATTCATACGTATGCGTAGTTGATTAGGCATTGCTTATTCATGTTGATAGTTGCATGTGGCAATGTGTACAATTGAGTAATGGTTGTTGTCATGCATGAGGTCATCATTTCTGTAGTTGATATGATCATGCATTGATGACTAGACTCTAGCTAGAATGATGGGTATCTGGTTTTGTACTCATGTGTTATATGTCTATATGCAATTGTCATGCACGTATGGTCTTGGTTATAGTTATGCATGAATAGTAGGTCAAATATGCCTTGTGAAGTCATGGTATGCAATTTAGGTCATCAGGGTGATATTGATATGTTATGACACTAATGTGTTGGATGAGATAGAGTAGCAGATGAAGAACATCATAATGAGGTTGCAACATTGGACTTTGGGGTAGGAGCAGATTGTCATAAAGGTAATTAATGTTTGGCATTTGTTCGTGGCTAGATTTGCATACTTTTACTCACCCTTTTTACCCTGTTCTCTTATCCATTTCACGCCAAGAGTGGTTAATCGATATGTTAAAGTACACATGTATACCTCTCATCATGTCTCTATGGATTATTGGCCAATGAAGCATAGTCGTAGGGGATTATTACCAAAGTGACTTGCCAATTCAGTTATTTCTACAGATTTAAAGGGAGAATGGCTAGGACCGTGACTCAATGAATTATGTTATCAAAATCGAAGCATTATTATTGAATGTTGGATGCAATGGTGAATAAAATCATCAATTGACACACTGCTATGTTTTAGCATTCTATTTCATTCTAGAAACCACCATGTAATTAAGGGCAGATAGTGCCATAATTCCAGGAGTTGTATCATTGATAATCTGTATAAAGTAGAGTTGTGGGTTGTGAAAGCCAACACTGTTAAGAGGTGTAAAGTTTGCAAGAGAATACTCTAACTTTGAGTGTGTAACAACACAGTTGTAATATCCCTTTTATTAATGATAAATTTATCTTTTGAGCATACAGTGATTCTTTGATCTCACCACAACCCTAATCAGGGAGCTGGGCCCACTCTCCTGACCAAGTGTTCTTGGATTGGATGCGTGTTAGGTTTATTTCTATAAGTTTATTATTGTTGTGAATGTTTATTAGTGTGTTGTTATGAGTCCTTATTGATGTTACTCGTATTTTTTGTTACAATTATTAACTATTGTTAATCTTATTGTTGTTACAGTATTTCTTGAAGTTACACATTGATGAATTTATAGTTAATGTTCACTCATGGGAAGGGAAACTATGGCCTGCATATACAGTGCATGATAGCGTTGAAATAACTCGTAGAGCCCTGGGTTGACAATAAATGTGGTTTGGGTGAATTGCACGATCCATATTTGGACACCAACATTTTGGCATCGTTTCCGGGGAGGTTCTCAAATGCACGAAAGTACAACCAACATTGACCATAGGAGTGATCTCTCGTCCTTGGGAAGGAAGCTTACACCTTGCTCCAGGTCCTGAGTATTAGATTGTTTGGTTCTTTGGTTCTTTGATTTTATTTTTTTTGTAGGATTATTCTCTCATCTCGTGGAAGGAAGTTTTTATCACCTTGCTCCAGGTCTAAAGCTTCAGATTGTTTTGTTTATTTTTCATGAGTATTTTTCTCTCGTCCTAGGAAGGGAAGTTTTATTTTTCACCCTGTTTCAAGTCCTGAGCTTGATTTCTATGATTTTCTTATTTTATTTCTTTTGTTTTCTTTTAGGGGCCACTCTCGTCTTGGGGAAGGGAGTTATTATCCTCCTCTAGGTCTTGAGATTTTAATTTGTTTAAATTTTTCCCTTTTATTTCCTGATTGTATGAACATAGACACTAATAAAAGGGGTAGAGGGAGGCCCTTGAAAAGAAACGGGGTTGATTTGGGCAGAAAAACTTACATCCAGGAGATCATCTCAAGGGCTGAGTCTGGAGAATCGTCACGAGCCACTGCTAGGATAAGATCTCATACGAGATCTGGAGGGAAATCAGTTTCACAATGAGAACCTCCTCTAAGAGCATAAGTGCAATGTAGGGAAGAAGAAGTGGCAAGAAGAGGATCTAAGGAACTACATATTGCAAGTTCAGAGGAAGAAGGTTTGAAGGAATTTTTGGCACCATTATATAAAGGGAGTGTTATCAAATAACTTCCATAACCTGTTATAGGACAACCAGAGCCAGAACATGTTGAAATTCCAAGTGAGCATTGGCATATATTCATGTCCCTTGCAACTTCTTCAATTGAATTTCCAATTGGAGATATCAGAGGTGATGCACCTATGAAGCCAATTCCCTTGACAACACTACCCAATTTCCATTCTCTTACTTCTAAGGATCCGGACACATTCATTTTCGAATTCGATCTTGTTTTTTTGGGGTATGATTACATTTTTGATGCTCAGAAATTGAAGATATTTCTCGTTACTTTGAAGGGCCCAACTTTGAGATGGTTTATGGGTTTGGGAGGAAAATCCATTGCTATTGGATTGAAGGCAGTCTTTTAGGAGACAAATGAAAAAGAAGAACAACTATATCTTATGGGATCAAGGAAACCATGGCAATCACAGCCACCAAGTATGAATCAAGGTATGCCTCAAGACCCATCTTAGTATTTTAGTAATACGAACTTTGGTCAGAATTATGTACCTTTTTCACCCTCTTGGTTGCAATATTACTAGTATCCAATGCCATGGCAACACTGGTATCCTTAATCTGGTCTGAATTCTTCATGGTCCCAAAACTGGTGTGGATCTCCTCCTCCTCCTTCAGGAAAATTCTCCCAAACTATTGATGAGCCTCATCATTGGGTAATTTTATGGGCCTTAATTCACCTCCTAGCTTAGTCAAACCAACTATTCTCATAACTTATTGCATACTTTTGATTATATTTTGTTTATGAGATGAGTTAGAGTTGGATATTTTGCTTTGTAGTCTAATGTGCATTTAATGTAGGATTAGAGGATAAAAGCAAGGAATTTTGGCAAATACCATGGTCAAAAATCAAATGGGACAAGGGAGAGGGATTATAGGAGGTAAATCCTCCTCATTTACTACCCCTCCATTCGAATATTCCTCCATCAACTCGGACTGCAAACAACCAAATCATGAGGACTAGAAGGCAGCCGACCAAGTGAAAGACAAAGCACTCGTTTATCTCGCATTTCGGAGCCGAGCCTCCCTAATTTTAAGGAATTCATTGGGGACTTCAAATGTATAAGTAGAGAGGCCGAGGACCTTAGTAGGATTCAGATTTTTTATTGTAAAACTCTACTCTATTTTTGAGCTGCAAGACTTGTGACAATTTTTAATGTAATCCATTGTTTTGGTAATAAGAATGAGTTCTTTTTTGAGCCAGCACTGAGTTAACTCAGAGGGCTGAAGCTCTTAGGTTAGGTCCCAACCCTAGCAACCAATGCTCCTTTTTATTTTACATGTATGCTAGTATAGATTCATAGATTAATTGCTCATTTTCTTAGTAGATTCATTTCCATTACAATAGTGTAGATTAGATTGGTTGTGTGATAGTTTTCTTCCATTTGTGCCTTCTTTCATGTAGCAGGTTAGCAAGGAGGAAAATGATCACCATAAGGCTATCAGCAGGTGTCTCAGGCTCACTTCCTCCCTCTGGGACCATGACTTGAGCAAGGGACCCTTCAGCAGCCCCAAAAACACAAATTTCTGGTTCTTGCACGAGCTTTGGAGTTTGTTGTCTTTGATTTAGTATTTGGTTCATGTTGCAAGGAAGATTTCATTGTCACCTTTTTACATCTCCATTTTTTCAATAATTTCTCACTCATGCTTTCATTCCCTTCAACAAATTTCTTCATGCATTATATAGGCAATTGATTCATGCTTTTCTAGTTTATGAAAATGTATCTTCTTGAATAGTTCTTGGAAGACACACATTTTTTAAGCAAAGCAGGAACTTCAGGAGGAGACCCAAACTTCATCACTAGAAACCACCTTCCACTTCATCCACCTTAGCCATCTCTTGTTCCACCATCACCCTCACTAGTTATTTTATCATTTTTCATTGAAATTCACTTAGTTACATTGAGCGAATCTAGCTATCTCTTATACTGGATATTGATTCCTGAGTGCTCCTATACTTTCTAACACCCCATTCCACTCATCATACACCTTTTCCAAGCTTTCCAACACCTCACAATTATCTTTCTGTTATATCCTGTTGGTTTCCTGTAATTCCTACAAGATCATCCTATAGGTTTCTAATACATCCTGTAGGTTTTCCAGAAACGACCTGTTTTGAGGCCGAATTGATCGAAAACCTCTAGGAAGTCACATAAAACCTCCCAGGACCCTTCCACACCATCTAATCACTCCACAAACCTTCTAGCCATCCTCAATCACCTTCCATCCACCTGTCCCATCCACAAGAACAATTAATTTTTATACTTGATTTTGCCTAATA
Organism: Pinus tabuliformis; assembly: GCA_031772625.1. NCBI lineage: Eukaryota > Viridiplantae > Streptophyta > Pinopsida > Pinales > Pinaceae > Pinus > Pinus tabuliformis. The sequence continues at coordinate 165,565,841 of CM062806.1, read as the reverse complement.
AACCAAAAATGTGAAAACATATTTATCTAGTTTTTTTCTTACAAATTAGTATGGTTTGATGCTCTTTGCTTCTACATCTTAGATAGTAGAATTGTTTTAGTGTTGATTTAGAAATTCTACTTAGCATAGCTGTTTAAATGATTAACTAGGATATGGCATGATTTAACATTACATATTGTTTTCTTCATTACTGCAGTAGAGTAACTCTCTTAGAGTAGATTTGATCTCCTTCCATCAAAGAATCAAGCTTCTTCTGACTCTATAGAAGTCTGGCTTGGAACCCTTGGGGTCTCTTGTTAAAAGAAGAGTGACAACAGGCAAGACCTTCACTTTTACTTGTGCATATAGCACTGTCACCTCCAAGTTTGTACGAATCCCGGGTTGATAAGTAAAGTTGGTAGATCAGGAGTTGTAGCATCCTTCCTGCAATACTGGCGCTCATCACTTTTTGGCGTCATTACCGGGGAGGTGTTTGAGTAGAATGTGATTACTGCTTGCTTCTCTTCCATTTCTTGTCTTCAATATTCTGCTGTTAGTTTATTTCTGCAAAAGTAATCTAGTTGCTTCTTTTCTTTCATTGTCCATTATCTGCTTTCCTTTCCATTCTGCAAGTAGGATTTCAATTCAACAAGTAGCTTTTTCATTCTGTCAGTGATTTTCATTCAATCAACAATTTCATTTCTACAAGTACTTTCCAGTTCTAAAAAAATACAAAACCAACCCAAAAACATTTCCTTTCATGCCTCATAGGAATAGGGACAACCTAGGAAATTTTTTTCCAAATACCCCCACTGCATCCAACAGTCAACCTTCTCTCTTCTTCGGTGGCTGTGAACTGGAGGAACCTTTAGGTGAGAAACCTGACATATTTGAAGAACCTACAGGGGAAGAAGAAGAAGAGGAACCCATTCCTACTGAACCAATGGATGAAAACCGAAATGACAGAGGGAATAGAGAGAGAGTTGAGGGTGCCTTCCCCATCAGGGAAACCAGCGAGGACACTAAGATGAAAAATATAAGCCCCTATGCCCTACCTCATTTCCATGGCCTGAATACAGAGGACCCCAAAACTTTCCTATTTGAGCTTGTTGTTATATGTTGAACCTATGACTATACAGAGGATGAGAAAAATTTAAAACTATTTCCATCTACCCTCAAGGATGCAGCATTGCGCTAGTTCATGGGCTTACGTGGAGATAGCATCACAACTTGGGCTCAGATGCAACATGCCTTTAACAACAAATATCGGGACTATTCTAGTTCAAAGGATACTAAAGAAGAAATTTTCAGGATGACCATAGGCCAGGATGAATCCTTAGAAGACTACGAAGAAAGATTCCAACTCAGTTACAAAAGGCCCAGGTGCACACTTGACCCTAAGTCACTAAAGCTGGTCCTGCTCAGGGGAGTAAGAGAAGACATTCTGGATACCTTACACTTATTAGTAGGAGGAGATAGCCATGAATTGCCCTATGAGAATATCAAGACTATCTTTAGAAACCATTCTAGGGCAGTTAGGAAAAAGGGTATGGGTAGTCAACCTATGGCTAGTACATCATCTTCCAACTCAGTCATCAAGGGTGGAATTGGAAATATGCTGGAAGATTTCAAAAGTGAGATGGTGAAAACCCTTGCCTTGCAAATGGACACCATGAACATTAAAAGGAAGCAAGAGGAAGCAGAGAGATCCTTGGTCATCTTTTGTCCTAGATACACTAGGAGGCATCCTAGGAATGATTGTCCATTGAACTGTATTAAAATTTGCTCGGTCTTTGAAGAAAACCACTCCATATACAAGTGCCCTTCTTTACCTGGACTCAAAGCTATATATCAAGGGGTTGAAGGGATCACTGAGTAGCTTTGCTACATTAACTAAAGGATACCTCCTCGGCATAGACCATATCAGCAGGGAATGCAAGGGTCATCCCATGCATATTACAACCCCAACCAAACCACAACTATACCTTCTTGGGGACCCCCTACTCATCCTTCCTTGTCTACACCCCCTCCTTGGTCCTATGAATCTCAGTATCATTCCCAGCAAGCCAGCCAATCATTTCAACCTTGCGCTCCACCACAACCTCAGTGGAATACACCACTCTAGGGGTGGAGGCCCCAGTACAACAATGATCCAGCTCTATTGCCTCTACCACCTTCCCAATCACAACTCCTACACTCTAATCCACCCAAGCAACTTCAGATTCCTACCCAGCCAAATCTGAACCTAAACAATAGGTAGGCTCAGTAAGTATACATTGGAGAGACATCATATCCATCTTATGTTGTGGAAATGCATGAGATTAACCGAAGATATTGGAGAGTTCTCCCAGATAACCAACCCCCCCTACCTAGGGAGGTTCAGGAAGAAAGAGAGGAAAACAACCTTAAAGTAAATCCACCTTTTCCTGAGAGATTAGTCCAACCACTCCAGCCTACCCTAAAAGAAACTGAACTTATGGGAGAATTAAAAATCTATGTGTAAAGATCCCCCTTCTCCAGGCAATAAAATATGTTCCCATTTACAATAAGTTGATTAATGAGAAATGCTTCAAGCATCTAGGGAGGTGAAAAAGGGATGCCCCTACCATTAATGTCATTGGGCAGTTGTCTGACTTAATGTTGGGGAAGGTAATATGTCCAAAATATTTGGACCCTAGAAGCCCTGTAGTAGATGTGCACATCAATGACACCATTTTCCCACACACTCTGATCAATCTTGGGGCTACCATTAATGTGATGACCAAGGACACCATGCTCAAGCTCAACCTCCAAGGGTCATTGAGGAAGACCACAACAATTCTGCAACTTGTAGATCGTTCCACAGTAACCCCTAAGGGAATTGTGGAGGATGTGATGGTCTCCATTGACTCCTGGGAGTACCCTACATATTTTCTAGTTCTCCAGCCTAAGGATAAGCTTACTAGTTATTCTCTCATCCTTGGGAGGCCATGGTTAGCCACAGGTGATGCTTACAATAGCTGTAGAGTTGGGAATATGACCATCAAGAATGGGCACATGTCCATGCAGTTAGCCCTATACATTCCTGCTCAACTGTCTCTAGAGCATGATTTACCTTTATGTTTGGAGGAGGAGGAGGAAGATGAGGTTTATTCCGCCCAACTTTATGCTTTGGAAACAACCATGGGAGGAGGACAACAAGATGAGGATGACTTGATTGAACACCTCCTCCAAAGTCCAACTCTTGGTTCATTACCATTAGAATAAGAAGTAATGGAAACTGAGAACAATCATCCAATTGACTTATGCTTGGATGATTCCAACCCACTCCATGTCAAAACCATAGAATTTGGCCAGAGAAAACCTTGAAAATTAATCCATCTCTTTCTTCTCTCAAAGAGGAGAAGCTATGCAACATGTTAAAGGAAAACCTAGAAGCCTTCACTTGGAGTTACAAGGAAATGAAGGGAGTATGCCCCTCAGTGTGTACTCACCACATATACATCAAAGAAGGTTGCAAGCCAAACTGACAACCACAAAGGAGGATTAATCTAGCTCTTAAAGATATAGTCGAAGAAGAACTGCAAAAATTACTAGATGCAGGATTCATTTACCCTATCTCCGACAGTGATTGAGTCTCCCCTTTAGTGTTAGTTCCCAAGAAAAATGGTAAGTGGAGGAATATGTGCTGATTACAGGGAGTTGAACAAATCCAAAAAGAAGGATCATTTTCCTCTACCCTTCATTGACCAAGTGCTAGACAGCCTGGCAGGGAAAATGTTTTTTTTTCTTTCCTAGATGGATTCAGTGGGTACAACCAAATCCAAATCTGCCCACAAGACTAGGATAAGACCACATTCACCTATCCTTGGAGTACTTTTACCTACAGGGTCCTTCCTTTTAGCCTATGCAATGCTCCTACCACTTTCCAGAGAGAAGTCTTGAGTATTTTCGCTGAACTAGTCCATGATGCGGTGGAAATTTATATGGATGATTTTACACCTTATGGTTGTGATTTTCAAGAAGCCCTGACTAACCTAGGCAAAGTACTGCACAAATGGATTGAAATGAACCTGTCTCTCAGTCCTGAAAAATGTGAATTCTTAATGACTGAAGGGACCATGCTAGGTAATGCAATATCTTAGCAAGGACTGCAGGTGGACTCGAACAAAATAACCATCATCTAAAGGGTCCCACCTCCTCAAAAGCAGAGAGATGTCAGAAGTTTCTTAGGGATAGATGGATACTACCGAAGGTTCATAAAGGAATTCAGTAAGTTGACCTCTCCTTTATTTGGGTTTTTGGCCAAAGATTCTGAGTTTATATGGTCAAAAAGTTATCAAGAGGCCTTAGACATTATAAAGGGTAAGTTAACCACTGCACCAATTCTCCGAGGCCCAAACTTGGCCCTTCACTTTCATATTCATGTTGATGCCTCACACAAAGCCATAGGAGAATCCCTAGGTCAAGTAGAGTAAAAACTGCCTTATGCCATCTATTTTATCAGTAAGAACTTGTCAAAGGTTGAGCTAAATTATACAGTGACCGAAAAGGAACTCCTGGCTATTGTGCATTCATTAAACAAATTTAGGCATTACATTACAGGCTATCAAACATTTGTGCATATTGACCATGTTGCAATCAAATATTTAATGAACAAACTAGATGTGAATGCTCAAATTATAAGATGGTTGCTTTTATTACAGCAGTTTGATCTAACCATTGTTGATAAGCCTAGTAAGGAAAATGTTGTTGCAGACTTTTTATCTAGGGTAAATGTGCCTGCAGGTGAAGAAGGAATGGTGGATGACCAATTACCAGATGAGCATTTGTTTGCTATTTTAGTTCTCTCTCCATGGTTTGTTGATATAGCAAACTATTTGGTATCAGCACAGTTCCCACCAAACTTTCCCTCCAAAGAAAAGAGCAAGATAGTCAAGAAAAGTGCCCCCTTCACCTGGATTGGGGGCAATCTTTTCAAACTTGGTCCAAATCAAATATTGAGAAGGTGTGTTAGGGAAGAGGAAGTTTTTGACATCCTTTTGGCCTGTCATGATCGGCCTTATGGAGGTCACTTTGCAGCAAAGTGGACAACATTCAAAGTGTTAGAAGCAGGCTATTATTGTCCCACTCTTCATCAGGATGTCAAGAAGTACACTAGTAAATGTGATTGGTGCCAGAGGATGGGAAGGCCTACTCCAAGAGATGAAATGCCCATGTAGCCTCAAGTGACTTTTGAGTCGTTTAACAAGTGGGGCATGGACTTCATTGGGCCTATCAACCCTCCTTCAAAGCAAAAACAATGCATTATTGTGTGCACTGATTATTTGACTAAGTGGGCTGAATCCAAGGCAATTAAGGCAGCAACAAAAGAAAAGGTGGTTGAGTTCCTAAGGGAGAAAGTATTCTACAAATTTGGGTACCCTAGAGAGCTAGTCACAAACCAAGGTAGCCAATTTACCTCCTACATGATTGAAGACCTGCTTAGCCATCACAAGACTAGGCATAGGACCTCCACTCCCTATCATCCACAAGATAATGGGCAAGTGGAGGTGACCAACAGGGCACTGGAGGGCATCTTAACCAAGGTAGTGAGCAGCAGTAGGAAGGATTGGGTAGAAAGACTAGTTGAGGCCACTTGGGCCTATAATACCACATGGAAGACCACCATTGGATTCACACCCTATGAGTTGGTCTATGGGAAAAAGGCCTTGTTTTCCATTGAATTTGAATATAACACATTAAGGATGGCAGCCCAACTAGATTTGGATATCAACAATGCACCAGAAAGAGAGACTGTTCCAATTGAATGGCTTGGATGAATTCAGAATGCGGGCCCTCCTACATATAGAGATAGTTCAACTCTAGAGGAAGATTTGGCATGATAAACATATTAAGGAGAAGCAATTTTAGGAGGGCGATTGAGCATTGTTATATGATTCTAGGTATAAAGACTTCAAGGGAAAGTTAAGGACAAGATGGATCAGACCTCTATTGTGCAAGGCTACCATGATAATGGTTCAATGAAAATCAGAACTATAGATGAAGAAGCCATTCCTTTGCTTGTTAATGGGCACCAGTTGAAAATGTACAAGAGACCTTTATCAAAACAAGAGTTCATTGCTAATATCAATAAAATAGTGATGATGGTGGAGCAAGTTCCAACTCCTCCCTCATCAAGTCACTGAAAAATAAAAAAGAGAAAAAAGAATAAGGAATTAGGTGAAAACCTCCATGAGGCACCTGAGTCCCATATTTGGGTTGAAAACCTCGTGAGGCGTCCCAATGATGAAAAAATGAAATGAAAAAAAAGAGGAAAAAAGACAAGAGAAAAGAATAAGAAGATCCCTGTGTGAAAACCTTCCTTGAGGCACCTCGGGCAAACAACTAGGGTGAAAACCTCTCTGAGGCAGCCTATTTGTTTTTCAAAAAAAAAAAAACAAACAAAAAAAGAGAAAAATATATAATTGTCATTTGCAGGTGGGTGAGAAAGACGGTCAAGGAGCAAAAGAGGATCCAAAGGGTTCCATGCCTCGCACATATTCATCTCCTCCACTCCTTACCATGCATCCCTCCATCATTTCTGTCATTTTTCCACTCCATTTCTTCAATTTATGCAAAGACTGTGTTTTCCACAGGATCCCTTGTATTCCTACAGGATCCCCTGAAATCCTATAGGATGATCCCGTAGGAATTACAGTGACCCACAAAACCTATAGGAAACAATCCGAGGGCACATGGTAGGTTTTTTAGGTCCCTAAAATTCACCCTATGCATGATCTAACACCTCACCTCGTCCACCATCATCATCACTGCACTCACCATTCAAAACAAAAAAAAATCAGTTTTTGCCAGTCTTAGAAAAAAGGGAAAACAGAGAGGACTAAGAGCATTACCTGAGTATCCTTTGCTCTACACACTTCTACTCCTTTCCATTCATTACATCATCCTCACAACCCTAACTAGCAACATGATATAAGAATCCTGAGGGAGAAACAACTACAAGACATCCTGTAGGAATCCTGTAGCATCCTATCCCACAGAATTCCAATCACCAGCAACAGATCTTCACTGGGATGATCCAGGAGCTCCACAATAGTAGCAACATCAGATCTTCAACCACAAATACCTGAAAAAACAAAGAAACCATTAGCAAACAACAAGAGGAGGAAGAAGAATGGCACACAACAAACAAAAAACGCAACACCTCTGGTCTTCGACAACTGTAGCATGGCATCGAAACCACAAGTAAGTATCCTGCTCGCTCACTCATATACATCATGTAGTCAAAAGTTGTAAGGGTTACGAGATAGTTGGTTTATAAGTGAAAAGGTGGCCAGTTAACTTGGCCACCTTTGTTCAGTCAGCACATGTAGAACTGGGTGTCCTCTCACACGTGGCTACAGTCAACTCAAAGACAGAGAAATAGTAGGACAAAAAGCAGTTAAACTACAGATCTATGAGGTGGGAGCTAATTACAAGGAGTGGGAAATGATGAGGTGGTAGTGGGGACCAATGGTCCAAAAATGGCAACATACCTTTGCTGCCAGCACACCACCTCACCCCGAAACACCATAAAGGGAAATAAAACATCGTTCCCATGCATTCATGCATTTCACCTCCTTGAAAATCCCTCACTCAAGTCGCTCTCATAACCCAGGCCACCCACCGGAAGCAAATATCCATCGTTCTGCACAGGAATTCCTATAGGAGCATGCACAGAAATTCCTATAGGATATAGTCTACAGGATACACAGAGACAGTCTACAAGATAGGCAGAGAAGATTTCAAGAGGGGATATCACGGGAATTGGCCACTGCAACCATTCTAAAGAGGTAGGCTCTAAAATTTCATCCCCCTTTGCAAGAAAATACACCAAGGATACTCTAAAATCTAGTGCATTTAGCAACTGTGAGAAGTAAATTACATACACAATTAACTCTGTTTTGATCCTACATTTGAAAAATTGTGTCAACCCTCTCATTTTCTCCTCAAGATTCACTAGCAAGATGAAAGGAGGGTTTAATAAGAGAGAGCCCACAAACACTGTGAGAATCAAACAAAACCCCGAGGTGCTTGAAATCTTTACAAGACACAACTGGATGGGGTTTTCCAAAAAATTCACAGGGGATGATGATGAGGTGGCTCAATAATTTTCTCAATCCCTCACTCCACACATCACTATCCATGCCACTATTGTAGTGAGGGTCCTCACTATAGATCTCACCCCAGAGCTCATCAGCAGGGTCACCACACTCCCCCTAGGAATTCCATGGAGAAAAGAAGACAAAGGAGACAACCAGGTGGCAAAAAGGAAATTCTTTTTAGAAGGTGAAGAACCCACTGAGGACAAAAATGGAGTAAGGAGGGATAGTCTGCCATACCCATGGAGTGAGGTAGGCTACCAAATCATCAAATACATCTCATGTGAGGGTAGATATAGTGTTTTTTATGGCTATCATTTCAGGATCCTTGAGGAATTAAGATTTGGGATAGAAACACCACCTCACCAAAGACTCAACATACCCTATTTCTTGTTGCAATCACTCATAGACTCTAGAAACAAAGTGAAGGAAGGGAATTCCCAACAATTGGCTCACCATGGGTTGATTAGGATCCTCATTGAAGATTCCCTCCAAAACCTTAGAATCCCTATAACATGGTCAGTCTTCAGAGACTTTCCAATAGAGGATGACATTAAAGCCCTAACTTATGATGTTAGTCCTACTGTCAGTGAGGAGGAAGCAAAATAGGAAGAGGAAGATACATAGCAAGATAAGGATGAGATGGATGAAGAGGAAGCTGACACAGAGGAACATGATGAAGCTAAAGAAGAAGAGGGAGAAGAGAAGGAGGATGATGAAGAAATAGAGGAGGAAATTAAGGAGAAAACTAATAGGGATGATGAAGATCCATAAGAGGAAGAGGACAAGAAAAACAAAGAAGAATAAGACAATAAAATAGAGAGGAAAGAACACAAGGAGCCACCTAGGGTGTCTCCAGAGGCCACTGAGAGAGAGGCAATAGTTTCCCTCAGTGCTCTTAGCACCCTAGTCAAGAAAATAGGAAAAAGGAGGAGGCAAACCCCACTATATTTTAGAAGAAGAAAGAGCATAAGAATAATACAGGGGAAGCCACAAACATAAAAGAAAATCCCTATTGAGATTGAAGATTCCCCTACACAAAAAGACAAAAATGCCTTCCCCTAAGTCACCTATCACCTATGTAAGGAGGCCTACTACTAGATCAAGTTCCTCAAAGGGTAAGGCAATCCTACAGGATCCACAACAAAACCTACAGGAAGCAAAAATAGTCCTACAGGATACTCTGCTGAAACAACAGGAGGCACAGAAATTGGAAAGAAAGGTAGGGGAGCAGCAAGAAGCTAAAGAGGAAGACCTAGAGACAAAGGAACCCAGCCCCCAACCTAACCTGGACTCCTATTACCAGTTTATTAAAGGAGGCAGGGCAATACCTAAAACATTTGCCATCCCACTGTTCTTTGAGCTTGAGAAGGAGAGGGCTAGAACCCACTGATGGATGCAAATTTCAAAATCAAAGGGGGTGGAAGAAATTAGGCACATGGAAGAGAAAATCAAAGAAATGGGCAAAGCGCTAAGTGGCTTAAGGTACAGAGAAGCTATAATGAGAAGTCAACTTGAGAGAGAAAATGCATGGTTGAGGGGACAGCTGTAGGAAAGAGAGAACCAACTAGCATGTATGGCCAACCTCTCCTTGGAGGCCATCCAGTTTAGGATGCCAACTAAATCCTATGCTCTTTACCTCAAAGAAAAATGGTTGCAATTTCAGATTAAGACACTAGCACAGAGGGAAACCATGCCATTTCAGGACTACAGGCAGTTTATTAATCTTTGTGATCAAAGTAAACTAGAGGATAGGGCAAAAATGGTAAGTTTTATTTTCACAACGTGGCCCTCACAGACATGAATGTTCAGGTCCCTAATGCCAAGCTAGGAGAACTACAATTAATGGCTTTCGCTTCATGGATGAACCATGAGGAGTCAAGAGTTGTAGAGATGAAAATAATATTGGCCAGAGAGCAGACTGAACCTCTTTTGATCAGAGTTGAACAATCAAATCCCATGGCCCTCATTAGTACCCATAATTTAATTGCAAATGATCCTCAGCTGACACCTATATATCTTGTTTCCCAAGAGAAGGAAATTTCACACTTTGAGGACATGTTTAGGCTGTTAGGAGATGATAGTATACATGCTTGGCTAAGGAGATGGAACACACTATTACACAGCTTGAAGATAAGAGAATATCACTCCCCTCAGAGGTTGAGAGAGGCACTCAACAGGACACCTATGTATAAGAAATCTATGCAAAGGTTGAAGGTCAACTGGATAGGCCTAAAACTCAGTCCACCACTACTCTTAGGGATGCTAGAAGGGAGAAAATAAGAAGAAGAAAAGAGGCAGTGGGAAGAAGTAGAAAAGAAAGTAGGGTTCTATGAACAAGAAGAGGAGACCATAACAGAGGCATGGGATGTCGGAGAGTCTACAAGAGCCATGAAGGATATGGATATTGACTAAGTTGCTTAGAGGATGAGAAGCACTTTCAGTATGGGGTGATGATGAGCCTCATAATTGGGTAATTATATGCATCGTAATTCACCTCCTAGCTTAGTCAAACCAACTATTCTCATACCTTATTGCATACTTTTGATTATATTTTGTTTATGAGATGAGTTAGAGTTGGATATTTTGCTTTGTGGTATAATGTGCATTTAATGCAGGATTAATGGATAAAAGCAAGGAATTTTGGCAAAGACCATGGTCAAAACTCGAATGGGAAAAGGGAGAGGGATTATAGGAGGTGAATCCTCTTCATTTACTACCCCTCCATTCAAATATTCCTCCATTAGCTGGGAGTGCAAATAGCCAAATCATGAGGACTAGAAGGCGGCCAAGCAAGTGAAAGACAAAGCACTAGTTTATCTCGAGTTTAGGAGCCAAGCCTCCCTAATTTTAAGGGATTCACTGGAGACTTCAGATGTATAAGTATAGATGCCTAGGACCTTTGTAGGATTTAGATTTTTGATTGTAAGACTCTACTCTATTTTCGTGCTGCAATACTTGTGATAGTTTTTGATGTAATGTATTGTTTTGGTAATAAGAATGATTTTTGTTTTGAGCCAGCACTGAGCTAACTCAGAGGGCTGAAGCTCTTGGGTTAGTGCCCAACCCTAGCAACCAAGGCTCCTCTTTATTGTACATATATGCTAGTATAGATTCATAGTTTAATTGTTCATTTGCATAGTAGATGCATTTCCATTACATCAGTGTAGATCAGATTGGTTGTGTGATAGTTTGCTTCCATTTGTGCCTTCTTTCAAGTAGCAGGTTAGCAAGGAGAAAAATGATCACCATAAGGCTATCAGCAGGTGTCTTGGCCTCACTTCCTCCCTCTAGTACCATGAATTGAGGAAGGGACCCTTCAGCAGCCCCAAAAACACAGATGTCTAGTTCTTGCATGAGCTTTGGAGTTTGATGTCTTTGATTTAGTATTTGGTTCATGTTGCAAGGCAGATTTTACTATCATCTTTTTCCATCTCCATTTTTTCAATAATATCTCACGCATGCTTTCATTCCCTTCAGCAACTTTCTTCATGCATAATATATGCAATTGATTCATGCTTTTCTAATTTATGAAAATGTATCTTGTTGCATAGTTCTTGGAAGACACACATGTTTTAAGCAAAGAAGGAAAGTCAAGAGGAGACCCAGACTTCATCACCAGCAACCACCTTCCACTTCATCCACCTTAGCCATCTCTTGTTCCACCATCACCCTCATTAGTTTTTTTTTATCATTTTTCGTTGAAATTCCCCTAGTTACATTAAGTGAATCTAGGCATCTTTGATCTTAGATATTGACTCCTGAGTGCTCCTAGACATTCTAACACCCCATTCCACTCATAATACACCTTTCCCAAGCTTCCCAATACCTCCAACACCTCCCAACTAGCTCTCGGCTGTATCCTGTAGGTTTCCTATAATTCCTATAGGATCATCTTGTAGGTTTATAGTGCATCCTTTAGGTTTTCCAGAAACGGCCTGTTTTGAGGCCGAATTGATGGGAAACCTCTATGAAGTCACACAAAGCCTCCTAGGACCCTTCCACACCATCCAACCACTCCATAAACCTTATAGCCATCCTCAATCACCTTCCATACACCTGTCCCATTCATAAGAACAATTAATTTACATACTTGATTTTGCCTAAAAAACCAAAAAAGTGAAAATAGATTTAGTTTTTTTTTTTTGCTTACACTTTAGTATGGTTTGATGCTCTTTACTTATACAACTTATATAGTAGCATTTGTTTAGTGTTGATTTATCAATTCTTCTTAGCATAGTTGTTTAAATGGTTAACTAGGATATGGTGTGATTTAACATTACATATTGTTTTCTTCATTACTACAGTAGAGTAGCTCCTTTAGAGTAGATTTTGTCTTCTTCCATCAAAGAATCAAGCTTCTTCTGACTCTATTGAAGTCTGGCTTGGAACCCTTGGGGTCTCTCACCGGATGAATAGTGACAACAGGAAAGACCTTCACTTTTAATTGTAAATATAACACTGTCACCACCAAGTTTGTGCAAAACACGGGTTGATAAGTAAAGTTGGTAGCCTAGGAGTTGCAGCATCCTTGCTGCAATACTGGCACTCATCACCTATGCCACAATAGCAACTACAATTGCCTGTTAATAAACCCACTAGTAATCCTTCTCTTCATCCTCAATTGCCTGTCCAAACTAATTTGAATCCTAATAACAGAGGGTATGAACAGTTTGAGACACTTAACTTCCCTGCATATAGTATCGCCACTATGGAAGGTAATGAATTAAATCTTCGATCAGGTCGGGTGGTCAATAATCATGCTTCACCTATAATTGTTGAGCATACTTACGATGAAGTCTTAGGACCAAAACAAATAACCATAGGGGAAAAGCCAGCACAGATTCTTGTAAAGCAAGAACCCCTTCACAAACTATTGCTACTAGAGGGTGTTAGACTGGTCCACCCTATCCTAAAAGACTATCTTTGAGAAAAAAAAAGTCCCCATCCTGAATTCGAATTTTTGGGAGAATTGTAGAACTTATTCGTTAAAATTATATTACTTAAGGATATGACGGACATGCCAATTTATGCTAAGACAATTAAAGAATATTGTTCTAAGAAACCTTGTAGAAAACCAAAGGACTCACTTACTATTCATGTCTTAGACAAATTATCAGATATAATGTTGGGGAAATCTCGACCTGTCAAATATAGGGATCCTAAGAATCCAATTCTGATGGTGTAGATTAATAGGGTGGATATCCCGAATGCACTAGTAGATTTGGGGTAGAGATTATTGTTATAACATATGCTACTGTAATTACCTTGGGTCTATGAAACCTTAAACCAACTCCCACCATCCTATAATTGGTAGATCATTATACTATTAGACCAGTATGGAAGCTGTAAGACATCACTATTTCGGTAGACTCATGGCAATCACCTGTTCACCTTCTAGTTTTACATACTCAATCCCCAGCTAGTGGGCACCCTTTGATTTTAGGAAGACCTTGGCTCGCAATTGGAGATGCTTACATTGGGTGTCGGTCTAGAAACCTGGTAATATCAAATGGGGAATTTACGAAGAACCTCATCTTGTAACCCATATAGAACCAAGTTCATCAGATAAATCTAGCTTTACCTTGATTCATAATTGTCTACCTGCCAAAGAGCCCAAATATGAAGATGAAGAAATTAGACCCTTCCTTACCATCAACGAGGTTTACTATTTTAAATATGAAATGGAGGATGATTCATTAGCAACGTTCTCAACGATCCTGAATTTGTTTCTTATTCAACTCGTCAACTATTAGAAACTATCATGAGCTGCAATATTTAGGAAGTTATCGAACCAGAAACAAAAAAAGAAAATATTACTAAAATTGTGCCTCGTAATAGTGTTCCTATAGAAATTGAACCAGGGAAAACATTGAATATTAATCCTGACCTTTCACACTCTCAATCCGAACAACTGCAAAAGGTCCTTCAGGAGCATAAAGAATCTTTTGATTGGGAGTACATCGATATGAAATGCATCCCTGCCAATTTATGTACTCATCATATATATATTAAAGACAAATGTCGACATATTAGGCAACCTAAAAGAAGAATGAATCCTACCTTAAAAAACATTGTCAAAGATGAATTACAGAAGCTATTAGATGTGGCCCTTACTTATTTGATATCTAACAGTCAATGGGTTTCCCCGCTGCTCATTGTTCCTAAGGAGAATGGAAAGTGGCAGATCTATGTTGATTAGAGGGAACTAAACAAAGCAACTCCAAAAGACTATTTTCCCTTATCCTATATTGACCAAGTCCTTGATACATTAGCCTGGAAGGAGTTTTTCTCCTTTCTGGATGGATTTAGCAGATACAACCAGATACAAATAGCTCCTAAGGATTAGGAAAAAACTACCTTCACATTTCGTTGGGGAACCTTTGCCTACCGAGTCCTCCCATTTGGCCTCTGTAACACACCTACTTCCTTTTAAAGGGAAATATTAGGAATTTTCTCTGATTTAGTTACTGACAGTTTCGAGATTTACATGGACGAATTCACCCCATATGGGGATTCCTTTACAAAAGCCTTAAAAAAATTAGTGAAAGTACTTGAAAGATGCAGGAAGACACATGTCTCTCTAGGTACAGTCCAATGCCATATGATGATGAAGGAAGGGATAGTGTTGGGACACTTGCTTTCAACTATAGGAATTCGGGTTGATCCTACAAAGGTAGAGGTAGTTTTAAAATTTCCTCTGTCTAAGACACTGACACAGGTACACAACTTTATTAGTTATGTTGGCTATTATAGTCGTTTCATAGAAAAAAATTCTAAAATAGCATTCCCTCTTTTTCAATTGTTCCCTAAAGATGCAAAATTTGTGTGGACAGATGAATGTGAAGTAGCTTTCTAGGTTTTAACCCCATACAAAAATTACCTTCATATCAATTCTAAAACAGATAAAATAAACAATGCGAGAGCATAACACATAAAACACATATTCACAGATATTTTCCCCTGGATCCCAAAACCGGGACTACCAGCTTGATTCTTCATTATGTTTCTTTCAATGTTATAATACATATTTATACACGTTGAAGCATCCAACACCATGGACTGAAAAACCATCGCGTCCAATACCATGGACCAAAAACCATCACGTCCAAAAAACATGTGCGAAAATCATGCACAAAGCCATAGGTGGGTCTGCCCAACCTAACATAGGGTCCAAAACCAAAATTTTCTAGGGCGCTGCCTTGGACCCCATAAAGTGGGGTTATGGGTGCACCTCAAACCCCCTGTGTCCCCCCTCGCTACACAATTGGTGCAACGAAGGGGGGCTCCGCCCCCTTCTAACCCCCCGGTTAACTACATGAGCTAGTCGTGGAAAGAATATAACACAACCCAACATTCTCCCAATTGTTGTTTTCTTTCCAGATGGGGCCACAAGAGAGCTTAGTCATTTTTCTAGCCCTGAAATGCCCATTGTCTCTCTACACCAAAAGAACTTTTCAGAGCTCACAGATTTTTTAATGCATTTGCAGTATTCTTCAAAGTGTCCACCTTTACCATCAACACCTTTTTGTCTTCTATCATATCACTCACAAAGTGATACTAAACATCAATGTGCTTTGTATTTGAATGATATGTGGGATTCTTTGCCAAGAAAATTGCACTTTGGCTATCACAGTCTATCCTTATAGCCCCCTGTACTAACCCCATACTTGAACACAATCTCTACAACCAAACTACTTCCTTGCTTGCATGAGTGGTTGCCATGTATTCTGCCTTTGTAGTTGATAGTGCCACTATAGATTGTTTCTTACTCATCCAACTGATTGCACCTCCAAATAGGTTAAACATATACCCACTTATAGATCTTCTCTGATCCAAATCTCCAACCCAGTATGCATCAACAAAGCCATGAATATCCAACATTTTGTCCAATCCGGATCTTCCTTGGTAGCACAAACCATAATCACTAATTCCACGCAAATACCTTAAACCTGCTTCACTGCTGTCCAGTGCTCCTTCCCTAGTTTTAACATAAACCTACTCAATACTCACACTGCATGTGCAATGTTTGGTCTAGTACATACCATTGTATACATCAGGCTACCGACTGCACTTGCATATGGAACACGGGACATGTCCTCTTCCTCTTCTTGTGTCTTGGGACATTGTTCAGCATATAACCTCACACCTATAGGAATAGGAGCCTTCACCGGTTTACTATCCTCCATATTAAACCTCTGCACTATTGTCTCAACATACTTCCTCTGGTTTAACCGGAGCTTCCTCTTTGCCCAATATCTTTCAATTTCCATGCCCAAAATATAGTTTGCAGCACCAAGATCTTTCATGTCAAATTTGGAGAACAATTGGGTCTTCAAATCCTAGATAATTTCTTTGTCATTTCCAACTAGCAACATATCATCCAGATACAAGACCAGATAAATAACACGACCACCAATTAATTTAAAATACACACAATGATCTGCTTTTCTTCTGGTGAAGCCAATTCCCCATATAAATGTATCAAATTTCTGATACCACATCCTTGGTGACTGTTTTAACCCATACAAAGACTTATTTAACTTTCATACCAGTGCTTTCTTACCCTTAACCGCAAAGCCTTCAAGTTTCTTCATGTAGATTTCGTCTTCCAAATCCCTGTGAAGAAATGTTGTCTTCACATCCATCTATTCTACCTCAAAATAAAAAGCAACAGCAACAAATAACAGTAATATAATAGAAGTTACCTTGGCAACAGGAGAAAAAATATCACCAAAATCAATTCTTGGCACCTAGGAATAACCTTTTGCTACCAACCGAGCTTTGTATTTCTCCACCTTTCCTTTTGCATTTGTCTTCTTTTTGAACACCCATTTGCTGCTAATGAGTTTCCTTCCAGCCAGCAACTCCACCAGATCCCAAGCCTCATTTTGGTGCAAAGATGCCATTTCATCAACCATGGCCTCTTTCTAGAGTTTGCCATCCTCTGAATCTACTGCTTCCTTCACAGTTTTGGGATCATCATCAGTAATATATAAAGAAAAATTTGAATAGAAAGCAGATGTACTATACCTTTCTGGTTTCCTTCTTTCTTGAACTGATCTTCTCAAACCCAGAGTTTGTGGCTCTTCATCTTTTGATTCCTCCTCTACTGTAGAGTCTGATTCTTCCTCCTTTAGCTCAAACTCTATCTTCTCAGGTTCCTTTGGTTGTACTTCATGTTTAATAACATCTTTCACCTCTCTGAAAACCACATCTCAGTTGTACACAACCTTCTGTGTGACTGGGTTCCAAAGCTTATAACCCTTTAAACCATCCTTATACCCAATAAAGATGCACTTTTCAGATTTACTATCCAACTTGGTTCATTTCTCCTTAGGAACATGTACATATGCATCACATCCAAATACCCTCAGATGTGAAAGAGAGGGTTTCTTACCAGTCCATACCTCTTGTGGAATCTTATCCTCCAACACTGATGAAGGTGACCTGTTAACCAGGTAACATGCACTATCCACCGCCTCTGCCCAGAATTCTTTTCCTAACCCGACACCATTGAGCATGCTTCCTACCCTTTCCATCAACGTCTTATTCATTCTTTCTGCAACTCCATTTTGCTGAGGTCTATATGGAGTAGTCTTCTGTCGTGCTATACCACACTTCTTATAGAATTCTTCAAATTCCTTGCTGCAAAACTCTCCACCATTATCTGTCCTCAACACCTTTATCTTCTTCTCTATCTGATTTTCCACGAGAGCCTTAAATTCTTTAAACCTGTCAAAGACTTCAGATTTCTTCTTAAATAAATATATCCATGTATTCCTTGAGAAGTCATCTATAAATGATACATAGTACATAGATTTACCCAGTGATGAAGCCTTCACAGGTCGAAACACATCACTGTGCACAAGCTCTAATATTTGTTTTGCCCTCTTACTACTAGAGGGGAAACTCACCCAATTCTGCTTCCCATATACACAATTTTCACATAAATCAAAATCCAGAGAGCTATTACTCATACCTTCTACCATACCTTTACCATGAAGTATTCGAAGTCCCTTCTCTCCAATATGTCCAAGCCTTTGATGCCACAACATCTCTCCAGAGACCACTAGATTTTCTACTCCACTTTCAGGAACCATAGAACTATTGCACCCATCAATAACAATGCTACCTTGCAGCTTGTACAAAGTTCCAATCCGAACACCCACATCAAAACCAGTGCTCCCCGAACCATTTTGCAGGTATCCTTCTCGAACATTGTTTTTATACCTGCATCATCCAGCTTGCTAACAGAAATCAGATTTCTGGCTAATGCGGGAATATGCAGAACACCTGGAAGTGTTCTAACGCTTCCACCTTGTAGCTTCAACTTTACTTTTCCATGACCAATGATTCTAGCCTTCCTGTCATCCCCCAAGAAGAAATCACCACCATCATATTTATCATATTCACAAACCACTCTCTATGGGGAGTGAAGTGAAAGGATGCACCTGAGTTAATCAACCATGCCTCATGATCTACATGTGTACTTGAAGAAGCCAAGTACACATCCCCACCTTCACCTGAGGTGGTTTTTTCCTCTGCAAAAGGAGCCTCATCAGATCTCTTTCCTTTTTCAGGAGCTTTATATTTACAACCCCTTTTGAAGTGGCCTTCCTTTCCACATTTCCAGCACATCACCTTTACAGGTTGTCCTGGAGATTTAGATCTCCCTATAGATTTAGATCTCCCACTCGATGACTTATTATTGTTTCTGTTTTGGGACCATCCTTGTACAGACAAGGCATCACCATTTTGGCTCTCCATATTTTTCCATCTCATCTCCCCCATCAGCAAGGCTGAGACTATTTCATCAAACTGCAAGGTAGTTGCATTGCTACCTATTGCAATAACCAAAATATCCCACGAATCTGGTAGAGAACACAACAAACTGATGCACTTATCTTCATCTGAAATTTTAATATCAACAAATGCTAACTAAATTACCACAGTATTAAATGCATTCAGATGCTCTGTCACCGAGTCTCCATCTTTCATCCTCAGGTTATAAATCTTTTTCCACAGGAACAGTTTATTCACCAGAGACTTAGATTGGTACAAAGTCCCTAACTTGTCCCACAAAGCATTTGCTGTAGCTTCCCCTGATACATTCAGCAATACTAAATCTGAGACGCACAATCGTATTGTGCTCTTTGCCTTTTAATCCAACTTCTTCCATTCTTCATCAGACAATCCTATTTGTTTAGTATCCAGATCTACCACGATCCATTGATCTTTATCCACCAATAGATCCTCCATCTTGAGTTTCCACAACTCAAAACTCTGACCATTAAATTTCTCGATCTCTATCTTTCCACTGCTCGCCATCTTCTTTCACCACCAAAATCGATCTCGTAGATCTCCCACTGAACATGGTCTATAATAGGCTCGAGCGAAACACCTCAGCAACAAAGGCATCCCCTTGAAGCCAAATCTACTCTGATACCAAATGTAGGTTTTAACCCCGTACAAAAATTACCTGCATATCAATTCTAAAACACATAAAATAAACAATGCGAGAGCATAACACATAAAACACATATACACAGAGATTTTCCCTTGGATCCCAAAACCGAGACTACCAGCTTGATTTTTCATTATGTTCCTTTCAATGTTATAATACATATTTATACATGTTGAAGCATCCAATGCCATGGACCAAAAAACCATCGCATCCAATACCATGGACCGAAAACCATTGCGTCCAAAAAACATGTGCAAAAATCATGCATAAAACCATAGGTGGGTCCGCCCAACCTAACATAAGGTCCAAAACCAGAATTTTCTGGGATGTTGCCCAGACCCCGTAAAATGGGGTTACGGGTACACCTCGGACCCCTTGTGACCCCCCCCCCCCCCCCCCCACCACACAATTGGCGCAACGAAAGGGGACTCAGCCCCCCCTCTAACCCCCCGGTTAACTACATGGGCTAGTCGTAGAAAGAATATAAGACAACCCAACAAGATTCTTTAGAAATCAAAGAACTATTATGCAAGGCTCCAATATTACGCAGTCCTGACTGGAAGCTCCTGTTCCAAATCTCTACTGATTCTTCTCAAATAGCAGTAGGGGTAGTTTTGGGGCAGTAGGAGGACAAGAAGTCATACGCAATTTACTATGTCAGCAAGAATTTGACGTCTGGTGAATTAAATTATACAGTAACTAAAAAGGAGTTCTTGACTGTTATTTACATTGTTAATAAATTTTGGCACTACATCACAGGATATCCTGCATTCATGCACAATGACCATACAACTATCATGTTTCTAATGAACAAACCAATAACCCCTGGTTGTGTTACAAGATGGTTGTTGTTAATTTAGGAATTTGATATTGCCATTGTAGACAAACCAACGAAAGATAAGTTAGTCGCAGATTTCCTGTCTAGGATGGATACTAGTGATGAAGTTACACATGTAGAGGATAGTTTCCTAGATGAACATATTTTTGCAATTTCTACTCACATTCCGTGGTATGCAGACATTGCTAACTTTCTTGCTACAGGAAAAGTGACTCAACACTTGTCTTACAGAGAATAATCAAGGATTATCAATCATAGTGCTCATTATTCATGGGTAGAGGGATATATCTTCTATACAGGATCTAATCAGCAAATCTGGCCCTCCATAAGTGGAGATGACATCTATCATGTTCTGAGAGCTAATCATGATGGCCCCTATGGGGGACATTTTGCAGACAAGTAGACAGGTCATAAGGTGTTTCAAATGGGATACTATTGGTGTTATATTTTTGTGATGCAAGGAAATATGTGAGAAGGTGTGATAGTTGCTAGCGAATGGGTGAGCCTAGTCAGGCAAATGAAATTCCATTACAACCTCAACTAGCTCTTGAGCCCTTTGAAAAATGGGTTATTGATTTCGTTGGGCCATTTAATCCACCTTCACAATAGAAATTTCACATTATGGATTGCATAGATTATGTAGCAAAGTGGGTAGAGGCGAAGGATATTACGAAAGTAATAGAACGGGTTGTCTTGAAATTTTATTTGAAGAAATTATTGCATGGTACAGTGCTCCTAGAGAGATAGTTTCATATGGAGGGGCAAAATTTACATCATATTTGATAGCAGGACTCATGAATAAATATGGAATCAATCATAGGGTAACATCTACATATCACCCTTAGGCGAATGGTCAAGTCGAGAGCACAAGCAAGGTACTAGAGAATATTCTTATGAAGGTTGTATCAAACCATCGCCGAAATTGGGCTGAAAAACTTCTTGAGGCACTATGGGCGTATAGAACAACATCGTGGAAAACACCATGGTTTTCGCCATAAGAGCTTGTCTATGGGAAATTCCCTATGTTTCCAGTGGAATTCGAAGTTAAGACACTCAGGATAGCCCTTGAAGTAGGTTTAGATCTTTCAGAATCCCAGAAACACTGACTAGAACAACTAAATGAGTTGGATGAAATTTATTTGGTAGCTTTCTAGAACATTTCTGCAATTCAGCAGCAGCGAACTAAATGGCACGATAAATTCAGTAAGAAAAATGTGCTTAAAAGGGGGGATTGGGAATTACTCTATGCTTCTTGGTTCAAGGATTTTAAGGGAAAACTCTGCTTTAGGTGGATGGGACCATATGAATTTGATATGGAGTTGGATAATGGGACTGTTAGACTTATCAAAATTAATGAGGCACATATTCCTTTGATCGTGAATGAGCATCGCCTTAGATTATATCACCGTCGAACTTCAAGAGACTCCTTTATGAAATATCTCTCTGATAACTCTGGTTTGAAGTTATTAATGTAGGGAATTCCTCCTTTGCACCCTTGAATCTATATATATATATATATATATATATATATATATATATATATATATATATATATATATATATATATATATAATGTTGTCACTACTTTATCGATATTTTTCTTTCAGGTACATCACTGGCGATGTTACACCTCTAATGTTGTTACTCTGATGATGGTGATTTCGTCTAAGTACTTCATTGGTGCTATTACTCCTCAAGTGTTGTTACTCTTTTGATTTTGTTACTCCGCGAGTGTTGTTACTCCTCGGGTGTTGTTACTCCACTGTTGTTGTTACTTCGCCAAGGTAAGTCGCCCAAGTACATCCTCGATCAACTTTGTGGATTTGATTAAATAATTCATGTGACATGACTCGACATGACCGTGGATGGTCATCCATTGGTTGGGGGGAGGTACTACAATGATGGCTCATTATTACTTTTATCAAACCTTGTGCTAAGCACGATTCTCCACCATATTTCGCATGATGTCCATATGCGTCGAGACTTGAAGTTAGTACTATTGTACTAATGGACAGTCCTTTTCAATGATGTGAAATAATTACCATTATTTCTTTCCATTATTATCCATTATTTGTCGTAATTTTCCCATATCTTCAATGTTATCCTTTTGATCTTTACTCTCATTGCACTCCATCCTTGTCACAAACTTTTACTCCACTCCATCCCTGTCACAAGCTCTCACTACAAATCAACCTACCAGCACTCCTTCCTGATGGTCTATTGTTACTCCAAAGTGTTGTTACAAGCCATTGTAGAATGGGTGGACAGGCTATGAGACACGAGCTAGAGAATACAGAGCAAGTTTGACGTAATGCAGATGTTTGGAAAGTTTTCTTAGATGCAGGGTGGCATGTGTATTTTGATAGACTACAAGGATTTGATGAAGCCATCACAATGGAATTTGCATTAAACCTGGAAGGAAATCACTCTAGAGTTCATGGATTGGATGTTTTTGTCATGAAGGAAGCTATTTCAATTGTTAGTGGATTACAACAAAGAGGTGAGAAATGGTTCTCTCAGAAGTCTCGTTTGCTGAAGTTTCCAAAATTGTTTTTACAGGTTGGGGAGATAGTGGTCCAGAAAGGAAGAGGGTATGATCGTAAATCATTTCCATATCCATGGGGTGAGGTGGCATATTTTGTAATGATGTATGTTACCTGTGAAGGCCGTTTTTCTACATTGTTTAAATATCACTTCAAACTTCTTGCATGCCTTTCGCTTCAGCATGCACAGGTTCATGCTTTGAACATGCCATACTTCCTATGGAGCAGCCTTCACTTAATGGTGCAATCTACTCAGCAGTCTTGATAATCATTAGAAGTTCTTACAAATCATGGGTTGGTAATATTATTGATGATGCATGCTCTGTCTCAGACTTCTGTGGCTTTTCTACAATTCACCAAATTAGTGGAGGACGAACTTGTGGGCATGCTATCTGTAGGAGAAGAGGAATAAGATGTAGCAATGGAAGAAGAGGCCATAGACGATGCTGTTCTAGAGTCACCTATTGGCCCAACAGAGATGGATGTAATGTAGGTAGAAGAGAGTGCAGTCGACGTTGTTCCACAAGAACCAACGTTGACTGACAATCAAGGAGAAAAATCACCACCCATGGGTGCGGTTACAGGTGGTGCTGACACACAAGAACCAACATCACCTGTCCAAATAGTTGAAGAACCTGTCATTGAGAATGTAGTTGGTTATGTTACACAAGAACCAACACCACCTATCCAAACAATTGAATAACTCCTGGTTGAGGATTTAGGTGGTGTTGTTACACAAGAGCCAACACCACAAGTTCAAACAATTGAAGAACCTGTGATTGGAAATGTAGGCAGTGCTATCACACAAGAACCAAAATGACCTATTCAATTGAATGTGGAACCTTTGAAGGAAACAAGGGCCGCAGTCAACACTAATCCACAAGAGATAGTGTTGGTTGCTGAACATAAGGAAAATTAGGAAAAAGCACAGGCAGGAAGAGAAGAGGGGAGCATAGAACAAAGGATGGATATAGAAGAAGAGGAAGGAGAGCCTACGCTAGAAGTCATTGAGAGAATGAAAATAAACGAAACCATTACTCGTTCTCCTTTTCTTGCATCCTTTCCAAGAGGGGCAAGGAAAACCCGTTCCTACAGAGATATGGAGAAATAAGAAGCTTCTCCTCACCACGGTTATTCAAAAATTAGTTTTGGTAAATATAAGGGTACCATTATCGCCACGTTATTCAAAAACCAGTGTTGATTGGTGAAAAAATTGTGCAAATTGAAGGGTTAGAGGTCGATACTACCACACAAGAACCAATGTTGATCGAAAAACGAGGTGAACAAGCTTTGGCCGATGTGACTCCTGTAGAAACTATTCCTGAGCCGATGGAGGATGATGCAGCTAAACAAACTAACGTACATTGGGCCAGAAACTGTTCATGGGCTAATGGAGGAAGATGTTGTTGATCAAACCAACCCGCAAGGGTTAGAGACTAATTCTGAGCAGATGGAGAAGACTGTTGTAGATGAGTCTAACCCACAAGGGTTAAGAATATTCCAAAGCAGAAGGGAGAGGACATTGTTGATCAGACTAAGCTACGAGGTTCGAAAACCATTCCTCAGCAATTGGAAAAGGGTACTACTAATAAAAGAAACCCGCAAGGGTTAGGGACCATTCCTACATAGGTGGAAGAGGATGTTTGGGAAGTAGAGAAATTACAAGAGAAGGGTGTCAAAGACACTGCTACACAAGACCCTACAATGAATCCAGAAGTGCAGAGGGAAGATGTAGTGGTATTATGACATGAATAAATAGATGGCAGGATTGTTCCCTGAGTTCAGAAACAAACAGAAAAAACCAGAGTAAAAAAGAGCCAATTGATGATTTTGTCAATGCCAATCTATCGGGCCTTGGACCAGCGGTGAGGCCTGTAGAAGTAGTTGTAAAACAAGAATTTATTAAGCAATGTGTGAGAAGGATACCCCCTCTTAAGGAATGATATTATGCACAATTTTGAGAGAATATGCAACTAAAAATGGAGGTCATGAAATTGAGGAAACTGATGCGGTGGCTACGAAGAAATGTGAAGAAGCATAAGAAAAATGCTACGAAGCCCCGACCTGAAACTATTTCAGTGGCAATAGAGACTGAAGATAGGCCAATTACTTTAGCACCTACACAGACAAAATCGTTCTTGCATATAATTAATGCATGAGAGTTTGTCATGTTTGCAAAGATTCAGAAGTGGCAAGCTACAACAACTCGCTTTCAACCAAGGTCCATTCCTGTAGAGGCACATCGGGAAGGAATAAGTAAAACTCGTGAGCAAGCTATGAAAGCAACCTCTAGTTACATGGAACAACTAGAAAAGGCAAAACAGAGGCATGAGAAGCATCAAAAGAAAATTGAGCGGCTGGAAGAATAGGTGAAGCTACTAAAGGCCGATAAGGAAGAGATGTTTACCTTGGCTCAGTAGGAAATGCCATGTCGCCACCCTGGTCATAGCTACACCTTGTTCCTCCATGAATAATATCTATTATTTTGTTTAGAAAGCATCCGCCAGGAGCTTAGTCATGCCATAGAAGATTCAATGCAATTTTTATGCATCATGAAATTCCATAATGTTTTGGATCAACATTTGATATGAAAATTTTACATGCATGACTACTTCCTCGACAATGATCAATCATTCAAACCAGTGCCATATGTAGGAGATATTCAACTCAGAGCTTATACCTCCTACACTCTCAACCAAGTTAAATGGAAAAAAGGCTTTTGATACGTTTGAAGAAAATCAGGTAAATAGGCCACTTGTCATCAGGATGGAGAATTTCCAGTCTATGAAAGTTTATAACAGACGTGAAACCCTTTTGGTAATAAAAGGATGGAATGAAAATATGTTAACAACTCATCAATGGTGTTTTGATATATGCAGAAAAAATATCTGCACTTGTTAGGAGGAGGCCTGGGATAGTTGCCAAACAACGTGGATGCTTTCGTCATCAGCTGTCAGGATACGTGAACCTTTTGCAGCCCCAAATTTTTCTCAGGATCTAAACAGGGTACCCCGATACATTCCATGTATGTGACTTCATGGGGTCCGATGGATGGGTTTGAGGTTTTGATTTCCCATCATCTGGCTACCATATGATAAGTACACTCCAGCTTATTAGGTAAGCGAGGGTTGGTGGAAAGAAGTCATCCAAACAGAAGGGTCTAAGCCACAAGGAACAGATATTTTGCCAAATACGATCTTTCACAGCTTCACGCTGACCATCGGAGCTCGAACCAAGACTTGCGCATGCGACGAACTGCATGAGGACATGTAGTAAGGCCAGTTGGTGGAAGATGTTGGTGGCTAGATTTTCATACTTTTACTTTCCCTTTTTACCATTTTCTTTTATCCATTTAAATCCAATAGTGGTTAATCGATATCTTAAAGTGCACAGCTATACCTCTCATCATGTGTCTATGGATTATTGGTCAATGAAACATAGTCGTAGGGGATTATTATCAAAATGACTTGCTAATTAAGTTATTTCTGTAGATTTAAAGGGAGTATGACCAGAATCGTGATTCAATGAATGATGCTATCAAACTGGGAGTGTTATTCTTGAATGCTGGATGCAACGGTGAATCAACTCTTTGATTGACACACTGCTATATTTTAACATTTTGTTTCATTCTGGAAACCTTAATTAAGGACATATAGTGTCGTAATTCTAGGAGCTGTACCATTGATAATTTGTATAAAGTAGAGTTGTGGGTTATGAAATCCAACACTGTTAAGAGGCATAAAGTTTACAAGAGAATACTCTAACTTTTAGTCTGTAACAACACAGTTGTAATATTCCTTTTATTAATGATAAATTGATCATTTGAGCATATCACGATTCTTTGATCTCGCCACAACCCTTATCAGGGAGTTGGGCCCACTCTCCTTACTAGGTGTTGTTAGATGAGATGCATGTTAGGTTTATTAATGTATGTTTATTAGTGTTGTGAATGTTTATCAATGTGTTGTTGGGTAAAAGCATGTTAATGTGTATCACTTTTTCCCCTTTTGCGGCAAAAAAGTTTTATAAAAATAAATGGAGTTGGAATGTTTACTCTTAAATTTACAAAATCATCAAAAACTAGGTGGTGGTAAAAGAAGACAAAACATGTCAATTTAAATTCAATTTCATGTCATATTTTTTCTAAAATTTAATATATAATTTTTACCTAATTTATTAATTTTCTTTAAAAGGTATCATTAATATTTTACATAAATTTTTAAGTAGTGACAAAACTGCGACCCCCCATTTCTCTATTGATTTATGTTTTTTAATTCCAATTTCTTTAAGAGATGTGTTGTAAACATTCTAAAGATTTCTAAACAAATTTAAAAATAAAAAGTAAGCATATTTTTTAATTATTATCAAAATACTAGTAAAAATGATCATATTTTCATATATATAAAACCGCGACCCAAGAAATTACCCTTTCAAGTTTATAAAATCATTTTTTTTTAATAGAAATTTGAAAATAACATATAACACAATGTTAAAATTATTTTTTGACAAATTTTAAAATATATTTTATATTTTTTATAATAAATTTTTTAATTATGATTATAATAACGTATTTTATATTATTCAAAATATATAAAATTATTTGTTTAGAAATTCTAATTCTATTTTTATATATATTTTTAAAGAGTTTTAGCATTTCATTTAACTTTATATAAAGTTATTTATATTTTGTGAGTGATTAACCATAGTTTTTACCAATATTTACTATTTGCAAATTTAGTATTTACTTTTTATAAAATTATTTATATTTTCTAAACCCATTAAATAGGTTCACTATAGCTTTTACCAAAATTTATTGTGAATTAGCTTTGTTACAAATTTAGCATTTATTTTTTATAATTAACAAGTATGAAACTCAACTCATTTAATTGATATTTTTATATTATTTTTTTTATCTTTTTTCATTTGAGTACTTTTTTGCTTTTGCCATATAATGAGACACATTAACATTGTGGGTCCTTATTGCTGTTACTCGTATTTTCTGTTACATTTATTACCTGATGTTACTCTTATTATTGTTATAATATTGCTTGCAGTTACACTTTGATGAATTTATAGTTAATGTTCACTACTGGGTAGGGAAACTGTGGCCTGCATATATAGTTCACGATAACCTTGAAATAACTCGTAGAGCCCTGGGTTGACAACTAAATGTGCTTTGGGTGAATTGCATGATTCATACTTGGTCGCCAACAACATGTAGGTATGTAAATCAAGGATTGTTAGTTGATTAGTGTAGTTATATGCACATGTGTTAGATAGTCAAGAATGATAGTAACCTGCAGTTGTATGCATTGTTATTTCTATTTTATATTATATAACCTGATTATTAGGTTATATGTTGTTGATGAGCATGATATATAGCTTATTGTTGTTATATGTTATTAACTTGATGATTAGCGTTATCTCATTGAGATCTTGATGTTGTAATTTGGATTGGTCATATGTGTGATAGTTATGTTCATTGCATTGAAGATCTTGATGTTATATGTATTGTGTTAACCTAGCTTAGCCTATGTAGATGGTTATGGTTGCGATATTCATGTATGAGCCGACATATTTTTGAATTGGTGTCGTACTAATCTAAATTGATCATACATATGTGATTGCTATGCATAAATCATAATTGTTTATGAGTTAGGATGTGAACATGTTAGTTAGTGATGTTATGGATAACATGATCTTATTTATGTTTAAGTTGATATGTTGGGAAGTTATATCGTGCTAACTAGTTTAATTGTGCAAACAAGATAGCCTCCCGTGAGATACAGTGAGGTACGAGTTTGTATATGTATTTGGTGCTTGACTATTTGATTATGTCATCTAATTAATTTATTTAACTTGGTATGTTGCAAGTTGGTTGAATGTTTGATGAATTTCATAATATGATTATGTGTTCAAATGATTTTGTTTTAAGATGATTGTACTACCACATATATGTTGCGACAATTGATATGTGCTTGAGTATAGTAGGTGATTGTTGTAGCATTGTGTCTAAGGACAAGGATTTGACTATGGATTATGACATGTAAAATTTGATCTCAAATTGATATATATAATTATCCTGATATTTAGAACATGTGGTCGACATGTGTCTGTAGTTGCAGAAAACATGCTTGGTATTAGCGTGACAAGGTAATAGTTGATGTGTTTATATAACTAACACTTGGGTGATGTGACAACGCATAGTAAGACTCTATTGCAATAAATTAAAAAGGTAAAAGAAAGGAACTGGACAAGAATTCCTTTGGCTATGTTTGGAAACCCTAATTCCAAATGAATGGGTACTTTGCACACAAGAACTCTTCTTAACCTTGATTTTGTCTAACATTATGTGGATATGTGCTATACTCATGAACATGTACTTGACAAGTACATTAGCTAGAGGCATATCTATTAAGGGGATTGGAGTCCCTTGAGAGATGGTGTGGATGTGTTCAGCTACAAGAAATGTGGGTGCAATAAAAAGATAAGCTAATTGGTGTATTGCTATCTTTATTTATGCACTGACATTTGTGTTTCTATAACAATGTGATGTAGGGAGTTTCATGTCAAGAGAACCATGGGGATTTTGTCATTGTGTTTGCTGTTAGTCTTGCTCTTTTGGTCTTTTGCAATTGTTACAGTTGGTTTGCTATTTTGAGTGTGTCTAGTGCATAGCTATCCCACTTTGTTCATAGTGTCGTATTGTTGTTGGTTTTCAATGGTTTTCTTCTTGTTGTTTCTTGGGTTTCTTTTTATGTTTTGATTCTTGGGAATTGGTCGAGAAAGAGGAAATTTAATGGAGCTCAAGGAGAGATGTGTGGTACCGAACAAGTAATGTAAGACTCAGATGAGGCTCTGTGTATGAGTAAGAACAGTGGAAGGTAAGACTATGACAGTCGGTTGGATTGGTTGGGTCCATTATGGTAAATGGATGGTGGTAGCACAAACACGAGAAAGGTAACCAGAAGAGGTAACATAAATGGATCTGAGGTGTTGGATGCCTTAGCTACTCAATGTCGTGTATGTTATGCATGAATAAAGGAAGTTCTCTTAACCTTGACCTTGATATCTGGTAATTATGTTATGATCATGATTATGCTTATATATATATATATATACATACATGTTGGTGTGTATCTATGTCATATTTGATAGGGTCATCATGGATCATAACTATTAAGGCTAACATTTATATGTATATATATGTGTGTATGTATGTTCTTGTTTGACAAGACCATGATTGTTTTATACTAATGTCTATATATATGTATGTGTGTCCATGTATCACTACGAGAAGAAAGGACATCGGTGAGGGGTGAAAAATGTCACCATAAGCTCATTAGTGACAGTCAAAAGAGCCTTCGTCACCAAAAATTGAACGTCACCAAAGGTGGCGTCACGAAAAGTATAGGTGTTGTGGTGACATTCAATGTCCATCACCAATAACGATTTATAATGACAGATAGCGATCGTCACCATTTCATATGAGAAATGGTGATAGACCATAGCCTCCATCACCAAAAACTGAACATCACCAAAGGTGGCATCGCCAAAAGTATAGGTGTTGTAGTGACATTCAGAGTCCGTCACCAATAATGATTTATAATGATGGATAGCGACCGTCACCATTTCATATGAGAAATGGTGATGGACTATAGACTTCGTCACAAAAAACTAAACGTCACCAAAGGTGGCATCGCCAAAAGTATAGGTGTTATAGTGACATTCAAGGTCTGTCACGAATATTGATTATAATGACGGATATTGATCGTCACCATTTCATATGAACAACAATGATTTATTGTCATGGATATATCATGGCCATTACTACCGATGCATATATATGGTGATGTTCGTTGACCATCACCAAAAATCTTATTGCCAAAAGTATAGGTGTTGTGGTGACATTTAAGGTCCGTCATGAATAATGACAATAATGACAGACAACGACCATCACCATTTCATATCAACAACAACAATTTATGGTTACAGACCTTTGAAGGTCACCATTATTGATGCATATATATGGTGGCGTTCGTTGACCGTCACATTTCATATTTTGGTGAGGGTAAAAAAATGTCACCAAAGCTCATTGGTGATGGTCAAAAGAGCCTCTGTTACCAAAAAAAGATCGTCACCATTCCATATGGATCTCAGGGCACGATGGAGTCAAACCACCAACTTCCTACTTGTAAAGAAGGTGTTCTTCCATTGAGCTAGCACCCTTTAAAGTATTAGACTTTTAAAAATTAGACCTTGAGCTTCATAAATTCTAAATTCTACAACTTTCAATAAATTAAAGTGTCAACAATATTTTACTAAACAAGAAAAAAACATCAACGTTGCAGATCCCTAACTAATGGTTATGGAAGTTATGAAAAGTGGGTGGAGGAAAAAATAATTATGTATAAGATAGTCAATATGTTTAGTTGAATACTCAATTAGATCTAAAACTCTGAAGACATTTATAATCTATAAATGACCTATAACTAGCAAATGCACCAAATATTGCAAAGGAAATATCATAAATGGATAGCATATGGAAGAAAAACATTGATGAAAACAGATGCAATATGTTATAGGTTGAGTGAAAGAAAAATCTCAATATTGTTGTTGTTTGGTGTTTAGATATCTGAATGATATCTAAATTTTTGTGCAAATGTAACACGGATCTCCAGAAACCATGAATGACATATGATGAAAAAAATTATATATATATATATATATATATATATATGTATATATGTATATATGTATATATGTATATATGTATATATATATATATATATATATATATAGATATCCCCTTTACATAAACCAACATGCAATTTGGAATTGCACAAGTCTGCACTCAATACATGACAACAACCAACAAATAAAAAAAATTGACTCAGACAGAAAGCAATAACTTCACCTTCATTCTTGAGCTGCTTTTGTTTATTTGAATTTGACTCATGACATTCTTTATCTAAAAAGGAATCAAAATCATCACTAGTATTAAATTCATCCAACATAGACTTTAGATATCCCACTAACATCTGCGTTTTTTTTGCGAGCCTGAAAATCATGGAGTTTCCTACATGGTAAATTTTAGGGGCAAATTTTAGCAAGGGGTTTTTCATTTTAGAGGGGCGAAATTTTTATAAAACACTCATTTCATATATTTAGCCCAACTTTTATTTAAAAAATAATTATTGTTTTCATTTTAGCCCCAAAAAAAGGGGTTGATAAACTATGAAAAGACTCTTTTGACCTAATTCGCCTGGTTTGGGAGGTTATAATCCATTACAATCACCCGATTTTCTGCTTTGCAATGTTAAATTTGTTTGCAATTTCCCATATTCTGGTTTGGGAGGTTGTATTTGGTCCTAATAAATAAAAATATAAATAAAGTGGAGGTAGGGTAAATAAATAAAACCTCTTTTTATACTTACTCCAAAGGTATGGCAAATAAATAAAAATATAAATAAACTAGAGGTATGGTAAATAAATAAAACCTCTTTTTATATTTAGTTCATAACCCTCTTTCTATTTAAGAAGGCTAAAAAAAAAAAATTATTTAAGTGAATCCTATGGGCCAAATACCATATTTATAAAATAGGTATGGTAAATTAATAAAAATATAAATAAACAAGAGGTATGGTAAATAAATAAAACATTTTTTTATATTTACTCCTTAAGTCACTTTATATTTATGAACACACAAGGGTGTAAATAAATAAAAATATAAATAAAGTGGAGGTATGGTAAATAAATAAAACTTCTCTTTATGCTTACTCCAAAGGTATGGTAAATAAATAAAAATATAAATAAACTAGAGGTATGGTAAATAAATAAGACCTCTTTTTTATATTTAGTCCATAACCCTCTTTTTATTTAAGAAGGCTCGAGAAAGAGGTTTTATTTAAGTGAATTCTATGGGCCAAATACCATATTTATAAAAGAAGTATGGTAAATTAATAAAAATATAAATAAACTAGAGGTATGGTAAATAAATAAAACATTTTTTTTTATTTACTCCATAAGTCACCTTATATTTATGGACACTCAAAAAATGTGTTAAAAATGTGTTATATTTAGGTAAAGCCTATGGGCCAAGTACCATGGGCCACTGGGCCAAATTATTATTAATACCATGCAAAAAAAACATTATCAACCCTATAATAGTATTAAGAAAAATAAAGATGGCACATGGTATTGACCCATGGTATTCACGTGGAATGTAACCTATTTAAAGGGCGGATTAAACCAGCATAACTCCATCTTTACTCTGGATCTACTAAGCCCCGAGAGGGATCAAATATCATGATATGCAAAGTATCATAGAGTGAAAAAATATTTGATCCCTCTCGGGACTTGGTAGATCAAGAGTAAAAATGGATCTTGTAATTTTATGTCACTTAAACATTTTAACTTGGTTAAAATAAAAACAAGTATTAATTTTATTAATTTTTATAAATTACTAATGGTAGGTTTTAAGCTCCAGGTTTATGATAACCCATGGTATTGGCCCATGGTAATACCATGGTATTCATGTGAGCATAGACTATTTAAAGGGGAAATTTTATTAGCGTAGATCCATCTTAATTTCGGGTCTACAAAGTGCTGAGAGCGATAAATATATTTGATCCATATAAGAGTGGTAGATGTGGAGTTAAGATGGATATAGGTTGGTTTTTATGATAATGAAGATATTAAATAGACTTAGGAAATCATATTGTAAAAAACATCTTAAGGTGAATGGTTAAAGCTACATTTAGTCACTTCACAAAATTTAGTAAAAAATACCAATATCTCCATTAATATTGGTTTTTCTGATTTAACAAAAAAAAATCAAAACAGTGAAATCTTATCACTCTTTATGCATCACCCACACACAAGAGAGATAGTCGATTTCCCACCATTTTTCAAATGTTTCAATATATATTCATGAAAAGTTAAGGTATTGATGTTGGATTATTTGTTTGAAAAATACGCTGGTTTGTACAACCTTTCATCTTCTCTGTTATGATCTGTAGGGGTTGGGCCACTACACCATATTGTCCTAAAAGGTAGAGATTATGCACCAAAAAGGAAATTTATCCACATGTTACAACACTGTTAAAAAATGCAAGATGTATGAAGGTAGTTAATTATGATAATAGGCAAGACATAATTAAATTTTGTTATTTAATTGAAGATTTCCAATTGAAATAATAATAAATCTACATTTATATATTTGTATATTGATTGGAAGGCTTCTGACAACGGTCACTTCTTTCCATTAGATCCCCTTCAGGGTTTTGGGATACCTACTACTTTCTTATATTATATAGTTGGGGCTTTCTACTTAGTGGCGTGTTGGGGTAAACAAACTTGATGTGTTTTTTTTATCTCGCAGTTGGAGTCTATGGAACAAGAAAGAAAATTGATAGCTTGACAAAAGTGGTAGAGAAAAGATTAATCTCTCCTACCTTGACAGAACTGGTGGTCATGATCAACACCATGAACTTTGTTGTGGAATATTACCAGAACTAATAGAAGGATACGAAAGAGTCTACAGTAAAAACCTTGACAAACACGGCCAAAACTTGGAACATTGTTTGTAGGAAGAGAAAATTATGTTTATTTTTTCCAAACATGTATGTTAGTATATTACAGTTTAATGAATATGTTTTCCTATTATCATATATGGTTTCATGCTTTAACAAAACATTGGCTGAGACTTCACAATGTCTTATTATTTAGTGAAAGATTTTCCAAGTTCTTACAAGATTTTATAATTTATTGAAAGATTCGCCATGACTTTACAAAATAATATAATCTGGTGAGATATTCGCCAAAAAAATTATATATACATATTATATTATTGATAAAACCGCCTTCCATTTTCCTATGTATCATGGGGATTCACCCATTTACTATACATATAAATTTAGGCTAGTTCTTAAAATTTTCCCTCATTTCTTATCGATAGTAGAATAAGATGTGTGTCTACTACTCAAGAACACATTCTTTATTAACCATTGTTAACTGATAGAAACCAAAGGGACAACACAATATCAGCATACACAAAATCCCCTATCGAAATGCAATCATAACTTAACAAAGATGTCTAAAATATGTTCTTCATTAATAAAATTTGTGTTTGGAAATACTGTTTCTCTATATTTAAAAAAGACTATGTTGTACAACACTTCTGTCTATTTATCCAGGAAATTATATCATAGCATATGTCACACAATAGCAATCTACAATAACTAAAGTAAAAAGAAAAAATTGCTCGAGAAAATATATTTAGAAAAGATCTTTGAAAACTATAAGTTTGTCATCATGCAAGTTGTGCAGGCTATGCAAGTAGCCATTATTTCATAATGGTCGATGTTTCAGCCCTAACAGTTATTGTGACAACCACAATGAGCTAATCAATATAGCATCTAATTATGTATTCTAGTGTGTAATATTATAGTGACAACAAAGTAAAAATACTAACACTTGAAAGGATATGTCAAATACTTAAGAAGTTTTTAATTTACATATAAATAGAAAGGTATAAAATCATGTTTAACAACAGAAAGGGATTAATAAATATGGGAGCTACTGTAGTCAAAGCAGTGAGACTTTTGTAAAGGTAATTTAATTTGCAAGGCTAAAAAAGGATGTCTACCTGTAACAGCACAACACCAGCTCCATCCCCAAAAAGAATGCAAGGGACCCGATCTATCCAATCAACATATCTAGAAAGAGCATTTGCTCCAATAACCAAAACGTTTTTAAATCCACCACCTGTCATTGTTCCAAGAATACTAACCATAAGTAAATGAATTATACAAAAAAATTTGGATTTATCAGCAGTCAAAATAGACACAAAAACTCACCCTTTAGGAAGCATCCAGTTGTTATAAGACCTAACACAAAGCTATTACAAGAAGCTATAATGTCGAAATCCAAGGCTTTCATACAACCCACCTCACTTTTCACCTTATATCAAAATTGCATTTTTTTCTAATATAGAATCATGAATATGGATAATTAATGCAAAACGTTACAGAAAAATCTAAAATCTACACGCATTAAACTATATTTGTTAAAATTATACAAATTGACACACAAAAAAAACCATTTGATATGGTTAAGGGGAAAAGAGGTTATTTCCTAAGACATAGGTTGTCACATGCAAAAACATAATCCTAACAATAACATGAAATCCAAAAAAAATGGAGCTTTTGAGAGTCAGAAAACAAAATATTTTATAGAACCTTAGTTGGATCCCATTTAAAAACTAGAACAATTATATATTTCCATAAAATCAACACATGCACAATCATTAATATCAATTATGTTTCATTTGGATATCACGAGGCAATCCACTTTGTGGTGGCTACCGCAGGAAGTTTTCATTCAAACCCAATAGGAACGTAGTTGCAAAAAGATGTTCACATACCAAGATAATTATCGATATAGATGGAATACTTTTTGGTACCATTTTATTATATATGTGAGAAGCAAATGCTACTAACAGAGAACTAGAAATTTTTTAAAAACATAATACACATATGAAAACAAGAACAAGTTTTGAAGACACCAAATCATGCAAGTGATTGAAAAATGTATCCCAATGAAAAAATCTTACAGTGAAGTTCTTTCATTAAGTCTGTGTAAATACATTTCAAATTGGTTTCTACCTTGCATAGGTAACAAATGTAGCCTTAGTCACGAGGCCCAAAACATTGAAGGAAGCTCATTTGTTGAAAATTCAAAACATTAAACCTAACTATTGACTAACGTGTGGTTTACTGATCATGGGACATGTAGGTTAGAGGACCACCAAATTATGTTGAATGATTAAAATAAAATCTGCTTAACTATGCATTTCATATGTTGTGTCGGTTAGTCTAGTTAGTCATGAAAAATATTCTCACTTTCTCGTATTGGTTATGATCTACTTCTAGTTTGCATGTGTTCTAACCTCCATCTAATATCAATTGTTTCAACCATTTGTAATTTTTTGTTTTTATGCAATATGCAAAGAGGTTTTCAATACCTTTGAAGATCAAATAGGACATGTCTAGATCACCATATATAAAATTCTATAAATTTTATAGAATTTTATATATGTTGATATAGATATGCCCTATTTGATTTGCAGAGGTATTGAAAACCTCTTTGGATATGATGGCAAGTGGAAACTCTCAGCTATGAGGGTTTCATTGTCCAAGAAAAAATTCAACTTTAAAAAAGGGAACAACAAAGTCTCCTTAGGAAATGAAAAAACAATTACAAGCTTATTTTCTATACGTCTTATAGGTTATTTCCTTAATGATTTTTTGATCAGATTTTGAATTGCTATGAGACTCAACTCAAACAAATTCATGAATAGGTGTCTAAATGGTAAATACAGGTATGCTCCAAAAGTATAGAGGATATTGACAGTGATGTTGTTATAAAAAAAATCTCTTCAATCAATAAGAAGCAAGCTAATAAAATAAGGAAAATAGGTATGCTTAGCATGTGGAAAATAAGGATGCTTTTCATATATTATGACAAGGCACTATAAACTAATTGCAAGGAACAACATACTAAAATATGATAAAATGATCATCTTTCACTGATAAATTTGCAAACAGGAGGCACAAGTTCATTAAGAAAGCAGAAGGATTTTCACAAGGCAATACAAACTATTTGTGAGAAGAAACAGACTAAACTAAGATAACAATCATATGCTTTAAGTCAGAAATTTGCACAACATGTACAGATTCCTCCGCATGTAGCAAAAGAATTTTGATAAGAGAAATTATATACAAGAACGTCCCTGAAATTTTCCAGCAATGTCTCAGGTATGGCCAGCAAGTTCCTTCATCCCCAATTAAATCTATTGCACAAAGGGACACTTCCTTACTCCCCAAAAAACCAGAAAAGTGGGTATGATATTTTCTTTTTCTTTTTTATTGGGAGGGACATAGGAGTAGCAAAGGATAATGTCAACCATTTTATCATCAACTTGTATTTAACATCTTTAGATCCGTGTTCATCTCAGTGTTGTTGAAATTTGAAAATGGACAATCCAAACTAGAAGCAACTAGTTTTAGTACTGCTTTGAGCATTTCCAATTGGAACCCACCCATGAAACTAGACTTGATCACTTTTTCCCAAAACTTCAAGTTTAGGAAAATACCGGTCAAACTAGACAGTTTGACCAATTTTGTACCATTGCAACCCCAACCCCAGAAAAAGGAAAAAATAAACCTACAAAAAAATCCTAAAACTGCCATAAACCTCATTTCCCATCTATTTAATCATTCCCCTACATTTGCTTCACAAACTTCTCATTGATCATTTAAGCAGCAAAGAGCATTGATTCAACAATATTCTTGTGCTGATTCATAGTGCTTCTCAATCAGATTCAGAGAGTTTCATCCAATGATTTGGAGCACTCAAGATTTGATTGGGGAGTTTCTTGGATCTATTACTAAACCTTATTTGGATTAAGACCTGGTGTATTGATTTGAATATTTTATTGGGGCGCTTCTTGTGTTTTTGGTAATGTTGTAAACATCATGTCAGCAAAAATATCACCAAGAATCAGGGTAAGAAAATATTCACAACATCAGGAAAATATCGCAAAATATAGGCACATTTAGAAAATACAAAATTATTCAAAGACACAAATAATTGACATTATGCCCCTCCATCGATGAGCAGGGAAAATAATTTCATGCATCTCATGATAATATTGAGATGTTTACAATATTCTCATGCTATTTTCGAGAATGAAAACACTGCACAGTTTATCAGAAATAATATCATTCTGGGGTAAAATTTGTGACATTGCAATAATACTAGGACCATGATAATCACAATGTTTGCAACACTGGTTTTTGGAGCGACTCTTTTGCCAATTCCATATGTTGATTCAATCTATTCCTGAAATTGATTTAGATCTTCTCCTGGAATTGATTCAGAGTGAAGACTTGGAACTTGTAAAGGTATTTACAAATATTATTAAAACCATATTTCTCTTAAGAGAGTTTGTTAAACAAATCTAGAAATTAAATGTAAGGCTTTATTTTCAAATTATCTTTGTGGTAGAAAAAATGCCATGGCTACCAAACATAAAAAGGATCCTACATGGAACCATTTCCAAATAGTTGGCGATGAAATAGTATGCAACTATTGTCCCATGGAAATTGGTGGGGCGGTGGTTATACATAGACTAAGAGTCAAAACAACACCTAGAAAATATACTAGGAAAAATTCAATATTTATCTAAAAACTCAACCAAATTATAATCTAACATGCAAGCTTATATTGAAACATATAACATGAGGAAAAATATATGGAAGAAGAAATAGGAAGAAATGGAAGTGAATGTGACAATGAAAACCATAGTTCTGAAGACTCCACTACTCATCTTGCTAGGGATACCTTTAGAATTCCAATCCATCCAAAGCATGAGGGTGATTATGGCACAAAGAAGACAATCCTAATAGGCAAAGAGTTGACTCAATATTTGTATTCAACAAGTAACAACACCCTTAGTTCTTAGCCCACCGTTGATAACAAATGGAGGAAGTTTCTTGGGAATGCATGGCTAGATGGTGACATGATGCAAAGATAAATTAAAATCTAAGTTTACCAGGATACAGATAGGGATCTGGACACAGATTTGCCAAATTTTTTAAAAGCAAGGGTCGAGATATAGTATGAAAATTCCAAGTACAAAAATATTTTGTAATATATATAAAGAGAGACAATTAAAAGAAAAACAATCAATATTCAAAACCATTCAAGAATGAGAACAACAAAACTACAAGTTTATAACCAAAACCAAAAAAGAAAATTCTAATGCATGTTACTATTAGCCATCCATGTATTATAACTGATAATTTGATAAGTCATAACCACCATTAACTATTGATAATTTTGAAGACCATCTCGGCATGAGAACATCACAATTCATAACAATATTTTTGTAAGCGGCATCCGAATGTCCATATCAATAGTGAATAAAGGGGTGTCTTGAAGACTATGGCAAGACTAAATAACAGTGTTAGTGAAGTGACCAACATCGTAGCACATAAGGGTAGAAAAAACATTGAGAACAAACCTTGAACATGATGATATATCGAACCTTCTCAAACCTTGACATTGTGCAAAACATTAAGTAAAATGATTGGCCTCTAGTTTCTCACCATATACCTTTCTATTCCTTTAATAACAAGCTTGATCAAATTTTCATTTACCTGCCCCCCATGTGCCTATTTCCAAGGACTTTCAACACCCCCCAAGGAAACACTTTCATGAATTCAAGACACATTTCTAGCCATTGAAATAGTAATTATAACAAAACAACCCAACATCAAAGTGATTCCATACAACAAAAACTAACATTAACAAGTTAATGAAAAAATGCACGTAGAACTCCACATTTAACTTCAATGTCACTACAGTTCATTTTTAGGTTATGTAGATTCTTCTCTTTTAATCGATGCAACAAAGGTAATGAGTTTAAATTTTAAAGGCATACCCTTATATCAAATTATACACAAAAAATGTCACAACAAAGCCCAAATGTTGCCTACAAACATCATCTCAAAACAAAAAACACAACAATACGAGGAGTTTGATATCAGCAAAATTGTGAATTGTATAATTTGAAAATCCAACTCCTATAAATTGAGATTAGCCTGGACAAATGCAATTTCTCATCAAGCCAATCAATACATGATAAAGAAAAATTGTTTGCCACTCAATGAAATGCATCTAAATTCCATGTTAACTGCTTAACATCAATAAAATATGATACCATCATGATATATATTATATAACTAATAAATTCCCGTAAAAGTGCTAATGATATAGCATAATATCTCCAGTCCAAGTAGCTCCCATATTATGGAAAACATTAACTCAAACATTTAATTTTTTGGAAAAACCTGTGAACAGTTTTGAAACCAACGTTTCAGACTAGCTTAGTGAGTCCATCATCAGGGCAATGGGACTTGTATTTTGAGAAGGGAGAGCGCGAAATTATGGAGCTTATAAATAGTTAATTGAAATTTTTTTGATGACTTCTTTTTATTGTCAGCTTATTTATTTATATGAGTTATTTATTTATTTATTTTTATTTTTTATTTTTTTAATTAATTAATTTATTATTATTATTATTATTATTATTATTATTATTATTATTTTATAATTAATTAATTAATTAATTAATTATTATTATTATTATTATTATTATTAATTTATTAATTTATTATTATTAACTTTTTTTTATTATTATTTTTTTTTATATAAATTAAGATATATATATATATCTATATATCTATATATATATCTATATATATATATATATATATATATATATATATATATATATATATATATATATATATATATATATATATATATATATATATATATATATATATATATATATTAAACAATTTAAACCAAGCAGAAACATGGGAAAACAAAAAAATATGGAGTACAAATACATTAAAGTGTCATAGCAAAGTTAACGATAATTATTCAGCTATAGATCGAATAAATATCATATGATACTTACTTAGGGAGCACCACCAAAAACATCATTTGGAGTAGACGTACACATGAAAACCAAGTCAACATCCTTTGGCTTGACTTTCACCATTTCAAGGGATCTTCTAGATGACTCTATAGCTAAACCAATTAGTGCTTCATCACTTGCAAAACAAAGTGAGCTTAATGACATTTTATTCCATATAAGTGAGGAGGTTTTGGTAGGCCTTTTTTTAGTATCCACAAAAAAATATCAATTCTACACTTTCATTCATCTATTCCTTCCTTTGAGTACAATTATTCAATCCCGATTCTTACACAATAAGCCTTATTTCCTTCCATATGCAAGAGTTCCTAATTAAGTGTTCCTTGTAATGATGCTCCCAAATTCATCATTAAATATAAGATCTAGTACTACTCGGAGTCTCAATATGTACGACAAATATGTTTTCAACTTATAGAACTTTAAATGGTCATTCTAGTTAAAATACCTTCAACAACTTTGTAGTCTTTATTGTTTCTAAGGCCTTTGGGATTGCACATACAATACCAAGCCTTGTTGGCTAGGGATAAGATTTCTTAACAACCTGTTAGTGCTACCTCCAATCATGTTCCCAACATCAACATCAAATTTGAGGTGCCTCGTTTGCTTAATCCACAAAAAATGAAATGATTCGATTTCCTAGTGACAATGTGTTTGTAACAACACTTTCCCAATAACTATAAAACCTGAATATATAATTTTGGTAGCTTCCTCACATAGAACTTGTTAGCAATTTGGAATTCCAACATCTCTAGCCACTTTCTTAATCTAACAAATAGGATTTTCTAGCAAGCAACCGCAAAAATATATATTTACATAAACTATTTGGAGGCTTTCTAGCATTAGCTGCAAAAGTAATCAACAAATGTTTTTTACAATAGCTCTAGTCATCATCAAATAATTAAATGACACTTGGAGTGTTACCATAGTGATCCATAGAA
The DNA here is from genome assembly GCA_031772625.1 of Pinus tabuliformis. NCBI lineage: Eukaryota > Viridiplantae > Streptophyta > Pinopsida > Pinales > Pinaceae > Pinus > Pinus tabuliformis. The sequence continues at coordinate 165,523,382 of CM062806.1, read as the reverse complement.
CTAGAATTTGGTTGTGTTGTAACTAGAAGGAGTGAAGGTAGCACTTAAAATTTTGGGGCACACGAAGTTGCTTCTGTTATAAAAAAAAGATGATTATATGCATTATTTCCATAATTAGATGATCCTCCAACATCACCATTATTTTCAAACAAAACACCTTCCCATTTGGCTTGTTACATGTCAATGCTAATGAAATTTTCTACAAGACTACTGCAACTAGTTTGTTTCAAATTAAAAGATGAAAGATGGGGCATGCATAGTGTTTTTATAGGCATGTCACCAATGGGAATGGGAATGGAGAGTGTAAATTTCCCGCTGCAATATTAGTAGCACCTTTTGTGCCTACTTTCATGACACCACTGGCACTAACCGTAGTCGAGTTTGCACACTAAGCATTTTCCAAAGAAAATTGATGAGCCCCATAAATGGGTAATTATATGGGCTCATTTTGCCTCTTAACTCAACTTAATCCACCATTCTCATTAGTTTATTGCATGTTTTTTATTATATTTATGCTAATAGAGTTAATTGTGTTAGTTATTATGTCATGAAGTCTAATGTGTGCTTTATGCAGATTTTTGATCAATTTTGGGACAAAGTCAAAGGATTAATGAGCATTTGGCAGCCAATAGTCGAGGAAAACAAGGGAGATGATTTGTAGGAGGGTGTCCCCCTCATTTATGACTCCCTACCTTGAATCCTTATTCAAAAAACTCGGAGCACAAGCAGCCACATTGATGCATCAAAGGGGCAGCCAAGCAAGTGAAGAAGAACTGTTATCTATCTCTAGACTTGGGAACCGAACCTCCCTGATTTTAGGAGAGTTGTTGGAGGCTCTAGTTATATAAATAGGAGGGCTTAGGTGCTCAATTTTTTTAGTTGGATGTTAGTCAAAATTTCGTACTTTTGTTGTAGCTCTTGCTCAGCTCATTTCGAGCTTACTTTTGTGAACAATTTTATGTAATGTGACTATTATTTTGATAATGGAGATGAAATATTTTCTGAGCCAGCACTGAGTTCTTCCAAGGGGCTGAAGCTCTTGGGTTAGGGCCCAACCCAAGCTGCCCAAAACCTCTTGTTTTTTACTTATATGTTTTGTTGCAGTTCATGAATTAGTTGCATTCGGATAGATTTCTTGCTTAGTAAAATAGGTTGCTTTTTGGTGATTTACAAAAGTTGCTTCCATTTTCGTCGCTAAAGTAGGTTAAATAGTGGTAAGGGAAAGACACAAAAAGTCCATCAACAGATCCTTGACCTCCTTTCCTCCCTTTGGGACCATGAACTGAGGTCAAGGTCTACTTGCTGCCATAAAAACACAATTTTGCTTCTTCCATGCAATTTCTAGTGTTACAATTTGATTTAGAAGTTAATGCTTTGCTTCAGATCCATTTTTCCATGCTCATTTCTATTTCTGCAATAAATCTCTTTCCATGCTTTCCTTCCCATATAGCACTGTTCAGCATTTTATTTTCCTAGATCAGAATTTAGGTCAACATGAGATATAGTTTTTTTTTTGGTACATCTAGTTCTTTTATTGCTTAGTTTCAGTGTTTGGTTTGCAGCTCTCTTGCAATACATATCTGCTCATAATAAATCAATAAGTCAGCCTACACCATCTCTTTTGCTACACGTTTCACAGGTAATTCACAGCCCTTCACAAATCTGCCCTAATTTCTGCACTTTTCTCATAAACTTTCCTCTCGTCTCTTGAAAAAATCCAACCATCATTTTCTTTCCTAAACCTCCTTGGTGAACTTCAAACACCTTAACACGTCCCTCTGGTTATCAGCTCCCCTTTTCCACCATTTTTACACCTTTAAAACCTCTAAAACAGCCCTCAGCATCCTCCTGTAGATCCCCTGTAGTCTCCTATAGAAATTCCTATACGTGGCTTTTTGAATTCCAACTGTAGGGAAAGCCTCCAGAAGGTTACCAGAAGCCTCCCAAGACCCCTCCACACCTTCCTACACCTATAAAAATTCCAAAGTCACCCTCCACGTCCATAAAGAAATAAATTACATGCATAACAATTTCACATAAAAAACACAAAAATCCAAAAAGATGTTTTCTTTCTTATTTCCTTTTAGAAACAACGTGAATAGGTGTATTTTACTTCCTCAGTAGGTAATGGCACTCCTTTCCTAGATTTTCACCTCCCTTCTTGCAAAAGTAGGGTTATTCGGTAAATTAGGGTTTGCTAGGTTTTGCTTTACATTCCAGTCTTCTTTCTCTTTCTGCGAGTAGACTAGCCTCTGTAGAGCAAGATTTCCCTTCTTTCATCACATTTAAAGCTTATTCTGGAATCCATAGAAGTTTGCTTGAGCTCCTAGTGATCTTGCGCCAGCTGACCAATTGACAGCCTGCAGTAAGAACTAGTACTTGTTCATACAACACCATCGCTTCCAAGTTTGTTACAAACTATCGAGTTGATAAAAGTAAAGTAGGAAGCCCTAGGAGTTGCAACATTATTGCTGAAATACTGGTGCTCACCACTTTTTGGCGCCGTTGTTGGGGAAGCGTCAGAGTATTTTGTGATTACTACTTTTCTTCTATTTTCTACTACAACATTCTACTAAGTAGTTCATTTCAAAAAAAGTAGAGTAGTTATTTCTTTCAATTTCTACATTTCCTTGCTTTCATTTCAATTCTGCAATTTCCATTTCAGCAAAAGTAGATTAGTCATTTCCTTACTTTCATTTAAATTCTGCGATTTCCATTTCAGCAAAAGTAGATTAACCATTTCCTTGCTTTCATTTCAATTCAAAAATTTCCATTTCAAAAAAAGTAGATAATCATTTCCTTTCTTTCATTTCAATTCTGAAATTTCATTTTAGTAGTTGCAATTTATTTGTTCAATCAATTTCAGTTTTGCAGGTACAAGTAGAAGAAACAAAATCACAAAAAAATATTTCCTTTCATGCCTTGTAGGAATAGAGATAATTTGGGAAAATTCTTACCCAACACCCCCACCACATCACAAAGCCGCCCTTCTCTCTTCTTCGGTGGCAGTGATCCAGAAGAACCTTTAGGTGAACAACCAGTGATATTTGAAGAACCTATATGATAAGAAGAAGAAGAAGAAAACATCCCTCGTGAGACAATGGCTAAAAATAGAAATGCTAGGGGAAATGGAGAAAGAGTAGAGGGTACCTTCCCCATTTGAGAGACCAATGGGGACACTAAAATGAAGAACATAAGCCCTTCAGGCCCACCTCACTTCCATGGATTGACTATAGAAGATCCTGACACCTTCCTATTTGAGTTTTTTGTTATTTGTCGAAACTATGACTATGCAAAAGATAAGCAGAAGTTGAAACTGTTTCCCTCTACCCTCAAGGATGCAACATTGTGTTGGTTCATGGGGTTACCTGGAAACAACATCACAACTTGGGCTTAGATGCAACAAGTCTTTAATAACAAATATCAGGACTACTGTAGGTCAAAAGATACGAAGGAAGAAATCTTCCGAATGACCATGGGCAGTGATGAATCCTTGGAATATTATGAAGAGATGTTCCAGCTCAGTTATAAAAGGGCCAAGTTCACACTTGACCCTGAATCTCTAAAGTTGGTCCTACTCAGGGGAATTCCAGAAGACCTTGTAGACACCCTCCATTTACTGGCTAGGGGAGACATCTACCAACTACCTTATGAAGACATAAAGACTGTTTTTAGAAATCATTCTACGGTAGCTAGAAAGAGAGGTAGGGAGAGTCAACCCATAGCCAATACCTCCTCATCCAGTTCATCCCTCAAAGGTGAACTTGGAAACATGTTGGAAGACTTCAAGAGTGATATGTTGCAGACTCTTGCCATGCAAAAGAGGAAGCAAATAGGGCTTTGGCCATTTTTTTCCTAGGTGCACCAGAAGGCATTCTAGGAACAAATGTCCATTGAACTCTATAGAGGTTTGTTCAGTCTGTGAATAAGATCATTCTATAGATAAGTGCCCTTCCTTTCTCGAACTTAATGTTGTATACCAAGGGGCCGAGGGAGCCACTAAACCACTCTATTTCATGAACCAAAGGAGACCACATGGACCGAGACCTTACTAGTAGGGAATGCAAGGGAATTCCTAGGCATACTACAACCCCAATCAAGCCACTTCCAAACCTTCTTGGGGTCGCCCCTGCTCACCCTTCTTGGTCCACACCTCCTCCTTGGTCATATCCATCTCAATATCATGCTCAACCAGCCACCCATTCATTTCACTCCTATGCTAAGCCACAGCCTCAGTGGAATGCATCTCATCAGGGGTGGAGGCCCCAATAGAACTCTCCTCTCGCTCTTTTGCCTCCACCACCTGCTCAATCGCAACCATTTCCTCCTGCACCACCAAGGCAACCTCAAATGCCTGCTCAACTGAACCTGATCCCAAACAATAGACAATCTTAGCAAGTATATAGTGGGGAATCATCATGCCCAACCTATGCTATGGAGATTTTGGAGATTAACCTGCAATCTGGGAAGGTTCTCCTAGACAGCGAGCCTCCCCCTAAGGAGGATGAGGAAGATAAAGAGGAAAGTGAAACGAAAGCAAATTCACCCTTTCCTGAGAGATTATCCGGAACAACACAACCTACCCGAGAAGAAATTGAACTTCTGGGAGAACTAAAACAATTATGTGTAAAGATACCACTTCTCCAAGCCATAAAGGATGTTCCTATATAAAACAAGATGATCAAAGAGAAGTGCTTCAGGCATCCAAGTAGGTGCAAGAGAGATGCCCCAACCATCAATGTCATAGGACAACTGTCCGACCTAATGTTGGGGCAGGTAATTTGTCTAAAGCATCTAGACCCTGGAAGCCCAATAGTGGATGTCCACATTAATGCCACCATGATCCCACATACCTTGATTGATCTAAGGGTTGCCATTAATGTGATGACAAAGGACACTATGCTCAAGCTCAACCTCCAGGGCTCCCTGAGAAAGACTACAACAGTATTGCAGTTAGCAGATTGCTCCACCATGACCCCTAGAGGGATTATGGAAGATGTGATGGTCTCCATTGATTCTTGGGAGTACCCTGATGATTTCCTAGTTCTCTAGTCGAAGGCAAAGCTCACTGAGTATCCTCTCATCTTGGGAAGACCTTGGTTGGATACTGCAGATGCCTACATCAATGGTTGAGCGGGGAACATGACAATCAAGAACAGGCATATGTCCAAGCAGCTAATCCTATACCCTCCTACCCATCCTTCGCTAGAACATGATCTACCTCTCTAGTTGGAGGAGGAGGATGAGGATGAAGTCTATTCTGCACCACTGTGTGCAGTAGAAATTGCCATAGGGGGACTGCAAACCGAGGATGATATCATTGAAAACTTAATTCAGAATCCACACCCCAGTAGTTTTCCATTGGAAGAGCTAGTGAAAGAAACCTCAGACAATCCTTTAGCTGATCTCTGTATGGCCGACATGACCTCTCTCCATATAAAGGCTATAGAGTTCAGCCCTGAAAGAACCTTGAAAATCAACTCATCCTTATCCACCTCCCAGGAGAAGGAACTATGTAGCTTATTGAGAAAAAATTTAGATGCCTTTGCCTAGAGCTATAAGGAGATGAAAAGAGTGCACTCTTCATTTTGTACTCATCACATTTACATTAAGGAAGATTGCAAACTAGTCAGGCAGCCTCAAAGGAGGATGAATCCAGCCCTTAAAGACATTGTCAAGGAAGAATTGCAAAAGTTACTGGATGTAGGATTCATCTACCCCATCTTCAACAGTGAATGGGTCTCTCCTTTGGTGTTGGTGCCAAAGAAAAATGGTAAGTGGAGAATCTGTGTTGATTATCGGGAACTGAACAACGCCACCAAAAAGGACCATTTTCCTTTGCCTTTCATAGATCAAGTGTTAGAAGGTCTGACGGGGAAAAAGTTTTTCTCCTTCCTAGATGGGTTCAGTAGGTATAATTAGATCCAAATCAGCCCAGAAGATCAAGATAAGACCACTTTCACTTGTCCTTGGGGTACCTTTGCATATCGAGTCCTTCATTTTGGTTTGTGCAATGCTCCTGCCACTTTCCAGAGAGCAGTACTGAGTATATTTTCTGAACTGGTCCATGGTGCAGTGGAAATATATATGGATGATTTTACCCCTTATGGTTCTAACTTTCAGGAAGCTTTATCTAACCTGGGAAAAGTTTTGGACAAGTGTATTGAAATGAACCTATCCCTCAGTCCAGAAAAATGTGAATTCTTGATGACTGAAGGGACTGTGCTAGGTCATGAAATATCTCAACAAGGATTGTAGGTGGACCCCAACAAAATAGCCATAATCCAGAGGGTCCCACCTCCTCAAAATGTGAGAGATGTCCGAAGTTTCTTAGGTTTAGTAGGATATTACAGAAGATTCATTAAATATTTCAGTAAGCTAGCCTCTCCATTGTTTGGTATTTTCGGAAAAGATGTCGAGTTCATATGGACTAACAACTGTCAAGAAGCCCTAGATACCTTGAAAATTAAAGTTGTGACTGCCCCAATTTTGAGAGGCCCAAATTGGGCCCTACCTTTCCACATTCACACAGATGCCTCAAACAAAGCAATAGGAGCAACCTTAGGGAAAGTTGATGAAAAGTTTCCTTATGCCATATACTTTATAAGTAAAAATTTGTCAAAGGCAGAGTTAAACTACACGTTAACCGAGAAAGAACTCCTAACTGTAGCACATTTTTTAAATAAATTCAGATAATACATCACAGTTTGTCAAACTTGTGTACACACTGATCATGCTGCAATTAGGTATCTAGTGAACAAACTAGATGTAAATGCTCGCATTATTAGGTGGTTTCTTTTATTGCATCAGTTTGACTTAACCACTGTTGATAAGCCTAGTAAGGAAAATGTTGTTGCTGAATTTTTGTCTAGAGTAAATTTTTCTGCAGGTGAGGAAGGAATGGTGGAGGATAAAATGCCAGATGAGCATCTATTTTCTATCTCAGTACTCTCCCCATGGTTTGCTGATATAGCAAATTACTTGGTTTCAGCACAATTCCCACCACACCTGTCCTCAAAATAGGAGCAAGATCATGAGAAAAAGCGCCCCTTTCACTTGGATTAGGGGCAATCTCTTCAAACTTGGCCTAGATTAGATTTTGAGAAGATGTGTCAGGGAGGAGGAAGTTTTTGACATTCTCCTGACCTATCATGACAGGCCTTGTGGAGGCCATTTTGCAGCAAAGAGGACTGCCTTCAAAATTCTCCAAGTAGGTTACTATTGGCCCACTCTTCATCAAGATGTGAAGATATATATTAGCCATTGCGATTAGTGCCGAAGGATGGGGAAACCTACTCCAAAGGATGAGATTCCCATGTAGCCTCAAGTGACTTTTGAGCCATTTGAGAAGTGGGGCATGGACTTTGTGGGTCCTATCAACCCTCCTTCAAAACAAAAACAATACATATTTGCGTGCACCGATTATCTGACAAAATGGGAAGATACAAAGGCAATCAAGGCAGAAACAAAAGAAAAGGTAGTTGAGTTTTTGAGAGAGAACATATTCTATAAGTTCGGGTATCCAAGAGAACTAGCTACAGATCAAGGCAGTCAATTCACCTCCAATCTAATTGAAGACCTGCTCACACATCATAAAATCAAGCACAGGACTTCCACCCCTTACCATCCACAAGCCAATGGACAGGTGAAAGTCACCAACAGAGCTTTAGAGGGAATTTTGACTAAGGTAGTGAGCAGCAGTAGCAAAGAATGGGTAGATCGATTGGTTGAGGCCACCTGGGCCTACAACACCACATGGAAGACCACTAGTGGATTTACACCCTATGAACTGGTCTATGGGAAGAAGGCTTTACTGTCAATAAAGTTTGAATACAATACACTAAGGATGGCAGCACAGCTGGACCTAGATCTCAGCCATGCACAAAGCAAAAGGCTACTCCAACTTAATGGATTGGATGAATAGAGATTGCAGGCCCTTCTCCACACAGAAGTAATCCAACTTCAGAGGAAGATATTCATGAAAAAAACATCAAGGAGAAGCAATTCCAAGAAGGAGATTGGGTGCTACTGTATGACTCAAGGTATAAATATTTCAAGGGCAAGCTGAGGACAAGATGGTTGGGACCCTACACTGTAGAAAAATGCAATGGCAATGGTTCAGTTTTGATTAGAACCATTGATGAGGAAGCCATCCCCATGCTTGTCAATGGTCATAGATTCAAAATTTACAAGAATCCCCTCTCCAAGCAAGAATTCATTAAAGATCTGAATAAGATAGTTTTGGTAGTGGAGCAGGTCTCAGCCTCCACTCCACCCACTCACTAAGGAAAAAAGAAAAATAAAAAGGACTCAAGTGAAAACCTCTATGAGGCGCTTGAGTCCCATCATTGGGTTGAAAGCCTCTTTGGAGGTAGCCTAGTGATGAAGAAAACAAGAAAAAGAGAGAGAACAAGATCCCTGGGTGAAAATCTCCATTGGAGGTGCCTAGCACAGGCAAGTAGGGTGAAAACCTCCTGGAGGCGCCCTGATTGTCTTAAAAAGAAAAAACAGAGAAAAAAGAGAAAAGAAAATTAACTTTTCAAATGCATTGTAGGTTATAGATGGACCCCAGGACACAAGGGGGCATGCTACTAATCCTATTACACATCCTCTATACTCTTCTCCATCATTTCTGAATTTTTTTCCACCTCTCTGTGTTTTGTTCTGAAGACTATGCATCCTACAGGAAGCCCTGTGTGTTCTACAGGAGGCTCTTGTAGAAATCACAGAGAGCTCGAAATGAAGCTAAAAAAATGATTGAAGAGCTGGGAATTTTCACAGAGAGCCTGTAGACCATCCTATAGCCATCCACCATCCTAACCCTCCATCCCACACCTGCACCACCTCATTTCCAATTATTTCTTTCCTTCCTGCAAATAAAACACAGAAACCTGTTTTAAAAAAAAAAACCGAGGAAAAAAAAACAACACCCCTACAACTCACCTACAGCCTACCAGATACTTCTCCATTGCCATCAGATTCTTCAAGTAGCCTCCTCACAGCCCCCTACATAAGCCTCAGCTAAAAATTTTAGAGGGAGAAGCAGCTACAGGAGCTCCTGTAGCAGCTGATCCCCTTAAAAATCAAGCTCCAGCAACAGAATAGGTGCAGCCACAGGTATGCAGAAGATTTCCAAAGTAATATCTAGATAGAGAGCACCTGTAAAAAGCGTTTGAGCCACATATCAAGAAGCCACAAGAATATGGTAGCAGGAATATAGGTGTGCAGCACCAAAGTCTGAGCATTCAGTAGCAACAAAGCTCAACAACATTGTAGCATGAAATTTCGACTTGCAGGTAAGTGTCTAAACCTGTTATTCTATTGCATCTGTATAATTCAAAACTACATAAACGAATGGAATGGTTGAAGATTAAACCCAAAAGGTGGCCAGTTAACTAGCCACCCTCGTCCAGTTCAACCATGCTCATCGGGAGATCACACTGCACGTGTGTCTAGTCAACTCATGGAAAATCCAAAAAGAAAAGTAATGGCAGATGTTGAACTCCAACGCAAATGATGGGAAGTGATTGCGGGCAGAAAGCGTTAATTCTCATGATGACACTGTAGTGGGGACCAACAGTCTGAATAATGGTAACGTACCCTTTCTGCCACCTCACCTCGTTTCCGGAAACCTCCCCAGTAAGCATAAGTATGCTCTCCCGAGCTTATTCACCACCTTTGTTTTCATTTTTTTCATCGTGCCCTCAACTGCAGCGAGCTCCTTACCACCTCCAGAGCCTCGAAACCATTGCTCTATGTCATTTTCAGAACTCCTCCACTTATCAGGTTCTATAGGAACATTATCAGGATCTACAAGAGCAGTAACAAGTCCTATAGGAGCCCTTTCTATAGGAGGGCCAGTGAGCAGTCTTGTAGAAGAAAAAACGATATTTTCATTCAAATTCAGGCTCGAAGAGGTAGGCTCGATGCAACCCCACTTTGCATTTTCATATATACAAGGGTTGATGTGATTGTAAGAAAGAATTAAGCCTCAAAAGGAAGAGGAATTGCATTCAAAAGTTATGCCTGCTTCTTAAGAAAAAACACAGTTTTTATCTGTTCTCTGTTTCTGAAGTATTGTCTCCTTCTCCACCCTGGTACTCACATATACAAGGAGTTATGCGATTTTAGGAAGAATTAAGCTTGAAAGAAAGAGAAATTACATAAAAAATATACCTATTTCTTAAAGAAAAACATAGTTTTTCCCTTTGTTTCTTGGTTTTTGAAAGTTGTTGTCTCCTTCTCCACCTGAGGCATTCAAAAGTTCCTAAACATAATGACAGAGGCATTTATGCGGAAGGAACCTCTAAACTTAGCCAGGCTACATGAACACCCCGAGGTAGTAGCCCTTTTTACCAGATCTAATTGGATGCCATTCTTTGAAAAACTTCATGGGTATGATGAAGAAGTAAGGCAGGAGTTTTCCCTATCCTTGATACCTCACTCAAAAACCCATGCCACTATTAGTTTCGGGGGTCTCACCATGGAAATCACCCTAGAGTTCATCAGTAGGGTTACCAGTTTCCCACTTGGACTACCCTGGATCAAGGAGGAAAAACCACTGGGTCAATTTGCCAATAAAACCTTCTTCTAGGCAAATGAGCATCCTGTAGAGGACAAAAATGGCATCAGGAGAACAAGCATACCTTACCCTTAGGATGAGGTCAGTCATCAGATTACCAAATACATCTGTTGTGAAGGAAGGTACAAAATATTTTATGGGTACCATTTCAGACTTTTACATGAGTTAAGATATGGCATGGATCTTCCTGCACCCCAAAAACCCAGTATTCCCTATTTTCTCCTCCAGTCCCTAATAGATTTCAGCATTAAATTGAAGGCAGAAGGTCCAGATCAATTGGCTCACCATGACTAGTTAAACTGCTCATGGAAGAAACCCTCCACACCTTCACAATCCCCATAGCCTAGGAAATTTTCAGAAATATGACAAGAGAGGATGATATAAAAACCCTCACATATGACCTCAGTCCTTTTGAAAGTGAGGGGGAAGACCAAAAATGGGAAGATGAGGAGGAAAGCAAAGCAGAGAAAAAGGAATTTGAAATAGGGAATGAAAAGACCAAAACAAAGAAGGAAAAACTCGAAACAGAGAAGGAAGAGACTGAAGCAGAGGAGAAAAAGACCAAAGCAAAGAAGAAGGAACCTAGGAAAGAAGAGAAAAAGACTAAATCAGAGAAGAAGAAGACTAAAGTGGAGAAGGTAGAAACTAAACAAGATGAGAAGGAAATCCAAACAGAGCTAGAGGAGACAAAACTAGCAGAGGTAGAAAAGACAAAAGAAGAAGAAAAAGGGGCAAAGAAGATAGAAGTGTCTCCTGAGACACTAGAAAGGGAAGCAACAGTTGTTCTTGCTACACTCAGCACCCCAGTTAAGCCCAAACAAAAGAGAAAAAGGCAACCATCAATGTATTTCAGGGCTCAAAAAAGTACAAGAATAAAAACAGGGAAGCCACAGCCACCCTCAAAAGAGCCTATCATCATTGAAGATTCCCCTACTATCAAAGGGGAAGAATCACCTTCCAAAACCCCCATCACTTATGAAAGAGGCAACCCTAGATCTTCGACTCGGAAGGAGAGAATAAAACTACTGGACTCAAAAACATTCCTACAGGAGGCACAGATTGCTCTACAGCAGACTGAGAAACTTGAGAAAAGATCAGAAGAGTAGACCAAAGGGAAGGATGAGGCAGCAGAGATACCAGAACCTGACCCCCAGCCTAGTTTAGGCTCCTATTACAACCTTCTTGAAGGAGGAAAAATTATTCCACAGAAATTCGCAGTCCCACTTTTCTTTGAACTGGAAAATGAAAGGGTAAGGAGCCATATATGGATGTAGATCACCAAGTCCAATGGGGTGGAGGACATTGGACACATGGAGAACAAGTTGAGAGATATGGGTAAGGAATGATCACTATAAGACATACAGAAGCAATCAGAAGATCTCACTTGGAAGCAAAAAATGAAATGTTAAGGAAACCTACAAGAAAGGGAACCATAACTAGCATGCATGGCCAGCTGGGCTATGGAGGCACTATAGTGCAGAAAACCAGCCAAATCATATGGAGTATACCACAAAGACCAGTGGCTACGGTTCCAGATCAAGACTCTGGCACAGAGAGGCACCACACCTTTTCAGGATTATATACGGTTCATGGATCTATGTGATCACAGTTCAGCAGAGGACAAGGCAAATTTGGCAGAGTTTTATTTGCATAACATGGCCCTCACTGATATGAACCTAAGGGACCCCAATCCTAGGTTGGGGGACTTGTAGTTGATGGCCATGGAATCTTGGATGAGTCATGAGAAGAAAAGAGCCACAAAGATCAAGAATTTGATGGCAAAAGAACAAAATGAGCCCCTGTTGATTAGAGCAAAGCCATCAGACCCTATGGCTCTCATTAGCACATACCAGCAACTTGCAGCTAATCCTGAAAGTTCCCCTAAGTACATCAATGATCAGGCCTAGGCTATTGCACATTTTGAGGACATGGAGAGATAGATTGGAGATGATTGCATTCATGCCTGCATTAGAAGGTGGAACACACTGCCACATAGATTGCAGATCAGGGAGTATCACTCCCCAGCCAAGATGAAGGAAGAATTGAGGAGAGTGTCACTGTACAAGCACTCTATGTAGAGTTTGAGGGCCAATTGGATTGGCCTCAAACTAAGTCCCCCATTGCTGCTAGGACTACTAGAGGGAACAAAGGAGGAAGAAGAAAGACAACAATGAGAAGAGGTGGAAAGAAAGATTAGATTCCATGATAAGGAAGAGGATCTCAAATCAGAAGCATGGAATGTCAGGGAGGCCATCAGGGCCATCAAGGATGAGGAGATAGACTAGTTGCTCAGATGATGAGCAACACATTCAGTAGGAGGTGATTATGAGCCCCATAAATGGGTAATTTTATGGGCTCATTTTGCCTCTTAACTCAGTTTAATCCACCATTCTCATTAGTTTATTGCATGTTTTTTATTATATTTATGCTAATAGAGTGAATTGGGCTAGTCATTATGCCATGAAGTCTAATGTGTGCTTTATGCAGATTTTTGGTCAATTTTGGGACAAAGTCAAAGGATTAATGAGCATTTGGCAGCCAATAGTCGAGGAAAACAAGGGAGAGGATTTGTAGGAGGGTTTCCCCCTCATTTATGACTCCCTACCTCAAATCCTCCTTCAGAAAACTCGGAGCACAAGCAGCCACATTGATGCATCAAAGGGGTAGCCGAGCAAGTGAAGAAGAACTATTGTCTATCTCTAGTCTTGGGAACCAAGCCTCCTTGATTTTAGGAGAGCTATTGGAGGCTTCAATTGTATAAATAGGAGGGCTTAGGTGCTCAATTTTATTAGTTCGATGTTAGTCAAATTTTCGCACTTTTGTTGCAGCTCTTGCTCAACTCATTTCGAGCTTACTTTTGTGAACAATTTTATGTAATGTGACTATTATTTTGATAATGGAGATGAAATATTTTCTGAGCCAACACTAAGTTCTTCTAGGGGGTTGAAGCTCTTGGGTTAGGGCCCAACCCAAGCTACCTACCACCTCTTGTTTTGTACTTATATGTTTTGTTGCAGTTCATGAATTAGTTGTTGTTGGATAGATTTCTTCCGTAGTAAAATAGGTTGTTTTTTGGCGATTCAAAAAAGTTGTTTCCATTTTAGTTGCTAATGTAGGTTAAATAGTGGTAAGGGAAAGGTACCAAAAGGCCATCAACAGATCCATGACCTCCTTTCCTCCCTTTGGGACCATGAACTGAGGTCAAGGTCTACTTGCTACCATAAAAACACAGTTTTGCTTCTTCCATGTAATTTCCAGTGTTACAATTTGATTTAGAGGTTAATGCTTTGCTTCAGATCCATTTTTCCATACTCATTTCTGTTTTTGCAATAAATCTCTTTCCATTATTTCCTTCCCATATAGCATTGTTCAACATTTTATTTTCCTATATAAGAATTTAGGTCAACATGAGATATAGTTCTATTTTTTAGTACAACTAGTTCTTTTCTTGCTCAATTTCAGTGTTTGATTTGCAACTCTCTTGAAGTACATCTATGATCATAATAAATCAATAAATCAGCCTTCACCATCTCTTTTGCTACATGTTTCACAGGTCATTCACAACCCTTCACAAATCTGCCCTAATTTCTGCACTTTTCTCATAAACTTTCCTCTCGTCTCTTGAACAAATCCAACCATCATTTTCTTTCCTAAACCTCCTTGGTGAACTTCAGACACCTTAACACATCCCTCTAGTCCTTAGCTCCCCTTTTCCACCATTTTTCCACATTTAAAACCTCTAAAACAGCCCTCGGCATCCTCTTGTAGATCCTCCTGTAGATCCCCTGTAGCCTCCTGTAGAATTTCCTGTACATGGCTTTTTGAAGTTTGATTGCAGGGAAAGCCTCCAGAAGGTTACCAAAGGCCTCCCATGACCCCTCCACACCTTCCTATACGTCTGAAAATTCCAAATTCGCCCTCCATCGCCACCTAATCACTGCCACGTCCATAAACAAATAAATTACATGCATAACAATTTCACATAAAATACACAAAAATCCAAAACATATGTTTTCTTTCTTATTTCCTTTCGGAAACAGCTTGAATAGGTGTAGTTTACTTCCTCAGTGGGCAATGGCACTCCTTTCCTATATTTTCACCTCTCTTCTTGCAAAAGTAGGGTTAGTCGGTAAATTAGGGTTTGCTAGGTTTTGCTTTACATTCCAGTCTTCTTTCTCTTTCTGCAAGTAGAATAGCCTTTGTAGAGCAAGCTTTCCCTTCTTTCATCACATTTAAAGCTTCTTCTAGAATCCACATAAGTTTGCTTGAGCTCCTAGTGATCTTGCGCCAGCTGACCAAGTGATAGCCTGCAGTAAGAACTAGTAATAGCCTTTGTAGAGCAAGCTTTCCCTTCTTTCATCACATTTAAAGCTTCTTTTGGAATCCACATAAGTTGGCTTGAGCTCCTAGTGATCTTGTGCCAGTTGACCAAGTGATATCCTGCAGTAAGAACTAGTACTTGTGTATACAAAACTGTCGCTTCCAAGTTTGTTACGAACAACCGGGTTGATAAAATTAAAGTAGGAAGCCCCAGGAGTTGCAACATTATTGTTGCAATACCGATGCTTACCAAAAATCAATTGCACAAAAGGGAACTTAACTAGCTTTGGTGTAATGTATTACAACCCAAAATAAATGATCTAGAATTCAAGCTTCTGTTTATGAGAACTACGAATGTGACCAATATCATCTTGTCGTACTCTTTGAGAGGTGAGAGAGTTCATATTAGAAAACATATAATCTGATATTATTGCTCCAATATTCCTTAGCTTGCAGTCTTGTTTCAATCACAACTCCACCTACAACAATTAACCCTTCATATGTGAAATGTTTCTACTTGATACGTTAGGGATGGAAAGATTGTTGGGTGAGGAATTTCCTTGTGATGCTTGTCCAAGTTGAGTATTTTGCAACATCGGGTATTAATTAAACCTTCGAGCAAGGACCTGTGAACCTAGAAACAAATGAAAAGCCAAATGTTGTTCCAATAAGGATTAGTGAGTGAAGTAATTATTGTGCCTTTCTTATGTTATAGTTAACATTAGAAGTCAAGTTAGGCATGCATAACTGAATTGTTTTTTCCAAAGGTTCTCCATAAACGGTGCACATGGAATAGATCCAAACCATGACCTGGTGAGCTAAAAGTATGCTTTCTCCCAAATAAGTATCCATGTATGTAATAAATGTGTAAAATTCCACCTTGGACATTGTTAGAAGTAATAAACTAGAAAGACAAATAACTTGTTGTTCCTCCATTTAAGAAATGACTCTAGCAAACAGATTGTATTCTTTGTGATGAATGGATATCAAATTCAAAAGAGATCCAATCAATTTTGAAGTTGTTATTTCAAATCCTGCTACAAACTCTTTGGGTAACCATACCAATTAGCATGAATATCCATGCATAACCTTGAAGTTGCACTATTATGCTTATCATGCCAACCACGTATTTCAGATCTCAAACCACTATGCCACTTTTCAGCTTACCATGAATTATGAGGGTACGTTAAAGCTTTTTTTCGAAAACCACTTGTGGGGGTTGAGTCTAACAGTTGGCTACCAAATAATCCCTATGAATTCGAACTTGGTACACATGGTTTGTTGCCTACAAGCATTTATAAAATTGAACAATGAAAGGGTAGAAGACTATTGTGTATTGCATAGAACATAATGCCCTTGTTGATGTGTATGGGCTCAAACTCCAATAAATGACTATTGATGGGATCTAAGAGAATCACACAGCCCAAATCCTTCATAAATTATTAGAGTCACCAGTTTATTAGATGGTTCTAGTCGAGTCTAACCCTTGACCAGTTTTAATACCAATTCCAACTTCTAAAAGATTGTTTGTTTGTCTTTATCAATATATTTATTGTGTAGTTCCTTGAAGCCAATCAAATATTTCATAGCACATATCTGCTTAAATCTCATGGATCTTCTAAGAATTATATCTTTTTGTTAGTATTGAACTAACATAAATGCATAGATTCGTATATAGATAGGTGTTCTGAACGAACAATCTTTGAAAGGGATCCACATTATCATTACCTTGACTCTAGGGTGTTGTATTTTAAAATTTTGGCAAGGTCTTTAAAGCTTCATTGTTGGCTGAATGATATTTTTTGTCTTTAAATTTGGATATTGGTTTATTTCTCATATTGTTGAAACATTCAAGAATACTCATGTGAATATATCCACACAAGAGAATGTTGTAAACCACACTCCAAACCTTATGTCATAGAAAGATAGTGGAATTCATGCCATTAAGCACCTGCTTTCGTCTCTAGAATCAATTGGAGACACAAGAATAAAACTCAACCAGGACCTGCATATAAATGATGTTTGATAAGAGGGATTCCATCCAATACCATGCACCAGAAAGTGGTGAAATCCCAAGGATGGTACTCAACCAGGATCTTCATATAAATGATGTTTGATCATATAGATTCCATAAATTACATGCACTAAACAATGGTGAGATCCCAAGGTTGTTATAAGAGTTACACCCCATCTTCAGGGTTTGCATGTATGGAATTAGAAGATCACTAATTACTCAGGTTGAGCGATCCAAAATAGTTTTTCGGTAAAGTCAAAGTGGCTAGGTAGATTGAAGCCTCTTTCGACTAAGGTTTAATGCTATTGCACTAAACCTATGATACCACAGGCTTAACTCATAAAGCTCTAGCAGAGAAGAGATGTGGAAGGGTAGTCAACACTATCATCAGTAGCACACTTCACCTTGTACATCTCCCAAGAATCATAGTTACCTAGTTTGTGTTCATGTTTGAACATAAAATTAAGAAAAAATGACCCCATACAAAAATTCAATAAAATTCACCATTAAATTCAAATATATCTATATAAAAAACATACATATAATTTTTTCAATATAACATATATCACATAATAAATATATTAAATTTAACATTTATAAAACGTGATACATATAACTTAATAATTGAAAGGAAAATATTGACAAGATTTATTTATTATAAATTCAAAGATATGTTTAGGCCAAAGAATTTATAGATATAAAATTCACTAAAGATAAGCATTCAAGAAGATTATGTTGAAAGAACTGGAACAAAATGAAAAAATGTGAGTCTCAATGTATATCAAAAGGTTTCAATAAGTGGCACAAATACAACGCAATTCATAATATTGGCAAACTAGAGGAGCAGGTTAATGGACAAAAAGTTGCTACCAACAACAAGCATATAGAAAAGGACTTGTCTCACATCATCCCCAATGCAAATTTTTCAAGAAAAAAGAAGAACAACAACCCCTCTTTGATCATAGATCTATAATAGCATGCCAGAGAAATGATAACCAGTCACATGTAATCAACCTCAAAGAAGAACCCCCTATTGAATTGTATCAAAGGAAAGCTACAAAACTTCAATGATGAATACTACTTGTTGAAAGCCCTCCAAGGTTCAAAGCTTTCTCCAAAAGCTAGGGATGAGAGACAAAGGGAAGACCACGAGGCTGGAGAAGACATCCACCATCCCATTTCCTTGAAGTGAATGAATAACATGAAGAATATTAGGTCCCCCTCTCAATGAGGGTTTCATTTATATATTTTATTTCTATTGTTCTAATAGCATAGGATTTAGTGGCTAGTAGCCAAGCTATATGCAACACTGGCATGTCTTGCTTATATTATATTTAGTGGACAACAACCCAACTATACTTAGTATTATTTTATTTTGATTATATTACGAAACAATGGACAAGGGACCATCACTATTGTTCTAAAACTTGGTCCGTGTTGGCTCGATGGGCCAGTTTGGTACCAAATAAGACCTACTCGGCCAAGTAGATGCATAATGACCTCATATAGAATCCAAGAAAAAAATTCACTATTTAATTAAAAAACTCAAAAAAACAAATCATTAAACTGATCAAATTTTATAAAGAGATATCCCACCCCTTTATTTGTCTCACACCTTTCTCACAGAGCATTTGTGAGCATTTCAAGTTTTGGAGCAGAGCTAAAATCTTGAAGAGAAATGTGATGCTTGAGCTTGGTGCTAGGTTGGAATTTGTTTGAGGTTGTTTGCAATGGATTTAGGCATATTAATCAAGAGACTATAATGTATCTTGAGTCTTGGAGGAGTTGTGGACCAAATTCTTGTGCCCACTGCCCATTATTCTCATTTCCAGGCATTTTTTCCCTCTCTTTAAATTGCAAATGTATATGCTCTGAAATATGTCCCTATTTTTAATCTTCTTCTCTTCAAAATTCAAATATGTGCCTCTTTAAATTATAAATCCAAATCATCTAAAATCTATCCCTGTTTTGAATTTGACGAGACAATGGACAAGGGCCCAACACTAGTGCTCTAAAACTTGGTCTAACTTGGCTTGATGGGCCTATTTGGTACCAAATAAGCCCAACTTAGCCAGGAATATACATCATGACCCCATATAGAATCCAATAAAATTCAATATTAAATTAAAAAACTCAAAAAACCAAAGCATTAAAATGAGCAAATTTCTATAAAGAGATCTCCCACCCCTCTATTTGTCTCACACCTTTCTCACATAGCATTTGTGAGAATTTGGAGCTTTGGAGCAAAGCTGAAATCTTGAAGAGCAATGTGAAGACAATCCACCTCTCTAAAGAAACCACATTTCCATGGAATGTGACTTTGTAAGTCGCACACAACCGAAGAACCACCTGAATTGTAACTGTTGGAAAATATAGTTGCAAATATTTACAAGATATAATCATTACTCTGTTGTTCATCTGTTGTCATGTATCCCAAAGGATTTTCCAAAATCTTCATGAATGGACTATTGCCTTTAATGTTGTCATTCAAGGAAGACTTTTTACTATTATCTACAACACCTGCAGCAGCTAAAGTTGTATCTTAAGAATCAGACAAGTGAAGTTCCTCCCATAGATGTATTGCAACATATGTTCAAGTATGAGCAATAACGTAGTCACCCACTTTGGAACTGAAACATTTTCCCCTGTCAGGGTATTTGGCATAAAAAATTTCAATAAGTCCAATGTATACCAACAAGTCCATTCTTGACTCCTATATCTCTAGTATTGTTGTCTTCACTCAAAACTAATGCCAAAATATCAGAAATAGTTGATAATGGACTAGTGCCTTTTTCATATCCATCCACCTTAAAAAGCTTTAGTTGCTGAATAAGAAGGGAAATAACTCTCAGAAGGTATTGGACTTTGTTTTAGTTGCAAAAAGTCACAATCAAATTAGTCATGGAAAAATAAATCACATCTGTACTTTGCAATAGATTCATACATGTAGTTAAGATATCCTCAATGGGAGGATTTTATGGAGGCTTCTCTTCATAAGAAGCATCTCTTCCTTTTCATTGGCATTGTCTTTGGGAACCTCAGAATTACCCAGTGACAAGGCAAGAGCTTGGCCAAGTTCATCACCTTCTTGTGTTGGCTCCTCAAGATGACTAAAGAGCCACTCCATAGCCAGTTCAACACTATTTGTTTCAACAAGCCTCAATTCTTCCTCTACCTTGGACCTTGGAAATCCCATTTCAACCATCATAGAAATGGAAGCCTCATCAGGTGGATGACGTCTAAATCGTTGACCTGTGCTTCTAGGAATACTATTTATGCTTCCTTTAACATCATGTATGGCAGTGTATACATGGGTAATAATGGAAACAACAAAGGTAATCAAAGATGGACTACAACAACAAAAGATTGGATTGCTCTAGATATGCAGAACAACATTTAGAGCTTGATCTTGTAGAGTGCGGATAAAAACCTTTGGATCCCTTGGAACAGTGATAGAGCCTCCAACAAATGGTTGCACTAACTATGATGCAGAGGGCACAGTTAACAACGAAGAAGAATTCACAAGGTACTCCAAAATCCTGCAATAGCTTTTTAATACCTCTAACAACCAAGGTAAATGCTCTAGCTTGTCATTTTCTATTTCTATTCCTTGCTATGACATCAATGGTATTATCCACAGAGAATGACCTGTTGCTTCAAAAGTATTCAAAAGACTTTTAACTGTACCATGAGCGTAGAAAGAATTCACCATTGTTGTATTGCACATTCTTTTATGGTTGTCATATATAACTGTTGTCATGTCATCCTCAACTTTCCTAGGGTAGTGACACTTTGAAGAAAGTGATGACTCAAACTTATATGAGCTACAGTTCGCATCCACATCAAGACTGACATGAATTTTTTTACAAGAGTAACCACCACACTTCAATCTTCAAGCGTGCTATGATGCTATCCAAGCCTCCTAAATCCCTGAAGGAGGTTTCAGCAGGAATCCATCCATGACTTCTATGCTATGAACAAGGGTGACTGGCAATCCCTTTATGTCATATGTGGAGAGCAATGGGATGAAGTGGCTTCATGATATCTCATGTTGATGGCCTCTGTTTTAATAATATGTCATTCTCCATGCTAGTGACACCCTTTATCCAGTATCTTCATTCCTTTTATGTTTAAGAGGTGGAGTTGTCAACCAAGTAGGCCTTGAAGGTCCTTGTAGGGAACATTGTTTATTAGTAACTACAACTTGCATTATTGGGGTAACCATCTATGGTTTGGGTTTTAACAAAAAGGTCACAAGGGACTTGCTAGAGTCTCTATAGAAGCAGTGCAATCTCCCTAGTATCTTGTATTATATGGGGCACTTGAAACATGAAGCACTCTTTAGTATCGACCTCCTAGAAGGAGGAGCGTCAAAAAATCTTGTCCTCTTAGGGAATCTAATGATACATATCTTGACATGTAAATGGTGGGAGCATGATCTTAGTTGATGATGGGAATCTTGATTCCATGGGATTAGTGCCTTCATATGTAGTTGGGCAAACAATTGATTGTTAATTTGCAAAAAATGCTTAGCATAAAATGCTAGCTTAGATATAAGACATTATGAGGGAGAAAAATAGGTGATTAGAATGTACTGCCATTAGATGTACTCCTTGATTGATTCATTATTCTACGCCTTGGGAGGGAGAATTCAAGGGAACCTATAAATTAGGGAGTCAATAAATGGAGATAATGGCAAAATGAAGAAAAAAAGTGGCCTCAAAGTCTCAATATTTCCTTCGACCAGAATGACCCAAGGAGACTAGATCTTTACAGGAAAGGAATGGAGAGCCAGGTATGTATCTCTCTCCCAACTTAAGGTAGAGTCTCAAAGAGCCCAAAATATAACCTCTACACCAAATTCTTTTGTGAGTTGTTCCCTAGTATTAGAAATAAGTTAGAGTTTCTTCTATTTCCTCGAATCATTTTACGCAAAATTGCAAATTGGTTCCAATATCGAAGCCAAGTTACATAAGATCATTCAATTCTTTTAGATGAAGGGAATTTCATAGTCATTTTGTTTCTACTAATTACTCAACCCAACAATATTGGGTAGAACAAAGGAGAAACCAATTCTGTATCCTCTACCCACTGTGGGATGAAGAAATATGGCACCTATCATAGGAAGCTTTCCCATTCCAATGAGGAATGTCAAACATTTAGGCCAAAGAGCTCCAAAAGGAAAAATAATTTCTTTCTAAGCATTGTTAAGAGGTTGGAGACTTAGAGGTTGATGTCAACAATCCCAGCTACATTAATCCAAACTTGATGCTAATGCCCAAAGATAGCCTTACCAACAACAAGGAAGCTCTTTGTACATAGAACTATCAAATCAAGCACAAACTAGCATATATGGTAATTGATAATGGAAACCAAAATAACCTTCTCTTGCTTCAATTGGAAAAGGAACTCAAGTTACCAACCTCATCTCATCCCAACTCACATTAGCTTGGACGGGTCAAAGATGCACATTAGCTTGTGCTAATCACTTGACAATAGATGACACTGTTGCTAGAAGATGGCAAGATTTTGCCCAATATCGTAAATGTTCTTACAAACAAAGATGAGAAGACTTACAAAAATAAGATGATGACAACAAGTGTAACTAATTGCTCATTTTCCTTGAAGTAATATAGGTGGCATTTAAAAAATAAAAGGAATACTACAAGAGAGGAATGCCACCAATGCAGATATATTGTAGTACATAAAATCGAAAATAGAATGAAGTCAATTAATGGAATAATTGATGGAGAAATCAATAGTGTCATTGGTGGTTGTTTGTCTCCTAAACACATGAGTTACTATTAGATGTAAATACAAATACACTTATACATTCCCACTTTCCACTTGTCACTTAGTATTATGCTCACCTCTTCCTCCTTGCTTGCAAGGAATTGTTGCCTAAATTAGCGAATGGAAACCATTATGTCTTCCCTCAAAAGGAAGCCACATGTTTGCCATTGAAATGCGTGGTTGTGATATTTCTTTGGGTGTTGAATGGGTAAGAACACTAGGACCTATCACCATGGATTTCTTGAAATTATAAATGAGTTTTCAAGAGAATGGAAATTCCTACACGCTCAAAGGTTTCAAAGCAACCAATATAGAAATAATAAACTACCATTGTATGGAAAAGCTTCTGAAAAAGTGTCATTGGTTTGAAAATGGGGGATATGTGAAACATGAGGAAAGACATATTTCTTTCCATTTTCCTAGTTGACTAGGCGAAATACTCAACTATTTTCTATACTTCCTCATGGCTGACATGCTACGTCTGTTTGTCATGGGACCATTGGGTCCATCAAAGGGGTTAGACAAATTTTAGCCCAACATAATGAGTGTACCAAAAGAAATTTATTGAGAGGGGCCACAAGTAATGGTATGAGCTGCTCCACAAAAAATGAAAAATTAGTTACTGTAAAGTGACACCAAAAAAATCAATGTTGCACAAGGATTTTGTTGAGCTAGGTCTCCTGTAATAGTATTGGTAGGCCCTAGACATATTTTTTCAATTTGAGGGGAGTATTATTGCAGCAATGAAATTCCAAAACTCTTGATACTACAAAATGTGTAGGAACTTTGTTACCTGTGTTGCAAAAGCTATGGTTTAGAGGAAGAGGCTAGGATTTGTAGGGTCTTAAGGATAGAGGAGTGTCAAGTTCTATATATTGTAATATACCTATGGTTTCCATCAATAGTAATCAACCGAATATTTCATTGCACCAACTAATGGTGATAGATTATACCATTAGTCATACTACCCAATTCCCTAGTATGCGAGAGTTATCTCCCAAGTGTTATTCTCCATGTACTCATGGCAATAGGATGACTAACAGGGTTAAGTACGATTTGTTTCAAGTGTACTGAGAGGGATTTTGATATACCTGAAGGAACATGGAAGATAATTCCATATGTAAGTGTTATTTGATACAATGCTACACAAAGGGGTGCCAACAGATGTCACAAAGGTGTTCAATAAGGTGATGTATCTATTGTTTTCTACATGCATTCTTCCCCAATTATAGACTTTCCCATTGAATGATAGATATTTGTGTTATTTAAAGATGTTGAAACACATCTCTAACCTAAATAATGTTTTTCTAAAATTGGAACATGTGTTGGCATGAGAAAGTTCTTTGGAACCACTTGTATTTGTGGTATTTCTTGTTAGTTGAAATACAATACTTAGAGAAAAAAGGGAATAATATAAATTTAGGAAGAAATTAAGTAAGATACATGGAACGCGACTGTGGAAAGAAAATAATAGAACTAAAATTGGAAAATAGGACTTTAAGAAATCTTTTATTGATATTACAAATTAAATGCAGTGTTCACTTGCCTTTTCTAGGGGGAAATATTCAACATGAGGAGCTTCAAATACTACAATATTAGCTTAATAACCCATTACATAGCTTCTACTACTATGTATATAGTTTCTATTTGACGAATATTGTAACCACCTAATGGACTTCCATTAATGGGGCCTCAACCACTAACTAATGGACCTTCTTTAACAAGTTCACTTACATTTATTGATTTCACACTATACTGTTGTGTAGGGCCTTATTTAATAAAGATGGTTGTCAATACATTAACAATCTATTCCACTAACTATGGAAATTAAGGTGACTGTGGAACCCTAACAACAATGCAATGTTGTCACACTAAAACTTGACAAAGGGTCAACTAGCCTAGGACTCAAAAAAACTCAATGACTTGACATGACTCAGTGACTTGGGAAAGACTCAACAAATACAAATGAACCTCAAAATACAACAAATTTAGTGCCCAAAAATATTGCGAGTCTCGATGAGCATGGAAATTTTATGGTGAGTATAGGAAGTGGTGAGTTTTTTAGTGAGTGTGGAGGCTAGAGAAGACTCCATAAGACTCAACAAAAGAATCTTGGATGAGTCAAACTACACAGGTACAATGTGTATAGTTGTGACAATTCTTCTCTTGCATTTTCTTGTTATGTGAGTGTTCTCTCATTGTTGTCTTTTGTGCACATATCAGATCTGCAGGTTTAGAAGCTTCTAGCTGTCCAGAGATCTAGATTTTTGCATTGGTCAATTCATTTCAGTACTATTTTGGATTGGTGTTTAAAATGCTTGGCTCTATGAATATACAATACTATGGTAGGGGTTTCTCTATTCTAATTTTTGAGTTACAGGAAAATAAACTAGTTGTTTTGAAAGTCGGGCCATGTTAATTGTGGAAGGAATACCTCAGTTGAAACCATGGCATACAAATTTCAAACTTCAATCCTTTCATAAAAAAATTTGAAACTATGTAATTTTGATTTTGACTCCTAAATTTGTTAACACAATTTTGGTATGAATCAGCCTTGAAGAGTATTGGAAATTTTCTAAGAAAGTACCTGACAACGCAACCTCCCATAGTTGGTCACATGTCTTGTACTATTATTTTTGGAAATGAATCTTCATATAGGGCTTCCTATGAAATTCAATGTTTTTACCTAGAAACAGGGTTTATATTATGAAAAGGTTACCCTTTAGTGACGGTCTTGCCATGAATATGGCATATAGCCCTACTATTTGCCTCTCCATTGTTGATTTTTGTGTAGCCTGGTAGGTACTCCAAGCCCTAGGGTTTAGAGTTTGGAGGGTAAAGCGCCACAAGTAGGCTTATGGGCTTGGAACCCAAGCATGGGGTTTTGCACCCATCAGGATTCAGGCCAAAACCATCAAGAATTTGAGCATGGGAAAATTTGAAATGATAGAGCTTGGTGTGCCGATTCCAAGGATTCAAAGATCACCCAAATCAGAGCTCTGGAACTTGAGATATGAATTTTTGAAGGTCATGAGTGGGTTTACACCATATGTGTCGAGGTCGGCTTGAGTTACATAAGCCTCTTGAAAAGTTGGACGACCCTAGAATGACTTTGGAAGAATCCCTCCTGTTTATTATAAATAAGAGTTGATATGTGATCATTTAATCATTCATTTTGTGCAACATAAGGATAGCAAAAGGGTAGCGTAGAAGGGGAAGAGGCCACTGATTAGTCGCAGGAGACTAGGGAAAAACAACGATGAGTAGAAGGGCCATTTTGGAGCCCCTTGTGACTATGTTGAGGATTATCCCATGTTTTAACTAGGCCAAGGGTGTTAAAGGCTAAACACAAGACTGATATGGCAACAACAAGGTGAGTTAAACCATGTTTTGTGTGGGATGTAGGGATTAGAGCTTAACTATGGTAGGCCACGGGCCATACCACCATAGGAAGGCATCTACGCAAGGTTGTTTGGGGTGGTATATGCCAAGAACAACACCACCATAGGTGGGCACGATCCCACGGTTAGGCCACATTGATTGTAGGTTGTTTGGGTGGTATATTGAGGGTTATTGCAGCATGCAAGTGCCCTAACTAGGGACAACATAGATATATCAAAACTGAAGTTGAGTTTGCCTTATGTTGGGTCAAAGTTTTGACTAGTATTTGGATCAGTTTACATTATAGCTTTTTGGGAGGCATTTGTTGGAGTTTCCTTGGGCATGAAGGAACTCCAACTAGGAGTACATCCCGCTATGGAGTGATGTAGGTGTCCTAGTGTGGACAGAGTCATTATAGCCTGTGGAAGCCAAGGAGGTAGGGCTCACATGGCATGATAGAAGCCATAACCAATGGGCAGTTTCACAGTGAAGTTTGGAGCCTAGATTTGTGTAATAGCTCCTTTATTGTAAAGAAAAGGGAGGATGTGGAGAAGCTTGTGGGCAGTCCTGTGTAAGGGCCTCCTAGGTGTGGGGATGCCCAAACTTGGTCGCTTGTGGAATATTGGAGGGCATTGTGAGAGTGGACCAAGTGTGGACATGGATTCGGCACTTATGGTCTATTGGAGGACCGTGTCATAGTGTCCAAGTTGGAGCCTGGTGAGCAAGACTATGATGGACAGAGGTAGTTGTGAGAGAGGTAATTGTTGAGCTCAAGAGTTTGATCAACCAGGAGCAGTTGTGGAGCCTGAGACTTGTGTTTGGAAAAGGACTTCTACAACAAATTATGGTTAGTCCTCCTAGCTCGTGCTCATTGTGGGAGATGGACATCTTACAATGATAGGTGGTAGCCCTTCGTGCCCTATGTTGGCCTTCATCGATGTAGTGTAGGAAGACCATAGTGGGTTGAAGACACTGACTAGCAAAGGTGCAACAGTGGGAAGTTGAGAGTTGTTCACAAGTGGAGCTATGAACAATTCGACAGGAGTCTCAATGTGTTGTGGCCTTAATGCACTAAGGAACAACTAGAGAATAGATTAATAGTCGAGGTTCAGTGGCTAGATGGACATGGAGCATTAATAGAGGCAGGAGCTGTAGATCGGGAGCCGATGGATTGGTAGCTACAGGGTACAACCGAGGGGAGCTGAGAGAGTCGACTACATCAACTAGACGGCCAGAGTATCTTGTTGAGGGTAGATTGGGGTAGATAGACTCACACCAAGCCCAAATTTGTATCTTGTACTAGTGGATGTCTGAGGGTTATTATCGTGTATTATATTTTTTTTAATATAACGAACTTGGGTTAAAATTTGTAAAACGTTGTCTATATTATGTGCATGTGTGATTTACTATTGTTTATATTTTGTTGTGCAAAGAAGTATCATTGAGATTCTTGGTTTGGTAGCGTCAGAGATTTTAAGATTCTATCCTAGACCCAAGATTGTGGAAATTCAACATGGTATCATAGCATATCTGATCTACTTTGAGGGACAGTGAATCAGATTGTGCACAACGAAGCAACTCAGAGGGAGTTGTGGGTGTTTGGATCATGGAGGAGAGGGTTTAGCGGAAGACATGGAGATGTGGTCTTGATAGACTACATGATCTGGGTTGGGAGTTTTGGTGGATCGGTGGTGAACTTGGTGCACTTCAGTATGTTGTGTGGTGGTTTGTATATCATGGACTTCATATGTCTTTTCATGGATGGTTGGGATAGCCCGAGGGTTTCTTTGGCATGGACGAGATCAGTTTGATCGATATGGCTTCATGTGGCGGACTAGATATTGGTAGGATAGAATATTTATTGGATCGTGATGTTGCATATCCAATATTGGAGGGATTTTCACGATTGGTATTTGATCCAAGAGGATGAGTGTTTACAAGACTAAGCCAATGGAGATTGTTTAGGCTCAGAGGGAGTCTAACCTCAAATGGTGCAGCCCTATGGAGGTTCGGATCTTCAGGTTTAGATGTGATGAGGCATAGGCACTATGTATATTGTTAGATTCATTCTACAGGGTATGCTACAGTGATGGATGCTAGATCGGGTAGTGTCTCCAGAGATGAAGATGGTGACTTCCTAGTCTTAGAAGTACCTCTGTTGCTAATACGGAGTGTTGATTTTTGTGTAGATTGGGAGGTACTCCAAGCCTTAGCATTCGGGGCTTGGAGGGTAAAGCGCTACAAGTAGGCTTGTGAGCTTGGAACCCAAGCATGGGGTTTTTCACCCATTGGGATTTGGGCCAAAACCATAAAGAATTTGAGCATGGGAAAATTTGAGGTGATAGGGCTTAGCGTGTTCCAACGATTCGAAGATCACCCAAATCAAAGCTCTAGAATTTGAGATACGAATTTTTTAAGGTCATGAGTGGGTTTACACCATATGTGTCAAGGTCAGCTTGAGTTCAATAAGCCTCTTGACAAGTTGGAAAACCCTAGAATGAGGTTGGAAGAAGCCCTTTTGTTTGGTATAAATAAGAGGTGATATGTGATCATTTAATCATCCAATTTTTGAAACATAAGGACAATAAAAGGGCAGCGTAGAAGGGGAAGAGGCCTCTGATAGCCACAGGAGACTAGGGAAAAACAACGAGGAGAAGAAGGGTCATTTTGGAGCCTCTTGTAACTCCATTGAGGATTATACCATGTTGCGGCTAGGCCGAGGGTGTTAAAGGTTGAACGCAGGACTGATATGGCAGTAACGAGATAAGTTAAACCTTGTTTTGTGTGGGTTATAGGCATTGGAGCTTAACTGTGGTAGGCCATAGGCCATACCACCATAAAATGAAGTTGGGTTAAAAATTGTAAAAAGTTGTCTATATTATGTGCATGTGTGATTTACTGTTGTTTATATTCTGTTGTGCAAAGTAGTCTCATTGAGATTCTTGGTTTGGTAGCATGAAATATTTTAAGATTCTATTCTAGACCCAAGATCGTGGAAATTCAACATCCATAACCTAACTGCTAAAGGAAAGAAGGGTTTTAAGATGCAAGGAGAACAAAAAAATGAGAATGGGTTACACAACAAACCTAAGAAAGTGAAGGATCAAGAAAACCCCCATCAAATACTGAAGTGAACTTGGAAGACAACTCTAATTGGAATAAAAATAAATGTAAAGAAAGAAAGTTGCAAAACAAGAGAGAAGAAACCATCATCAACTGTGAGTTCAAGAAGGAAAAAATTCAGCAAAGGAACCGCAAGGTAAGAGGTACAACAAAATAAAGTTTTAGTTAGGAAAAAGAGGTAGGAAAAGGAAAATAATGTTGAGAAGAGATGAAAAAATAGTTGAAATTGTGCACAAACAAAATGTAAAGTCATTTTTAAAACTTCCATACAAGTAGTAAGGGCTTTCATTGCAAAAGTTTCATCTCTAGTAAAATTATTTTGTTTCTATTAAAGAGACAGAGATCCTAGATCTAAGTGATTTCTCACAAAATTGGTGAGAACTAGAGTTTAATCTAATAGACCTATTTAGCCTGAATGAGGGAAAGAAATCTAAGAGAACAAATCATGTTTGATGAATCAATGAATCATTAATTAATAGAAAACAAGTCTATTATACCTTTGAAGTGACGTTTTTCAATTCAACTACTATCTTTGTTACTTTTGGCTATTGTTTCTTTCATCCAGTTATCTTGCAATAAATTAAGTTTAGCGTACTAAGAGAAACTAATCATATGAGTCCTTCGCAATCAAAACATCTAATGGGTACAAGTTTCTTACTTACAACATACGTTTGTCCTTGGTTTGTGCCTATTGCAATCTCACGTTTCTTTCACAAGAGGAGCTTTCCCATGTTTTGGTTCTTATAGTCACAAAACTTGGCTTCGTGAAAACTTGGGTGAGATTGGAGAGTAAGTGATCAACTCAAACACGGGAAAAACTTAGGAAAACTCAGATAATGTTTCTTACAAGAATGGCAATTTTGTACTGCCCAATAAGTGAGTTTGACTTGTTAGCAAGTCAGTTTGGCTTGTTTTCTCTATTGGCCTGAGTTTGAATAGGAAACTATAACAAATTTTGTAACAATTATCTTGATAATGTTATCAAGTTATAAATACATATTTTTAATGTAGCGGAAGACTATAAGAGGAAGATGGAGATGAAAGTAAATATGATAGTAGGGATAGTAGTTATACCACGCTAAAGAATTTTTGCATGTCCCCAAGAATGGGTGACAATGAAGAGGACTTCCCAGGTCCAACTGTGCCAAAAATTGCCACAAAAGATCCACTTCGAACATGAAGGTTGATATTTTGAGGAGTGGATTTGGATTCCTCTTCATCCCAAAAGAAAGTATTGTTTTCAATTACAACAACAATCTCTTTGCTTGGTGGTAACCTTTGGACTGCCTTAGGATCAAGATCCTTGCTGGTCATATACCTGTCAAGTCTATCCTAGGACACCATTGCTTGTGAGATAGATATTAAAGCTTGAGGAAAGTTCCTAATGGGTTCTTGAAGAGTTTTGAAAATCAATTTTGTAGTGAACACCTTCCCTACTATAAGTTTTTCTCCTACAAAAATGCATGTAGTGAATGTCACTACTAAAACAAGTGAAGGCGTGCTCGATGTAGTGAATTTCACTACTGAAAAAAGTGAAGGCATGCTTCATGTAGTGAATGTCACAAATGAAACAAGTGAAGGCATGATCCATAGAGTAATTATATTCACTGAAATAGAATACATAGTTTTGCAGAGCCATTCATATTTTGAATTCCTAAGAGACTCTACACGTGTTTGGAAATGGTCTTCCCATGCTTGAAGTTTGATAACCCTCATATAATTCAAAAACTCATTAGTTGTATGAAGATCACACGTTTTCACTAATTGGAACTATATCTCCTATTTCTTTTGGATCCCCAAGTTACAATGCCCATTATTAGTGCCATGTAGGCAAAACCAGACAGCATAGAAATGCCCAAAACCTCAAACAAGATTGATAAAGAAGCCCCAACTTGTAGAGGTATCATCCAAATGTAATGAAGCTGAAACATCGCATCCGAAAGTTGTTGAGCATCCACAACCATGTAATTTAAAATCTGGCCAACACCATGAGCTTGCCTAGTGGAGCTTGCAATCTTAAACCCTTTCTGTATAAAGTTGTGATCAAAGTAGAGCTTATCAGCATGCCCAACTTCTAACATTGAAATTTATATTGATGGGAACAAAGAACCTCAATGGATTTTGCTGAAATAGTACCAATACAAGGACAAAGGCTTCATAAGGAAATCTCTGACCTCCAAATGTAAAAGCAACAATTTTTTGTATCAAAACTGGGTCAATATACATCACACACAGTTTTGCAATGGCCAGGGATGCAGTAAGTGCAAGATGTGGCCAAAAGTATCGAAGCAATGTAAGGTGTACAAGGTGTTGGTGTTCCACTATGTCGTTAGACCATTTTGATTTAAAAAGTTCAAACATATTTTCAGCGCTATCACCAGGTGCCAATGCAAGAACATCTGTCAATTAAAAAGAATTTTTGTAACCTTTGTTCAATACATGATTCAACCATAACCATGTAGCCCTTGACAAAATACCTGTTTTATCATAAGGGGTTATTAATTCTTCTCATTGGTAGAATTCAAAGTGCTATCATTGAGAAGAGGTTCATGTAATTTTTTTTGTTTCTTCAACAGTGGTGATTCTTGTAGTCCCTTTGACGGCTAATGCCAGCAAAAATCCACGGGTAGGGAAAATTATCAATGAAAAAGGTCATAAAGAGGAAGAATACTATATGGATTAGGAGTTGTGGACGTGAACCTGATGATTGTAATGATGAAGAATATTGTATTCAGAATGAAATTCGTAAGCCACTAAAGATATAGATGCTTTGGACATGTTGTAGCTTTGAATTTCTTCTCATGTCCAATATACTACCCCAAATAAAATCCATGAAAGTGCTTGGATTCCAGATAAAGCAATAAGAAACCAATGTTGACGCGGATGTCAAATCATCCCAACATCAATTAATTGAAAAGAGGAGGGTCATATTGCTACTTACAGGTATAGGATTTTCTACTTATTTTTAGTGCAAGCCTTAACACAGTACAACACAGGAGGTTTCAGGTTCTAATTGACTCAACAACTTGTCTTTATTTGCAGCAATTTCCTTCCAAAAACTTCATAACGATGAGGCAAAGTTCAATTCCTTCTTGAAGGTAAATGTTGTAACTATTGATTCGAGGAAACCTCCACTAGAAATCACATAACCCATCTGAATCTCTATTTCATTAAAAGCCATAAGTGGCAATAGTTTTTCTACAGATTGACATGGATCCACTTCATTATAATACATGTACTACATCCAACATAAATGAAATAGACAGAAAGAGAAACTTACAGTGTGATGCCCAAGGCCCCAAACAGATTCATCATGAAACTTTTTCCTTAATGGATGCCTGAAACAATTCTTCATGATGACAGTGAATGCAAACTTTTTGGAGATATCGGAAATCTCTCTCTCCTGGCAAGAATAGTGAAGGGATTGTAGAATCACCAAGCCGAGGGCTGAACAAATCCCCATGCCCACGTTGGAAGGCATCAACTTCATCTACTTAAAACTCCTCTTTTGATTCCTTCTGCTCAAAGTCGTCTTCATCCATGTCAGCTGAGCAATTCAAAGAGTAATTTAGAGATCAAACATATCAACATCCTCCGCATCTTCATATTCTGAATCCACTTCCTTAAGATAGTTTGTCATCAATCTTCAGGGTTTCATTTGCTAAACTCTCACTCCTGTGATCGCCTTGTTGCTTCAACTTTGAAGGATCATTTCAATATTAAGCTGTCTCAGTCTTGGCCTTATCAATTCTCTATTTCTTTTCAACAATTCCAGCACACTTCATTTGTAGAGCAAACAGTGTTACAATCCATAAAACAATAGATAATAAGGCTGCTAATCCTTGCCAATCCTAGTATATGTTCTCTCCATACAGACTTAATAATGTGTCATTGGTCTGTATGTATCACTTAGCATAAGTAGTAGCCATTCCTGCCAAGTGTCTCATCCCTGCACTCTCTAAAGGGTCCAGGTGGCCATTAATATCACCATAACCATGTAATATTTGAGCCTTTGTCAAATCATCCCAGCTACAATAAATTGAAAAAGAGGAGGGTCGCATTGCTATTTACAGGTAGAGGATCTGATTGAGAGGTTATTTCTTATTTTCTCATTATATGCTCTTGACCTCGATAAGATTCTACATCTTCTGAATTGTAGAGCTATTGTGGATGACGCAACTTACACATCCTCGACCACTAGGAGAGGACCTTCTAAGCTGCTTCAATTGAAAACATAGTCTCTTGAATGTAAAGAATGTATGGCCGATGTTTTTGAATTAGCCTATTCATGGACCGTTGTTGGGAGGTCATCCCCATGCCCCTCAGATTATAGAATAGCACAATCATTTTTTCACCCCTGAGGGGGATGCTTTGCTAAGGACCCCAAGTATCATTTGTTGCCTACCTTCCAGTATTTCTCTTTCCGCAGAATTTGGCACTATAAACCAGGAAGGGACTACAATGCTAAGTGTTCTCGGAAGCCTGATATGAAATAGAATTTATTTACAATAAAATCCCTAGCTACTCAGTGTTATTGGCTTTGATCCCTTTGCCAACCTGCTAAGGAAGAAATGTAGCGAGGAAGGGGAAGGAGGGAGATCAAATGGTTATATTTTAGCAATTTGTAAATTGGTCTATTGGAGTGGGAAATTAAATTTTAATCGGTCAATTTTAGATTTTAGAGTGGCCCAAAAACACATTTTAATAATTTGTTCATTGTTTATGTTGCTATTATTGAGTAGGAGTTTTTTTAGCATATAGGGGTCTACAAAATGATAATTTTGGATTGAGTATCAATAAAAAAAAAATTGAAAAATGTTTTTAGGATCCATTACATGAAAGTATAAAATATTTTTCTAGTATGTTTATATAAAGAGGGAAATAGAATATGAGGTTTACACACAAGGGGAATAATTATGTCGTAGTCTAACTATTATGTTTTTTTTCTCTGAAAGTTATGGAAATTACAGTCATATTTTGAAAAAATCCGGCAGGGATTTTTGTAAATCCAAGTAAAAGATGTCAAACTTCATAATTTTAGGCTTCATTGAGGTTTTCGATGGTGCTGAATCTATTTCCACCATCAAAAACATGATTCAAACATTGCATCTAGAAGATTTTTTTAAATTTGTTTGCCCGGATTCAGATCACTTTTGGTAATCTCGATAACTCCTCCACCCCCGTAGACGACTCCAATATTAACTAACCCTTAAGGAGGTGAAAACTATATCTAATTCTATGAATAATGTTATTAATAAATTCAAATAGTCCTTGGTAGCCCATTATTTTATGTGGTTCAAAGTTCTTGGAGAATGGTAACTGTGACATCTAAGGAATATTTGTACCATGTAGAACCGCCCAAAGGATTCAATTCCTGTTCGATTAACCATGAAGCTTGACCTTGATAGTGTTGACTGAATTGAACTTGTAAATTCTCAATAGAAAAGGTATTTTACCGACTGAGACTCGACCAACTAAGCTAACCCTGGGAACTAAGTTCAAGGTATGTTTATTTTCTATATTTTGTCTTTTTATTTTGGTTTTTCCTTGGGGTGGGCTTGGGTGGTGTGGTCAAAATGAGTTGACAGAATCATAAACAATCATTTAACAAGGGCTAAACAAATTCAAGTCCATTGCTTTCATTTTGTTTAATATATTGAAAATTTAGCTAAATATATAGTTTAGGAATGATATTTTGTAACTCGGGTAACTGGAAAAATAGTGCAGAGCAAATATTGAAAGAAAAAAATATTACATACCTAGAAAATTTTGATGTATTTCTGATTTCCTTAGCTGAAATTGTTTCTGCATTTACAGATGCCCAGTCTGACCATGGCAGGAGCTCCCAGTAGATGCCAATTGTGAAACATTAGCTTGTTGGTGTGTCGATGCCATATCAAATACACAGATTGATAAGTATTATTATCGATTTCAAAAAACGACCACCTTGAATTCTTCCTCCCTATGATCCTTCATCTTCGCCCTCTTCTTGCCAATCCACCCACCCACGAAAACAAAAAATCTCTTATTTTTTTCCATCTATCATCACAATTCAAATGGCTTACTCGAAAAAATAAAATAAAATAATTAATTAATTAAAAATTAAAATAATAATAATAATAAAATAAAAATAAAAATAAAATAAAATAAATAAATAAATATATATATATATATATATATATATATATATATATATATATATATATATATATATATATATATATATATATATATATATATATATGTATATGTATGTATGTATGTATGTATATAGATATATGTATGTATGTATATATATACATATATACATACATACATATATCTATATACATACATACATACATATATATACATATATACATACATACATACATACATACATACATACATACATACATACATACATACATACATACATATATATATATATATATATATATACATACATACATACATACATACATACATACATACATATATCTATATATATATATATATATATATATATATAATAAAAATAAAATAAAATAAATAAATAAATAATAAAATAAAATAAATAAATAAATAAATAATCAAGCCTACACTATCTTACGATTTCACCTTGAATTCTTCCTCCCTGTGATTCCTGGTCGTCTTCACCCTCTTCTTGCCAATCCACGCACCCATAAAAACAAAAAATCTCTTACTTACGACTTCTTCCTTTCTTTTTCATTCATTTCATTAAATAATTAATGGCATATCTGTTAATTTCAAACATAAACTTTATTTTTCACCTTCCTCCTCTTACTTGCTTTGGAACATGAGTCTCCTTTCACAGGTTTTGTAAATAAAGTGGCGAGAATTTGGAATTTGAGCCACAATTAAATGTTTTTTTTAATCTAATAATGCTATATTGGATAATTGGTATGGTGGGTGTTTATTTTCTAATTAAAAAAAAATTATTTAAACATAAAATGGAAATTTTGTCATTGAATATTAAGTTTTTTTTTAATATTAAGTTTATTTTGGGAGATTAAAAGGGGAAAATGTTATTTTCCTCACTCATATTCAATTCTTGCTTACAATATATTAGTTCTTCATGAATTTACTATTGATTACATTTTTTGTGAATAAACTATTGATTGAGGTTCATAAGGTATCAATGATCTCATTCTCACTTTTGGATTCGAGGGTGATACAAAATGTTACATGTAGATATTGAAGATTGATAATGAAGGGCGATACAAATAGTTACAGGATTGATAACGAAAATTACAAGAGGAACTCATCCCCTTCTCAACTCAATGGCACCTACCTCAAACCCTTGTAGGGTTCCACCCATAGATTGCACAAGGCCTTTAGATTGCAAAGCAAAGCAAGGAAGTCAATGATTTACAGGGAGAAGCAGAGGCATGACACCTCTAAATATGGATTCTTGTTAGGCATTTTCTATAACCAAACTCAAAGGATTTATCTCATGTTTTTATGTGCTTTTCACAATAAGTCAACCTCATAGACCTGCTTCAAAGGCACATTATCCTACATAACTTAACAACCTTTCAATGATGGCAATAGGCATGTGTATTTTGATGATGGTGGTGTCCATATGTTTTTTGAGTATCCTATTGCGGGTGACAGGCACATGTCTTACGTTTATGGCAACTTGCATGTGTATTGCATTGATGGTATTGACCTTAAGTCTTTTATTGATATCGCATTGATGTATATATTGACGACGGCGAGCTCTTCGTATGGACTTGGATATTTTTCTCATCGTGGTTCCTAGTGGCTTTACTTTCATTGAAATTTATCTTATTGTACACAATTAAAATGACTAACGTAAACCACTAATTCATATCATTGTAGTACTTGGTAAGTAGTCATTTTTTTGTTCCTATACTAAATTAGTCATTCACAATAGTCATTTTGAGTTTTATTACATATTATCTAGTCGTATATGTTATCCTGGGACTAAATTGGTCATTTATATTAGTTTCGTTTAGTTGGGTATGTTAAGGGAAATGTTCCCCTAGGGCTTTTGGGTTGAAACCCTAGCAGACTGAAAGTTGTCTATACAGAAAAACACACATTCATACAACCATTATGCTAATATAAGCAAATTCTATGATAAGGGGTGTACCTGAGGTCCTATGTTTGAGAAGGTCCTTTAGGGTCCAAACCCTTCTTGGAGTTCCTTTTGCTCCTTTGACCTGCAAAACAACCAATTCAAGAGATTACAGCAATATATGGACTAAATCCTATAAAGAAACCATCTTCATATTATAAAGAAAGGTAGTTAGTTATGAAATTTAAACAACCATTCACATATGAATTCTAACATGAATATCATAAACATGAAGAAGATTTATATCAGGAACCAAGACATGTGTTTCTTTTATTATATACAAATAAAGTACAGAAAAGGAATAATTTCACCTGAGTCGTCCTTTCGTAGGCTCCAAGCAAAGCCTTCTTCTGGATTCGTCCATTCTCAAGCCTTTAACATCCTTCCATGACTTACTCCATGATATCACAAGTAGTGGATGGACATCAACACACAAGGAAACAAGGGTTTCCTGTACAAATGGGGGAAGTGTAGGAGGCACAAGGATCTTAAGACCTGGTCAGGGAAATCTCAGCATAATAACCTTTCTCTCTCTCCTCTCCTACCTTAGGCCTTCCCATTGAAGCCTTTTTGTACTTCTCCCAAAGTAGTTTTTTAGTTGGGAGTTGGTTGGGAACAGTTGCGCCACGGGCACTAATAGGTGATCAGCAGGTAAAACCCGCGATCTCTGCCCGAAATTAAGGAGTTTTATATTTTTTTTAAGTGTTTTAATACATATATGCGGGTTGGGTATATTCCTACCCGTGTATACACGCGTATAAGGGATAAAACACTGTTTTTTAAATTTAGGACCAGGTCTGTAAGGAGGGGTTGCCCTAGGCCATGAGTGCAGCATCACAAACCATAAGAGTGAGATTTGGAGCTATAACAGATGCCCCCTAATATATGAGGTCAGAAGGGGTACATGATGGCCAAAATGTATTAAGAAAGTAAATGGAAAGGAAATTTGTCAAAAACCGAGAAGGACTTCACCAGAGTTCAGCCTGCCAAGCCACAAAAGGAGATCAAAAAGAAACACTGTCTGAGGTGGGCATACCCATGCTCACAAAAAGTAAAGCATGTCCGCATATCAAGTACAAGTGGATCCACTAAGTATACAAGTATAAATGACTGGAAAATACATAATGGATCATCTGATCATGATCGAACAAGTACGTGTCTGAATATCAGATATAAGACTGTCAATGATGTTGAAAGATGCAACGGATCACTGATATCAAAGACTGATCCCAAAAGGTACCAACTGAACATGATGGAATAGGATGGTACTACAATGCAAACTCAGGTGCTAGCATATAGAATGTCGCCATGACTAACTGCAACATATAAGGTGGAGTGGTATCAACTAGCAGCAACAGGAGCAACTGTCAAGTGAACCAATGAATGCTGATACAACCTGAGGTCTTCACCGACCGCCATGGTACATTTCTACACCATGGGAATAAATGATCTGAAGTTGACCATGTGAGAAATCGTTTGATTACCGATCATTGATGTATACCATTAACAAATGCGAGACTACTCACCAATAATGATAATGAACGTCAAGGTACCCAGTACAATCTAACAAGTGTGAATAGATGAGCTGGAATCGAACACCTGTAAGAATCTATCGATCAAGAGACAATGATGGTTTCCCACTGTCGATAGCGAAGGATCTGCCACTAATGACTGCAAACCCCAAGGTACTGCCAAATGGACTCTAGATCTTTGCCCCAGAGCAATGAGTCGGAGTCGATAGGGAAAGATCCGCTAGAAGGAAGGCATTAAGGCATCCTTCATCAATCTAGCACAAGTGTAACCCGTAGGCCAATAATGTGGAAGGAATCAGATGAAAGAGATGTAGTAACCCAACCGAAGTACGTTTCCGGCATACACAAGATGTGGCTAGCGCACGACAGAAACCCTCTGAACCAACCAATAATGGAAGCTGACACAGAGGCGAGGTATCCACCAATAGGGTCAAATGGAAACCAAGGTACTGCACGAATCCCAATGTGTGATAATGTAAGTTGATGTCGAACACAAGGGAAACCACTCAGTCAAAGACCCATGATATTAATCGATGCTGAGCACAAGGTGACCTATCAATAATGAAAATAGGGCCAGGGTGCAGCTCTAGGCCTATCCTCAGAGAAAGATGTCATCGTCGATAAGGACAAGACCCGCCAGCAAGAAGTCAATGGAGACCTTCTCAAACCGGCATGAGTGAAGGACCAATATAGCTGATGTGATGATAGACATGACACTGACAACCAGGGATGGCCGACTGAAAAATGAGTCAAGAGACACCGCAGAGAGGCCGACTCAAGCTAACTTCCCTTGAAAAAAAGCACGACTCAATGTGACTATGTGGCAGCATATGATGACTCTGTATAAGTTCGTCATCCAGGAGGCACGAATGAACCCTCCATCTGATTGGAAGAGATAACCAATCGAGGGAGAACTGACTCAATAACAAGGTTAAGGCATACCTAAGTCAAACTAAATCCCGCCCAAACGGAGGAGACTTTGCTTTGAGTGCTTTGTTCAAGGGTGACACAACTGACTCTAGCTGCCAACAATAAATGGAAATATTGTCCCGTTCCCGCTCTTTTTTGGAATATTTAATTTTTTTGTCTTTTTCTGTTAAGCTTGAAAAAGAATAAAATAATGTTATGGTATAGTGGAAAGAACAACTTTCGATGAAACAGATGATCTAGTTCCTGGGAATGGAACGTTCCTATGCTTAATGCAGGGAGGTGAAAAATGGTCAGTGACACTCAAAGGTGCATTCCTTCCACGGGTCAAGGTGTGTCAAGTTGTAGAAGTCAAAGGTATGCAAGGTTGATTTTGCAGTCGTCATGGTCAAAAGTTGGCTTAAACACGAGTCCAAGTGAAGCCGGCGCTAGGCCAAAAGGTGCAAGTGGTCAACATGAAATGCAGTAGCACAACTCAACACAAAGGAGCCTCTAGGGTATAAGGCTAGAACGAAGCGAAGAAGCAAAGAGGAATGAGTCTTCAACGCATAAGTCATGGCGGGACTACAGAGGACTCCAGAGCCTACTCAAATCGGAGCAGCATGGGCAAAAAATGTTAGTGAGGTGCTAACTACGATGCCCATGTAAAGGATGGCTTTACCATCATGTCATGATTTAAAGAATTGGCGAGTGAAGATGGTGTACGAACCATAACATGATGGGGTCAACCCTATGGCAGTTGTATTGACAAATGGAGGCAAGTATGCATAATGTAACGAAAAAATGGTATCCCTAACCTATATTCCAGTGAGAAAATGATACCTGCCATGACGGGTCAGCAGTCATGGAACCGTCTCGAAACTGTCGAAAAAACGTCCAAAATGTCCTGAAAATCAAACCATTCTCGACATTCCAAGCTCGCAAGTTAAAAGTCACATGAGGCCAAACAAAATAAAATTTTGAAAAATTTTTGCATTTTCAAAACCTATAAAAGAGCTTTTGGACTCACCATTTTCACCATTTGATTTTGAGAGCAAAGAATTGGAGCAAAAGGAGCAAACTTCCCATACGCCAAATTCAACCGTTCAGATTCTTCAAAAACCTCCAGGTAACTCTTATACTTATCTTGCAATTGATTGTGACTAGTTTTAGGATTTTTAATTAATGTTTTACCATTGAATTTTTTGCCAAAAATTTCACCGCGGCATATACACGGGTTGGTAATATGAAACCCGCGTACACGTGGGCCCTATACGCGACTGTGTGGACAGGGACCCGCGTATACGCCGCGAACATTTTTAAACGAAAAACTAACGATTGAAAATCATTTTTTCCTCAGGATGCCAGTCACCTAGCGAGAAAGAGAGCATGCCGTGGTGGATAATGAAGTCATGAACAATCCTGATGCTTTGGATGCCCTACGGGGATGTGGTTTGCTTAAATTCTTCAAACTTCCGAATATGAAAGAAAACACACGTTTGCTTGAGATGCTCATTGATTATTGGAATATCGAGGAGGATGCCTTTATGATTGACCAGATGCCACTCAGGATAAAAGTGGAAGATATCTATTTCATCATGGGCCTTTCCCAAAGGGGAGAGGTAGTACATTCCCGGGGCAGGACACGGAGCAGTCTCTCGATCATGGACTACGTACAGATATATTGCCTGAGACATCCCAAGAAGGTTAGCAGTCAGATTTCCATCACACATGTGGCGAGTTTATCACTGAGGATAATCCTGTTCACCATAGCTCGAGTGAATGGATCAGCCTCTCTGCATCAGGCATCACGGCTAACCATGAGCGTGGCATTTGACTGTCTCACCACTGTATTTGACTGGTGTACTCCTCTTCTGGCCAACATGAAGAGCCAGCTCACTTCTATCAAGAGGGGACAGACCAAAAAATTTGGATATGGGACTATCCTGTGTTCTTTCTTTTTTGATAGGGTCCCCGCACTCTGCCCTAAGGTAGCAGTTTCCATCAGCACCCCACGAGATCCACGCATGGGCCGGTGGGCTGACCTGATGAAATGTCTAGGGGTGGGGAGGTCCCACGGACTGCATTTGACGATGACTTCTTTACCTAGTGGGATCAGCAAATCATCACCATAGATGACTACCCCTATGTTGGGTTGGATTTCCGAGGAGATCCCGATCTGGCATTACCACCAACCGCAGCATGGCGTGACATTAGTAAGTATTTTTTGATTTTTTGATTTTTTTTAGATTTTTCAAATATAATGATGAATTTTGAAAAATATTTTTGATGGGATTCAAATGACTAATATGATGATCATGTTCCATATATTGGGCCGATATGACCAGATGGGTTCCCGCGGCATGGACGGCGCAGCCGAGGAGCCGAAGAGGCGGCTACTGATACAGAAAAACTTCTACATAACGTCCAGCGACACCTAGTGACACTAAGTCACTGAGTACCGATGGCTGTCGTAGAGGACCTTCCTAAGGATATGCAGCGTCATGTGGTTGGCATGCAACGTGACTGGGTTCGCACTTTTCGGCGTGTGGCCAATGCGATAGTTACCTACTTAGCCGCTCATCCTGAGCCGAGGCATTAGATATGCCAGACATGATTACGGGCATTTGAGTCCCAATTTTGTATATTTTTTGACAAACATATGTACACTCGAGACGCTTTATGATATATATATATATATATATATATATATATATATATATATATATATATATACAGATCGACTTTTTGATGCTTGATTTTATTGTGATGAATGACTGATGTGCCAGTCTAATGCTTGATTAGCGATAGAATCAGCTAACCAACTATGAGATCTTGGAATGTGAAAATAATTAATATAAGTAAATGATCTTTGCAACAACCTCACCCTTAAATACGGGCGATATAAACATGGACCCCTTACCCGATAAATGTCGTTTAATTGTGACACTATCAATTGAGAATCAATTAATAATGGCAATATACTCAGCCATATTGTTTGAAGCAGGACCAGTGCATACTCCCTTTGATACCATCAACTGACCAGTTGGATAATAGAGTACCCAAGTTGTGGAAGCAAGATTCCGAGTGTGTCGACTAGCACCATCGGCGAACCCAAAATGGAC
Organism: Pinus tabuliformis; assembly: GCA_031772625.1. Classification (NCBI taxonomy): domain Eukaryota; kingdom Viridiplantae; phylum Streptophyta; class Pinopsida; order Pinales; family Pinaceae; genus Pinus; species Pinus tabuliformis. The sequence goes on along the minus strand of CM062806.1, from coordinate 165,480,502 downwards.
CAAGTCATCGATCAACACCTGTCAGAGCAGACCAAAAAGTGTTGATATCAAAAAATGCTCGATGATATATGTACAAATATACACAATATACAAAGAAGCCATTGCCTAACTCCGACTTAAGCAAACTACTTCTTTAGGTAGAGCCCGTTTTGGGGCTCCACCAGCTTGTTTCCCTCAAAATCAATTAACTCATACGACCCTTTTTCTAAAACTCGTTTAATAATGAAAGGACCGTACCACATAGGATTAAACTTTCCTGCCCCCAAGGTGTCCTTAACTTGGTCATAGACCAAGACAAGGTGACCTTCAAAAAAGACTCGAGGACGGACAGTTTTATCGTACTGCTTTTTAACCCTTTTCTTATGAGCCTCATTCATCGTGGTGGCATATCGACGCTACTCATCAAGATGTTCCAAATGATGGAGGCGCTCTTCGAGACTCGAAGTCTCTGGAAGGAGCTCAACAACTAACTTAAGAGATTGAATTTCACATTCAACCAGAAAGATAGATTCCATCCCATAAACCAACTGAAAAGGTGTAAAACCAGTAGCAGTCTTTACGGAGGTTCGGTATGCCCAAAGAGCCGAATACAACATAAGATGCCAATTGGACCAATTTTTGTCGATTATCTGTTGGAGGATCGTCTTAAGAGTCTTATTGACTGCCTCGACTTGTCCATTGGCCTGAGGATAATAAGGAGATGAATTCTCATGTGGGAAACCCAATTTGAGAGCCAATTCAGACATCAGTTGATTTTGGAAATGACTGCCATGATCAGTGACAATCTCTCTTGGGATACCGAATCTTGAGATAATCTGATTAGAAAGGAACAACGCTGCCATGTCACTATTGTTTTTATAAGTGGGCATGGCCTCATCCCACTTCGTAAAGTAGTATACAGCCACAATAATGTACTTGTGATTCGCCACTGAAGGCAGATTACAAGTTCTAAAATCAATACCACACTTAGTAAAGGGACCGACGGTGACAACGGGAAAAAGAGGAGCTGGATGTGCACGCATCTTCCGAGTATAAATTTGATAGGTGTGACAGCGTTTGACCGCTTCCACACAGTCTTTAAAGAGTGAAGGCCAAAAATATCCGGCATGTAAGATGTATTGGGTTGTAGCAAGCCCTAATAGATGACCACCACAAGCTCCAGTGTGGCAGTCATTTAGCGCTGACTCTGCTTCCTCCAAGGTTAAACAGCGCCGAAGGATTGAATCAACCCCTCGACGGTATAATGTATCACCAATGATAACATAATTTTTAGCCAGGTAACGTAATTTTCGATGTTCATCCTTGGAGAAAGTAGAGGGAAACTTCGAAGTCTGGAGATAGACAATGATATCTCCATACCAAGGGTCGAGTGAAGAGATGAGGAATAAATGTTCGTCAGGAAAACTTTCCTCATAAACAGTATCCTCTCCACAAGGCAGCTCAAAAATTAGCTCAACGAAAACCATGGATTTCTTAGACTTGGCAGACAAGAACTCGAGATCAAATTCTTGCAAAATGACTATCCATCGATTATATTTGCCCCCAATCACTCGCCTACTGAGGACAAATTGAAATGGATCGACTGCCACTAAGACAAAAGTTTTGCATAGCAGGATATAATGATGAAGTCGCTGGATAGCATGGACAGCTGCCAAGGCCAACTTCTCAACGAGAGAATAGCGAAGTTCAGGACCTATTAAGCCTCGGCTCAAATAATAAATCACATGCTCGGTGAGAGCATCGTCCTGCTGAATGAGAACCATACCAATGGTTGATTCTGCTGCAGCGAGATATAAAAGGAAGTCTATACCATAATCTGGTGGACTCAAAAGCGGGGCAGAGACTAATGCCTTTTTCAAATCATCGAACGATCACCGCGCAAAGTCATCCCACACAAATGGAACTCCTTTCCATAGAAAACACATGAACCCTTTAGTGATCTCGACATAGTTCACTATAAATCGTCTTAAGAAATTAGCCTTCCCTTGAAGACTTTGAAGTTGTCGAATTGAGGACGGGGGAGGCAACTGAACTATTGCCTCAACCTTGAAGGGATGAACTCGAATCCCTTCATTTGACACAATGAACCCTAACAACCGACTAGACGTAACCGCGAAAATGCACTTGTTGGGATTCAACCGGATTTTATAAAAACAACATCACTCGAAAACCTTTCGAAGATGACTAGGGTGATCAGTTCTCTTTCAAGAACGAGCAGTGAGATCGTCCAAGTATGCTTCGATGACATGTTTGATGTCGTGGAAAACATATGACATGGCCCGCTGAAAAGTGGCTCCAACATTTTTAAGACCAAAAGGCATATTTCTATATGCAAAGGTACCCAAGGGACATATAAAGGTTGTCTTATGTTGATCTTCAGGACGAATAGAAATTTGATTATAACTAGAAAAACCATCCATGAAGGAAAAAATCTCATTACCTACACACTCATCGACAATCTGATCAATGAATGGTGTGGGGTAATTATCTTTCGAACAAGCCTTGTTTAGGTCCCTAAATAGATACATACTAGGATTGTTCCTTGCTTTTTCTCCATAGGGACTGGATTAGAAACCCAATTAGTAAGAGGAACAGGGTATATGAAACCCGCCTTTAGCAGCTTCTCAACTTCAGCTTTGATAGCTGCTGCTTTCCTAGGATTAACCGGCCGAAGCCTTTGACGAACCGGTTTGGTGTTTTCATACGTCTTGATCTCATGTTGAACTATAGATGGGTCAATTCCAGGCATTTCTTCATAAGACCAAGCAAATACATCTCGAAATTCCTTAAAAAGGTCGGTGTAAATTTGAATCTCTTCAGGGGAACATTCAATTCCGATGAAGAGATTCTCGATCACGTTAGGGTCCCTAGAGATGTTTATAGGTATCATTTTTGAAATCACCGACATAATACCTTTGGCACGAACGTGTGCTGGAGCCAAAGGATTTGACACCGTACAAACATCACTAGTAAAGAGCTCGGAGAATCTAGATTCTACTTCCTGTAATGGAGGAAGAAAGTATGAACGATGGTGTAAGTATTCCCAAGGTCGATCTATACCCATCATTACTTCGAGGATTGCTTCTTTAGAAGGTAAAACCGAATCTAAGAAATCCAAAGCAGAGGTAGAAATCAAGGCTCCAGGCCGGGGCCACATCACCATCTAACTCCTCTTCTGAAAAAGGAGTAGAGAGGTCGTCTGCAGAGTTGACGATAGACTGATATATAAGCTCAGCTGCAGATATAGGGAATGCCATTCCATTTACTTGTCCTTCAACTAATGTGGTCGTAGGTGAAGGCAAGGTCCAAGGGTCTAAAAAATAATGAGTTCGGAAGAACTCTTCTCGAGGAGACTCCTTAGATGATGAAATGACATTGATTCTAGCGATAGGAGAGGGAAGATCAAAAGTACCCATCAATGAGGAATACATCCACACTCCTAAATTCTCAGTAGGCAGATGAGGGTTATCCACTAAAGGAATAGTAGAGTTAGAGATTGCTTGAGGATCGACTGGAAAATAATCCAATTGATCAACCTTAACGATTTTCCCCTCATGAGGAAAGAAAATGACACGAAATAGAGTGGAAACAATGGCGTCCATTTCGTATACCTAGTTCCTTCCTAAGAGAAGATTGTAGTCTAGGTTAGCATCTATGACTTCTACTTCAATATTGACGACCTTCCCCCCAACACATATAGGAAAGGCCGGGATAATCCCATGCAGCTTATGAGAATGACCATCAAATGCAGTCAAGATGGTAGGTGAAGGAACAGCCGAAGGCGATCCAATGGCCTTCCAGCATGACATCGACATGATGCACGTGGAAGCTCCTTTATCAATAACGGTACGAAAAATGTTAATTTTCCGGTATGTAGACTTTATTTGGAAAGCCATATGATGAGGGAGTCACTTTTTGACATTTAACATGTCTAAAGTGAGCACTAAAGAGTTAGTTGGATCGACTTCCCCAATCGCGGAATGTAAAGCACTTCGTTGAGTCGGACACGACTGGAGAACCTCTAAAGTGGACATGGCGCACGAACTCTGAGCCAGATCCTCAACAATGGAGTGATTTTGGGTGGCCCTAGCATTAGGATTAATAGTCGCGCATTTAGCGGAACCTTTCGGTATCCGTGGTATAGTCTCGACAGGGGGTCGCTCAATATGAAGGTCGGTATTTCCGGGAGCATTCTTGTCCTTGGAAGTTTCGGCTTCACCGTAATCACGTGACCGAGTAGCCACATGGATGTTAGAACCCATCATGAAAAAATTTGATGATTTTTCCCCTTACTAGTTGCCCCCTGCGGAGGTTCCAAGGTTTGAACTCGTGCCAGCAAGAAGTTGTTGCCCTTGGGGAAAAGGGTTGGTTAACACAACCTGAGAACTAGAAGTCCCTTGCTGCCCTAACAAGCGCTGAGCGTCTTCAATCTTGGGGTAGAGGTGAGTTAAATTTTCTCCACTGCACAACTTGTATGGAAACTTGACTTTCTTTCTAGACTCATTTCTACCACCACTAGCATTATTGTCGGATTTATTTGCGTCAGGCTTCCCATCTTGGTTCTTTTTCTCACCTTGTCCTTTCTTTTTCCCATTGGAATTTTGATTTCCTTTGGGGTTATCAGATTGGACGACATTAATTGAAGAGGTTTGGGAAGCCAGAGGGTTAGACGATGTGACTTTGTTGTTAGAAGCAGTTTGTAAAGACAACTGCTGCAATTGGTTCAACAAGTTCACCGCATTTGTGTCTACCGACCCAACGATACCATCCGCATGGGGACCTGGCTTCGACTTGGCTATGTCAACCTTAGACCCAGGAGAATCTAAAAAGTATTTTTGTAGGATCCCAGACTAAGAGTAGATCAATTCTAATTGCTAGGCCCTAAAAATGGCTTGCTCCTCAGAATTGACTCCAGACATGGAGATATCCTTAGAGATCTCTGGTTGTAAAGATTTCAAAAACCATTCTAGACGGTACTCCGGAGGGATTTCGGCTTTAATGAGCCTCTTTCTCTGTCTCCATTCCTGAATATGGTCAGAAATGTGAGTTACCTTATCCTGACGAAAAGTGGATAGAAGTTCAGTTCCGACGTCATAACGAACAGGCAAGTGGAAATGATTTAAGAAAATATTAGCTAAGTCAGCGAAAGATGTAAAGCTGCCCCCTGGCAACTCTATATACCATTTGGCCGCATTACCAGTCAAGGTGCATTGAAAAAGTCTCAACCTAATCGAGTCATCAATAAGGGAGTTCGAGGAGCACCACAAATGGAATGTGGTTACATGGTCGCCTGGGTCTTCACCGCTCTTCCCTTCGAATTTTGGAATGTCCGAAGGGAGTTTGGTTGGGACCGAAGGCCAGGCCAGATTGTATTTGATTGGATCGTTTGTTAAATTAGTGAGATCTGGCAAGTTCAAAGTTGCCAGAAACGGAAGCCTAAGAGGACCTTGGGGATTCCACCCAGACTGGGCAGAGCTCCCAAAGTTCTGAAAAGATTGGCCTGGATTTTGGAAGGCACCAGGCTACCCGAAGTAACTGGCTGAACCAAAAGACAAGCCTTGTGATCCAGCAAAATTCGGAGTTTGACCAACTTCAGTCGCAAAGCCTCCATAACCAGCAAAGTTTCCTCCTAAATGATTATAAGGAGTTGATAACCCCTGATACGGATTCCAAGCCGAAGCTAAGGGAGGAATACTTTGAAACAAACTAACTGTGGAGTACGGCCTATTCCCTTGTTGGCCAAAAAACGGATTCCCAGTTCCTGTGCCACTAACCCCAGGGTCAGTCCAACCTTGGAAAGGATTGCTGCTTTTTCCTATAGAAGAAAAAGGCATGGATCTTATTGTCGGGTTGGAATGTGGTATATGACCACTTCCGAAAGGAAAACCCTGGAATGAAGTCGGTCCACCCATCATGGACGTGGCGGCAATAAACGGAATTGATGGAATACCCTGTGAATGGGTGCAAAATGGGAAGAATCCAGAACTAAAAGCATTGGTTTGGGAATTTCCACTCATGGACGGAATGGAGGTAGACCCAACTAAAGATGTGCTAGCAAAAGATCCAGACAAAGAAGCAGAGGAGATGGAAATCGTTCCTTCCCCCTGTACCGATGTTGGAGTCTGCATAATTGTAGCACTTGTAGTAGAAGCCATGCTTCCAGTAGTGGTCATCGACGGTAAGCACGTAATGTGACCTGGACTTGAAAGTTTATGCGTCGAAGTCCCAACGTATTGTAATACTTCTGAATGGCTAGATGGTAGGGGAGAATTCGAAGCCACTAACGACTCTGAGAATTCTTCTATCTCTATGTTATTCTCTGTTTGAAAGAGAACTCAAGAAAGAACTGGAGTGTTCCTCTCTTGTTTTGCGGAAATGCCAGGCCTTGCTTGAACACTAATGCCCCCGAGAGGAGGATCAATCCCCGATGCGTCAACTGCCGTGGGATGAAACCCACCAGCAGTATTACCTCTGCGCCTTCTAGGAGAAGGCTCTAAACTTGGTGGTGAAAGACCATGAACTCTTCGAGACTGTCTAGGTGATCGGTCAGCCACTTTGAATTTTTTGTTAAGATCTAACTAAAGACTCAAAAAAATGAAATCTAGGCCAACTAAGAGCACAGAGCACACACTATAAAGTCCCTAAAGATATCAGCCAGTCAAACAACATCCAAGTATTTCTGCTCCGGGTGATTAGGACCAAACACCAAAATACAAGAAAGTGAATTAAGGGGCCTTCCGAAGATAGTCTGGGATGATGAGGGCCCAGTCCTATCAATGAAGGTAACACAGGAAGTTACGCTGACCTCCTAATAATAGTCTGCGCTGGTGCAAGCCCCCAAGCTTCGCAAGGGTTTCCTCCAGTAGTACCGTTGAGAGTGATGCAATGTCGACCTCAGGTGCCATGGGATTCCCCTCCGCAGCCACCTATGTAGATCCCTAGGAGTAGCAACTATGGACACCAACTCGTCACAGAAGCCAGGCGGAACATTCGTGAGGTAATTTCGGACAAGTAGGAGAGGGGATATCTCTCTTCCTTGTCTTCACAAACCCTCGTGCTTAACTCCCAGATCCAGAGCTTTCCTGGTCTTCCTAACGCTATTGGATTTTCACTCACTATTCAGACTCCTATGTTTGACAGTTTAAATGCCTTGGAGAGTTAACTCTCCACTCGCCTAATCCAAGGCCCTAAAATCCTAAAACTTGTTGGTGTATCTAACTTGATAAACAAAAAATTTAGTGAATTTTAATTAGCGCTTGATTTTAAAATAGGTTTTTCTTTAAGTCACGAGATAAATGGAAGTGAAACTAGTGGTGTTTTGACGCAAAAGAAATTAATAAAAACCAAACTACATGCAAATGCACTTGTTTTCGTTTTTCGATGAAAAGAAATCTCTACAGGGTTCAGAGGAGCTTCAAATAAAACAAAATTTTCTTTTCTTTTCGTTAACTCACGCTTCACACTCACAAAAGTTAACAAAGCTATGGATGCCTAAAAACATATGCAAATCTATCCTAATGCAACAAGTATATGCTGATGCAAGACTCAAAACTACTCTAAAATCAAGAAATGAAAGTTGTTTGCTTATCAATATTTATTTTTCCACTTAAAATGTTTAGATGGAATATGAGATGCTACCATTCATTTCGTCTAAACACTAAAAACAAGTTTCAAGAAAAACAAAAAGCACTTTCATTCACTAAAAGGAAACCAACTCAAAACAAAGTTCAAGAAAGCAAAACCAAGTTTTTCAAAAGGTTTTCTTCACAAGCAAAAACAAAAATGTCTTTTCAAAAATGCTCTCAACAAGACTGAAACTTTGCGATTGAAGAATAGGCAACAAACACTTTTGCAAGTTGACAACACACAATGTATGAAAACTCAAGAAAAAGAAATGTGTTTAAAGATGCTCTTAACAATCAAAAGCAGCAATGAAAGCTTTGGAAACAAAGACCAAAAAGATCAAAAAGACAAATTTTCAAGAAAGGGTCAATCAACAACTTTCATGAAACAAAAGGTGGATGGTCACAAAAAGCGGTTTTGTCAAGCAAACAAAAAGTCACCAAAAACAAGATTTAACACAAAGATTGAGATCAATCTTACCGCTGTGATGAATCAGAGCAGCCAAGATTCCCAGAAAGAAATCTTGTGTGCTTAAGCAAAAACGGTGACGCTTGCAACAACAAAAACAAGACCAACACTTCTTACAATTAGAGAGAATTTGGAACAAGATGCTTGCTGTAAAACTAACAACTAACACTGGAAAGTGACTGTTTAAGACTGAATCAAACTAGCAGACAGACCTTCGGAGACAAAAATATTTAAAAAATATTGAAAATTGCAAGATATACGCGACTGTGCCTAAGGAAACCTGCATATACGCGGGTTCACTTGAGGAAACACACATATATATGCTTCTGTAATCAAGAAAAACATCATATATAAAAGATTTCAAGAAAAATAAAAAACAGTCTAAAGAAACTGGCAAAACTTAGAATTCAAGAACGAACCACACAACAAGAGCAAGCAAACAGGCAGTTGAGCCCTGATTGGCTTGAAAACACCCAAACTAGGAACAACAACAGTGTTGTCCCTAGTGGAGTCGCCAATTCTGTTAAGGGAAATGTTCCCCAAGGGCTTTTAGGTTGAAACCCTAGTAGACTGAAAGTTATCTATACAGAGAAACACACATTCACACAACCATTATGTTAATATAAGCAAATTCTATGATAAGGGGCGTACCTGAGGTCCTACGTTTGAGAAGGTCCTTTAGGGTCCAAACCCTTCTTAGAGTTCCTTTTGCTCCTTTGACCTGCAAAACATCCAATTCAAGAGAGTACAACAGAATATGGACTAAATCCTATAAAGAAACCATCTTCATATTATAAAGAAAGGTAGTTAGTTATGAAATTTAAACAACCATTCACATATGAATTCTAACATGAATATCATAAACATGAAGAATATTTATATCGGGAACCAAGACATGTGTTTTATTATAGACAAATAAATTACATAAAAGGAATAATTTCACCTGAGTCGTCCTTTCACAGGCTCCAAGCAAAGCCTTCTTCTGGATTCATCCAGTCTCAAGCCTTTAACAAACTCCTTCCATGACTTACTCCATGATATCACAAGTAGTGGATGGACATCAACACACAAGGAAACAAGGGTTTCCTATACAAATGGGGGAAGTGCAGGAGGCACAAGGATCTTCAGACCTGGTCAGGGAAATCTTAGCATAATAACCTTTCTCTCTCTCCTCTCCTACCTTAGGCCTTCCCATTGAAGCCTTTTTATACTTCTCCCAAAGTAGTTTTTTAGTTGGGAGTTGGTTGGGAACAGTTGGGCCACGGGCACTAACAGGTGATCAGCAAGTAAAACCCGAAATTAAGGAGTTTTATATTTTTTAAGTGTTTTAATACATATATGCGGGTTGGGTATATGCCTACCTGTGTATACACGCGTTTAACTCAGGGCAGTGTCGCGTATAAGGGATAAAACACTTTTTTTTAAATTTAGGACCAGGTCTGGAAGGAGGGGTTGCCCTAGGCCATGAGTGCAGCATCACAAACCATAAGAGTGAGATTTTTAGCTATAACAGGGTCACTTAATATTGCTCATTTTTTGTAGTATTTCACTTGTAAAAGTTGTAGTGACTAATGTTTTTAGTCACCTAGTCACTAATTTCTCATTTTCTATTAGTGGTGCCTTCATAATTTCATATGCCAAAACATATAGAACATAAGGTGAAATATAGAGGTTGATAGCTAGAGTATCTTATGGTCTACAACCCTACACAATCAAATTCCCAAGAAAAAACTCTTAGTGCTAGTTATTAAGCATCAACCATAGAAATTTATTTGGTTCAACACTTTTCTCCAACTTCAGAAACACACACAAGCTTAAAATAAATTTCATACCATGTTCACATTAAAAATCCAAATTCCAATCCTTGAAGTCTATGGTGTGCTCAAGCAACCAAACACAAATAAAAGAGGAAGCTTTACATGGAATCAAAGGTATGAGAGTTAATTATCTTGTTTGCAATCATGGCATTACCTCAACAACAAAGCAAGCCCAGATCTTGTCACTATGAGCTCCCATGACTCCTTTTCAAATCCAAAGCCCCAAGCCTCATATGATGTCAGTTATTTCAAGGAAGATCCCCCGCTCCTCACAAAGAATCAACAATATTGGTGAAAACCAACATAATATAACATGAAAACATTAAACCATGTCTCAAAATAACAAAAATGAGTTATTGAATGCAAAATAAAAACCCTGTTAATATAAGAAATTAACTGGCCTCTATAAGAATTCTCAGGGCTTACTCATATTCTCCACTATGATAGGGCACCCCATAGTTTGAAGACCCAATTCCACTATCGAGCTTGCACCACTTTCTAGGTTTCATTTTGAAAGAAATCCACCATCCTTATCAAGCACCTACATAGTTTCCAAGGTAATAAACAATTATACTTGACTGTCAAGTTTACAGTGATATTTTTCTTTTTTTAACTGTTGGAAGAAGAAATTTTCCCTTGGAGCAAAACAATCACTACATGGATGGAAAATACATAAAGAAGCACAAGAAGATTGGAATTGCAAATGTAAATCCCTAGTATATCAAAATGGCAATGTAATATTTTAAAGTTCTAGTAAACACGAAGAATGGAGGTGAAATACCAGTCTAGTCATAGTAATTGTAACTTGATCACGCTATTGTTATAGTTAAGTTGTTTTTATAGTTGGGGTAGGATTTTTTTGGTTTCCCATGTTGCAAAAAATGTAAGGGTAGTTGTGAGGGCATGATAGCTAAGGAGTGCCAGGGCGTGCTAGGGAATGAAAAGGCATGCTAACACATGCTAGACAGTTTTGTGGTTTGACGGTTTGATTTAATTTTATGGTGTTATTTTTATTGTCTACTTTGCATAGCACTATATTTCCTAGTTTGGAATATTACACTGAGCGAGTTCTAGGTGTGCTAAGGAGGGAGTGACAAGGTATGCTATATATTGATGCTAAGGCATGCTAGAGTGTTAGGGAAGAATACCAAGATGTGCCAAGCGCCAAGGTGTGCCAATGCGTGCTAAGGAGTGTTATGGAGTGCCAGAGAAACATAAGGGAGCACTAGGTCAAAATGCATGGAAATGAATGGATAAGAGTGTGTGACAGGGAGTGTCAGCGAGTTCCAAGTGTTCTAAGGAGAGAGTGACATGGTATGCTAGGTTGAGCTAAGTCATTATAGATTTCTACAGAGACATGCAGCCAAGATGTTCCACGTGCCAGGGTGTGTCAACATGTGCTAGGATGTGTTAAGGAGTTCTAGGGAAACACAAGGGAGCACTAGGTCAAATTAGTGCATGAAAATGAACAAATATGAGTTTGTGACATGAAGTGTAAGTGAGATGCAGGTGTGCTGAGGGAGTAACAAGGTATGCTAGGAAGTGCTAAGGCATGCTAGAGGCCAAGGCAACATGACAAGATGTGCCAGGTGATAGGGTGTGTCAATGCATGCTAAGGAGTGTTATGGAGTGCCAAGGAAGCAAAAGGGATCACTAGTTTCGAATACATGGAAATGAATGAATAAGAGTGTGTGACATGGAGTGTTAGTGAGTTTTAGGTGTGGTAAGGAGGGAGCGAAAAGATATGTTAGGTAGTGCTAAGGAATGCTAGAGTGCCAAGGGAACATACCAAGATGTGCCATGTGCTAGGCTGTGTCAATGTGTGCCTGCGAATGTTAGGGAGTGCCACAAAAACATAAGGGAGAACTAGTTCAAAATGCATGGAAATGAAGAGATAAGAGTGTGTGATAGGGAGTGTCAATGAGTTCCAAGTGTTATAAGGAGGGAATGCCAAGGTTATATGCTAGGCCGTGCCAAGGCATGCTAGAGTGCCAGGGAATGTCAGAGAGTGCTAGGCTATGCTAGGGAGTAGAAAGCATGCCAAGGAATGTAGGGGATGCTAACACATGCCACATAGGTCTAAGGGATTGTTAGATATGCCATGTGTTATGGCATGTCAAGATGTAAACTATGTTTCTTAGTTTTTTTATGGCCATGGTTGGACGTGAGCCTTGAATTGGTAACTTATTAAGTGGGATGAGTTGAGATTGGACATCAGTAGCGTATGATGTGTTATAGGTAGTCCTTAGGTGAACAATGCATAGTCTAGTTGTAGTAACTATAACTTGGTTAAGTTTTTGTACTCGGGGTAGGACTTGCTTGGGTTCCGACCAAGTCTAAAAAAAGGTAAGGGTAGTTGTGAGGGAATGATAGCCAAGGAGTGTCAGGGCATGCCAAGGAATGAAAAGGTGTGCTAACACATGGAAGACAGTGTTAGTGGATGGCGAGGAGTGTTAGGGAGAGTTAGGGGAACATAAGGGAGAACTAGGTCAAAATGTCTGGAAATGAACAAATAAGAGTGTGCGGCAAGGAGTGTTAGTGAATTCTAGGTGTCCCAAGGATGAAGTCTTTTACGAGAAGTTCAAAATAGGAATTGCAGGAGGCAAGCCTATGGTTGTGATAAGGCATGGACAAAGCAATTTCAGAGAAAGGGAGACTTTGGGTTGGGCATAATATTGTTTTTCTAATGAATTCGTTGGGTTCCCAAGTCGCAAAAAAAGTAAGGTTATCTGTGAGGGTCTTAGTGTCAGCCAGTTCAGTCTATCACTAGTGATAAAATATGCTCTTACAAGGTTTTTTTAGGGTGTCAAGTCAAATTTTTATCATTTCAGTGAGTCTTCAAATAAAAATTTGGTCATTGGCTAGTGTGTCTAGGGCTATTTCCACTCTCTCAAGAATTTCATATGTCGGTAACGTTCATCACTGAGTTGAGTCTACCATCATGAAAACATTATTAATATCACTTCATTCACATCATCATGGTCTCCATTCAGCTCAGTGTCACCATTAGGCCATTCGGGTTAAGGTCACAAAATCAATCATTTCATGTATAAATCCAGCAAATGAGGAGTAGCAACAGGCAAATTTGTTCAATAACACTTGATTTCAAATGTAATTTATGTTTTTATATGTAATAATTTTCTTAAGGTTCTAAAGCTACAAGAAGAGGTCCTAAGGCTACAAAACTCAAAAAGAAAGTGAATTGATGAGGTGGGCCATCCTACCTCATTAATCACTTAGACACAAAAATAAAATTATAAAAGAACATGGAGGAGCTCATTCACAATCATTTGCACTTGTCTACCATCCTATCATCGAGCTTTCCCCTTTTCTTTGGAAAAAATTACGATTCTATATTCCTCACTGGCAAAAATTGACTCTCGTTGTGCATAGAGAGCCTTCATTGCGCACTTGGACAACACGTTGCGCAGAGGAAGCCTTCGTTGTGCACGAGGCGGAGTTCTCCAAAATTACTATTTGACCACCAAAATTCATTTTTCAAAGCTCCTCTTTAGTCATTTCATCCTCCAGGTTCTATAACAAGTAAGTTTAATCATTTTCATGTGCTCCTTTGCCTCATATGTTAAGAAAATGATCAAATACCTCTTCTTATAGCGTTTACATGATTTCCATGGTTTTGATCCTCAAATGATGATTTTCTTCCCTAGACCCTATATGCATTGTCCCTACACCTCTATTTGTATCTAATACACCATTTCCATCCATCACGAAGCCTTATCCCCTCATTTTCTATCATTTTCCTCTAAACCCTAATCTACCCTATCTCTTTCTAAGATAGGCCTGCGTTTTGGCCTTTTCCACCCCTCCCCTCACTCATTTCCCAAAATTCCTTTTTCCCCTACTCACTGACACCATCCCCTACCCTCCTAAATTTCCTTAGAAATTTAGGTAACTCCTAAGTCCATCATACCACCTCATTCCCTCACAGCATCGAATTTCACTTTTTTCACTTGCCTTTCACTTAGGGTTTGAATTATGGAGCCTGACTCATCACCATCAGAGAAGAGGAAGTACAACAAGGGGGGAAAGATACTGGAGTTTGAACCCTCTAATTGTAATGAAATCACCTCCTCCCCATTTATCATGAACTTCTTTGAAGATGTCAATTGTTTAGGGTTTTGTCAAAGAGTGTAGGAAGTAGGTCACCATGAGAATCTCACAGGTATATTTGCCCTCACCTTGAAGGAAGACAAGATCACCATTGAGGGAATTATTTCATGTTTCCAATGGATGCCATCTCTCAAGCTACAAGCATACCAAACCATGATGAAAAGTGGTTCAAAGGCATGAACCTATACCTAGAAGAGTACAAACCCTACTTGAAATCACAATACAAAGGAGCTCACTCACATGTTTTCCCATTCAGATACGTGTTGGAGAGATATGCAAAATTGATGAAGGCTGTCATGAATATATTCACATGTGAGGGAATATTTTCTAGGCTATATCAATACCACATAAGACTGCTCATGCACTTTACAGCTACCAAGTCTCTAAATTTGTCCAGTTACTTGTCTAGGAGCCTAACCAAAATGTCTGAATGGGTGAAATTGAAAGGCAAAGTGTATTATCCCAGCCTATTTCACCATAGCCTTATAAAGGTTATAGTAATCCATCGGCTGAAAGAGAAGAACATGATATGGGACACCTTCATTGGGGCAGCCTTAAAAACACATATAACCACTTCACCAAGCCAACACCAAACCATGTCAGTACAGCCCATAGATGTGGGGTCATCAAGAAAACATGATGAGGTTTCCAAGGCACCTAGGCCTAAGGTGACCAAGACATATTAGAGAGGCATAAGCCTTCCATTTTCTCCTCAAATTGAGGAAGGGTCCAAGCCTGCTACATCAGTAGAATAGGTATCACCCTCACATCAGGAGGCTTCTTTGCATGACGAGGAGACCATTGAGCATAACTTTGACCTAGTTGACATGGACGCACATGATGAGAATCAAACCGTGCAACAAGTCATCAAAGAGAATGATTCTCAGATCATGGAGCTGAAGTAAAATTTGGAAAGGGCCAAAATCGTCATTTCATTCCTTGAGTAAGAAAATAGTGAACTTAAGGCAAAACAACTAGTCATGGAGAAAGAGAAATTCAAAGGCAAGAAACAAGAGATGAAAGGAAAGGCAGTGGTGGACCATGAGGACACTAAGCAGCATGAAGGAAAAGTGGAAATGAAGAGACCAAGGACAATGGGTCTTAGAAGGACACTTCAAAGGGAAAGAGGGGAACCTCTGAAGAGAGGAATGTTTCCATGGAAATAAATGAGGACAGGGAGTTTTTTCTTGACAAAGTAAATTGCCACCATGAGAATCTCCTTCACAAGGCTAACAGGTATAACAAGTTTCAAAAGAGAATTGCCATCCATTATTACACAAGGAATTAGGTTGTCAAGGTCAAAATCAAGCAGTTGAAGGAAAAACTCAAGGAAACAATAATTAGACAAGAGGATAAGGGTAAGTTAGGTTTGATTGATGATGCATCCATGATTGCATAAAATACCTCATCAGGCATCTCTAGAAAAATTTTGGGAGGATTTGGAGAAAATTTTGTGTTTTGGTGTAGACTCGTGCAGATTTGCAATTTTTTGGCAATTTTCTATCTAGGAGCACAATGAGCTCATGCTGCACTTCTTACTCAGGGCTCCAACTGATGGAAACTCAGTATTTTTGGAAGCTTATGACTCCCTCTCAAAACTCGTTTTACCACTTTCCTGGTCTGCTGCTCAATTTATGAGAAATTTGCAAAAAAGAGGGCAAAAATCACCTTTCCACCCCTCTTTTTCCATTTCGCTACGCACCTGGAGACACCTTGGGATAATGGCCATATATCAACCAAAAATGGGTTATTTTGAGTGCACAAATACTCTAACGACATCTACACTCTCCCTGATTTCTAGAAAAGGCTTCAAATATTGATTTGGACTTCAAAAATGCACTCAAAAATGGCCTCCAACAGCTCGTTGCACACCTATAAATTTCAGAGATGTTTGTAAAATTTTCACTGTGTAATTTTTTGTAATTCCTTGTTTGACTTTGGTAAAAGTCAAACAGGTGAAGTAGATGAATGTGAGGGGTAAAAGTAAATGTAAATAATGGGGGGTTATATTTGTAAGTTGTTTTGATGTAAATTTGACCTCATTTATCAGAGAGGTTGGAGTCAAAGTTAATTGTAGAAGTTGTTTTTAACTTCCCTAGATGTTAGGGTTTGGTTAGAACACCTCATGGAACAGTTCCTAGAGTCATGGATTCGACGCCTAAGAATGGGGAGATTTTGTTTTGGTATTTTTGTATTAGTTTCTTAGTGATAGAATGAGTTGGATTTCAGAGGAGAGAACTATTGTAGCTTGTACTTGGACATTTTCTGGAAATCAAAGGACACCGTTTGCAACTATTATCTTGGAATTCATGTGAAGTAAGTTTGTGATGTTATTTTTTCTCTGTTATAGATTTGCATGAAATATATTCATCTTCTCTTTCCATTCATCAATTCTTCAATGGTTTTCCTTACAAATTATAAACAAAATTCTTTGCATAAAGCTTTGTTTTGATGGAAAAATCATTATCATGTGTTACTTTCTTTCTTGCTTAATGAATTCATGTTGCATTCTCATTAAGACCTTTTACTTCTTCTAATCTCTACACTACACTGACAAACCCTAAGATCCATCACAAAAGTAATTCTACCTTTCTCCTTTATATCTTTGTTGTTATAACCCTTTGATCCTCTGACCTAGCTACCTCATTTTTCTCCATTATCCAGCAACAAAAGCCTAAATTTTCCAAAACCCACTTGAGCCTAGCTATCTAGGCTAAAATCCTTTACATTCCAATCATCTCTTGGCTGTGATTTCATATAGAGAGCCCTCTTTGGTTTGGTAGGGCTAGCTACCAAAATAAAATCTCGATCTGTGGTTACCTTTGTCGATCTCCTCATCAGCCTGGGACATTGTGGAGGATAACAGAAGGCATGACAACTAGGGAGTGCCAAGGTGTTCTAGTGAATGTAAGGTTGCCAAGCCATGGAAAAATGTAATTCTATTTGTGAGGTCTGACTTCTAATGTCTGTAAGGGAATGCTAGGGCATGCTAACATGTGCCAGATAGTATGAAGACATGTCAAACAAGCTAAGATGTGCCAAGTGCTAAGGCACACCAAGATGTACAAGGGTGTGACAATGCATGCCAGGGACTCTCAAGGCAACAAAATGGAGGAACAAGTTAAACTACAAGGAAATGTGCACATAATAGGATTAATAAGCCATCAATTTACCTTTTCCATGAGGAGTATGCTAGGCACACCAACACTAGGTGCCAATAGGTGCCAAGTGCCAAGTGTCAATGCATTCTAAGTGCCAAATATTCCTCCATTTCTTCTCCTCTAGTTTCCAATAATTTATCTCAAATAAATTTAATATTAAACCATGCCAAAGTATACCAAGTCATCTGAACGCATGCCAAACATGATAAGACTTGCCAAGTTCCAACATGTGCCAAGTGCCAATTTGTGTCAGCAAGTGTGATGCATGCTATGAAGTGGCAGAGCATATTGAAGAGTGCTAAGGTGTGCTAGAGAGTGCCAATGCATGCTGAGGAGTGTTAGGGAGTACTAGGATAACACAAGCGAGAACTAGGTGAAAATGCATGGAAGTGAAGGAATATGAGGGTGTGTCAGGGAGTGTCAATGAGTGCAAGTTGTCATGCCAAGGAGGAAGTGACAAGGTATGATAAGAACAGGTAAGGCATGCCAGGGAATATAAGGGAATGTCAAGAAGTGCTAGAGTGTGTAAGGTAGTTCCGGGGTGTGCTAACATGTGCCAAATAGTGCCAAGGCATGCCAGGTGCTAAGACATGCTAGGATGTGCATGGTGGCGGAGTATGCTAATATGCGTCAAGGAGTTTCAAGGAAACAAAAGGAATAACCAAGCTAAAATGCAAGGAAATTAACACATAAGAGGGTTAATAAGTTAGGAATTTATCTTTTCCAAAAGGGGCATGCTAAGCACACTAATAATATGTTCCAATACATGCCAAGTGCCAATGTGTGCAAAGTGCTAATGTTTGTCAATGCAATATTATGCCAAGGTGTTCCAGGGCATGCTAGGGACTATAGGGAATGCCAATGCATGATATGGGAGTGCTATGTTATACTAGGGCATGCCACCATGTGCTTGGGCTTCCTACTCATGGCAAGATGTTCTAGCTACAAAGATGTTCCAGGTACAAAGATGTTCCAAGACATGTGAGGTGCCAAGGAATGTTATTCTATTGTTCCAAAGCATGTTAAGATGTGCCATGAGTGTTGAGGAGTGCTAGGTCTCTCTCATTAATAGAATTGATAGAGCTTGATTATGTATTAAATAATTTAGTTCCTACACCCACTAGTGGAACTTTATTTAAAGGAAATTTGCTAGATAATAAACCTAATAGAGATGAATCATGTGTTGACTCATAGGAAAACTATATTCTTATGACTTGAGGGAAATGATACACACTAATTTATTCTTAACAAATTGACTGACTATTATAACCACTATGAACTTCGACACATAATGAAAAAACTCCACAATAATGGTCTTAAATCATTATCTTTTGACAAAAAATATCGTAACAGGTACATAGCGTCATAAAAAACGCATTGGAATGATCAATGATGACGAACATTTTTTGACCATTACCAAAAGTAACCAAAAAGATCATTGGTGAGGGTAAATAAAAGATTGTCACTAGAAGTGTCACCAAAGAGAGAATTAGTGATGGGCCTTTAACGGCCCTCACCAAAAGTTTCACCAAAGTGAGAATTAGTGACGAGCCTTTAACGACCCTCACCAAAAGTGTCATTGAAAATGGCTTTGGTGACAAACCTTAAAGGACCATCACTATATACACTTACAACAACACTTTTTTAAAGACCATCACCCTATGATACATTTGTAATGGACCTTAAAGGTCCATGATAGGCATGAAGCGTCATTAAAAACTCATTGGACCGATCAATGATGACGAACATTTATTGACCATCACCAAAAGTAACCAAAAATATCATTGGTGATGGTCAAAAAAAGATCATCACTAGAAGTGTCATCAAAGAGAGAATTAGTGATGTGCCTTTAACGACCCTCACCAAAAGTGTCATTGAAAATGGCTTTGGTGACAAACCTTAAAGGACAATCACTATATACACTTACAACAATGCTTTTTTAAAGACCGTCACCATATCCGACATTGGTGATGGACCTTAAAGGTTCGTTAGAGGAATGACCCTCACCAATGACATGTTTTCTTGTAGTGTATCTATGTCACTATCTAATAGCGTCATCAAGAATAATCCTTATGGAGGAATCATTTCTTACACAGGAGAATGGAATGAAGAGGTTCCTAGTCTTATGAGGAATCAATTGAGAAGAGTGGTCATGACAAATATACAAGGTCAATCTCATATGGTTATGAGTTGATATTAAGTGATTATATTATGTCTATGTTATGGATATATTATACCGAGGGATACAACATTGAAATGAAAGCAGTTTGGTTTGTGACATGCTGGGAAAAGCATGGATAAGACACTGTAAGAAAGGTTGCTTGGTAAAGACAATGTGGTTCTGAATGTGTGGTACTATTGTTATGCACATGTTGCATATGTAATGTTATGTGCATGAAGTGGTTTGCAGATATTGCATATGTAGTGCTAGGTATTGATGGTGCCATTTAGATGTTGGATATGTGGTGCTATGTACATATTGTATTGTGCATATGATGTATATGTGGTGTTGTGTGCATATGGTTCTCTGTGCATGTTGGATATGTGGTGTTGTGTACACATGATGCTATTTACATGTTGGATATGTAGTGCTATGTACATATGGTGTTGTGTGCATGTTGTACATGTGGTGCTACATATGTATGGTGTTTTGTGCATAATTGTACAAGAAGTGTTGTGTACATGTGGTGTTTTGTACATGTTGTACAAGTGGCGTTGTGTGTAGGTGGTGCTATGTACATTTTGTGCATGTGATGTTGTGTACATGTGGTTTCGTGTACATGTCACGCGTGTGGTACTATGTACATGTGTTATTGTGTACACGTTGTACAGTGGTGTAGTGTACATGTGGCATTGTGTACACCTTATGCAGGTGGTGTCATGTACATGTGATGTTGTGTAGGTGGTTGCAGGGTGTGGTTGGTATTGTGTACATGTGGTACATATGGTACTGGTGTAGATGCATGTATTTCATGGTGTTATATGACGTGTGTAGTTGTATTTGTTTGATGCACACTATGTGTATGCGCACATGGTCGAGGAGAAGGAACATGGTGTTTGTCTATCGTGGCAACCGATTCAAAGTGCATACTGAATAAATGCAAAGGTAGAAGCTAAGGATTGATGAAAGGATAAGTTTCAAAATTTTATTTCAGTTTTATTATGCATGTGATTTATGATTCTAGTCTATGATGATTACATGTGATCTATGATTCTAGTTTATGATGGTTACATGTGATTTATGATGTTGATCTATGATGGTTGTGTTGTGAGCTAGCCTAATGTGAAATGTTTATACGTGATGTTTTTATAGAAAACATAGTTTGACTTCTTGTGACAGGAAGTAAACAAGATTGTAAGTGTACTTTATCAATGAACTACCAATGAGGTATGATTTGAGGTTATTTCGATTTATTTGAATCTAATGGAAATTATTTTCTTGGGACATGAATGCATGCACATGCCCGATTGGGTGGTTCAAATCGACTGCAAGAATTAGCAGTGACAATGAACCACACTGGTTGGTTCAAAACGCGTCGAAAAATGAATCATGATGTGATTTCCACCAAAAACTATTCTAAAAAGGTAGTGAAATAAATTGGAACATGCAGAGTATGTTGGTAAAATAATTTAGGAGTAGAGCCATTGTGGGACACTAGTACGCAATAGTGTCCATTGATTTCCATGAGCATGTTATGATAGGTATGATGGTTTTGAGGAAGGTATATGCTTTAGTTGTTGATCTTCTGATGCAAGGAAGCCTTGCCAAGGGATGTATCGCTCAGGATAGGGGATTGCGGGGAACTTGGAAGGTGACTAAGCACCGAAGGGAGTGACCGGATTTCCCGAGGGACAATGTAGTAGATAAGGTAAGGTCGTGGATATATTGGTATTAGTCATTAACATTGTCAGATGGAATGATATGCACATTGGTACTGCACCCTGGTACAATGAGCTAGTAATTGTTCACTGAGAGGACAAGTGGAACAAGATTGTACCACTAGACATTGGATGCGACTTTGACTATGGCAGTGGATTCTACACTTCCTGGGAAGGAGGTGAATCCAGGTACTACTTTTGAGGGTGGAGGTGTGAGCCTCTAGACTCCCTTATTGGTTGATATGGGCATCATATCCTTTATTTGTTGGTTTAGCAAATGTGCATATGTGTATATGTGGTTATTATAGATATCGTAATGAGTTGTGTTACAAAGCTTCAGTATGCGGTATGGTTACTATCTGGTCATGTTGTCATGATGTTTTACTTTTGAACAGATGATTCATTATAAATACTAAAATGAACTAAGTTATAAAGCTACGTAGGAAGTATGTTTTCCTTTTAGTTGTTTTTCTGAGGTCTTGGTGTGGTTTAACACTGAGGACAGTGTTCCCCAAGGGGGATGGTTCTGTAACAACCCTAGTGAAAATTCCATGTAATAAAGTTAATAAAGGAAAAATAAGACCATGGATAAGGGACATGTATTCCAAGCTAAATGTTGGGAAAATATATCGTAGTGGGCATCACTGGATGTGTGTTTTCGCTAAGGAAATTGGCAAAGACATTAAAAGGCAAAAAGGAATTTTTGGCACATTTATTTATGAAAATAAAGGAAATTAGGAGAAAAGTAAGGTGAAAGGTCACAGGTTGCATGTGAGGAGGAAATTCAAGGAAAATAATGGAATATGAGTAAATTAAAGTTGTCATTAATAAAATGGCTTCTGAAGATCAGTTGGCAAGCTTGGTCAGTGTAACCTTTTTTCAATTCAAGTTTGGAGCTCTCTCATTATTCTCTCTTTCACTCACTCTTGGCCACTTAGAGTTTCTTGGAGAACTCTAGTTTGGATCAAGGAAGGAAAAACAAGCAATGGGAAAGGAAGGAAAGAAAGGATCAAGGAAGAGGAGTAGGATGAGGAGCGGGAATAATTGGAGGTAACCTTTTTCATGTGTGATTTCCTAGTTGTTTTGGACATGCATGGATTTTCATGTTGGTGTATGGTTCTCTTGTTATCGGTGGCATGGTTTTGTCGAGTTATGACAGTGGTTTTTAGCTTAGCCTTACCTTTTTCCATATGCCATGGTATGTTGGGATGTTTATCTCGGTTTTTAGCTTTGGGTTGGTGGATGGATTTCAGAATCCAGGGTGGAGGTAGTCTCAAGTTTTATTCCGAAAGGCATACGAATCCCTTGACCGATTTTGGTAGGATACACAGTAAAGCCTAAGGGGGAAGTCTCAGTTTAGGTCCTAGTGATCCTGGTTTGGATTGTGGTAAAGCTTGAGAGACTAGTATCGATTTAGGGCCTAGTTATCCAAGATTTGATTGTGGTAAAGCTTGAGAGACAAGGAGACAGAAAATTCCTCAAGGATAGTGATGGATTCCGGATGTCATTCCAAGTTCGATTTGATTATGATTAGAGCACCAGTTTTGGTGCGATCATGGTTTGGTGAGGGTGTAGGTGGTTTAAGCTCGAGATTCCCTTGGTTGTTCTTGGATTGGTTGTTCTTGGATTGGTTGTTCTATGAGATCCCACATTCGTTCTTGGAATATGGCACAGGGCTAACTAGCTGAAAGAGATATTTGGTTCCATCATGTCTATGGTCAGGTGGTACGTGGAAGTCTCATACCTAGTGGGATTCACCTACAATTAATAAAATCTAAGTTCTCTTACTTTTGCACTGGTTTATATGTGGATTTAATGGTTTCCATATATCTCATATTTACATGGTTTTAAGTTGGTTAGAAGCATGGTTAAATGATTGGTTCATGTCATGGTTATTTAATGCATTTACTTGTAATTGTTAAATTGATGGATGCAAGACCTAATTGATGATATAATAGTTCAATGGAGAACAAGGTGATCTGTCTGGTTATGTTTCATAAGTTCTTCCAGTCATTTATGCTTTGTCTTGTATCATAGACCTGTAGGTTGAATTGATGCCAAGTGTTTAACCGAATGTCTGTCCCGGTTGGTGATGCTCAGGCCTATTCTGACATTTATTTTTTATTTCTCAGCATCGCTATCATGTATTTAATGGATTATAAAGGTTATTAAGTTCTTGGAAGATGCCAATATTATGGGCTAGAAAAGTGGCTCAAATATCAGGGTCGTTGGCATGGCTCTACTGAGAAAAGTCAACAGTTGTTGACACATAGGCCTATGAGAGAAACTTTGAGTTGTTGGTCACTGTATTGCCTATAAAATGAGAACAACTTTGGGTTAAGAGGCTTAAAACATCAGTGGGACGTAGGGACAGGATGTCTAAGTGGTTGACAGGTCTCTCGGGGTGTAATTGCCGATGTGGATGGGTTTGTTTGATGAGTTCCATCGATTCGATTTCCTTAAGGTCAACAAGGAGACAGAATCCCTTATAGTAACTTCTCTCATCACATGTTTGCCCGACTAGAAGGTTTCTTGGGTGGACCTGGGAGGAGGGGGTGCTACATTATTAAATTATTCTAAGGGCGCTCACGCCTCACTCAATGTCTTATAAAGGAATCCATCCATTTAATATTGTCATAAAATATTACAAAGAATTATCATAAAATGGAACATAACTAGCTATAAGTTATTATAATCATTATGATATCATTTACCCACAAAGCTTGGAAAAATAAGGATTTGCAACCCATCAATGGATTATCCTACAACTGATATTCTTTCAACCTACATAGACAACTAGTTTATTGTCTGCCACAATGTTAAGTACAATCCATCTTTCGCCTATGTTGCAGTCTTTCTGCAAATTTTATTGTCCACAAACTTTGATATCATGATTGGATAAAATAATAATCAAGACAATAATAATTCTTTATAAGTGATGCCTCAACATCTAATTGTGTGCATACATAACACATAAACATATTATAATGACATTCCTTCTTTAACATCACTGCATACACATTAATAAAAAACATATAACTATCAAACACCACATTAATTTGGACCCTATTTTTCAATAACTCATGCAAATATTTTCCAAGATTAGTCTCATTAAATTATCTTCATTTTTCAATAATTCATGCAACATTTTCAAGAAATAAAACTTCTAGATGTGTGACAGCTATGTTTGTATGCAAACATATACTTATTTTTATGTTAGTTATTTTTCTTACATACAACCATATACTTCTTTACACATTAGTTATTTCCTACATGCAAACATTTACTTCATTTCTAAAAGAAAACTAGCATAATATATATTAATCTCATGGATATGAAATTTATTTTCTAAGAGGAATCTAATATAATTGAGATTTATCTCACGCATATGCAAATTATTTTAAAAAATTTATGCACTGATAACTTATCTTTTAATGTTTGGAATCCTCATCCCAATGAGACTCCTAATGCAGTATCCTATGTCAAATCGATAATTTTTGCCACACTATTATAGCCAACAGTGGTGAGGTAAGAGATGAAATAATCCTACGCTAAGTTCTCTATTGGACCAGATATTATTCAACAAATTTTTGTACATATAATGATTCAAAAACACCCATTCCTCTCTCTTGGCCTCATTCTACATGGCCATTAGTTCTCATTGTCCATAGGATTATAATGAGTAGAATTATGAAAAACAATAGCTTTTATAAATCCTTAAAGCATTCAATAAATCCCCATAAATCACTTCATAAACCATATTTTTCCCAAATCCTTAAATCACTCCATAAATCATATTTTGCTAATTTAAATCTAAAGTCACTCAATAAATCATCCATAAAACACTCCATAAATCATTTTTTTCTAAATTCTAAAACCGTTGAATAAATTATCCATAAATCTCTTATGTTTCTTCAAAGTATATATGCTTTTGCTTTATGTACAAAATATCACCTATCCGTAGTTTTTCTAATGCTATGACTCATTAATTCTTAAACTCATAAAATATACGAACTTGGAAAATACAATTTATTTACATAGAAGAATATATATTATTCTCAATATAAGAATTAAGAATTAATTCTTGTAATTAGGAATTAGAAGAATATTCTCCCCAATCGGGGTGAAACACTAGCCTTGGAGTTATGACTAGCGTGTTTAATGCAGCCCACTTTCCATCTGACAATGACGTTGGGCACTTGTTTTTAAGTGAAGAATTCTCTGGAAAGAGCAAGGTATATCAAGAAATTAAAAAAGAAGGAGATATGCAGGTTCGAGGTAGTTGGGTGACGAGAGAGGGATGTGGTGGATGTGTTTGGCCTCTTTCTTTTGTGTATGGCTCATACGTTGTCATGGGGGGAGATTCTACCTACTCAAGGGTCTTCGGCTATTAGAATGGAATAAACGGAGCCTCGTTTGAAGTGTTGAGCTACAACTATTGTGTTTGGGACCCAGGTCCAGTGGGTGTGTGCCTTTGGAGCTCATTCAACATTCTGCAGGAGGATAATTTTCCTGTAGGTAGAAAGCTTTGTCGTTTGAGAAAGGTAGTTCAACTATCTCCAGGTAATTTTATGTGGGATTGGGTAACTTTGTTGGTTTTGGTGGTTATAGTAGGGAGGGTGGTACCCCTTCTGTGGTTTCATGGAATTCCTTTTATGATGACTAGACATAGTGTTATGGCAAGAAAATTTTGTTTTGATGATAATGCTGCTTGGGGAACTATGGGTTTAGTTTACCGTAATATTCATTTTCTAGGTTGGGTTTCTGCTCTGGGCATGTCGTATTTCAATAGGTTTCCATTGTTCTGGTTCCTCTTGGTGTCGGCCAGATTTTTTGGTCTTTCCTTGTTAGGGTGGGGGAAAATGGGTGTTTCTCTTGGGATTTTGTGAGTCCTTTAATTTCATGTGGAGGCATATGTGCCTATTTTCATTTCCTAAATCTTGCGGCTGGGGCATGCTCTTAATACTGGGTGGTTTTGTTTGGAATTTTTCAAAGTGGGGGAGTTTTGAGCACAGTTCTAGGTGATTCGTGGCAGCAAAGGTCGTTGAGTGCCCCCTGTTTTTCTTAAGGACTTTTTATCTTCGTTGGTGTGTGGTTAGTGGGGTATATGGGGCTACGCATGCTCATTATCTCGTCAATGTTGGAGGTGATCGGTAGCATCTCGAGATTTTTCTTTAGCATGGAGGTAGTGTGTGGCAACGCTGGTTGTCTAGCTAGGTGGTGGGTTGTGATTCCAATGTAGAGGCAAAGTGGTTGCCCAAGATGTAGAGGAGGGATGCGAGTGGGATGGATGGTTGGGCTTGTCAGAGAGCCCATGATGAGGACGAAGGGGTGGTAGTTGATAGAGATCTTTTAATTTCAACGATCCATACATAATTGTGTATAAAAGAGCATGTATCCAAGTAACTTAAACACATCAAAAGAAGAATAAATCATAAAGAAACGTTGATATCAAAGGCACACAAATGATTTTATTACGGAGTTCACCCAATGTGGGTTATGTCTTTGTGACCTGCTAAAAGTGGGGAGACCTCTTTCATTAATTGGAAGCAAAAATGAGTTATAATAAACTTTACATAAATTACCCTTATACCTCCAAATTATGTCATGGATGAAAAATGAAAATCTCAAATGTAGAAACAGACATCACCATTGGATTCCTAGTGTGAAATTGTGTAAAGATAACTATAAATTTACCTTGTTCTGACACTAGCACTTTTGGACCCTAGTGGAATCTTCTCAGCATCAAAAGATACCGCTGTTCAGGGTTTTTCCCTCGTGAGCGTTTTTCCCTCATGAACCACTCCTAGACCTCTAGTCCACTCTCTCCCTGGGTTGAATGACATCTGAGTGAGGTTTAAATAATAAGCGTCATGCAAATTTTTCCAACGAAGGGTCATTGGCCCGTTAGATGGAGGCCTTGTATTAGCATGCAAGTGATGGGGAGGTTTCAGGGTCGAGCCCCATGGAACCCTTGTTAATGGGCGTTGTCGTTTGGTTTGAACGATTATTGTTGGGATAGGGTCTCTAGGGTTGGTTTTTGGGTTAGTTCACCCAAAATTTGTATAAGGTTTTGTAAATAATGTAAATTCTCTGCGAAATGTGGATGCGGAGGGCACAGATAGATAGGAGTCAAAGGGGTCTTAGCCCCTTGTTTAGATAGATAGCTAAGTTGGTTTTGAGACTCACCCATGGTCCAGGGACCATGGTATTGTATTAAGACGGCTATAAATAGTTGAGTCATAGCGAGTCTTAGAGATAACTTAGACTAGTAAGCTAAGTCAAGATAGAGACTGTTTGGGCGAGAGCTAAGGCATGAAGGCTCTTCTTCTTGTACTTAGGGAAGAAGGGGAAGGCTCCTGCATCTAAGTGTGTAGGAGGCCTTGATAAGTGCGCAGTTGAGTGCGTCGACCCCTACAACTAAGTGCGCAGGGTAGAAGAGTCTATAGTCTGAACATTGAATATCAATAAATACTGATTTTGAAGATGAGAATGTAAAAAAGTACTACACCAAATAAACCACCCTTTAGAATAATATCCAGTAAGCAACCAACAATGAAGTCAGAGACCAACGTAGATCTGGACAACCAACAATTAAGTCAGAGACCAAAAAGGCATGGTGTTCCTCGGTTTGACGCCATCTCAGGAATGAAATTGGCCATACTCGTATGCGGCTCACTCCGTGCAGGCAATATTGAGCTTGAAGCAACACTGATCTATAAGCCATTGGGTGCAAATAATAGTATGTCACACCTTTAAAAAGGGCTTCAACACCCCTATGCCTTGTCATGGAATCACTAAGGCACTGAGTCGATGTGGGGCTATCATTAATTAGGATCCTCTACCCTAGCTCATCGTGAATACAGTGGGCTAGGTGTCCGAGTTAGCCAAACAGGGCTTTGTGCCTTAGCCAAATCTAGAAAATGAAAGACAACCAACATAAAGTCAGACACCAAAATAAAACTATATAAACAAAAAGTCAGATACCAACATAGAGCTAGACAAGTCTGTGGCACAGGATGGATAAATAGATGATCGGCAAAGGGACAACCACTACCAACACTAGGAGGCTGGGAGGTCATGCCTGGTAGTCCTGTAGGCCCACTACAGCCAGTGGTAACCTTATACCTCCAGTAAGCTGCCTTGCACCCTAACCAATCTGAGCATTCCTATTTATGTTATATTCTGTCGCTTAATGATATGTTTTCATGAAACAATTTATGAATGTTATGCGAAACCACTAAATCTGTCTTATTAATTCATTATTTAAGTAGTTATCTTGTTTCGTGAAGATAATAGTTAATTTATGCTATATTTTCTTATGAATGGGATAGATCTACGTGAAATCAAATCTAGGGTTGTTTAATGATGTGCAAAAGTAGATAAATTGTTTGTTTAAGGTTTGCAAGGACTGATCATGGACCTTCGCGAAGGTCTGGAGGCCATTTTAACTTAATTACAATGATAAGCCCTAGAAGGATACCAATCTGCGTGAAGGTAGATCTGAAGTATCAGAGCTTAAGAACCATTTATGACATGTCCCTCGATGCAAAAACCTGGTTCTAGAATCCCCCAATACTACTTTGGGTGAGACTGCAACATGCATTATGTAGGTTGTGCCAAAAGGGCTGACAGTTAGGGTTTTGTTGGTTGACCTGAACAACTCTAAACCTGGGTCATGCCCCCTTAAGCCAACAAATGGTTCCGTTGCCAGGACCAAGATCTATCAAAGAGATGTGTGATAAATGGTTCCCTACAAAGAAAGAGCTTGACAAGTGGATTGATCGAAAGTTGCACGCATTCGTGGCTCCGGAGAACAGGAGCACTAAATTAACCAAGTAGAAATGGTTGTAGAGATTTGTGTACACTGATAAGACCGACGCATTCTTCTATTTCTTCCCTGAAGAACTATACAAGTAGTTGTCCAAATTGGCTGATAGTCAAGGGATGTGGAGGCTCGAAGGCCTTATAGTGTAGACTCCTCAATTGGTGAGACGTATGGAAGCATCAGAAAGAAATATCGCTCAAGCTATAGATCACTGGGTTGATCACATGTTGGGTAGTTTTGTGGCTTATTTCGTGATCGATAGAAATATCATCTATAGTGAAGGATCTTTAAAGGACCGTGAGGTAAGTATTTTAAATCATTGAAGACTTGGGTTAAAATGATGTTATTTGGAAAGAGGGTTATGTAGTTACCTTGGTGTTTGGGGATATGCGAAGTAGAAAATTATTTAGAAGAAATGGAGGATCCAACCCCGAATATAGTCTACTCATTGAACCCCCTTCAAGCGACGATGAGGGGACAGTGCTGACTACGCCGCAAAGTGCAGTTCAATTAATTACATAGGGTATTCCAAGGATATCTCATCCATCCACTCCACCTCCACCTCCACCTCCACCCCATACACCTTCACCTACACCTCCACCTCCACTTCCACCATTCAACATGGTGAACACGAAGAAGATGTTTATTTTTAAAGGAACAGGGGCTGAAGACCCAAAACAGTTTTGATTTTTTGCATATGTTGTTTGGACAACAAAACAAATTGTGGATGATAATATTAATAAAGCGCAATTGGTTATAGCCTTACAGGAAAGCACATTAAGAGGGTATATAAAGCATGCACTGATAACCCCAACATGTCATTGGCAGATACCCAGATAGCTTTGGACAAGGATTTCAACAAGCCTAAGTCAGAGGTGCTATCAGTAATTGAATTTAAGGAAATCTGACAAAAGGTCGATAAGACACCTTGGGACATTGATCAGAGGTTGAAATGACAGATTAGATAGGCTAATATGAAAATCTCAGATACCCAACATCATCACTGGTTTATAGCATCGCTCTTGCCACATCTAAGAATACCTATGTCACAACAGAAAATAACAACGCAAGCAGAAGCCTTAGAGATTGTGATGAGGCTGGATGCATTGCCAATTCAGGATATGAACCCTAGAGTGCAATAGACTCATTCACAGCTGGAAATTCTGCACTTGGAGTTGTAGAGCTTGAAGAAAGGAAGGGAAGGGAAGCCGGAGGTGCGCAATGAGATTTGGTGTCTGAAATGTGAAAGCCATGCACATGATCAGGACCATTTCCCTATTTTTAAGAGTTATATTATATGGGGAGGTCCTGTACCCCTGAATCCTGAGAATAATGTTGGGACAAGTGCGAGAGCTGCGCTATGGTGTTCTATTTGTCAAGTTACAGTAAGCATGCTATTGATCACTACCATCTATTGCAGAAGTTTGTATAGACCCCTTAGTAGTTATTTTGCAATTTCTGTAATTCTATAGGACACGATGAACGTCGTTGTAGGAGTTCTGATTTGATGATGGATAGAACCCCTACCTACAGGATGTAGGTAGAGAACTGACCTTAGGTTCAAGGCACAGGAGCAGCGCATGGAGGATTCCAAGGCTGAGGAAGAGGAAGAGACGTTGGACGAGGGCGAGGGTGTGACAGGTAATTTGCTATACCTATGGTGAAGCAGAGAACTTCACGTGAGATTGTGCAAATCCCACGCATCCCTCATGTCATTATTGTTGACAGTTTGATCATGTCATAGAGGAAAGTCCAATCCTTATGGAAAAAATGCAAGAGAAGAAGGCGCAGCCCCAGCAGCCTACACAGAAGATTCAGATGATGAGGTTTCAACCCTATGAAGAGGATCATAACATAAATACTTTATTGAGAAGTGATATAGCAACTGGCACAGATAAAGGTAAGTAGCATGAGGAAGATGGATGGGTACACAAGGTTGCTAAGAAGGAATTCAACTTTGATTTTAATCACGCTAAAGAAACTTTCTTGGAGGCAAGGAAGAACTTCGTTGAGGCCTCCACCTCAACAAGCTAGGAAAAAATGTTAGAGACTAATGCAACTCAAGAAGTAGATCCTTTAATACTAGCTACCTTTCTGAAGACTTGTATGAATCTTCTGCACGATCAAAAAGTCATCGAAGGACTACAAGACTTAATAGACAAGTGTGCCAATAAGGAAAATACTCCTATGGACCAATGTACAGTGAGGAAGATTGGTAAGCATAAGTCACGAACGGGGCACGAGATGAGGTTAACCTCGCAAATAGGTGAATATCAAAAGGACTAGGTAATCTTCGATCTCAAGTCCGATGCAAATGTCTTTCCTAAGAAAACATGGGAGAGGATGGGGAGACCTACACTGCAGTGATATCGTATTCAGTTGCGCATGGAAAATCAACATAAGATTATTCCAATGGGGTGCTTATATGTTGTAACGGTGGACATTGAGGGTGTGAGTGTG
This sequence comes from Pinus tabuliformis, assembly GCA_031772625.1. Classification (NCBI taxonomy): domain Eukaryota; kingdom Viridiplantae; phylum Streptophyta; class Pinopsida; order Pinales; family Pinaceae; genus Pinus; species Pinus tabuliformis. The sequence continues at coordinate 165,449,135 of CM062806.1, read as the reverse complement.
CTAGCTAACTTTGAGGTCATTGAGATAGTGGATGATAGTAACCCATACCCTGCGTTATTAGGAATCGACTAGGCTATTGACATGAACAGGGTAATCAACATGAAGAAGCAAAAGATGTCATTTGAGAAGAAGTTGCTCAGGTTTTTAGTGCCCCTAGACCCTGCAGAAGGAGCACGTTACACTGAACCTGTGTGCAGCTATATAGAAACCGACGACGATATAGATCAGATAACAAGATAACAATGCGACATGAGGATTGGCTCAATCCTACAACCGATGGATGAATTGCGTGGACAGGCATAGCTCATGTACCTAATATTTAGATGAGGATCTTGAACATTGGAAGAATCAAATGCATGAAGTATCTAAGCTCCACTGCAATATGATGACCATGTCACTCAGGTGTCTTTCGATTGAGGTAAGGAATCGTGCCCATTATGATGGTATGATTTATGTGGAATTTCTTTTAGATGACTTTGAAAAAGAAGTACTGGAAGAACATTGATTCCAGGCACTGGAGTTGGTGCTACACACTACGCTTGCTCATTTGTGGGGTATGCACAAAGAAATATTTGTAAGATGGAGAATGCAGAAGAAAAATGAAGTTAAGGTTTTGGTATGCTAATACTAGAATGAGCAAAATATATAGTTGGAAGGATGATCCACGTGATCACTTAACACAATGGACTAAGGACTGGGGAACAGAACCACAACTGGAATGGGTGCATATATTTTGTCATATGCTAGATAAGATCCCAGTGAACTAGTATTTGGAGACAGAGCTTCGCCATGGTATTGTTGAATGGGACATTTTAAGGGACAGCTTCCTATTAAACTTCAACTTTGAAGATGGCTTTGATAGTATTGATGAAGCATTGGAAGAAATAAAAGCATCTATATTCAAAACGTCGAAGGAAGACTGGACTTAGCCATATTGGAGTACCTAGTTGCACCATGTGCTTGAATGCTATAATGTGACTGCTGAAGAATAGGATGGTCCGCAGAATATTACCATTATAGAGACTGAGGGACAACGTGAACTCGAAGGACTGAAGGTGGAAAACCCGGATATATTAGATCCTTTGAAGACTCGACATGTAAACACTGAATCTAAAGAAGAACCTAATTTTGTTAAGATAGGAGATTATTGGGACGAAGATACGATTGATAAGGTGGCTAAGTTGTTGCGTGAGTACCAAGATTTATTCCCCATGAAGTTCTCATATTTGAAAGGGTTGTCAAAGATTTAGGCGTTATGAAGATTACATTGAAACTCAATGTGAAGCCTATTAAGTAGCGACCTTATCGACTGAATCCAAAGTATAAGGAGAAGGTGTGCCTAGAATAGGATAAAATGTTGGAAGCTGGTATTAATGAGCCTGTTGAAGAATCAGATTGGGTAAGCCCTATGGTGGTCCAAGAAAATAAATAGATGGGGGAGATACACATATGCGTAGATCTATGGAAGTTGAATGATTCCCGTGTGCGTGATCCATTTTTGATACCGTTTACTGACGAAGTATTAAAGAATGTTGGTGGCCAGGAGGCATATGCATTTACTAATGGGTTTTCGGGTTATCGTCAAATAAAGATGGCGTTGAAGGATTGCAACAAAACAACCTTTGCGACTGAGTGGGGTTGCTTTCAGTATACACTTATGCCATTGGGATTGAAGAACACGCCTACAATCTTCTCCCAGTTAGTGATCGCGACGTTCAAAGAATTTATTCATAAGTTCCTGGAAGTATATTTTGATGACTGGACCACATTTGGATTGGTGAAGTGACATGCTGCGAGTCTGCACCTCATGTTGGATACATGTCGAAGGTATCAAATCGTGCTAAACTTAAAGAAATGTATATTCTATGTGCCTTTTGGGATTTTTCTTGACCACATTATATGTAAGCAGGGATTAATGGTGGACCCTGCCAATATTGTTGTAATTGTCAACTTGGAAGCCCATAGGAATGTGAAACAATTGCACACCACATTAGGACACAGAGGGTACTACAAAAAATTTATCAAGGCGTATGCCCAGATAACCATGCCGATTTATACATTTTTATAGAGGGATGTGATGTTTTGGTGGGATGAAGATTGTCAGTGAAGTCTAGATTTCTTGAAGGATAAAATGGTGACAGTGCCTATTTTGGTGTTTCCAGACTGGAAAAAGGAGTTTCATGTGCATGTTGATTCTTCCTGCGTTGCACTAGGAGTAGTATTAACACAAGCAGGAGAGGGAGAGCTTCATCATCTGATAGCTTTCGTGGGCATAAAATTATCCAAATCTGAGAAGAATTAATCCACCACAAAGCATGAAGGGTTGGCGATGGTCTACGCGCTGTATAAATTTAGACATTATTTGTTGATAGGACACTTCAAAATGTATATAGATCACTCCGTGCTAAACTACGTAGTCAATAATCCTGTGTTGGGGGGGAAGATATGCCGATGGTCGCTATTGTTCCACGAGTGTGACTTTGAGGTGATTATGAAGGCTAGAAGACTAAATGTGGGCCTAGACCATCTATCAAGAATTGAAATAGGTGAGGAACCAAGTATTCTGGAGGAAGGACTGCCATACGCGCATCGCGGATGATCATTTTCCGATATTATTCAGTTCTTAACAATGGGAACAACCCCAGAAGGTAATTCCACTCAATAGAAGAAGGATTTAGTAGTTCGCGCTGCAGATTTTTTAGTAATTGTAAGTCATTTCTATAAGATGGGGTGACATGAGATATTGTGGAGGTCTGTTCTAGAGATTTAATGCGCTAGTATCCTAGTTGAAGCCCATGGAGGAGTGGCAGGAGGTCACTATGCAGGGAAAGCAACTGTGCAGAAGATCTTGCACGTTGGGTTATGGTGGCCAACATTACACATGGATTCTAAGGCATACTACAAGGCATGTGATGCTTACCAAAGCACAAGGAAACCTTTATGAAGGGATGAATTGCCTTTAAATCCCTAAGTTTCATTGCAGGTATTTGAGAAATGGGCAGTAACCTTTATAGGTCACATGCAACCACTAGGAAAGAAGGTGAGCATGCAGTATATTATTACTGCAACAAAGTATTTAGATATATGGGTAGAAGCGCAGCCAGTGAGGGATTGTACCATGGCCACTACTGTGAAATTTGTGTTTTCATTTTTCTTAACATGTTTTGGATGCCTGAATATTTTGATGAGTAATAGGGGTATAAATTTTTTGAATGAAACAATCAACGTGATGTTGAAAGAATTTCATGTATATCATCAGAAGAGCACACCTATCACCCATAGGCGAATGGAATGGTGGAAGATTTTAATAATATTTTGGAGCATGAATTGACCAAGATATGCAATGCACATCATAATGATTGGGTCATGCATGTGAATGTGGTGTTATGGGCTTATAGGATGACTTGCAAGAAGGACAAACGACACTCAGAATGGTCTATGGAATTGAAGCAGTCATGGCAATGGAGTATATTGTGCCAAGTTTATGGATTGAAGCATTTACTAATATGGCGGACTATGAGACCTTTGAGGAATGACTCGTGCAAGTCATGGAGTTAGTTGAAGACCGCTTCCTAAAGGATTTCACCAACATGTGTAAAAGGAATGCGAGAAAGCATGGCAATATCGACATATTAAGCTGCACACATTCAAGGTAGATGATTTGGTGCTATGTTGACGATGCTGGACCCACCACCATTTAGGGGATCACCCTAGTATGAAGTCCCAACTAGACCTCACACTGTTTGGTGTGGGAGTCCCATCCGTTATGATGGCCCTATTGCCATTATCTTAAGTATTTTCCTTAACTCTTGCTCGTCAGCAAAGGAGAGTGGTCTACTTTGTCTTTGAGAAGTGATGTCTATATACCTGGTGAATGCTAGTGTACTTGTGTCATAGGTTCTTTCAATGTAGAGGGAGAGGGTGGGAGTGAGTCCCAAGATGGTTAGGATGAAGTCCCAACTCGGCTAGGAACACACAACACAACAGGATGTGCACAGCTTCCGGAGGAGCAGTCGACACGGATGCAGAAGTCACAATAAAAAAGGTAAGATAACATGTACAATACTCAACAGATGAATTCGCAAGAGTGTAATGGTTGTTATACCAAGTTTTATGTGAAAGGTTTGTCTACTGTCCGGGAGGGTAGCCACCACGGGCGAGACAATGTTAACAACATATACAACACATTTTAAATAACATATTATGTATTACAACAAGTGAAATAAGCTCAAGTGTTCAACACAGGTTAAAGAAACATGCATTGCAAGTGTTTAAGATTAGTCTTACAACAACTACAATACATGTGAAAAAGTGTGTTGTCCAGTTAGCAGGCTTCTGAGTTAAGCGAAATTTCCAAGACACATCGTCACACAATACATCACTAACCCTAAGCGCAGGGCATTGGAGCCACCACTTACTCCTCAAAGAAAAGATTACAGACTCTCTTGGCTATGTGGGAGGAGCCGAGGTGAAAAGTCCTTTCCATGTATAAATGAGGGGGTATTCATAGCCAAGGGTGAGACTGACCCTTGTGGTTGTTCGACTACCCTCATACTGTTTGACTTCCATGAATTTTCGACTTTACATCACTCTTTGTACAACAAGTGGGTCTCTTGGACTTCCACATTACATTACATTGATTTGACAACATGGTCAACAATGGATATGTGGACAACATTACTCGACATGACAGTGCTTGTACATTCGTGCTACTACTGGAGTGCATGTTGAGTTGCAGTGCTGCTGGGTGATGGATGTCTTCATGGTGTATCACAACTTCACCTCCGCATGGCAAAGTGTGTAAAGTCTTCGATGGTCGTTGGTTTGCTTGATGTTTCTTTGGCATGTTGCTCCTTTCTTGTATGTTAGGAGGCTTGAAAAGCTCATCTATTCGTGAAAGGTGTATGTTCGTCCATTCGTCCACCCGTGAACACATCTTACATGTTTTCTCGTCTGTCCATCCACGAACACATCTTTGCATGATCATTTGTTTGAGAGCATGTCTATTCGCATGCATCATTCATTCATTCGTTGGTGAACCTGTCCTTCTTCATGTGCTCCCATTGTTCATCCTGTTCATCGTCGCGCCATGTTTGTTAGTGTACCTATGCCTGCAGTCACTCATGATGAGACAACATCAAATCCAAAAACCTCCTAGTCTACGATGACACATGATCATTTTGGATGGAGGTGACTGGGAGAGGAAGCAAGGTTATGAGGCGAGATGATGGGTCCAGGCACTGCTGATGAAAACTTCGCAAGAGTCACTAGGTGATGAAGATGGGAAATCCAAGTTGACAATGACTGTCTGCGAGGTCTAACTCGGCTGGAAGGAAAAACTGCACAAATTTTGCGAGGGACCGTCTAGGCTGAAGAAAGGCAAGGCAGACAAAATTTGCGCATTTTCCAGAACGATCGAGCATCAGGAGCTAGAAGGCAAAATTTTCCCAATATTCTAGGGGAACAGGCTAGACTGAATGGATGATTAGTAGGAATAAATTGCGCAATTTTTTGGAGGAATTGGCTAGGAGCCCGGTATCCAAAATTGTGCAATTCCCAAAGGGAACTGACAATTGGCTATTGGGTCACTAGTAGCAGAAACCATGCAATTCCCAAGGGGAAAAGGCAGTTAGCTGCTGGGAGTTTCGTAACAGAAACTGCACAATTCCTGGAGGGAACTAGTAGTCTATTGCTAGGAGCTACTGGCAAGGGAAACTGCACTAAGGCTAGGAGACCGACCTGCTAATCATATCTACATAATCTCTTAGCTGAGTAGACTGTTGGGTAGTAGAAGGTCTGCTCATGAAAATCACGTAATTTCCTGGATGCGCAGCCAGTCGACTATCGGGCAGACTAACTCAGAAAACTGTGCAATTTTCTGAGGGAGACAGGGACGGGAAATTAGTGTCTGTCTGGCATATCTACATAATTTCCTCAGTTAGCAGAGCGAGAAAGGTTAGCAAACTCTGTGAAAATTTTGAGGGGAGTTAGTCTTGGGGTGAATATCGGGTCTAAATCTCTAGGTGTCCAGCATGAAAGTTGATTGAATCGCTTGTGATCAACGCAGCCTGGAAAGACTTGCTTGGTGCTTCTACGCTGTTCAAAGTGACAGTCGATCGAGTCGATGGCAGGGTGATGGTCCGGTTGTCAGAGGGGATTCCGGTTGTCAAAACTTTGGCAAAATGACTAAGTGTGTGAATGATTGAAAGATGCAAAGGTGATCATGCAAACACACACTCACATGACTCGATAGGGAGACGACTCAAACTATCTAGACACACATGTTCAACATGACTGATCGACAACGCAAGTGACAAGCTCGACACTCGTGATTGATTTTTGATTGAACATGATGAGTCTTGTGCGACAGTGAATGTGACTCTGTGCGTGAGTGTGACAAATGCTTCCATGGCGAACACAACAAGTACACACGAAGCGAGGACTTTGAGCATAACAGGAGCATGGTCAAAAGAATGACTGAGACACCAACATGCAAAAAATTGAATGAAATGAAGAAGCAATGCGGATGAAAATACTCACACGGGCTCACGGAGTGAACCTAAGGGTGTGTAGTCATCAAGTAAAACTCTCAAGGGAGGCTCTGAAATTAGGTGCAGGCCAAAATTTTGGAGGGTGGTTGTAGCCGCTACAACACTTGGTGACACACTAGTATAACTTCAGCTTCTCTATTTTGGTTCATTGCTAGCACAGGGCCTTGGTATTTCAGGGAGTATTGAATCACTGTGCGGGTTACTTCGGCTTCCCCACTTACCCCATGGACATACATGGGTCACCCTTTTCCAACTCAGTCAAACACAAACAAAAGTTCAGCTAGATCACAATGTTTCAAATCCGAGAAGGGTAGTTTAGCTCGCGAGTTGAATATTTTCAGAGTACCAGTTTTCATCTTTCTTGTTCCTCTGCTGCCATCAGGCCTGGACAATACCCTAGTGGAGTCACACAGGAACACACACATTTCTCCACTGCCAGCGAGCCTGGTCAGTACCCTGGTGGAGTTGCATGCTTCACCTCTCTGCACAGGAAGCCTTTCTCTCCTTTTGCCTTTGTATTTTTCAAGAGGAATGTGCATAGGCACTTATTTATTTTTGGGGCAAAAGAGGGATCCCAACTTCTTGAGACGAGAAGGGGTTGTTCCTTCAGAGAAGCATGTAAGACCTATGACATAGGTTTTCTCATTTAGATTTTCTCCTTCTCCATTTCTACTAGTTGAATGAGCTTGAACACATAGAGCAGAAGGTCGGGGATTCCTAGTGTGGACATAGGTTCATGGTTGGACCAAAAATTCCCTTGTAGACGATTCATATTTTATGCCAAGACTTCATCAGTCAGAGGTTATAACGAAGCACAGGGAAGACAGACACAAGACTGGCCAAGTGCTGCAGTGTCACAAGTCTCTTCAATTGCAGCCACATACTCTTATTCAAAAGCCATAACCTAGCAGTGCAACACTTATTTATAGAAACAAAAATAGTAAGAATAACAAACAAAGTAAAAACAAAGATAGTAGCCAAAGCAGACAAGATGAAAACAACAAGCAGTAAGCAAACCATGCACATGGCACAAGAATGGCCCGACCTATTGAAAGTAATGCTTGATATATCGGTCATTGATAGGAAGGTTTTCAATCCTCCCGTTAAGTGATTTCAAACGATATGTGTGTGGGCCAAGCTTCTCGTGGACTGTTTACAAACCAATCCACAAGGACTAGAACTTTGTATGTTTGCCTTTGTCTTCATGGGGCTTATCCCATTTCAAAACTAAGTCACCAACATCAAAGTTAAATTTACCTGCAGACTTCTTATCAAGCCACCTCTTGATATGGTTCTGGTGGAGTGTGAATTTTTCTTTTGCTTTCAACCTTTCTTCCTGAAGCTTATGGAGAGCATTCATCCTATGATGAACTAGCTGGCAAGGCTTGCCTTAGGATTCTTGGGAAAGCTGAAGTGCAGGAAAGTAGATATTTGGTGGAATAATGGATTCTTTACCATAAACCAGGAAACAATGTAAACTTTGAAACGGGAACTGATACTGTTACCCGTTTTGTAGAGATAGCAAAAAAGTGACCCGATTTTGAAAAGGGGTGATGCAGAACACACATGTTTTGTTTAGAGCATAGTTTTTGGCACTTTAATTTTTTTTATGTACATTACGTTTTAGAATGGTAGTGAATGGTAGTGATTTTCATGCTGATTTTAAAAAGTGGTTATTCTGCATCACATCCTTTTTTTAAAAGACCTATTTTTTGAATTTAAATTTTCTAATGTATGAAATGTAAATAATTATTTTGTAAATTTAATAATTTTGGAAGTGATCTTCTTCTTCATATTTTCTTGTTTTTATTTTTTTTTGTAGTGAGGTTTTTATTGATGTGCATATTTAAAGAAGAAGGTCGATATTTTTTATTTTCGATATTCTACATATTTATACATCATTAATTAAATTTTCAATCCACATGAAATAATTGTCTCTAAAAAACAAAAATAAAAATATATATAAAAAAAACAAAAATAAAAGATAAAAAATGTTAAAAAAAAATTATCTCATAAACCATAAAAGAATTTGGAAAAAAAAATTATATATATATATATATATATATATATATATATATATATATATATATAAAATTGAGAAATTAAAAAAAAAAACATTAGCAAAAACTAGGAAAAAAAAAAGAAAAAGAAAATAAAAACAAACTAGTTAAAAAAAAAAAAAAAAAAAAAAAAATCTAGTAAAATTAATATTTAAAAAAAACAAAAAATGTTAAAAAAAAATTATCCCACAAACCATAAAAGAAATTGGAAGAAAAAAAAAAAAAAAAAAAAAATATATATATATATATATATATATATATATATATATATATATATATAAGTAAAAATAGAGAAATTAAAAAAAAAAACATTAAAAAAAACTGGGGAAAAAAATAAAAACAAACTAATTTAAAAAAAAAATAGAAAATTAACGAAAAAAATTAAAAAAACAGGTAAAATTAATATTAAAAAAAAAAACAAAAAAAAATTTAAATTATAGAAAAAAACCAAAAAAATGTGTATTTTATATTAAAAAAAAAAGTGCACTTATTTTTTGTTAAACATACATATTTTATTTACAAATAAAAATTTAAAAATTAAAATCTATTGTTTTTTTCAACAAGCTTTTTTTTTATTAAAAAAAATTATGATTTTTTTTTAAACAATTTTTATTATTATTATTATTTTTATTTAAAAATACAAATGATTAAAGTTACATTTTATACTTTAAAAAAAAAATAAAAAAAATTAAACCTACATTTTATACTTGAAAAAAAAAAAAAAAATTAAAATCTACATTTTTTTTTAAATTTTTATTATTAAAAAAAAAAATTATTATAAAATCACAAACCAATTTAAAACAAAATTATTTTTTTTAATTTAAAATTAAAAAAATTATTATAAAAAAAAAAAAATTTAAAGTTAATATTTTTTTTTGTTTTTTTTTTTTTAATTTAAAAAAAAAAATCGGTGGCCATTTGCCCCCCGGCCGCCCGTGGTGGCGCGGCGGTGGGCGAAGGGCCTGCAGGCAGGCCACTCCGCCCACCGCCGCGCCACCACGGGCGGCCGGGGTGCAAATGGCCACCGATTTTTTTTTTTTTTTAAATTAAAAAAAAAAAAAAAAAAAAAAAAAATATTATTATTATTTATTTATTATTATTATTATTATTATTATTATTATTATTATTATTATTATTTTTATTTATTTTTCTATATATATTTTTATTTTATTTCTAGGATTTTATTATATCTATTTGTTTATTTTTATTTTTATTTTTAATTTTAATTATTTATTTATTTTATTTTATTTATTTATTTTTAATTTTTTTTTATTTATTATTATTTTTATTATTTTTATTTATTTATTTATTTATTTATTTTTTTAGTTTCTACGTATTTATTTAATTGTTAACCCCCTTTTAACAACCAATTAAATTATATTATTTATTTACTTATTTGGTCCCATATTTCAACTAACTTCATATTAAATTATTATTATTATTATTTTTAACCTAATATTTAATTATTTATTATTATTATTATTATTATTATTATTATTTAACCTAATGTTTAGTTATTTACTATTAAATAAATTATAATAGTAATATTATAAGTAATAATTCATTTAAATTATTATTATTATTATTATTATTTATTTATTCATTTATTTTTCTATATATATTTTTATTTTATTTCTAGGATTTTATTATATTTATTTGTTTATTTTTATTTTTATTTTTATTTTTATTTATTTATTTTATTTTATTTTATTTATTTATTTATTTGGTCCCATATTTCAACTAACTTCATATTAAATTATTTTATTTATTCATCCTTTTTCGAGGTTAGGACCCTATTCCTTTCTAGCCGTTGGAGACTCTGCTCATGCTATTTAACATGCAAAGCTGGATCTGGTTCTTCAACTTGTCCTGATGATGAACCACATTGGCTGGTTCGAAACGCGTCGACAAATGATAGATCTTGTGATTTATGCCGAAAAATCTCTCATAAAAAAATATTAACTTTTATTTTTTTTTTATAATATTTTTTTTAATTTTAAATTAAAAAAAAAATAAGTTTGTTTTAAATTGGTTTGTGATTTTATAATAAATGTTTTTTATAATAATTTTTTTTTAATAATAAAAATTTGTTAAAAAAAAATGTAAATTTTAATTTTAATTTTTTATTTTTTTATAAAGTATAAAAAGTAGGTTTAATTTTTTTTTTTGTTTTTAAAGTATAAAATGTAACTTTAATCATTTGTATTTTTAAATAAAAATAATAATAATTGTTTAAAAAAAAATCATAATTTTTTTTAATAAAAAAAAAGCTTGTTGAAAAAAAAAAATAGATTTCAATTTTTAATTTTTTATTTGTAAATAAAATATGTATGTTTAACAAAAAAAATAATTACACTTTTTTTTTTAATATAAAATACACATTTTTTTGGTTTTTTTTTTATAATTTAAATTTATTTTTGTTTTTTTTTTTTTAATATTAATTTTACTTGTTTTTTAATTTTTTTCGTTATTTTTTTTTTTTTTAATTAGTTTGTTTTTATTTTTTTTCCCAATTTTTTCTAGTGTTTTTTTTAAATTTCTCTATTTTTACTTAATTTTATATATAAATATATATTTTTTAATTTTGTTTTTTTTTTCCCAATTTCTTTTATGGTTTGGGAGATAATTTTTTTTTAACATTTTTTGTTTTTTTATTTTTGTCTTTTGTATATATTTTTATATTTGTTTTTTAAATAATCAACATTTTAATCTTAATTTTAGTAGTTTTTAATTTTTTTTGTTAATTTTTCTATTTTTTTTATCTAGTTTTTTTTTTTTTAATTTTTTTTTTTAATATTTTTTTTTCTTAATTTTTCTATTTTTACTTACTTAATTTTTATTTTTTTTTAATGTTTGTTTTTTTTATTTTCCATTTTTTTTTTTTTTTTCTTTTGCCAATTTTTTTTTATGGTTTAGAAGATAACCTTTTTTTTTTTCCCATTTTTTTTAAATATTTTTTTTTACTATTTATTTGTTTAATGTTTTTTTTTTTAGTTTTTTAATTCTTATCATTAATTTTGTTTTCTTTTTTTACATTTTTATGATTGATTTTCTTTTTTTTATATATTTGATTTTTTTTTCATTTTTCATTTTTATTTTATGTTTTGTTTTTAGTATATATTTTAATTTATGTTTTGTATTTTTTTTTAACTTTTTTTTAAGTGTTTTTTCATTGTTTTAATTTTATTTATTTATTTATTTATTTTATGTTTTCATTATTTTTTTAAATTTAATGTTTTTCGGGGTCATGATAAAAAAAGTGTTCTCCCAACATTAACACTTTTCGTTTTGAGGGTGTTTTTTAGATAATTTTTGCGCAAAAAATTGATTTTGACCGCCATTTTTAAAACATGTTGAAAATTTACCCCAAAAAAAAAAGTGTTATTCCAGCATCAACACTTTTCATTTTTAGCACTGTTTTTGATGTTTTTTCGGGGTTTTTTGGCCAGAGTTCTCGTTTTGAGTTTATAGTTCCCGTTCCAAAGTTTACATTGTTAGGATGTACGTGAGGTATTCACAGAGGGCTTGGGAGTTACATGGTCAACCCATAATGCATTCGTCAGGGTGGTATGCTAGTTGCGCTGCTCAGAGAAAACAATCTTCTTGATTATACGGATGAGGTTTTTATTCGTGGACTCTGTTAGATGAATTCTTTAACACAATACCATTCTGTAATGCAAAGTCATAGAGCTCCAAAGGCAAAGAATAAGTTTCATTATAAAAAAAAAGTGATACTGTAATGCCGAAGCGTGAGATGATGTTCTGCTGGAGGAAGCTGATGACCTCTTGGTTGTTCACTTGTTTGAGCAGAACTGCTTCTGTCCACTACGTGAAGTAGTCAAATTCTATTAGGATGTAGTGTTTCTTTGATGAATGAGCGAAAATTTCTCCAATGATGTCCAGGCCTCACTATTGGAATGGTTCGTTCACTACAAAGAGATGTAGTGGGGTTGTTGATCTTCGTGTTATTCTGGCGCATTGCTAACAGACCAGGAACTTGTGGGCATAAGCATGTGTATCCTTGAATAATGTGGGCTAGTAGAAACCAGCTCGCATCACTTTATGCACAATGGTATTTCCCATAGAGTGACCCCTGCCAAGTCTATCATTCAAATCTTGAAGTACCTTTTCTGATTCATTTGCCTCCAAATACCTGAGAAAGACTATGTTACTATGATTTATGTAAAGCACTCCGTGCACTGACTGATATACTAACACTTTCAGGCGTAATGCCTTCTTCTATCTGATGGAAAAGTGATAGGGTATCGTGCCATGTTTGAGGTACTCGTGCCATGTTTGAGGTACTAGCAGACATCTACATACCAAGAGGTTCCATCTTCAGTGGGTGTTGCTCGTCTTATATCATGCATCTCAATCTCCTGCTCCCAAGTGACGAGCTCTTCTTCACTCTTCAGAGCATGTACTACTTCAGCTGCAAGTCTACATAGCCCATGTCCTTTGATTGTGTTCACTGGGTTGATTTCAAGATCATACTCTTGCAAGCTCGTCATCCAATTCGCACGTCGTTCACACAGTTCTTGTTGTACAAACAATGTGCAGAATTTTGGATGGGGGACGAAGACTATGCAGTGGTTCTTCAGCAAGTAGGGCCTGAAGTGTTTCAGCACCTTGTAAACTACATAACCTTACTTTTCAATGGTGGAGTAGTTGAGCTCTAGTCCCTGCATGCTTTCCGTCATGAAGGAGATGGGACGTTCATCATTAGCTTCATCCTCCGGAGTGAGTACTGCAGCTAGTGAATTATCGAAAGCGAAGGTGTATAGCAGGAAATATTTCTTGAAATCTGGGATGTAGAGCGTAGGCACTTCTATAATAGCCTGCTTGATCGGGGTGAATGCATACTTTTCCTTCTTACCCCAGATATAGACTACATCTTTCTTGATCATGTCCTTCATGGGCTTAACTATCTACACATAATCTGAGATGAAATTTCGGAGGAAGTTTATCTTGCCCAAGAAGGATTGCATGGATTTCTTGTTTATAGGATAAGGGATCTGTGTAATGGTTTGGACCTAGTCTGGATCCACCTTGATCCCACTTTCAGCAACAATGTGTCTGAGGAGGTTCCCCTCCAACATTGCGAATACCCTCTTTTTGGGATTCAAGGAAATCCCATATCTCTGGCATCGCTTAAAGAGTTTCTTCTGATGGCGTGCGCGGTCTTCTCATCTTCTTGAGAACACAGTCAGATCATCGAGGAATACCATCACACTCTTTCCAATGAGTCCACGAAAGGTGATGTCCATGGCGCGCTGAAATGTTGTGACTACGTTTACAAGCCCAAACGACATTCATCTATAAGTGAACATACCCCAATTGGTATGGAAAGTAGTTTTGAGTTTGTTAGGTTTTTCTACTACAACCGAATTGTATCCAAAGAAACTGTCAAGGAGAGAGAACATTTGTGCCCTAGATACTGTTTGCAAAATGTGGTTCATATATAGCACAAGGTAGTTGTCTTTGTCCGAGGCATGGTTTACGTTCTGGAAATCGACACACAAGAAAACTTCCTCGGACTTCTTATGTACAGGAACAAGGTTGGAGACTCATGTAGAATGGCGAACTTTGTATATGATCCGTTCATCCAACATCTTAGTAAGCTCTTTCTGTATGAGGGGTTCAAGCAACATATGTACTTTCCTCAGCTTCTATTGATATGGCTTGACCCCTTCTTTGATTGGGATGATATGTTTGATGATCCACGTGTCATAAGTTTTTAGATCATCATACGTCCATGCGAACACATATCGATATTGTTTGAACAAGCGGACAAAGGCTTGGCTCTCTTGCTGTGTACAACACATACCAAGATTGATAAACTTCGGATCTTGTTCTGTTCTTGGCTTTATCAATTCATGCCTCATGGTGGAACTGTGGGTCTTGCTATTCTTGGACCCTAAAAAATGTTCTTGCAAGTCATAAAGCTTTTCCAATGTTGCCACACGTTTTGTGATAAGGTGGCCTTTCCTGTTACTAACTTATTCTTCCAGAGAGTGCTCATGCTCTTCATCTTCTATGCTGCATCTTTGAAGACGTCAGCATTGGACATGAAATGCAATATCTTTTGATCATCATTAAACATGTGTAAGTTAGTTATGTTGTCTGGGATAGATGGCTTGTACAAAATTTCAATAGTAAATCTATCCCTAATTGGTGACATTCTTGAAGCTGCATTTTCCAGTGCATTGGCAGCTGCATTACTTGTACGTGGTACAACAATAATGCTAAATTCTTGGCAGTTTGAGATTAGTCTCCATACCTATTATTGGTAACTTTTGAGATGCGGTGATAAACATTGAATGGTGTTACGTACCTGCCGTACCACTATCGCTGAATCACCTAGCACTTTGCGTATGATCACATTGAGGCTGATGGATTTCTGCAAGCCCAACATGATTGCTTCATACTCTGGTATGTTTTTCATGCACTCAAACTCCAAGCGATATGAAACCAGATGCTTCCTGTTGTAAGGGTCGATCAGAACACACCTGGCTCTTGATCCATCTTATGTCTTAGATCCATCAAAGTACATGATCCAAAACTCATTTGTACATGGACTTCTTGATGTGCTAGTACTACTGCTACTATTGTTTTTGTTACTACTGGTACAGTGTGTTGTACAAATTTCATTACCATTAGTTGGGAAAGGAAGGGGTCCTAACTGCATTTCTAGTGGGGTTGGGGCTGGCTGTGCAGGATAACACCCCAATGTTGTCTCAAGGAGGCAGTTGCCAAACATGAGTTTTGTGAAGGGCAATAGTTCATTAACGCCATTGAGGGGAGTGAAATTATGTTTCATGTACCTCTCAGACACTACCCGGATATGGTTGCACTTGCCCTTGTACGGAAGACACATGTGAGACCAGTCTATAGCAAAATATACGTCTAGCTTGCTGGACCGGTCTCTACTGAGTAGCAGACCATATGATTCTGAGATGTCCACAACCACTATGTTATGCATTGGTGGAATTGACCATCATGAGATAGTAAGATGATCACGTCTCGCAGTTCACTAATGGCTCATACCGATGTTCGATCAAGTTGGATGATTTTTGCAATGTCTCACTCCATTGTGCATTGATCCTTTTAGCAATGGAAAGTGGCATGGTGTCGGCTGCTACATCAGAATCAACCAAACAGTTGTGAACATTATACTTGAAAATTCCAAAAGATAGTAGGAATGGAGGGTAACCTGAGTTTTCTTCTTCCATCCAGAGTGTATTGAGCACAGTGGAAAGTGATCCGAGAGGTGTTCTTTCTCCCTTGGTAGTAGAGGTTGTGATGTCTGTTGTTGTTTGTCCTAATGCGCATAGCAGGATATCTCGTTGACTCTGGATCTTAGCCAAATCAAACAAACTGATGTTTTCTCAAGTTATCTTCCTGTCATCCACAATGTTGTAGTCCAGAGGTGGTAGACTCACCAAGGTGTTGAGAGTAGAACAGGCATTCATGTTGTCTGGCAAAGTTTTTTTCAACTTGCTGCTCATGGATGTGCCTTTGTCCGCCGTTGTCTTCCCATAATTTATTTGTGTTTTCTACTTTGGGGTGGCTAGTAGATCGACCTTCCTCATCAGCAGTCTGATCTTATCTTGCATTTTCCCAAGCGTAGGGGTATCCCCTTTACTTCTAAGATTGTAATGGTCAGATTTATTTTGGAGTTTCTTCTCGGTATTCATCTTTGACATTGTTCGCGAGCACTGATACATGTTCACCACATTCCCAAAGCTTGATGACTCATCAGGCACAACCTCTTCTTCATCATCAGTGTCTTTTGACTACTCCTGCATATTTCTTTCCGCATCGAGTGTGTGACTGTAGAATGTGCTTGTGACTCGCTTCTAGTCCGAACAAGAGATATCAGGATGATGTTATTCGTGGAAAGAACGGAACTTAGTATCTGCACACTATTCGAGCTGGGACACAGGCTTCTGCGCAGTTTTTGAAGCAAACCAGTTGCTGCTTAATGAGCTACTTTCCTGTCTATGCCTAGGCGAATGACTACTTGCAAATGTGTCTGTTTTCCATTGTTTGAGTTCAAAAACTGCAATGGTCAAGATCTTGACAAGGCGCGTGAGGGTCTCAATATCGGTTGCTTCCCTATCTCTACCCTTGCTTGCCATTTCTTGGGACTTCCTACTTGCATCCTTGGAGTCCTTTGCTGATTCGTCATCCTTGATAACTACAATTGAGCGCATGTATTTATCAACAACAATAGCCTCTTCGTAGTTTTCTAAGAGTGTTGGTTTTGCTTGATGAACTGCACAATTCTAGTTGGCAGTGCGGTCGTGTAGTGGTCAATAGTGATGGAGTCATGATGTTTAGTGTCCGCTGCAAGCTTGTTCAATATGCGTGTAAACCTCTTATTGAAATATTTCACTTTCTATTTTCCCTCCATCTTGAGGCTTCCCAACTCTTTAAGAAGCATGGATGGGGTCTTGTCATCATCGAAATTCTCAAGGAACATGCATTTGAATGCACCCCAGTTCTGTATAGAGTTCAATGGAAGGTTGTGATACCATGTGGCTGCGCGACCATCAAAGGTACATGGGAACAATCTACATGCTAAATCGTCATACCCTACCTTAAGGGTCTGCAGCTGTAGGTAGAAGTTGTCTAAGTGGTCTTCTTCCTTCACCGTGATGTTAGGGTCAAACTTGATGTTCATTCTTTTCGCTCGCTTCGGCATCTTGTGCAGAACAACCGAAATAGCCAATGGTCCCTGAGTCATCCATTCAAGATTTGGGTAATCCATCTCTTCTTATTCGTCATCCTCTTCCTCTCTTTCAGAGTCTGATGGTTCGTCTACACCTTCGCCTCCTCCACTACCTTCCCCCCCGCCTCTTGCACCAGAGTCTGATCCCAAGATCACAAGAGTGTCTTGTTCGCCTTACTAGAAGACTGAAGGTTCCTCTTCGTCTTAAATATCTTCTACTAGACCTTCAAGTGTGGTAAGGTCTACTTCTTCCACCGATGATACAACAACTCCTATGGGAATGGCTTTGGGCATCCTTGATGTTTATGGAAGATGTTGTATGCTTGGGATCAGTATGATTTCTTTTGCGCACTGGAGAGTGATGGGACGGATGGAGCAAAGTTGATGAAATGAAATCTCGTTTTCAATCTTAGGAGGTGAGGGGTAACCACTTGTAGAGTCGCATGTAGGTGAGAGGGAGTGCAAGTTACTGCCTTGACTAGATGTCTGATGAATGAGTGTGACAGGATATTCAGCCATATACAACTGGCTTCCCTCCTTCTAGCGCCATAAATTTTGATGGTGTTGGACCTGCCAACATTCAAGGGATCACCCTAGTAGGAATTCCCAACTAGACCTCACACTGTTTGGTGTGGAAGTCCCATCCGGTATGATGGCCTAGTTTCCATTGTCCTAAGGATTTGCCTCAACTCTTGCTTGTCAGCACAAGAGAGTGGTCTACTTTGTCTTCGAGAAATGATGTTCGCGTGCCTAGTGAATGCTAGTGTACTTGTGTCAAAGGTTCTTTCACTGTAGAGAGAGAGGGTGGGAGTGAGTTCCAAGTTGGTAGGGATGAAGTCCTAACTGAGCTAGGAACACACAACACAACAAGATGTACACAACTTCTGAATGAGCAATCCACACGGATGCGGAAGTCACAACGCACAAGGTAAGATAACATGTACAGCACTCAGCTGATGAGTCCACATGAGTGTAACGGTTGTTACAACAAGTTTTATGTGAAAGGTTTGTCTGCTATCTGGGAGGGTATCCACCATGGGCAAGACAATGTTAACATCATTTACAACACATTTTCATTAACATATTATGTATAACAACAAGTAAAATAATTTCAAGTGTTCAACATAGGTTAAAGAAACATGCATTACAAGTGTTCAAGATTAGTCTTACAACAGTTACAATACATGTGAGAAAATGTGCCAGCCTATTAGCAGGCTTCTGAATTAAGTGAAAGGTACAAGACACACCGTCAAACCATACATCATTAACCCCGATGATGAGGCATCGAAGCCACTACTTACTCCTCAAAGAAAAGATTACAAACTCTCTTGGCTATCTGGGGGGAGCTGAGGTGAAAAGTCCTTTCCATGTACAAATGAGGGGGTATCTATAGCCAAGGGTGAGACTGACCCTTGTGGTTGTTCGACTACCCTCAGCATTGTTTGACTTCCATGAATTTTTGACTTTACATGACTTTTTGTATAACAAGTGGGTCTCTTTGATTTCCACGTTACATTACATTGATTTGACAACATGGCCCATAGTGGAGATGTGGACAACATGACTCGACATGACAGTGCTTGTACATTCGTGCTATTGTTGTAGTGCATGACAAGCTGCAGTGACACTAGGTGATGGATCTCTTCATAGTGTATCATAGCTTCACCTCCACATCGAAAAGTGTGCGGAGTCTTCGATGGTTGTTGGTTCACTTGATGTTGCTTTGGCACATTGCTCCTTGCTTGTATGTTGGGAGGCTTGAGAGGCTCATCTGTTCACGAATGGTGCATGTTCGTCTGTTCATCCTTCATTGAGAACATCTTTCATGTTTGTTTTTCATCCATCTGCAGATACATATTTGCATGATTATTCGTTCATGAGCACATCCCTTCACATGCATCGTTCCTTTTTCCATTGGTGAACCTGTCCTTGTGCATGTGCTCCCTTCGTTCACCATGTTTGTCGTCGCGCCATGTTTGTTAGTGTACCTATTCCTACAGTCACTCATGATGAGATGACATCAAATCCAAAATCCTCCTATTCTACCACGACACATCTACCATGACACATGATTATTTCGGATGTAGGTGACCAGCAAAGGCAGCAAGGTTATGAGGTAGGATGATGGCTCCAGGCACTACTGATGAAAATTGCGCAAGAGTCACTGGGTGATGAAGATGGGAAATCTAAGTCGATAGTGACTGCCTGCGAGGTCTATCTCGGCTGGAAGGAAAAACTGCACAAATTTTGTGAGGGATAATTCGGGTTGTAGGGATGCAAGGTAGACAATATTTGTGCATTTTCCAGAATGAGGAGGCAGCAGGAGCTGGAAAGAAAAATTTTCACAATTTTCTAGGGGAATAGGTCAGGCTACATGGAGGATTAGCAAGTAGAAATTGCACAACTTTTTGGAGGAATTGGCTGGGAGCCTGCTAGACAAAACTGCACAATTCCTAGAGGGAACTGACAGTTGGCTATTGGGACACTGGTAGCAAAACCTCCACAATTCCCAAGGGGAACAGGTAGTCAGTTGCTGGGATTTTGGTAGTAGAAATTGTGCAATTCTTGGAGGGAACTGGCAGTCTACTACTAGGAGTTGGTGGCAAGGGAAACTATACTAAGGCTGGGAGTCCTACCTACTGATCGTCTTTGCACAATTTATGAGCCGAGTGGACTGTTGGGAAGTTGCTCAAAGGAAATTGCACAATTTCTTAGATAAGCAGCCGATCGACTATCAAGAAGATTGACTGGGACAATTGTGCAATTTTTTTATGGAAACAAGGATAGACACTTGGTTTCTATCCATCCTATCTGCGCAATTTACTCAGTCACTGAAGCTAGCAAGGTCAACAGCCTCTGTGCAATTTTTTATGGGATTCAGTCCTGGGGTTACTACCGGGTCTAACTCTTCGAGTGGCTAGCATGAAATTTGATTGAATCACTTGCAATCAACGCAACTTGCAAAGACTTGCTTGGTGCTTTTGCGTTGTTCTGGGTGATAGTCAATCGAGTCAATGGTGGGGCAATGGTCCGACTGTCAAAGGGGAGTCTGGTCGTCAAAACATCGGCAAAATATGTGAATGATCAAAATATTCATAGGTGATCATGCAAGCAAACACTCACATGACTCGATGACGAGATGACTCAAACCATCCAGACACACATGTTCAACATGACTGACCGATGATGGAAACAAAAACCGTGACGCTCGTGATTGATTTTTGATCAACTGTGACAACGCTTGTGCAACAGTGAATGTGACTCTATGTGTGAGTATGACATATGCTTCCATAGAGAACACAACAAGTACACACGAAGTGAAGACTTTGAGCATAACCAGAACATGGTCGCAAGCATGAGTTAGACACCAACATGGAAAAACTTGAATGAAATGAACAAGTAAGGTAGATGCAAAGACTCACATGGGCTCATGGAGTGAACCTAAGGGTGTGTAGTCATCAAGTGAAACTCTCAAGGGAGGCTCTAAAATTGGGTGTAGCCCAAAATTTTGGAGGGTGGTTGTAGCCGCTACAATATGTTGTTATATGATAGCAAGTTCATGAAGTTTCCAGAAAAATTTCAAATGCACTAGTTGGGGCCATATGTTATTAAGGAGATCATGGATGGTGGTGCATTTTAGCTCGTGAAGCTAAATGGAGAACCATTCCCTCAAAAAGTGAACAGAAGTATATTGAAGTTGTAGACAGGGGATCCTTCCCCTACGCGATGACTATATGGCAATAGGACAATCTCAGTAATCTAGGCAGTTGTAGGGGATTGTGGGGCTATAACTATGCTGCCTAACTAAGTGAAGAACGAAGTAGAAAGGATCCGTGACAGGTGACAGGGGTGCGATAGGCGAAACTGCGCTCGATGAGATACGCCATGAAGGATGGTGTGACGCAGGTGGGTCCAAAAGTAGTCATTGAGGTTACTATTCATGATTTGATGGACACAAATCAGTTAAGAGGAGCAGGTAGGTGCCCTTTATGGTGAAAATATTTGGAGATCTGCCACCAAAGATGCATTTATTAATAGGATTTGGGGGGAATAGTCGGATTTGAATTCAAAACTTCCTATAAATTACATGTGTTGGTTCGACGACAAACACTTTGCATTCTGAGAGTTAGATTGGCTCTTTGCTGTGTGAAGCTTATGAATTGTGAGTTCTGGGAAGATTTTGTGACATGACATTCTTTTTCATACTATACTGCATCATCCCGAGAGCTATTCATTGAATGAATGACTGCTACAAACCCCACCGAAGCCATAAGTTCAAAAGCTATTGTGTATGATGTGTGGAGCCCTAATATTTAGAGTATGGAAGATTCAACCTGTGTGCCTACAGTGCTAAGGTTGCTAAGCCCAAAACAATCCACCCCAAAAGAGAAGCAATTTGCTGCAAAAGAAAAGCAACCAGCCATAAAGGAGAAGAAAAAGAAATTGATGCCTTTGAGAATGTCACCAAGGAAGAATGTGGAGGTGCGATAGAAGGAGAAAAAAGACAAACAGTCAGAGAAAGTGGTGGATTTAGAAGAGGAAGAATACCAAGGTGTGGAAGAATTAGATGTTGAAGTGGTCAATTCTATCTCACGGCGTCCTAAATATATCCCTCCGCGGAAGGGTATAACCAATGTTAACAAGGACCCGAACTTGTAGAAGCTAACCACCAATGTCCATGATACACATAGGAAGTATGATGAGGTTCGATTGAGTACATGTACTTTGGTGCCAACCCAAGGCCTCATGAAGCTACAGGAGGGAAAATAGCTGCAAGCACAGGTGGAGGAATTGCAAATGAAAGAGGCCTTGTTGAAGGGCAAATTGCAGTTGTGGCTAGAGGAAGCTTGTCAGCTTACTTTATCACTTGAGAAAAAGCTCAAAGGGCTATAGTAGACTCAGCAAAAAATGTGCCTAGCAATGGAGGGATGAACAACAGAGAAATTGGTCGAAGAGGTACAAGAGGCTGCAGCATAGAGCGTTGCTGAAGTCGCAGTGATTCATGTTGAGTTGGGTGGTCTTTGCAACAAGATCAAAGCACCAACTGAGTGACTCGAGGGCGAGTCCCGATCTTTGTGCTGGGGGTTTGTTGGGATAGGGTCCCTATGGTAATTTTTGAGGTTAGTTAACCCAAATATTCTATAAGTTTTTGTAAATAATGTAAATTCTCTACGAAATGTGTATGCAGAGCGCACAGATAGATAGGAGTCAAAGGTGTCTTAGCCCCTTTTTTGGATACATAGCCAAGTCAGTTTTGAGACTCTGCCATAGTATGTGGACCATGGTATTGTATTAAGAAGTCTATAAATAGTTTAGTCATAGTGAGTCTTAGAGATAACTTAGACTAGTAAGCTAAGTCAAGATAGAGACTATTTGGGCGATAGCTAAGGCAGGAAGGCTCTGCTTCCTATACTTGGGCAAGAAGGGTAAGGCTCCTGTAGCTGATACCACGAGAGGCCTCTGTAAGTCTACAGCTGAGTGCATGGACCCCTACAACTGAGTGCACAAGGTAAAAGAGTCTGTAGTCTAAAAATTGTAGATCAATAAAGACCGATTTTGAAGAATTACTATGCAATCTGAGCATTCCTGTTTATGTTATATTATGTCGCTTAATGATATGTTTTCATGGAATCATGTATGAATGTTGCGTGAAACCACTGAATCTGTCTTATTAATTCATTATTTAAGTAGTTATCTTGTTTCGCAAATATAATAGTTAATTTTTTCTATGTTTTCTGAAGAATGGGATAGATCTGTGTGAAACCAGATCTAGGGTTGTTTAATGAAGCGCAAAAGTTGATAAATTATCTGTTTAAGGTCTGCAAAGACTGATCGTAGACCTTTGCGGAGGTCAGGAGGCTATTTTAACTTAGTTATAGTCACAAGCCCTAGAAGGATACCCATCTGCGCGAAGGAAGATATGAACTATCAAAGCTTAAGAACCGTTTATCACACGTCCCCAGATGTAGAAACATGGTTCTAGCATCCCCCAATACTGCTTCGGGTGAGATTGTAGCCTGCGCTATGCAGATTGTTACCAAAAGGGCCAGCAGTTAGGGTTTTTTTTATTGGTGTGAACAACTCTGAGCTTGGGTCAGGCCCCCTGAAGCCAACAATTATATGGTTACATTGTTTTATATAGTGTGAAGTTTCCCATTAGCAAGCCAGCCCATCCGAGCTAGGTAGGTTCAGTCGCCACTGACTCATTTTTGGTAGCTATCCATTGTTTGGGTGGCCCAGGTCTCTGGTGGCCTGTTATATATGTAAATCATGTCATTTTTATTTGGTGGGATCCATGAAACTGTGGCCCCAACCCACCATTACCATATATTATAATGAACAACGACATTACCAAGGTCGCAGGCGTGGTAGTTCACCACCCCAAATTTATATTTTTATTTTTATTTTTATGAATAATATAGTCAAAATTTTGGTGGTTGTTTTAAGGGTCACTGGGAAAATTAAAGAGGCGAAAAACTCGCCCATTCAAATGATCAAATTATGTGCACCGAGACTCTGCCAAATTGTTGCCTCATTAGTGACTACCACTTGTTCTAGTTTGACGAGAACTTTGACTAGCTATAACTTGAGCATACAAACTCGGATTTGAGTTTCATTCACATCGTTAGAATTAGGACGATGAAAACTATGATCTGGCCTTAGTTTCCCTTCAATCTGATGACTTTTATTTTTGAGCCTTTTTAAGGCCACTTCCATTTTTGGAGCCACTTGGATCATTCCTCCCCATAGTGAGGTTTTGGGATGCCCAGAGCCTTATTAGTAAATTGGAAAGTGAGGATATTTCTCCCTCACTTTCTCATTTTCAATCCATCAGGCCTTACTTGGATGCATTCCTTTGAAACCAATATGAAGGTACTCCATGTCTCCCCATCGTGAAATCTCGGTCTTCCTGTTAAGAATGATATCTTCAAGTAGTTTTTCCAAGTATTCAGGGGAAAAATCATCCACTTTAGGAACCTGTCTAACCTCTTCAATGTCCATGATTAAGGGAGGCACATAAATCTTCAAGTTTTCAATGTTCACCACTAAATACATGTGCACGTATGTTGAATGGGCCATATTAGATTGGTCTCAACTGCTTTCCTTACCCTTTGATTTTGTCTTTACTGATGTGGAGCCAGAATTTGTCCCAGCCTGGAATTAGTGATCGACTCAGTGCTTGTCATGTTGAGCTTTTTATATATCTTGACTTTTCTCCACTACCTGGTGAATCATCTTAATTCATTGAATGAACATCTGCACTTTGTCCCTATCATCTTTCCCACTGGAATCTTCATCTCTCCTAAAGGCAAGGTCTAAGGGATCCTTTGGTAAATATCCAAAGCATGTCTCAAACGTTGAGATCAGAGTGGATGAATGCACTGCCTGATTGTATGCATGTTGTACATAAGGAATTTGCTTGTCCCACAACTTGCGATGCTTGCCAAAATAGCCTCAAAGTAAATGTATTATTATGTGATTGAGAACCTCTATTTCTTCATCGGTCTATAGATGAAATTTCGTGCTCCTCTTCAACTTGGTGTCTAGCATTGGAAATGAACCTTCTCCGGTATTGTACTGCACCCAAAAAGCTATGAAACTCATTAAAATTGGTGGGTTTAGGCAATCTTACAATCACATTAATTTTAGAAGGATCTATTTTTAATTTTCCTTTTCCACCTTCGACAATGTTACCCAAGTAAACCAAAGAGGTCTTACCAAATTCACACTTAGAAATTTTGACATACAGTTTTTCTTCTTACAAAACATCAAGCACCTTTTTAACATGACTCACATGATCTTCCCATGTCCTACTAAAAAAAAGAATGTCATCAAGATACACAAGTACAAAATCATCAAGAAAAGGTCTAAACATATCATTCATCACCCTCATGAATGTGGTTGGAGCATTTCATATTCCGAATGGAATTACCATCCATTCAAACAACCCTTGTTTTGTCTTGAATGCAGTCTTCCATACATCTTGTTCTGCAATCCTGACCTGATGATAACCACTACGCAAGTCTAATTTTGTGAAATAAACAATATTTTTCGTTTTACCTAACAAATCATCAATGTGGGGGAGAGTGTATCAATTCTTCACAATTATTTTTTGAGTGTTATGTAGTCCACGCACATCCTCCATGTGCCATATCTTTTCGGCACCAACACAATAGGTGAACAACATGGAGAAGAAATTGGCCTTATGACCCCTTGGTTCAATAATTCATGTACCTGCTTCTTTATCTCCTCCATCTCAATGGATGACAACTGCGACATACCAATGTTGGGTGAAGGAGCATCCTGCTGCAAGTGAATCTTCACTTGGGATCTTGTGACTTGTTAACCCACTTGGTTCGTGAAAAATACCATCATAGTTAGAAATAATTTCATAGAATTCATTTTTATGAGTGGGATCACAACCTTGGAAAGATTTAGATGTATCTTCATATTTTGCTCTCACAACCATAAGCATGCACCCATTGTTGGAATTGATCAATCTCTTTACCTAACCTACATTTACAACACTGGCACTAATTTTGGCCCGATGAAATCTGACAATGTATTCCACCTCATCTTGCGTGAGATGATACTTGCTTTCATGGAAAAAGAAAACTGACTTTCTATCATATATCAATATCAATCTCATCTATTAGTTTGGATTCAATAAAAGATAAAGCTTTGCTCTGCTTGGTTGCATGTAATTTGGCTTTATCACACACCCAACCAAGAGGGTAGGGCTTTAGATAAGGCTTGGTTTCTAATCCTAACTTCTTAACCAAGGATTTTGAAATCAAATTTGTTTGTGAGCCCGGATCAACCTAGGTTTCCACTTTAGTATGTTTAATTATGACTATGTGGAACAATTCAATCCTCTTTTTTCACTAACAAGAGACTTAGTTGAAGAACTTGTACTTGCATGCAATTCAAAATTTTCATTAGCATGAAAAGAAAAATACCATGTGTTCCCACTACTTTGATTAGAGTTTCATTACTAGAATCGGATCCAAGATGCTACTGTATGGTTGCCACCATATTTTGCATATTCTTCCCACTAAATCTCTTTGGTTTCAACTCTATATGCAACTTACAACAATGTTCATCATCATGGCCTTCCTTCTTGCAAGGTGTGCAAGATGGCTTGTTCCTTCCTCCTTCTTGCTTGCAGATGCCTTCTTTTCCTTTCCCTTACCTTTTCCCCTGATCTTTTCATTATGAGGTTTGAAAGGCGATTTCTTTGGTTTCTCTTCTTTATCATCCTTTCCCATGATTTTAAGGTGAATTACTTTCACACTGGCTACATTAATAGTATTATGATCAAATAATAAAAAATAATGTCTGACGTAACTATGTAAAGCACCAATATACTTTGTTATAGTTTCAGGTGAATCTAGTGAAATGACCAACTTTAAATCTTGTTTTCTAAACTCTTATGTGAAGCTTTGTACATTTTGACCCTTTCCTTGTCTCAAATATTATCATTCCATTAAATCATTTTCTTGATAACGTAAAGGACAAAATTAATATTTTAATATGGAAACAAAATTGCACCAAGAAGATTGGGGATTACCCAAGTTTTTGTTGCCTTTCTATAACTTGATCTCCCACCAGACAAGAGCAATGCCACTCAGCTAAAGAGATGCAAATTGGATCTTGGCTTCATCTTCCTCAATCCGATGAATCTGGCAATAAACCTTGATCTATCGAATCCAATTGCTTACTTTCCCTGCATTACGTTCTCTATTAAATGTGGGAAAATCTAACTTTACATCTAACTTTAAAAATGGATTCTTAGATGTATTCCTATGATGCATGTTAGAGTGATGAGAATAAGAAGAAGAATAAATGTCACTAGAAGATGGATAGGATGGTTAAGGAGGATCTCCACTTCCACCTTCATGATTTTTCGATGCATGGTCATCTCAATATTTCTTCCCAGGCTTGATTGTCTTCTCATATTCTGCAAACAACTTGTCAAATTTCTCTGTTATGGTGAAGAAGATACTGCGATAATTTTTCTCTTCCTCCATTCGAGCTTCCTCATCTGCCATGTTCTGTCTTCGTGGTGCATGCCTCACTTCAGGATCAAAGGATTTGAGTTTTCCTTCCCCTCTTTGGAACTTATTCCTAGTTAGCATTCAAATTGCATCAAGAAGACCTGCTCTGGTACCAAACTTGATTCAAATCTTTTAACTTCAAATATGCATACAAAATTGCATATAAAAGAGAATGTAACCGAGTAACTTAAACACATGAAAATAAGAAGAAATCATAAGGAGACCATGAGATCAAAGGCACAAAAACGATTTGATTATGGAGTTCACCCAATATGGGCTACATCTCTGGTCCCTGCTCAAAGTGGGGAGGCCTCTTTCATTAAATGGAAGAAAAAATGAATTACAATCAACTTTACATAAATGACCCTTATACCTCCAAATTCTGTCATGTGTGAAAAATGCAAAGCTCAGATGTAGAAACAGACATCAGCATTTGATTTGTGGCACAAAATCTATAAAAACGACTATAAATTTACCCCATTCTGACACTAGTACTTCTAGACTACAAAGGAATCTTCTCAACATCAAAAGATACCCCTCTCTAGGTTTCCACCCTCTTCAACCGCTCCTAGTTTCGCTCTGCTCATCTGCTAGGTTGAATGAAATATGAGTGAGGTTTAAATAACAAACGGTGTCAAGAGTTTTTCAACAAAGGTTCATTAGCCCGTTGGTTGGTGGCCTTGAATTAACATGCAAGTTATGGGAAGGTTCCACTGTCCAACCCAATGAAACCCTTGTTAAGGTGCGTTGTGATTTTGTTTGAACATTTCTATGGTTACATTGTTTTATATAGTGTGGAGCATCCCATTGGCAGGCTGGCCCATTTGGGCCAGGTGTGTTCAACCCCC
This sequence comes from Pinus tabuliformis, assembly GCA_031772625.1. Taxonomy (NCBI): domain Eukaryota; kingdom Viridiplantae; phylum Streptophyta; class Pinopsida; order Pinales; family Pinaceae; genus Pinus; species Pinus tabuliformis. The sequence goes on along the minus strand of CM062806.1, from coordinate 165,420,884 downwards.
ACCGACTCCTTTTTGGTGGCTATCCATTGGTCGGGTGGCCAAGGTCTTCAATGCCCCGTTATATATATCAATCATCTCGTTGGGGTTTGGCGGAGTCCACATCACCATGGCCCTGACCCACTATTATCATATATTACAATTAACAATCTCATTGGAGAGGTAGTGAGGGTGGCGGCCTTCCACCCCAAATTTATATATTTTTTTATTCTTATGACCAATATAGGCAAAATTTTGGTGGCCATTTTTAAGGGTCACTAGGAAAATTAACGAGCCGATAAATTTTCTTGTTCTAGTGGCCAGATTCTCTGCACTTAGACTCTACCAAATTGTTTCCTTGTTAGTGATTACCACTTGGCGTAGTTCGACCAAAAATTTGACCAACTATAACTTGAACATACAAACTTTGATTTGAGTGTCGTTCATGTAGTTGGAATTAGGACGACGATCACTACGATTTGGAAATGTTTTCCCTTTAATCTGATGACTTTTATTATTGAGTTTTTTCAAGGGCACTTCTATATTTGGAGCCACCTAGATCAGTAGTTGAGGAGGTTTAGCAAGCAGGTCGTGAGATTTCTTCTAGCCAGGTGGAACAACCACCTTCCCTCACTCTCATCAATGAGTAGCTCGGAGTAGGATTTTTTAGTTTTTATGGACCATCATCAACATTGGGACAAAATCAATTATGTGGCTTATGAAAGTGATCTTCACACTAGCCAAGAGGAAATTCTAGAGGGCTTCTCCTCCCTTCGACAGAGATAGAGGAGAATCATTGATAAATTATATGAGATTGAGGCTCGTGTGGTACACATGGAATATCACATTATGGTTGGGATTGGTCTACCAATGAATTCAGGAAACAGCAGGGATCGACCTCCTTGACTCCGTAATTGAAAATGTTATCTATGTTTTGATTTATTCTGATATTGTAGTGGGTAGTAAGGTGCCTCTAGTTGGTTTTGTTTTTGTGGATCATCATTGTATGAATTTGCAGCAAATACTTTTCTTCCCCAACAAATATGGTCAAATTGAGGGGAGGGGAGGTGATAAACGTTATGATATAATCCACTTTCTAAAGAATTAATGTAAATACTTTGATCAACAAAAAAATAAATTAGAGGAATATTCTTCTTGTAATATCAATATAAGAAATAATAATATTTAATTATTTAACAAAACTTATTTTATGAGATTTTTTACGGTAGCCTACATCAAGGATATTACATGAGGGTAGATGAAAGTCCATAGGAGAAGCTGAAAGGCCACCCTCATCACCTCTATAAGTATATCGTCATGCCTCATTTGAAGGGACTTTCTTTAGTAGTTGGGCTACGAAAAGTAGTAAATAGTTGATCTATGCTTGAAGAGCTAGAGGTATTAAGCTCTTGGCATCTTCTAGGCGAGTTGTGGTGAGGCTAGGGTTTTGCTTTGAATGATGGTATGAGCAGCGTATGTTCCACTATTGGGCTTGATGGTTAGTAGGACCTATACTTCTATTTTCAACAGCATTAATAAGAAGTTGTTTACTTTCAGTATGGATTCTTGTGCATCTTTATGATGGTTGTATTAGATTTCTTCTATTTTTGTCATGTTTGTACATGTGCTTTCATGTGGGCATATATTAATGAACTCATTATTAGCTTATGGATTTCATGTCTGCCTTGAATTTGTGCTTACTTTTTCCATGCCATGCTAGTAACTTTGTGCGAATTGATTTACAATTAAACTCTAGAATGTTTCTATTCATGTATTCCTGGGATGGTTTTAGATCACTAATCCTTGTCATTGCTTGCTTATTATTGTAGTTGTTGTCACTTTCCTATATCTCATTTTGTAGTTTCTTCATCTTGGGTAGACCTTGTTCCATTGTCTGGGCATTTATTTCTTAGCCTCACTCTAACATCTCCTCATTTCAAATCTAGGAGAAAAACCAACATGATGCCAACGAAGCCTACATAGCAGATGGGGCTCCTATCCTAAACAATGTTAGGTCTAATTGGGACTTCACACTAGGGAGACCCCCTAGTTGTTGGTAGTGCATTCCAGCCCATCAACACCTCTAAAGAAAATTATACAAATTTCTTCTACATGAAGTTTTGTAGTAAATGTCCTTTCTCCTGACCTGCATTTTCATACAACACATTAGTTTGGAATTATAAGTTCATTTAGCCTCTATTTCTTCCTTCGTCATACATTTCTCTTTCCTTTCCTTGCTTTCATACTTGCCTCCAATCTTTTCCATATGAGTTTCATTTGATAACTGAGGGTTATGACAAAAATGTTTATTGATACCCTCAGTGTGGTCTTCACATATCAATCAATTATCCCTTTCATGGTAGTCTACACAGTTCAAGTTGGCTATAATTGTCGCAACAACAAATTTCTCGATCTATTCACACACTTTTGCATTCTCCATTAGCCTCATTGATCTTCTCCCTTCACTGGCACAATTTCATCTTCATATTGTTGTTGTTTTTTATGGTCCTCCCTCTCGTTTCCTTCATGATACCATGTTGTCTCCTCTTCTTCTATGAGAAATTGCAATTTTTGTCCCTCTATAACACTTTGAAGAGTTACCATCTCATCCTGATCCATTATTATGAAAGTTATAAATAGTTTCCCATCTCCATTACTCTCATAATCCACAACCATACACAAAGCGTGACTATAAAAACCATAAGGCTTTTTAGCCTCATTTTGGAACTCTTCTCTCTTTTATCCATGTTGATCTAGGTATTCCTCATAATTCATGGGACCTTTATTCATTCTCCTCTACTTATCTCCATCATTTTCACCAAGGGTTACCCTTGTTCTGTATCACAAAAGTGCACATCCTCTCCTTCATACTCAAAAAATTTGATCTCTTGTGAAGCACTTAGGTTATGCTTCAACATCTTTTGTAGTAGAGGCCATTTCACCTTCTTTATTCTCAACATCCAACCATCTTTTTGGTCTCCTTCCATTTCTTGTAACAGTTGTAACATTATGGTAACTCTTTCCTTTAACTTAGAAAAATCTCTTTGATACTCTTATTGACTCATCATCCTCTTTGTGCCATCTTCCCTGGCATCTTTCTTCCCTCCACTATGGCCCTCAATAAAACCTTGATCATGACCAACAATGGTCCCTTCTTTCTTTTTTCCCACAAGCTTCTCCATGTTAATCATTAGTTGCAACTAGCTTGTAACAAGCCCCACCTAACTTGTTACCTAAACAACTCACCTCAACCTGGCTATTGGTGTTCCTCTAGTTCCCTTCTCTTTCACCCTCTTGAGTACTCCATGATCCTCTCTGGCTATTGCACCCACTACTAACTTCTTGAGAAATCATCTAGTTTTCTGCTCTTGAGGACTTCTTGTCCCCTTAACTCTTGAATCACAACTAGGTTTTCCTTCTTTATTGAATCCTCACTTGTTGCAAGCGTTCCTTTCTCCTACTGTTCGTGAGACGCCATTGCTTCTCACGTCAAATTATTTTATCAAAAATCCTTCTATTTAAAGGTTCTCCTAGTGTATATTATTTTACTGTAATGGATACTAATTAGGGTCTCTGTTGATACTCCTCCTCTTCTCATTCTACTAATATGTTCTTATTAGAAACCTTCCTTCCTTGGTCCCTTGCCTGGAACTCATCTTGCACTATTGTCTTGGCCTCATACTATTCTTGTTTTTCTTTTCTCGGAAACCTATGATTTATTTATTGATTACTATTTTGTCTTTAAACTCTCTAATATTTACTCCACTAGAACCTCTATTCATTAAGCTTTAGTATCTCATCAATTGTACTTGGGCAAGGCACCCTTACTTGTTGTCTCTATTGTCACACATAAAATTCTTGCAACAATGTACACACTTAATTCACAAATTCTTTTGTACAACACGTGCTTTAATCTTAAAAATTGAATATAACTCACCCAAATAAATTTTCAATTATTTCAAGGGTATCAACAACTTCACTTTACATTAAATATAAAAGTTAATCCAAACTTAATAAGAAAATCATACCTTTTCAATTTCCATCAAAGGGATGCACTCTCCATATTTTTAATTTCCAAAGAGTTTGATCTCTATGATACAACTTGATGCAAAAGAAGTTATGGTGTTCTTCTTCTGAAGCAAGAAATTGAATAACATTATGTTTCAATGATCAATAGTGGATTTCTCTTCCTACCTCCCCTCCTTGGCTCATCTCCTTTAATTTCTCCAACTATTCTTCTGTTGTGTGCCCTAATAAAATTCAAAAATCCAATTCTACACTGGTCCCTTATGTATCCTTCTGTTCGAATGAAGTAAACACACCCAAACTTAAATAAACATAGACCCAAATGTTAGATAAAAAGGGTCGGTGGTAACTCAATAGTCGAAGGTCAGGGTTTTCAACACTAGTCAATGTTTTTATGCAACCAATTCACAAAATAGGAAAAATATAGATTAATGACTTAAAAATTATCCTCTTCGAGTGGGAAACCCCCTTTACATTATATAATGAACAATTATTGGATGATACAAATGAAAATACCTCCTTTCTATATATAGGAGTCTAAGGGATCACAATAACAATAATAATGTAAGGGCACAAAAATAACCGTAATGGGATTATATGGGGCACAACAATAGCAATATGGGGTCTACATGGGCACAATAATAACAATAGGGGGCTACACTAATAATAGAAATAATGGGTCTACACTAGTAATATAGGGACCTAACATGCCCCTATCCTTCAAAGAAAGTGTTGTCCTCAACAATTGAGTAGTTATGGATGATTATGTATAAAATTCTCATCCTCCCATGTGGAATCTTTACTGAGTAAGTTCTTCCACTTAATGTGATACTCTGAAATTGATCAATTTCATAGCTGTTGGGTTCTTATTTCTATGATTTCTTTAGGCTCCAATATGCTTTTTCCTTCTTTGTCAAGTTTTGGAAATATTGTTTGAACTAGTAGCTTGTCACCGATAACCTTATTTAAGCATGAAACATGGAAAACTGGGTGTACTTGGGAAGATGTAGGCCGATCCAATTTTATGCCATAGCACTAATATTTTGGAACACTTTGTAAGGACCATAATACTAGAGTGATAATTTAATATCCTTCTTATATTTCTTGAGAGACATTTGTTTGTATGGTTGTAGCCTTAAAAATACCCAGTCACCTACATCAAAAATTCTTTCACTGTGATGTTGATCTACTTGTTGTTTCAATAGATTATATGCTAGAGTGAGGTTATCCTTTAAGAGTTGGAGGACTTGTTGTTGATGCTCAATGTGATATTCCAATGCTTGAACCTTAGAATTTTCTCTTAAAGATAATGTGATGGATGGTGGATGATATTCATAAAGTGCCATAAATGGGGTCATTTTTGCTGCAGTATGGAAGGAAGTGTTATACCACCATTCAGCCATAGGTAACCAATTGATCCATTGTGTTTGTTTATCATATACAAATAAATGAAGATATCCTTCCAAGGAATTGTTAACTATCTCAGTTTACCTATCATATTGAGGATGATAAGATGAGCTATGAGCTAATTGAGTATCAAAACAAGAAAATTATTCTGTGAAAAAATTTCTAGTGAAAATGGCATCTTCTTCACTTACAATAATCCTTGGGTTTCCATATAGAATTTGAATTGTTTCCATAAATGCACTAGCAATGGTACTGGATTTAAAAGGGTGAGATAATGCATAAAAGTGTGGATACTTTTTATGTCTATCAACTACCACCATGATGACACTATTTCCTTCAGACTTGGGTACACCTGTTATCGGGGTCTTAATTCTCTGAACCTTATTTTGTGTAAAACCAAACATTCTCCCACAAACTTTTGAATGTTAGATGTAAGGCCATCCAAAAAAAAATTCATTCTTGACCTTGTGGTAAGTTTCTAAAAATATTGAGTGCCCTCCTAAAGGGGACGTCTGAAATTCCAAAAGAATCTTTTGTTTGAGTTGATAATTCTTACAGAGATATAAGTGATCTTTGTACCATAATGAATCATTTTTCCAAATACATGTATCAGATGTAGTGGGATCTTGTTGAAACTTTTGAATAAGTTTCTACACCTCTTCGTTATTCATTCTTCCCTTGCTTCAATTATCCAATCAAGTTGGATAATAGAAATGGCCTAGAGCAATACTACATCCTCATCCTTTCTTAAGAGTGCATCTACAACAACATTTTTCTTCCCTTTTAGGTAGATGATTTCAAATTCAAACCCAACATCTTTGTGACCCATCTTTGTCACTCTTCTAAAGATAATATTTATTCCAAAAAGTATTTAAAACTATCATGATTTTTTTTTACCTTCAAGTGCCTTCCCATTAGGTAAGGTGGACATTACTTTAGTGCATGGAGTATTTCCAACATTTCCTTATCATAAATAGGTTTGTATAAATAATTTCCCTTGATCGAATGACTTTAAAAAAAATGGGCTTCATTCTTGCATTAAAACAACATCATTTCCATTCCCTGAGGCATCACATTCCACAACAAAGGTTTTTGTAAAGTCTGGGGTGGCTAAGACTGACATTTTGCACATTTCCTCTTTAGGATGTTCAAAGGCCTTACTTGGTTTTGGAGTGCAAGAAAATGTATATTTCTTTAGTAATATTATTAGAGGCACTATCATTCTCCCATAATTCTGAAAAAACCTGTGATAGTACCATGCCAACCCAGGATATCCTCGAAGATGCTTTAGGGTTGTGGGGATTTTTCATTCCTTAATGGCTTTAATTTTGTTAGGGTCTATCTTAACACCCACATGATATACAATATTACCCAAATATTAAACCTCTTGTACTCCAAATAAACATTTGGATTATTTTTCATATAATGCTTTCTCCTCCAATATTTTGAGCACTCTATCAACATGTTGAACATGATCCTTCCAAGACATGTTGTAGATTAGTATATCATCAAAAAATACTAACACAAATTTTCTAGGGAAGGGTTTGAAAATGGAATTCATGAAACCTTTTTAATGTGGACGGTATATTAGCAAGGCCAAAAGGCATGACCAAAAATTCATAATGACCTTCATGAGTTCTGGATGTTGTTTTCTCAATGTCTTCAGTCTTCATTCTAATTTGATGATATCCTCAACGAAGATCCAGCTTGGTAAAGTAAATTTCTCAATGTAGTTCATCCAACAATTCATTAATTATAGAAATGGGAAATTTACCTTTAATAGTGATATTGTTGATCTCCCTATAATATGAACAGATATGCCATAATCCATCCTTCTTATGCACCAATACTACTCAAGCAGAGGAAGAACTTTAACTAGGTTGAATTATACTGACCTCTAGCATTTATGAAACCATACGTTCAATTTCACTCTTTTGGAATTAGGGGTATCTGCAAGGCCTGATATTTGGAGGAGCACTTCTAGAATCAAGTGAATAGCATGATAATAATCATGAGTATATGGGAGGCCTTTGGGAGTCTCAAATACCTTGGAATGATTTTCCAAGGCTTTTTGGAGATCTGGAGAAATAGATGCTTTTGATGTTTGAACCTGTAGTGAGCATAATTGTGCAATTACACCCCCATGTTATTTTTTCAAAATATTTGGCATGGAATTAGAGATAATTATCTTCCTTGTTTTCCCAACGATACCCCTTAATTTAATTTCCTTTCCTTCCAAAAATAAATTCAAGGAAAGTTCTTTAAAATTAAAATCTATCGTCGTCAAATATTGTAACCATTGGACTCTAAGTACAACATCAACACCACCCACTGGAATGGAAAGAATTGGAAGATTCAATAGATATTCCCCCATGGTTACCTTGATATTACGGCACTTTCCATATCAATTCATGATCCAAGTGGCTCTAGAGACACATAGAGGACAAAGAAGGATTATCAAAAGCTCAAAAATAAAAGTGTTTGGATTATGCTTGAACCATATTCATGTTAAAGATCTCGTCATCATGATCGTGGTGGTGTGAACGATTCGTCAATCCGAGTCGGGATGAGGAAGATAGAGGCAATCAAAGTTTTGGTTGACTTTTGCTGACTGGACAAGTTAATGGAGACACAAATTGGAATTTTCCAGCAAATGGATACAGTTAACTCCGAAAGATTCCGGGCGAAATTTTTTCCTTGTTAAAATGAATCCTTCGGTCAAAAATCTAGATTTTCAAAATTGCCCTATTAGTATTAAAAGTTAAAAAATATATATGAAAAAAGGGGGGGTGGTGGGCCACCACCCCACGCCTCTCCATAACACCCCAAAACCTCTTAGAATAACTATATGACATTTATGTGAGGCTGACAGGGATCGAACATGCCCGGCCCACGTGGGCCAACCCCCACCAGGCGGCCCCATGATACGTACTATGAACAAACAAACGAACCAAACCATTTACCATTTAATGTGTCGTGTTTAACACGCCACCCTCATTTAGAGTATGGTTACGAGAGCTATGGGGTGGGCCACCCAATGCGGACCCGACACACCTCCAAAATAAAATGCCACAGTTTCATAAAACGAAAAAAAAGGTTAAACATGGAGGGGGCGGGGTTTCACCACCCAACCTCCTCCACCTAATGCAGAATCCTAACCAATCCACCAAACTAATTTCCTTGGTTAATCCGCTCAAGAATTGATATAAACCTCATTTTCACAGTGCACCCAGGCAGATGAAGGAACCAAGAGTGGGCATGGAAAACGAGGTAGAGTTAATTTTTAATTAATTTTTATGCAAGTGGAAGCATGACTGAGCAAAATTTCCAAGAGGGTGAAATTTTTGCAGTGTCCAAATTAGACAAACTTTATGTAAATCTTACACCTCCCAATGACACAAACCCAATAGCATAGACAGTTTCCTGATCTGAGAAGCCAATTTGCAGAGGACCCAGAGGAGGGAATCTTTAAGGAATCTAGGGGAATCCAAAAGATTCCTTAAGCCCAAGTTTTTCATTTTCTCAGAATTCAGAAATTTGATAGTTGATTTTGCACTATTCGATGCCACAAATATAATGGTGTGTTCAGATTTTCCATTTTCTCATTTCATTTTTCGGCCACTTTTCTAAGTGGAGTTCAGGTTTTAGCATTCATGTGCAAGCAGTCATTTCCATGCGATTCGATGCTGTAAGATCGATGGTCTGAACAGCTTCAGCAGCTTGACACCCTCTTCTTCAGATGGCACCTAGATGTGAGGTATATGCGGTGTGTTCATGTACTTCTTTTTCTGTGCATTGTGCTACACAAATCCCTGGTTGATGCTTGATGTGGGATCTTGTTTCTTCCTCGTTTTCATGATTCCTGATTGATGTGATACAGGATCATCTGTGTGATGTACTTATTGTCGTGATTCGTCATGTTGTGTTTTGAGATCGCTTTGTTGTATGTTGATGGGATACTCATGTGGTCACCATGTATGTTTACATTGAGATCCCTTTTACGCCATGTTGGCAGGATGCTCATCATGCATGAGTTTGTGTCATACTAATAGGAGTCCTTTTGACTGAGAGTTCATGTAGCAGAACATCTCTTGGAGCCACTCTTGTGTGACGGAATTTTCCTTGTATGATAGCGACGTCATATCTTATGTACATCATCACTATTAACAACACTTATGCAACGGCCTACACCATCTTGACATCGGGGCCCAGAGACATAGTCCCTCCTGGACGAACTCCGTTATCAATGACTTATGTTTACATGCATTGATGATTGACATCTTCGTCTTCTTTACAACATGCAGATGTATTCATTTATGTTCTTTTAAAAATACAATTTAACACATCATGAAAGTAAAAGGTCTTGGAAGGGTCCTTTGTCACACCTGGACTCGGATCAAGTGGTATCAGAGCGGTCTTTGCGTTGATGTGAATTGCATGGGTGAACAATGGAACGTGCAGCGACAGAGGATGAAAAAGTGATGTATGAGACCATGCTCAAAATTTTCAAAAGAGTGGAAATAATGTATGAAACTCCACAAAAAGAGATAAAGGAAAAGGAGCGATTGAAAATTCAGTTGCAAGCCACGGAAGAGGCCCTGGAAGAACTGAATCACAATGAGCAAAATCTTCAAACAGAGAACGTTGAATTAAAGATGATTCTACATGAAGAGAAAGAGGAGAAACATATCTTGCTACGACAGCTGCAAGCAAGGGACGGGGCCTTTGAAAAGATGCAGCGTGACCCATGTGAGGTAAAATTTAATTCTCTAAATTCATGTATGTATCCTAATGATGATTTCGTTGTTTTCAAAAATCATACCATAGGAATTGGCTCCAAACTATTGAAGAAAATGGGGTATGAAGGAAAAGGCTTGGGTGTTAATGGCCAAGGCATTGTCAACCCCATCAAAGTGGAGGAATTACCCCATTAGATAGGAATTGGGTGTGTCAGAAAGGAAGTTGGGGAATGCGCTGAGACAGCTAGCGAACCACCGACAACAGATGATGAGAAGCCCTCATCAATTTTTTCCAAATCAATAGACAAGGTAAAATATGTTGATTTCCTTTCGGTTTAATCTTCACATAGTATGATTTTTGTCGGAGATGTGGAGATCCCAGTTACAAGGACAAACATGAGGCTCCTTATAAGGATGAGGCACGAGGAGGAAAAAGAACTTGGTGTTAATAACTAAGGCATAACTCAACCATTGGATGTTGTGCAGAGGTCTCAAGTTGTAGGCTTGAGATACACCAAGGGAGAATGCTCGAAGGTTTCAGATTCTTCCAAGACATCGTCGTAATCGTCGAGGAAAGAGAATGATGGGAAAACATTCCCATCATCCCATGGTAGTTTCCATTGCAGGGAAAGAGTTGAGGCAAGCTCTCATCGCCATACTTACACTAGAGATGCTAAGGAAAGGTATAACCACTCTCGACATTTTAATGTTCATTTTGATTATAATCATATTGTTAATGATGAATGTAAAACATGGCATCAAAAAACATGTACCTTTTGTGGATTACATAACCATACATTTTCTAAGTGTTGGAAAACTTGAATGGCAACACACAAAAGGTTGAGGCGTGAAAGACCCCCTAAACAACAGGTAATGAAACATGTTAAATAGATCTAGAGGAAGAAGATGTATTGCAGTCATTGTGACAGAAGTGTCCATCAAAGAGCCACATGTTGGAGGCTCCATCCAGAGCAGCACCTTAAAGACAAAGCATCGGTGCATGAACTAGGTGAAGCAGTTGTTCGACAAGCAAAACCGCCACAAGGAGGCGACCCATTCACATTGATAAGTGAAAAATGGTTTCTAGATATGTTAGCTTGTCACGGTCGTGCTTTTGTAAATCAATTGTTGCATTTTAAAAATGTAAAAGTGATGATGTTTGTTCCATCACTTGTTAAGAAACAATGATGTCTAGTCTTATATTGAGTTGCATGATAAACTGTGAAAGTGATGTCATGTTTCCATCACTTGTCAAAGAAAATAGTTTTTGGCCTTATCTTTGTAAATCATGTGTTGCAATGATGATGTATTTTCCATCACTTGTTAGAGCAATAATGATATGTTGGCCTTGCTTTCATATCTGGGGTATTGCATCCATCTTGATGTAAACTTGACCACTGAGTATGTGTTATAAACTCGTGGTAAGTATGGGATGCTTGGGTCATTAGTTGGTCATTAATGTCAAGCATGTAGTTTTCAAAACAATGTACTACAAGTTGCAGAGGTTGCACGTGTCGGATCATCGCTTAAGGCTCCGAAGAACAAAAGTGAAGGAGATGGAAGTGAGGCCTTTCAAGACGCTTGTGATGTAGACAAGGTACTAAGAAGTTGCAGATTGTTTTTCATGCTTTTGGAGGACCAAAAGCTCCTCAGTGGGGAGGATTGATCCAGGTGGCCCCAGAGACACACATAGGACAAAGAGGGCTTATGAAAGCTCAAAAATCAAATTGTTTTGATTATGCTTGAACCAGGTTCATGTTAAATATCTCATCATCGTGATCGTGGTGGTGTGAATGGTTCATCAATCCAAGTTCGAATGAGGAAGATAGAGGCAATCAAAGTTTTGGTTGACTTTTGCTAACTCGGCAGGTTATTGGAGACACAATTTGGACTTTTCTGGCAAAAAAATCTAGCCACCTCTGGCCAAATTCCAGGTGAATTTTTCACCTCATTAAAATGAATCCTTCGATCAAAAATCCGGATTTTCAAAATGGCACCTAGATGTGAGGTATATGCGGTGTGTTCATGTACTTCTTTTTCTGTGCATTGTGCTACACAAATCCCTGGTTGATGCTTGATGTGGGATCTTGTTTCTTACTCGTTTTCATGATTCCTGTTTGATGTGATACAGAATCATCTGTGTGATGTACTTGTTTTCGTGATTCATCATGTTGTGTTTTGAGATCGCTTTGTTGTATGTTGATGGGATACTCATGTGGTCACCATGTATGTTTACATTGAGATCCCTTTTACGCCATGTTGGCGGGATGCTTATCATGCATGAGTTTGTGTCATACTAATAGGAGTCCTTTTGACTGAGAGTTCATGTAGCAGAACATCTCTTGGAGCCACTCTTGTGTGACGGAATTTTCCTTGTATGATAGTGACGTCATCTCTTTTGTACATCATCACTATTGACAACACTTAATATAGTGGCATACAACATCTTGACACCAGGGCCCGGAGACGTAGTCCCTCCTAGACGAACTCCATTATCAACGACTTATGTTTTCATGTGTTGATGATTGACATGTTCCTCTTATTTACATCATGTAGATGTATTCATTTATGTTCTTTTAAAAATGCAATTTAACACATCACTAAAGTAAAAGGTCTTGGAAGGGTCCTTTGTCACACCCGGACCTGGATCAATTTATAATTCCTCCATTTTCAATCATCACTTGACACTGTAGTGCTGGGTATAGAAAGCAGTTCAGTTCCTTGGTTATCTTACAATTAATAAAATTATGGGTACTACCTAAATCAATCAACATTGTTACCTTTTTCTTCTGATATATCCTTATATCTTAAAAGTTTGAGGAGTGGTAATTCTCAATAATTCATTACAAGATATGGTAAAATTCATTTCTTCTTTCTCAAGGGTTGGTTCATGGTGTATATAATCTTCTTTTGATGTTTCTTGTTCCTTTTCTTCCTCCTCTTCACAATCTATGTAAAATAATTTCTTCTCTCCACACTAATGACCTCCATTGTATTTTCTATCACAACTATAAAAAATCCCTTTTCCTCTTTTTTCCAGTGATTTATGTGGTGTCAACCATCTAGGTTGTGGAAGACTAGGAGAAGCAATACTTCGATATTTATAGTGGTGAGTGGTAGACTTCATTGTTTCCATAATTTTTCTTTCAACTTTTCTTGCCGCCTTGAATGTCTTCTCTAATGAATAAGGTTCTCAAAGGTGAACCTTATGTTGGATGTTATCCTTTAAATTCCCTATGAAGACATCAATCATATGCTCCTCTGCAATATCAATTACACTAATACTCAATATTTTGAAATCCTCAATGTGCTTTTCCATTGAACCCTTTTGTTTGAGATTTATCAGTTGGCTAAAGAAAGTGTTTCTCTTTTTATCCTCATAATGTGCTATCATTTCCTCTATAAAAATTAACCAGGTGACATGTGGTTTACGAGAAAAAATCTATATATACAATTCAAATTGATTGGCTTCTAAATATAAATATGCAATACATACATTTTTTGAGGGTTACACATCATGTAGATCGAAATATTGCTCCATTTGTAGTATCCATGTTACAGGATACTTGCCATAAACTTCCTCATATCGATCTTTGGAATGTGGCTAGTCTCCAACCTAAAGTTAGATGTCTCTAAAATCATGATTAACATTCCTTTTTTTATAATCATGTGTTTTATGGAACACCTTGTCTTCATTAGGGACCATTTCTTGTAGAAAAATTGTCAAACCTTCCTTCAAACATACTTCAAACCTTCCATTTTTGTTTCTAAACCATCGTTCAAGAATTCCATGTCCCATTTTATTTTTTATTCTAAATGATCCATGTTAACATTCATCATCACTTCCAAATCATTTTTGCTTACTTTTTGTGAGAGTGAAATTTGTTGCACTTGATCTCGTAAGTTTGATATATCATGTTGCATTTCTTCCTCTTTTTCATGCATCATATTAGAGTTTTCTAGTTTCTTACTGGATGTATCCATTTTTTTGTTGCAGGGAATACTGGAAATAATGATATATATTCTTCATTATGCCCTTTCAATTTCTTCAATCTGATTTTTCAAACAAAAGTTATTGAAATTTAAAAATTACACACCTTTTTGCTTGTTTTTGGGAGCTTGATCTTAAAACTGTTGTACCTCTATAATTTTGGCTCTCCAAGGTTTGAATTTTGGTTTTGTGATAGCACTCAGATTCTTCTTTCCACAACTTGAACTAAGGTTTGATTCTTCATTATAACATTATGCCAAATCTCCCACAATGTCTTGATTATTGACTGGTTCGGTAAAGAAAACTTGTATGGGATGTCACGTGTCCCTAAAAATGATATACAAGAATCTACCATATGTGTACTTTTAGTAACTTTTGATGAAATTCATATATGATTCTTAAAAAAAAACATATGGTGATTTTCGTGAGGGCACAAAACCATAGGTAGTTTTGCCCACCTAATATAGGGTCCAAAAAAAAATTCCCGGGGCGTTGCCCCAGACCCCATGCAAGGGGGCTACCACCCCCCTAAAATCCCCCGAGAGGAGGGGCTACACCATGCTCCTAATGCAACAAAGAGGGGATTCTATCCCCCCCACGCTACTAGTCATGGAAAGAATATAACACACACCTAACACAAAAATCAACAGGATTTTGGCTCCACATGGTGAAAATTCCAAGATGCCATGTTTGAAGTAGGGAACCCCTAGAATCAAAAACTCTAATAACAAATTTTATGCAACCAGCTCATAAAATATAAAAAAAGATAGATCAATGACTTAAAAATTATCCTCTTTGAGGGGGAACCTCCTTTAAGTAACACAAATGAATAATTATTGGATGATACATATGACAAGACCTCCTTAGTATATATAAGAGTCTAGGGGATCACAATATAATCATAGCCTACATAACACTAATAATGCAAGTGCACAACAATAAAAATAGTTGCCTTCTATGGGGCACAACAATAACAATATGGGGTCTACATGGTCACAATAATAGTAATAATAGTAGGTGGCTACACTAATAATAATGGTAATGGCACTACATTAGTAATATAGGGACCTAAAAGAAGTACACTAAGGTTTGACTCCTATGGGACTCGACTATTGGTGAGGTCTGACCAAGCTCATTGTTCGGGGTAAGGACTTGATTGGGGCTATGTTATGAAACCAGGTCAAGAAAAGATAGAAAAGATAGATCAACGCCTTAGAATTCGGCCTCTTCGAGGGGGCAACCTCTTTTACATTACATAAATGAATAATTCTTGGATGATTCAAATGACAAAACCTCCTTTCTATATATAGGAGTCTAAGGAGTCACAATATAATCCAGCCAACCTAACAATAATAATATAAAGCCACAAAGATAACAATAGATGGATTCTATGGGGCACAGTAATAACAATATGGGGGCAATAGGGGCACGAAAATATTAATAAGGGGTATAACTACAATAGTAATGGGGTAATCACTAGTATTATAGGGACCCAACATGCCCCTCTCCTTCAAAAAAGTGTTGTCCTCAATGCTTGAGTAGTTCTGGATACTTCTGCATAAAATTCTCATCCTCCCATGTGGAATCTTCAGCGGATAAGTTCTTCCACTTGATAAGATACTCTGAAATTGATCGATTTCGTAGTTGTCGAGTTCTTGTTTCTGTGACTGCTTCCAGTTCCGATATAATTTTTCCTTCCTCGTGAAGTTTTGGCAATATTGTTTGAACTGGGAGCTTGTCGCCTATAACCTTCTTTAAACATGAAACATGGGAAAATGGGTGCAATCAAGAAGCTGCAGGAAGCTCCAATTTGTATGCCATAGTACCAATCTTTTGCAACACCTTGTACGGACCATAATACTTTGGTGATAATTTATTATCCTTCTTAGCTTGCTTGAGGGACATTTGTTTATATCGTTGTAGTCGTAGGAATACCCAATCACCTACATCAAAACTTCTTTCATTGCGATGTTGATTTGCCTGTTGTTTCATTCTATTCTATGCCAACACGATGTTATCCTTTAAGAGTTGGAGGACTTGTTGTTGATGTTCGATGTGGTGTTCCATTGCTTGAACCTTAGAATTTTCTCTTAAATATGATGTGATGGATGGTGGTTGATACCCATAAAGTGCCATAAATTGGGTCATTATTGTTGTTGTATGGAAGGAAGTGTTATACCACCATTCAGCCAGAGGAAACCATTTGACCCATTGTGTCTGTTTATCAGATACAAAGCAACGAAGATATCCTTCCAAACATTTGTTTAATATCTCAGTTTGCCCATCAGATTGAGGATGATAAGATGAGCTATGAGCTAACTGAGTACCAAGACAAGAAAATAATTATGTCCAAAAATTTCCCGTGAAATGGGATCTCTGTCACTTACAATAATCTTTGGGTTTCCATGTAGCTTTTGAATTGTTTCCATAAATGTAGTAGAAACTGTACTGGCTTTAAATGGATGTGATAATGCACAAAAGTGTGCATACTTGGTAAGTCTGTCAACTACCACCATGATGACACTCTTTCCCTCAGACTTGGGTAAACCTGTGATAAAATCCATTGAAACCTCCTCCCAACGTTGGCTTGGAATGGATAAAGGTTGTAATAGACCCGGTGTCTTAATTGTTTCAACTTTATTTTATTGGCAAACCAAACATTCCGCCACAAACTTTGAATATCTAATTTAAGGCCATCCCAAAAAAATTCCTTCTTAGCCCTGTGGTAAGTTTTTAAAAATCCCGAGTGCCCTCCTAAGGGAGAAGTGTGCTATTCCATAGGAATCTTTTGTTTTAGCTGGGAATTCTTACAAAGGTATAAGCGATCTTTGTACCATAACGAATCATTTTGCCAACTAAATGCATCAGACGTACTCGAATCTTGTTGTAACTTTCGAATAAGTGCCCACACTTCTTCGTCATTCTTCCATTCCTCCCTTGCTTTGTTTATCCAATCTGGTTGGATAATAGAAATGACGCACAACAATGCTTCCACATCCTCATCCTTTCTTAAGAGTGCATCTGCCACCACATTTTGCTTCCCTTTTTTGTAGATGATTTCAAAGTCATAACCCAACATCTTTGTGACCCACTTTTGTTTCTCTTCAGTGGATAATCTTTGTTCTAAAAAGTATTTAAGGCTATCATGATCCGTTTTTACCTTGAAGTGTCTTCCCATTAGGTAGGGTCACCATTTCTTAAGTGCATGGAGTATTGCCAACATTTCCTTCTCATAAATAGCTTTTCTTAAAAACTTTCCCTTGATTGGACGACTTTCAAAAGCAATGGGTCTTTCATCTTGCATTAGAACAACACCAATTCCATTTCCTGAAGCATCACATTCCACAATA
Organism: Pinus tabuliformis; assembly: GCA_031772625.1. NCBI lineage: Eukaryota > Viridiplantae > Streptophyta > Pinopsida > Pinales > Pinaceae > Pinus > Pinus tabuliformis. Next base: position 165,403,395 of record CM062806.1, on the reverse strand, counting down.
AAGTTTTTTGTGAAGTCCGGTGTAGCTAAGACCGGTGCTTGGCACATTGCCTCTTTAAGATGTTCAAAGGCCTTTGTTGCTTCCGGAGTCCATGAAAATGCATATTTCTTCAATAATGTTGTTAGAGGTGCTGCTATTCTCCCATAATTCTTAACAAACTTGCGATAATACCCTGTCAACCCGAGAAATCCTCGCAGATGCTTTATGGATGTGGGGATTTTCCATTCCTTAATGGCTTTAATTTTGCTAGGGTCTACCTTAACTCCTTCATGAGATACAATATGACCTAGATATTCCACCTCCTGGACTCCAAAGAAACATTTGGATCTTTTTGCATATAATTGTTTCTCCTCCAATAGTTGTAGCACCCTGTCAACATGTTCAACATGATCCTTCCAAGACTTTCTGTAGATTAGTATATCATCAAAAAATACTAACACAAATTTTCTAAGGAATGGTTTGAAAATTGAATTCATCAAACCTTGAAATGTTGAAGGTGCATTGGTAAGGCCAAAAGGCATGACCAAAAATTCATAATGACCCTCATGAGTTCTAAATGCTATTTTCGGAATGTCTTCAGTCTTCATTCTGATTTGATGATATCCTGAACGAAGATCCAACTTGGTGAAGTAAATTGGTGCATGCAATTCATCCAGTAATTCATCAATGATAGGAATGGGGAACTTATCTTTAATAGTGAGCTTGTTGAGCTCCCTATAATCCGGACACATGCGCCATGATCCATCCTTCTTGTGCACCAATACTACTGGAGCAGAGAAAGAACTTTGACTTGGTTGAATTATACCAGCCTCTAGAATTTCAGCAACCATATGTTCAATTTCACTCTTTTGGACATAGGGATATCTGTATGCCCTGATGTTTGGAGGAACACTTCCTGGAATCAGATGAATAGCATGATCATGATCACGCATAGGTGGGAGACCTTTGGGAGTCTCAAATACCTTGGAATTCTTGTCCAGGACTTTTTGGAGATCTGGATAAATATATGATTCCGATGTGGAAACATCTAGCGAACATAATTGTGCAATTACACCTCTTTGATCCTTTTTTAGAAGCTTTGTCATACCATTAGAGCTGATTATCTTTCCTGGTTTCCCTACAATACCCCTTAATTCAACTTCCTTTCCTTCCGTAGAAAATTTGATGAAAAGTTCTTGAAAATTAAAAGCTATTGTACCCAAGGATTGTATCCATTGGACTCTTAGTAAAACATTAGCACCTGTTACCGGGAATAATGTCTATGCAGAGCTGCTAATCCCACTAATGCTCGTAGCTACCTTAGAAACAAACAAACTTAAAACTACTTTCGTTTTCCTTTATGAAAGATAGATGAGAGAAGAATAAAGGAGACCAACCTCTGTCTTGCGCTTGGTTCCTTGCTCGATTCCTCTCTCTTCTGATAGTCCTTTGCTACTTGTTTTCGTACCCAGCTTCATAAAATACCTGTAGAATCAAAGCAACATAACAGTATACGATAACATGGATCTATTATCATAAGCAATATAGGATTAGATGTATATTAACCATACAAATGCATAAAACATCAATCACACAAGTGAATGGAGGAAAACTTGAATAGCTTTATTGATAATCAAGAAAGAGCCAAGAGAATTACAACCAATTGTTCTGACCCAACATCATCCTCTCAGGAAGAAGCCCTTCTTCACCTCATGAAAAGCTTAGATCACCCAACACCATGATATTGCACCAATAAACCAGCAACACTTCCTTACAAGATACAAAAATCTAGCCTCTGGATCGCTAGGATGAGGGATCCATATATAGATGTCTGCAAGGGAGGTGAGTTAGCTTTTGAGATTTGATTAGTGTCTCCCCTCTGATATTTCTTGATTCCACTTGGAGATTGATGATCTCTTACTCATCCCTGGTCGAATTCAAAGAGGCAAGTGTCACAGGAGAAGTTTCTGGAAGATTCCATGCTTCTCCACCTTGCGGATTGACCCTGCCATTTGTCCCTTCTCGCCCATCGCACCCCATAGATGGGCTTTTTGACATGCAATGCACCTGCTGTGTGTATTTAGGTGGGATGCAATGCACTTTGCTTATGGAGCAGGTGAAATGGTCCAGTTTTAACCAGTTCTGAGTGGTTTTTCATGGAGAACTTCTGGGAGATGCTGTAATCAGTTGACCTTGTTCTTTTAGGGGTTGGAACAACACCTTTAGGGACTTAGGAGCCCTTGGTTTATGGACATTTATGCTTGGGGTTGCAGTTCCCAAAAATTTCTATAACAGTTTCCCCCTAAAGCATGAGGTCGTTAACCTTTTTGATGTCGGGTGAAATGCTTTATCATGAGGATCTGAAGTTCTTTCAGGCTCGAAGGAGACCTGCAATAAGGTACAATACAATACATTATCTTTATAATATTTTCATGATCTAGCTGAGGCGGGCATTCCCATCCTCAGCTTTATAATTTCATTTTTCATTTACATGAGACAGACAATCGTCTGAGTGTATACTGATGATTCTGGTAGAGCCATCATCCCTTAGATTGGATGATTATCTGTGCAGCAATGATGTACATTTGATGTATTTATTTTCCTAAATATATATCGCAGCCCGGATGGATGAAACTAGATCCGGGATCTTCAATCTCATTCGATCTTCACTCAAAGTACAAGTCGATCCATGTGAGAAATGTTCTAGAGTCGAACATGGAAAGACATCGCCTGATTACCAGCCAATGATGTAAGCTGTTAACAGGCGCGAGAGGAATCACCGATAATGATAATGATCCTCAAGGTACTGTAGTACAATTCATGTGGTGTGAATAAGGGACTTGGCGTTGAACACCACGCAAAATATTTCGATTGAAGGCCATTGATGTAAATCTGTCGCTGGAAGTGAGAAACTTCCCATTAAGGCATGCAAGCTTCAAACTACTGAAAGGGGTGTTCGTAGATCGACTTCTTGGATAATGAGCTGATGTCGACAAGAAGCGATCCATCATAGGAGGGCCTTAATGAATCCCACATCAATGACACAGAACGGAGCAAATGATTTTAATGGAGGTGAAAACAATTTGGTGATATATGGTTCAGGGTGGCGGTCATGAAAGAATGGAGCGGAAATGTATTGCAGTGGGTGAGACACAGGTGAATTATCTGAGTGACTTCTCTTGAACATATCGGCAACACTGACATGATGGATCGGTAGCATTAACCCCAAATGTGGATGGTGTGATGGAACCATGGTGATGTGACCAGTGAATAGAACAATCCAACCCGACTTAGATGCGGAGTGAAAGTGTCATGTTCAAGAGCGACTTGCTACCAACAAAGTTTCTTCAAGTTTTCTTCCCAATTTTTCCCCAGTAATTGCTGACCAGTACCTCTTTATTTTTTTCAAGCTTGAAGAGGATAACATATGCTTGTTCTATAATTTTCCCTTCGGGCAAACCCATCACTATGTTTTAACGAGCCTAGCGATAGTGAAACTCGTTCTTGTATGTTATGGACAAGTTTGTCGCTATTAGGTTTTAACGAGTTTAACGACAAAGATAACTCGGTCCTTTTCAATTTTAGAGAGTCTGAAAAGAAATGTAAAGGAAACTCCAAAAATTCTTTTTCGTCATCTAATCCCTTAAGTCCGAAAAAGTATAAAATAATACAGAAGGGATGAATTTTCGGTACTTTTAACGAGCCGAACAAAACAAGCGCTCGATCTTTTTGTGTAATAATCCCTCAGGTCCAAAAAGATTAAAATCTAAAGGAGGGATAGCACTTCCGGTCACTTTAACGAGCTGGAGAGGCCAATGGCTCGACAATCTTTTCATATTTTACGAGTCAGTTGAAAAGAGCTTAAAGGAGACTTGTCTAGCTTAAAGGAGACTCGTCTTTGAGGAACGAGTGATAAATTCGGGTAGCAGCTGATTCCAGGTAAGGTTTTAAATTTTCCAATCACGACAGTGTTACAAGGATGGCTAGCAGGATCACTCCTCGCAGCTGTTCCTCAAAAGGGGTAAACAATCAAGTGGAGGTGAATGATCGGCCAATACAAAGTGGAGGTGGCAATGAGAACACAACCAAGGCTTTAAAGGTTGAAGTACTACATTCACAACGGTTATTTATCGGAAATTGGTTCATTTTTTATTTTAAAATGAGCTTAAACACTGGGGGAAACACTTGCTCATTGCTTATGTTTATTTTTTAACGAGCTTGAAGTCCGCGTTTAAACTACTCGATCCAGTCGTATAATAAGGATGTCTCATCTAAGATACCATTTTTGTGGAGCTTGCACCTTACAAAGCTTTGCTCCGGATCCTTTCTTTATGCAAGTTAGGGAACGACCAATCCAAAAAAAAGATAAATGGTCACTCTTCGCTTGCATGCCAAAAGGTTTGCATGCCCCCAGGTATAGAGAAAAATTTCCAGGTTACCAAGAAAGTTTCATCCGTGTAGCGGATAAAATCTTATTCCAATCTTTTCCCATTTTCCTGTAAGGACAGGTTCGCCAGATTAGTCATATATCCCTCGCGGAAATCAACCCTATACCCAAGGTTCTCTTGCCGAAGTAGACCAGGGTGCATGCCCCCTGGGTTTCAGTCATGTCCCCTGAATCGCTCACGCTCATCAGGTGGACGGACTAGGGATTGATGAGACATTCCTTGCGTGAAAAGACCATTCAGGGATGGTATATGACTATTTGCTATGCGTGAACCGGGGAATGAAAGCTGGTCTACGAGCTTGACCACTCTTCCTTCGTGCGGAAAACACATTACTCTAAAGAGTGAGGAGACAATGGCTCCCATGCAATAAATATAGTCTCGTCCAAGGAGTAGATTATAATCCAGGGGTCCTTGGACTACAATTACGTTCATGTGAACGGTTTTACCTCTCAATGTAATGGGCACATTGGGAAGGATCTCTAACGATCGACTGGTTCCTTTGTCAAAGCCTGTTAGATTTCTCATTTCAGGCAAAAGCGATGGCGAACCAAGCGCTTTCCAAGTAGTTGAGGAAAGGATACTCACAGAAGCCCCTTCATCTATAATGGTACCAGCCATAACCATTCTATATGCTTGAGCGATGATTTGGAATGGTACACTAGCCGGTAAACGAGGTCTGCCTAGTAGATTCCAGTCAAAGGAAACAACTAGGTTGCTTGGAGGTGGGACTGAATAGACGGCTGGGTACGACTCTGACGAACTTCCTTCCTGCGGTAAAGGAACGGGTAAGTTCCCCCCATGTTCATCGGAGTTTGTGCTTACGAAAAGAATTTGGATGGTGTCATCCTTGTTCTCTTTGGTGACTGTATCATCTGAAGATGGAACCTCTGAAGGCAAAACCGAGTCAACTGCCGCCTCGACCTTTTGACTTTCGTCTGGTATGGATTTAGATGGTTTATCTTCAATGATAGATGCTTCAGCCGACCACAAGGGCGGGTCAGCCAGATTTTCAACTAGTGACGGACTTGGCAAGAGTTTCTTATATCCAGGAGGAAGCCGTAATGGTGAAACTGGACGGTCGTCCAAAACTCTTTTAGCCTCATCTAAGAAGGGACAACGGTGTATGGCGTGATCGTCTTCACACAGCTTACAAGGAAATTTACATTTTCCTTTTTGTCCAGGGGCTTCACTTTCACTAGTTGACGGTGTATTTTCAACATGATCATCAAAGGTTGACGACACCAGGTTGTGCAAACGAGGAGGCCAGTCCCTTAATATCCGAGGGATGCAAGGACAATCTCGATGATAGTGGTCTCCTTTGCAAATGACACATGGCGATTTAGGCCTGGTCGGTGCAGCGTGTGGATTTTCGCTAGACGATGCTTTGTTGCCCCTTTTCGCCTTTGGCTCCTTCTTCTTCTTCTCTTTCTTCTTCTTTTCCTTATTCTTCTCAGGTACTTAATTTTTGGCTTTACCAGCTTCATCAAGTGAAGAGGAAGGAGGAGAGGAAGAATTGGATGAAGTAGAGGGTTGGGGGGTAACTCTAGTATCGTTTAGTTGCTGACTTGATTGTTTAGGAATCGCGGTGTTCTGAACAACAGAGGTTGAGAAGAGCCATACGGGAAAACCAATTGTCAATCTTGGAAGTGACAATGTGGCCATATGGGGTGCACCAACATCTCCCCAAGAGGAGAAGGGACTAGGATTTCCTCCAAGGGGAACTCCTTGGTTGGTGGACTCCATTTTCCTCAACCTAAGACCAATGTAGGAAAGGTGATAATTATTCCATTTAAAATAATTTTTAGACGCTTTGACACAACTTGTTTTTTCAATTTTTAAGAGTCGAGAAAAAACAAGAGATGACTCTAGTCGCCTTTGATTTTTAATGAGCCTAAAGTGAGAAGTGCTCAGATGGACCTTTTCCGTTAAGGAGTCTAAAAAGAAATGAAAGGGACTGCTCTGGAAATCTAGACAGAGGGATTACCAAACCAATCGCAGAACTACAAAATACTTTTTACGGTACGACAGTCAATCTTCCTGAATGTTGTGTTCAGTGCATTACGATTGATAGGGCGGAAAACACGGCTTCCTATGGATATAGGATAAAGCATATTGTGGTCTCCCAAAATATACTCAACCGTACGTGGGAGTACAAGTCTGTACCGGCACTTATCGTCTCAAAGTGGAGGAATCACCCAACCAACAGTGAAAACGATAGTTACCAGGCTTTACGACGCCGGAATACATCTCTAGCCTAGACTTCTAGATGTTGTACGTTAGGTTCCAAAGCATTTTTAGATTCATTAAATTTATTTTATAGTTGATCTTGCTTAAGAAATTTTCCTTACAGGTTCACCGCGTGATGTAGATGTACAATTCCTAAAATGCAATCTAAGATGATAAACAGTCGTTTAGTCTTCTTTTTGCAAATGAAAATCCTAGCTACTAAGGAAAGAGAGATGTCATTCTTTCAACAAAGAGCAAAGAGCACACGCTATATGCACTGTCCTAAATCAAACCAACAAACAGTCTAAATGCAAATGCACATGCATGTATTTTTTTCAGCCTTCTTAATGTGTAAATGACAAAAAGAAAGCTAATGCGCAAATCTGAATTGTTTTTCAAAGCGACAATTACTAACAATTTTCTTTTCAAGACAAAATGAAGACAATGACAACACTTTGCGATTTGGAATTGAAAACTTGCTTTCGACACTAGAAAAACTACTAATTCAGATCAAATACAAGAGTAACAGGGTAATCGACTATCAAGAACAATCAGATTCTCTTCTATGACTGAAAACAACACTTGCGACAGTTTCAAATCAAGAAACGACAGTACAATTACGCTACTTCTTTGTAAAGGAGAACTGAAAATGACTCAAAAATACATAAAAACATTTACAGTTCTTTGCAAAATGGAGGTGGAATAACAGCAAGGAAAGGGGTTTGAAACAGAGGTGTACTGACTACAGGTAGCAAAACTCCTGAATAGATCTGAAAAGAGTGAACACAGAAACCAAAATTTAGGAACAAGGCCTTGTCTAATCAGCGCACCTGTAACACAGTGAAACTGAAATGCAACGCACCTACTACACTCGCGAAGTGCGCTGCATTTGAAGTTCACAGAAAAGATAGTGCGCTAGACCAGGGACGAGACTTTGATTGGGTTCCGGGTCACAGTTTGCAGTTCAGTTTAGGGATTTTGGCCGAGCAAGTGGTAATTAGTAAATCAATCACAGGGGTAGATCTAAGGAGGTTACTAGAGCCACCACAAGGGAAATTAGAGAGCTTGTAAATCAATTGTTTAATTCATAAACAAAACCCGGAGATTGACTGAAGCGATGTTGATCTACTTTGCACTTTCATAGCAAACGCAGTTCGAAGGCTAGCTGGCTTGACTTCAGGCTCCGTCTGTAAGTTTATAAAGTAAACAAATGTAGATGAACAAACAATCTACTCGATCCCCAGTGGATTCGCCATTTCGTTACCGGGAATAGTGTCTATGCAGAGTTGCTAATCCCACTAAGGCTGGTAGCTACCTCAGAAACAAACAAACTTAAAACTACTTTCATTTTCCTTTATGAAAGATAGATGAGAGAAGAATAAAGGAGACCAACCTCTGTCTTGCGCTTGGTTCCTTGCTCGATTCCTCTCTTTTCTGGTAGTCCTTTGCTACTTGTTTTCGTACCCAGCTTCATAGAATACCTGTCGAATCAAAGCAACATAACACTATATGAGAACATGGATCTATTATCATAAGCAATATAATATCAGATGTATATTAACCATACAAATGCATAAAACATCAATCACACAAGTGTATGGAGGAAAACTTGAATAGCTTTATTGATAATCAAGAAAGAGCCAAGAGAATTACAACCAATTGTTCTGACCCAGCATCATCCTCTCAACAAGAAGACCTTATTCACCTCATGAAAAGCTTAGATCACCCAACACCATGATATTGCACCAATAAACCAACAACACTTCCTTACAAGATAAAAAATTTCAGCCTCTGGATCTCTAGGATGAGGGATCCATAGATAGAAGTCTGCAAGGGAGGTGAGTCAGCTTTTGAGATTTGATTAGTGTCTACCCTCTGATAGTTCTTGATTCCACTTGGAGATTGATGATCTCTTACTCATCCCTGGTCGAATTCAGAGAGGCAAGTGTCACAGGAGAAGTTTCTGGAAGATTCCATGCTTTTCCACCTTGCAGATTGACCCTGCCATTTGTCCCTTCTCGCCCATCGCACCCCATAGAAGGGATTTTTGACATGAAACGCACCTACTGTGTGTATTTAGGTGGGATGCAACGCACTTTGCCTATGGAGCAGGTGAAATGGTCCAGTTTTGACCAGTTCTGAGTGGTTTTTCATGGAGAACTTCTGAGAGATGCTCTAATCATTTGACCTTGTTCTTTTAGGGGTTGGAACAACACCTTTAGGGACTTAGGAGCCCTTGGTTTATGGACATTTATGCTTGGGGTTGCAGTGCCCAAAAATGTCTATAACAACACCGCCCATTGGAATGGAAAGCATTGGGCTAGTCAATACATATTCTCCCATGGATAGCTTGATATTATGGCACTTTCCAGAGAAATTTATTGTTCCTCCATTTGCAATCATCACTTGACACTCTGGTGCTGGATATAGGAAGCAATTCAATTCTTTTGCTACCTTACAATGAATAAAATTGTGGGTGCTTCCTGAATCAATCAACACTATTACCTTTTTCTTCTTAATTTGTCCTTCTATCTTGATGGTTTGAGGAGTGGTAATTCCCACCAATGCATTACAAGATATGGTCGGATTTATTTGTTCTTCATCTAGGCTTTGTTCCTGGAGTATATCCTCTTCTTTTGACCTTTCTTGCTCCTTTTCTTCTTCCTCTTCACAATCTATGTAGAATAATTTCTTCTCAGCACACTTACTACCTTTAGTATATTTGCTATCACAACTGTAACAAAGGCCTTTTGCTCTTTTTTCTTCCAATTGTTGTGGTGTCAACCTTATAGGTTGTGGAAGACTAGGGGCAACAACACTTCCGTCTTTATAGTTGTGAGTGGTATGCTTCCTAGTTGCCATAATTTTGCTTTCCATTTTTATTGCTAACCTGAACGCCTTCTCTAATGAAGCAGGTTCCCAAAGGCAAACATCATGTTGGATAGTATCCTTTAAAGACCCTATGAACACATCAATCCTATGCTCCTCTGGAATATCTTTTACCCTTATGTTCAATTTTTGGAATTCCTCAATGTGCTCCATTATTGAACCCTTTTGTTTGAGACTTATCAATTGGCTAAAAAAAGTGTTGCTTTTTGTATCCTCATAATGTGCTATCAATTCTTCCGTAAAAATTTCCCAAGTGATAAAGTTGGTTCCAAACTGATTTGGTTCCAAATATAAAGTTGCCATACGTACCTTTTGTGTGTTTTTCACATTATTGAGATCGAAGAATTACTCCATCTATAATATCCATGTGGCAGGATCCTTGCCATCAAACTTCCTCATATCGATTTTTGGAATATGGTGGGTCTTCAATCCAACATTAGAGTCTATGGAATCATGATTAACATTTCTTTTGTTCACATCATGAGTTTCCTTTACAACCTTTTCACCATTAGTAAGTATTTCTTGTAGAAAATTTGTCAAATCTGTCTTCAAATCTGCCATGTCTCTCTTCAAATCTGTCTTCAAATCTACCATGTCTTTCTTCAAATCTGTCTTCGAATCATCCATCTTAGCTTCCATGCCCTTTATCTTAGATTCCACGCCATTTATCTTAGCTTTTGTGAGCGTGACATTTGCTGCACTTATTCTTGTAATTTTGATATATCATGTAGCATTTCTTCCTCTTCTTCATGAGTCATGCTAGAGCTTTCAGGTTCCTTACTAGGTGTTTGCATTTTCTTTCCTCGGGGTATCAGTTACCGATAATAATTCTTTACTATGCCCTTTGAATTCCTTCAAACCAAGCTTACGCAAAAATTTAAAAAAAAACTACACCTTTTTTCACTTTGTAGAAGCTTGATATTGAGTCTGATGTATCTCTATAAATTCAGATCCTCTAGTTCTGAAATTGCGACCTGTAGTAGCCTTCTGTGTCCTCTTTCTAATGCCACAAGTCTGACCCAAATTGGATTCTCCAAGGAAGCGTTATGCGAAATCTCCCACAGTGACTTGATTATAGACAAGTTCAGTAGAGCGAACTTGTACGACGTGCCACGAGTCACTGTTTCAACCTTTGGATCTGAAAAATGCATACAATAAACTACAGCCCTTCCTCTTTTTGTACCTTCTTACGAAATTTCAATCTGATCCCCAGAGAAAAATTTATGACGATTTTCCCCAGGTCACCTATTTGGAATGTAATTCAGGATTCTGCAAAAAGACCAACTTCATCAGATCATATCTCCGCAAATATAGCATGAAAAGATCTGAAATTCGGACCCAAGGTTCAGCGTGGTTTCTTCTTGAATGGGTTTTTTTTGAAACTTCTGAAACATCGCAGAAAAACGTTATAGTGAAAATGCCACTATGACCTGTTTGGAGCAGCGAAACCTTAAAATCCAAAGCTCTGATACCAAATGTTATGAAACCAGCTCAAGAAAAGATAGAAAAGATAGATCAACGCCTTAGAATTCAGCCTCTTCGAGGGGGCAACCTCCTTTACATTACATAAATGAAAAATTCTTGGATGATTCAAATGACAAAACCTCCTTTCTATATATAGGAGTCTAAGGAGTCACAATATGATCCAACCGGCCTAACAATAATAATATAAAGCCACAAAAATAACAATAGAGGGATTCTAAGGGGCACAGTAATAAAAATATGGGGGCAATAGGGGCACGACAATATTAGTAAGGGGTATAACTACAACAGTAATGGGGTAATCACTAGTATTATAGGGACCCAATAGGCTACTACTTGGTGAGTTTTAGAACTTGGTTAGGGAAACTACTTGGTTATGGGTCAACCCTACCTCACCTTTGGCTCGACTTATTTGTGTCTGGATTGGATGACTTGATCCACTCGAGTTCTCGATATAACTTTATAGTCTGATCTGGGGTTCTTCTAATTCAATATCAACAACAAGTGATTGTTCATAGCTCGCTTCATCCAATAGTTTGTAGACCAATAGAATATGCCATAGAATTCATTGCATCATCATCGTTCAATTCAGACCTCATAACTGGAAGACAAGGGAAACATGATTTTGGTGTATTGGTTTGAATGAACAACTTCGAGGAAAAGATAAACGATACACCAGAGAGAAGGTGGAGGAAAAATTTCATCACCTAATTCAATAGAATGTTTTGGGGAACAAAAGCCTCTCAAAATGGGGAGGTGTGATTTGGATTGGATTATTATATTGTTTTTTACCATCTTTATGCTTTTAGAATTGAAAAAGTGGAGGAATCATCTCTCGGGATTATTTTTACTAGTGGGACCCGGTTTTGAAAATTGGTGTTTGAAAACTTCTAAGAGAATTTTGAGGCATCAAACAAATTTTTTTTGGAGGTAAAATTTTCCACAACTATGGCACAGCATTTTTTCCTATTCTAAATAAATTTACCTTTCCAACGACTCAAGATCATGTCAATCAGAGTCCGTATGTGAAATTTATGCCACTCAAAAGTTTACCTTCCTTTTTTTGCCACCATAATTCAAGAGGATACCATGTTAGCCCTCATTATTAATGAAAAATGGGTTAACCGTGTGAATATGATGTAAAAGACTCTAAAAGAGTCCATATTGTAGTTATAGTTAAGAGTTCAGGTAGTCAAACCTAACCACCATTAGGTTATCAAGTTGTGTTATAACTGGGCCACTAGGAGAAAAGGAGTTTCATTCTTTTGAGTACATTTGTTCCATAACTAAGAAAAAATAGCCAAGAGGGTCAGAGATAGAGAAAATAAAAATGATTTGAGCACTATAGTAGTCCACAAGGAACATGCCATAGTTCATTGTACTCACAACCATATTTCCATTCAGAGGAAGAGAGCGAAGCAACCTCACCTTCCAGCTAGATGTTTCTCTAGAAAGGGTTTCCTAGGTCATATCTTTGTCAAATGTGTTTGTGAGCTTTCATTTCATTATTCTTTAATTTCTGCATAATTTCACAATTTTCATGCGTGCACTATTAACAGTAAATCTACAAATTTAAAAATCTAATAAAATTGTAATGGTGTGGAATTTCATACTTTAAATATAATTCTAAGTAGTTGTGATAGTTTTTTAAGTGGAATATCCACAATTGTTTATGGATAAAATGAATAGATTACAAATATGACAAAACATCCAACAACTCTATCATCCCTTATATATACAATAGGTCAGGGAGGCTAACATAATAAGGACATAATTCCATACAAGTGAAACACCCTTCAAGGATGATCCTTCTTGGGATCAACACCCTTCCTCTAAGATGGTGCACTCTCTAACAGGTTGTTAGTCCAAAGCTTCCTCTTTCTGATTTAGTATCAAAGTGTCCTCATGCAAGATGATTCTTCTCTAACTATGAGTCACATGACACGGTTATTTTAATTTGATTAATAGATTTAAAACCACACTTCAGAGCATTCAGAAGGCTCACATTCTATTGGGAAGCTACATAATTTTACTAGATGTTTATCTTTTCAGATTGCATTTCCATTCACATCATAGAAATATATTGTCATGCACTAGCTATATTTTTCAACAACTACGCAAATACGTTTAAGAGAAATCATTGGGGTTAGGGCTTGGGAGTGTTACACTTGTAATCCATCCTCTTTAATTTCCTTATAATTCTTTCTCGCATATGATCATTAATGTACCACCATAAATCACTTAATAAGAAGTTGCAAACAGTCACACCAATTGATGCATTTAAAATAGCGTTCTTCTTGTTATTATCTTAGGTGTGTAATACATTTCCCAATTTTACTTAGAGGTATTTATACCATATATTATTGTCTCTTGGGTACTCACATAAGCATACCCATGCAAGGCGTCATCTACGATCCACTCCTATGTCATATTCATGCATGATCCATCTAATGATGATACCACACCACTGGAGTACTATTGTAATGTCATGAAATATCTCCCGTGAGTGACCTTCACCCTAACCTAGATGTGGGACCTCACTAGGATGTCTAGTACTTATGTGGGTTCCATTGGAACCCTCTACCTTGTACACTTAGTCCTTGGAACCATTTTTCAATGGTTATAAAGACTAGAAAAAGCACTTATAATTGAAACTATTTAATGTGTTTTGTAAAATGCTCCTCCTGTGTAAAATTTTCATTGACCTCAACTAAACACATCCATAGCTTAAAATATCCTGAATAGAACATTTTTCATCCTATCAAATCCTAGTAAGAGGTTTCCCCTAAATGTAACTTGATGTCAAGAGTCCAATGGATTTGAATGTTTGCTAATTTGGGTCCCAATTTGTATTTTATGGCTAGTTTCATCTCACTTTCTCAATTCATTTAGGGACATATGTTTAATTTTATTTGTTGGTATAAAACCCAAACCAAGTAGCAAAGATGAGTTTCCTAAGGTTTGGAAAGTGTATTTTTCCAATTCTCATGTGAGCAAACTACTCATGATAACTTGAGCGAGTCGTTTGAAAAACCCATCCCCTTCTAAAAAGTTTGCATTGCCTTTTACTTTAAAAAACCCTATCTTTAATGATCCTTAATAAATAATTTTATGGTCCATGGAATCCTAGGAGGGGGTGTTCCGCTAACTACAAACAAATGTCAAGAGTCTAATAGAATTAATTAATTTCCCATTTGACTCATGGTTTGTATTTTATAGTGAGTTTCATTTGCCTTGCTAGACAAATTCATGGAGAAATTGTGAATTCTTTCAATGGGTATAAAACCCAAACCAATCTGCAAAATGAGTTCCATAATATTTGGAAATAATGTTTGGCAAATGAAAATGCAAACACATACCCATGATCACTCAAGCAAGAACTTTGCAAAATCCAATGCCTTCTGCAAAATTTGCATTGGTATTTTATGGTTTAAAACCCTAGCTTTGAACGTTCTCAAATAAATAAAATTTTAACCTATGGTGTCCTAGGAGGGGGATATTGAAACGTCTAATTCGATGCTAGGATTTTAAAGGAATTGACATATTTCCTATTGAGTTTCAGTTTGAATTTTATCGCAAGTTACAACTCACTTCCAAGATCCATTTAAGGACATATTATTAATTTTTCTATATCTAAAAACCAATATGAGAAATAGAAGCGTGTTTATAAGATTAACCATTTATGTTTAGCTAAGGCCCATGATTCTCCACTAGGCTTCCTTCCATTACCTTATCTACTTTTTTTATCTCTTCTTCTTGTTTGATTACTTGGAACCTGTTCTGACTAGCTTGTTGACCTTCTGTTTGATGTTGCTTTTGCCCCGTCTTGCCCCCTTTTCCTTTATGTCCCACTTTGTGAATGCCTTCAGTATCCTTCATTGTGGTAGCTTTACTTCTGTTCTCTATTTTACTCAGAGGGCAGTCTCTAAATAGGTGCCCATGCTCATGGCACCTACGACATCTGAAAGGAATATGTTCATAATCTATTGTTTGCACCCATTCTTCATCAAATACTTCCAAGATGACCTCATCCGGTAGAGCTCCAGAGAGATCCATGTCCACACATATTCGTGTGAAGGAAGTGTATTTTCCCCTTATGGTGGCCTCAAAAGCTTTGGAAAAACGCCCTAATTTATTTCCTATGGAAGATAACGATTCTGTTTTCCAGTAATCAACAGGTAGGGAGTAGAGTCTTACCCAAACCAGGACCAAACTGAAAGTTTCTCGCTCAGGGACAAAATTGATCATCCACGGCCGCATGTAGAGGCCTGATGCTGCATAGAAGTAGGACCCTCCTTCAAACACCATATCTTTATCCTCAATATTAGTAAAGACGACAGTGAAGAAACCATTTGACCCAAGATGTAGGTCTATGCTTCCTTTTGGTTTCTAGTGGTATTTAATCCTTGTCTATAATGCCTTTTCAGTGGGCCATAATCCCATGAATTTACAAATGATAGCATATGTCTGCATGTGGTCCCTGTGCGCCTGCAGAGCAGGATCATTTAAAACTACTCTAGGTGTGACCTCAGCTTTGGGTTTACATGGCCCCTTTTGTGCTTTGTTTTTCGCTCCCTGATCCTTGTCTTCTTCCTCAATTTCCTTATTGCTATTATTCTCCCTTGACTTGTTTAAGTCTTGCTCCTCTTTCGTGTTCCTTTTCCCTTCACCTGAAGGTCCTCTGAAAATCTCTATTGGTTTCTTACCTCGGCTAGCCATTGCCTTCCTGGAGGAGGGAGTGGAGCTCCCTCCTTTGCATCCTTCCATGGAGTTCAACACGTGCAAAAGCGTGAAAACCCTAGCTCTTCGTCCGCCCTTCAAGTCGGGTAGCAATCCCCTCCCAGTCAAATTTTTTAAATATTCAATTGTTAAAGGTCAAAAGAAAATCAAAAAAGGAAAGTTTTCATTCTTATTTTGAAAAAGGGGCTTTTCGAAATGTTTTTAGAAAGGATATTTTAAGGAGTTAAAAAAGTAGTTTTTTTAAAACATTTTTTTAAAGGTCTTTTAAATATAAGGAATTTTGTTTTAAAAGGATTCAAGGCATTTGTTAAAAGGCTCATGTAATTTGAAATGCGATGGTATCATTTGAAAGGGGATTATGTAATTTTAAAGAAATGGCTTATGTTATTTTTTAATGTCCTATAGAGCTCATTTAATTTCTTTTAAAAACAAAGGGGGTGTTGATGTTGGGTGTAAGAATTGTAATATTCTTTTTTTTAGAAATAAAAACAAATAATATAAGAGGGGTTTGTGAAATCATTTTTTCTATAGAGAATTTGTAGACTGACTTGATTTTTCATCCACTTGATTATGAGACTCTGTACTCAAGGTCATAAGAAACAAAAAATCCAATACTTTTTAATTAGTCAAGCATAAGTTCCCGAAAGTTAAATAGTAATTATTGTTGGATATGTAATTATATCACCACCTACTTCATATAGATGCTTAGCCATAATCGAATATCCCACTCTCTGTTTTAGATTTGTTTGTTTAATTTCACAGTCGCAAATCCATTTTTGGTTTGTACTGTTTTCCTTCAAGTCATATCAGAGTAAAACTTGGCCCTACTCCTTCGTGGGAGGGCCCAAGGACAAGAGTAGAGAAATAATTTAAGTGGTTTCTTTTTCCATAACTGATTAGAGCTGGAGCTGCCATGTTATGGAAAGAAACTATAGAAGTTGATACTGTCACCCATATTCGCTCATTTGAAGAGCTTGTGAGGTTGAGTTGCATGGAGTTTAAGAACCATGCATGAATGAGATTTGTGTTATTCGCTATGTGAAAGGAGATGTGGAAACCATTAGCTTTGTGTGTCAAAGTCGATGTGCTATGTGTAAATCACCAAATGAGTAGTGTGAAGATTTATTTTTGAGATTTGTCTAAGGATATGAGAGTCATCACCGATTCGTTTGCCTGGAAAATTGTTGTGTGCAGTTGTTGAAGAAAGGACAAAACTCAACAAATCTCTGACTATGTTTTATTTTTTACGTTGTTTTCTTTCAGCCATAATGAGGTCTAGACTATGACCCGATGTTTTGTTAGAGTTTCTGTTTCCAATAAGGGAGCTCACAATTTTCTCCTAAAGTCCATGGTTTGTTCAGAAGAATTTACCCAGTGAAATAGTAAATGCATCCACGTGAGCGTGGAAGATTGTTTCTGAGATCCATCTTTGATCATGTCCTCCTAAGGCAATGATTTCTGTTTGGATGCTTGGCGTAGTGAGGCCCACGTTGTCTTTTGCCTCATCTTCATTTAGCTTGAAGTAATTTGTGAAGTACTTATCACTCTATTGGCGTTGCAATTCTTGTTGAGAATTTGGAATATCGATAGAAGGAGACACACAAACTTTACTAGAGTCGTTGTTGTCCATGAAGAGAGGGAACTCGTAAGTTATTTGGTCTGGATAGTTTGGCAGGCCAAAGCCCTGATCAATCGTTTCAACATCAAGAACTAGCAGCGTGAGCCAACAATATCCGTCCATGCATGAGCGATGCCCTTCAAAAGGGTGAAAGCACTGACTTTAATGACGTACATGTATGTAACATTCCGTGGAACATATTCCCTGTGGAGCAGTCAACATTCGAGCGGTTAGCGAGGAGAAAATTTCATGTGGTGTGGTAAGAATGGAATCGTTTACATGTTTTTAAACCTACGTGTTGAGTGGAGCCTACAGTGTGAGGCTATATTTAATATGATTGAAATGACAGAAATCCATATGCTTGTTTTATTCTTTGAATTCATCCTTTAAATTAAAGTGGGACACATAAAATTTGATACATGGATTTGAGACATTGAAGAGGAGGGGCTTTGAAGTAAATTAAAGAGTTCATGAAAGCACCATTAGTGTGCATAATTTTAAAGAAGATGAGGTAAAGTAGACAGTGACATCTTGGGATGAAATTTAAATGAGCTTATATATTTGGGTATATAATTGAACTTTGTATTTGTTGTATCTGACTTGAGATTATTGTAATAAGGCATTGTGTTGTAAAGGGTGCATGATCGATAGTACCCGACACCCTAAAGTTGAGTAAGACAAGCAATGTTTATCCCTCTTAGGAAGAGAGAGGATGTGATATCAAGTTGTGGAATTGACCACTAGATAGATACAAAAGGTGTACTTGTATCTATGCTTGATTTGTAATTGTTGAGTCAGGAATGTAGTGTTTATCCCTCTTCAGTAGAGAGAGGATGTGACATCAAGTTGTGGAATTAACCACTAGGTAGATACGAGGGTGGTAAGTGTACTCATATCTAAGATTGATGTGTAATTGAGGAAGTTAAAATGTGAGATGGAACATGAATTTAATGAATCAAGTTAGGAAGAGTTTAACATGATTAATGAAAAATGTAGGTGAAAAGAATTCCTAGAGAACTGGAAAGTACAGTGGATGGCACCTATGTACGTCGGTGGATGGATTTATTTTTATATGGAAATCAGTAATCAATTGTATGCAGGTACAAGAGAGAGAAAAAGAATTCCTATTGTGATGAAATCCTAAAAAGAAGATAATAACAACTAAAGACAATGTTTCTAGAGTTCTACAGATTACAAGATCAATTTGTATACATATTTAGAAAATCCTCAACAATTTTTTTGGTGAGATAATTAAGGGGGAGAATGTTGGATATGTAATTATCCCACCACCTACTTCATCACTGCCACACCGCCTCAGTCTTCACCCTTCACCACCTCCACTGTCACCGCCTCAACACACCAAAGTTCGAAGGGCCAACACCATCTAGCCTCATTAATACTCGAAGAGGAAAATTTAATTTATGTAACCAACTCAGATTTGTATAAATATAGATGCTCAACCAGAGTTGGATATCCCACTCTCTATTTTAGATTTCTTTGTTTAATTTAGCAGTCGCAGTTCCATTTTTGGTTTGTACTATTTTCCTTCAATTGTCTCTATCCAATTACCCACTGTGCAGGCATGCATATCACTGATTTTAGCAAGCCTTGGCATTTTCCTCTCTACCTGGATAAGGAAGCAAAATACAAATGAATAATTGCCAGTATTATCCCTAGTTGAACAAGACAAGTAAAAACCACTATTTCCTTAAATTAGTTTCATCGTTACCCCTATAATAAGTTATTGTGTCAGGTTTCTGAACTCTTCCTTGACACACATGAAAGTCAGATGCAGTTTCTGCAATGGTATTGACAAATTGTAAGAATTTCTCGCACAAGAACATTC
Source organism: Pinus tabuliformis (assembly GCA_031772625.1). Classification (NCBI taxonomy): domain Eukaryota; kingdom Viridiplantae; phylum Streptophyta; class Pinopsida; order Pinales; family Pinaceae; genus Pinus; species Pinus tabuliformis. Next base: position 165,384,167 of record CM062806.1, on the reverse strand, counting down.
TTACAGTCCTTGCTTCTCAATGCTTCTCAATGCCAAGAAGATGCTACAATGAGAATTTTGTCCAACCATCCAAAATAGTAAAAACATAGCTACTCCTTCCTTAGTCTTGTAGCTATTGCAGTATGATTAACAAAGCAAAGATTTAATTGTGTCCTTAACATTAGCACTGAGATGATATACACTAAAGCCTGCCATAGTCTTTCTAGCTCTCAATTTTCCTGTAACTTCATACCTCTCAATCCTTTCTTTTCTCTCAGAAGAAATTATGTTCACTGTGTCTCAGGTAAGGTATTGTTTTTCAACATTCATATGATCTTTGTTATCCCTTTTAAGTGTAGCATCTAGAGAATCAAACACCGATGAGTGATAGTTTAATGATTCCATGAACTAGGGGAAGAAAGGTGTAGTATTAGTGTTAACCTCTTGTTCTAATATTGTGACTACTTTAGGGTTGAGAGACTTCAGTATCCTCAGAAGCTGGTCACGTGGGTTCTTTCTAGACACACTTTCATCAGGCATGTGATGCAGTTGGAATGCAAAGTTGACTACTAAAACCTCATCTGGATTTATCTTAAGCATCCATGGTTGGACATCTGATTCCACATCCATATAGTGGCTTATCTTTATGTTGGGATCTGATTCCACATTAAGACTCTCCTTCTAATTATGTGTGTGTGGACGAAGTGGTTTATAAGGCATTACATGTGCCCAAAATTTTGCCAATCTGGAAGTTCTCGGTATGATGCGATGGCATCCTCTTGCACTCTGTTATTAACATCATCAATGGTTTTAGTGTTATGCCTTGTAAGCCCTCTTTGGTTTGTGCTTGTTATTTATGGTGTCCATGATAATTACAGTTCTTAGGTCTTACTCTTAGTCACTGTCTTAGGCTGATTTTATTTATTAAGTTCTGCTAATTTGGAAGTTCTCGGTATGATGTGATGGCATCCTTCTGCACTCTGTTATTAACATCATCAATGATTTTAGTGTTATGCCTTGTAGGCCCTCTTTGGTTTGTGCTTGTTATTTATGGTGTCCATGATAATTACGATGAAGACGTTTTTCACTGCGGGGTTAGGGTGAGAAGACATTGTTCACCCCAACCAATGGTGGGTGTTTATTTTCGTCATCCTTCACCTAATAAAAAATGGCCACGTGGCATATGGATAGTGCAAACTACCATCTCAGTTGGCCACTCACTAAGCAGTAGACCAGCGAAATCGTGTCCCCACTCTCTTCACTAGTAAGAAAGGCTCAAGAGTCAAGATCCATGTCGAATGTTGATATTACAGGTAGCCATTACTTTTATGAAGTCTAGGATTCATCTTCCATGGCTGTGATGGCTACTGTAGAAGATTGTGATAATTTGACAAAGATCTTCATCTGCATCATTTTTAGGATTTGGTACAAGGGTGTTTGATTCACGAAGTGTTTGACTTATAGAAACCATCTCTGTCTTTGACATTTGCGGACTAAATGGAAAGGGTGACCGACTTTCGTGCCATCACCGCAACGTGGTTTTTTGGCATTCTTTATCAGATTCACTGTTAAACATGTAAGAGCCATTTTTTGGCAGAAAATAAATGGGGAAAGAGGTCTTCATGAACTTTCCGGTGACAATATTTGATCCAGAATCCACTAAATCAATGACTGCAAGTCAAATTCAGGTACCCTTTTGATTGTTTTTTCTGTTTCAGCTATGCCCATGATCAGAATTTTGCACCCATATGCATTTTCTGTCTAGAAAAAATATATGTTATCCTTTTACATAATTGTTGTTACGGGTTGGGAGCATAGAAATTCCCAAATATTTTTCCTTCGAAGGTTGAATTCCTCATCACGCCTGTGGAAAATACAGAAAATCGATGACCCAAATTGTATTAGTAGAGTTGGGAAAATATAATTTGGTTTTTTGAGTGAAAATTATGGCAAAACCAGGTTTGGGAAAACTAAGAAAACACTTTTGCATACTATATAATCTAGGGTTTGTTTTTTTGTTGTTTTTCTTTCTGACCACAAAAAACCTTGTGAAATCCCCTCTTTTCCTCTGTGGGGATTCTTCAAAAGCCTCTTTTAGATGGAGCTCGAAGAGATTTGAATCCAACAGTGGCCCAAAAGCATCAAAAAAATGGATATTTAATAAAGATAATTCAGTTTCAGATATAGACTGCAACAGGTTGAAAATTCTTATTCAAAACCCATCATAACCAAGCCTTAATTTTTAAGGAATTTTGGCTAAACTCCCAGCTGATAAGCAACAACACCCTATAACAGAAAACTCGTCAGAAACAAGCCTTGTGCTACCAAATGGTTTGGAAATTGTATAGAATGTTTAGTCTAATTCTCTATGTGCAGGATTGAAATAACACACAGGATATGGAAGCCCACAAGCAGTGCACATCCGGGGGAATTTTTGAGTACATATCATTTTTCTATTGCACATGTGACAAATGGCCCATCTTTGGCTGTCATCTTAGCTCTCTAGCTCGTCGTGTTATTCTATATGTTGGGTAACACTAAGACAGATTACATTTGTTGTTCTTTAGAGAAATTGTCCAAGCTTTTGAAGCTACCACCAACAGTGATCGGAGTGACTCTTCTTCCTCTTGGAAATGGAGCACCTCATCTGTTTGCAAGTATTGTTGCTTTTATGTGGGCTGATGTTGGTGAGGTGGGACTCAATACTATTTTAGGAGGAGCAATTTTTATCAGTTGTGTAGTGTTTGGATTGGTTGCTCTATTCATTGTGGGTTCACCTGCACAGATTGATTGCAAAATCTTTATACAAGATATTTATTTATTCTTATTGACCCTTGCTTCACTTTCTTTGATTTTTTTCATTGGAAATATTAATTTGTGGGGAGCGTTGGATTTTATTTCAATATACATCCTATATGCATTCACTCTTGCAGAAAATGAGTTTATGAGGAAACAAACCCGAAACTTAAAGTGGGATTCAATGACACCCATGCAGTCTTTCCCTGGAAGTACTATTCCTCTCAGTTGTGAAGATGAAGATGATTCCATGTATAGTCCTTTGTTGGATTTAGAGTCAACTACAATGTTTGTTTCTAGTCATGGATGCTTGGAGACTTCATTGCCTCAGGGATGTGGGCGTCAAATGTAACTATTTTCTCAAACCAAGGATTGTCAAAGACAATAGAAGAGACTAGGCCCTGTGGGGATGGAGTGAGGATAGTGAAAATTATCAAAGAAGGTGTTCTTTATTTGGATTTCTACAGTATATATAGTGCAAAAGTATAAAATACTAAATGCCAAAACATTTAATTTCGTACAAATTTCAAATAATCCAAGGAAAAATGTATGACTATTTTCCTTCCTTCTACCATTTAGTTCCATCATATTTCCAAAATCTTTGCCTAGGTTCAGGTTAGAATAACATCAAGTTCATTTTGGATTAGGATGGAGTCTGCCTTGACTAATTAAGACCCCAACACGAATTTACTTAACCCTTAACATTGATTTTTGTCGATTGGTTAGTATAGAGATTTCACCATAGATATAGAGTCTGTACACAAAATAGAACAAAATATAGATATCATCTAGGGCATAATATGTTTACTCCATCACTAACATATTAGATAAATCATAATACTCAGAATCTTCTGACAGATCTAACCATTATTTTTTGTAGTCTATTTCTCATAACCTAACATATTCATACCATCTCCATTTTCTTCTCACATCATCTCTTTATCACATAAACGAATTCAACTCTTCATGGTACAAACCCATTCGTCTTATATATGTTTACTTAATCCATAATTTACAATAGTTAATTACTATTGATGATACCGACACAAGCATATCACCCCTCAATCCACTCTCCCAACTCTTAATCAAAAATTTATAAGCTTTGTTAAGCCACTGACCTAAGCTTCTAAGTCAAACTTTATGCTTACATCGAGACAGTACAATACAATGTCAATCTGCATCTCCACACTTCAATCTATAGTCAATCCAATCAGCATAAAACACTCCAGCTCCATGAGTTTTCAATTTACTTGTTTGATGACAACCTATGTTAATAATAGATTATAATATATACTTGTATAATGTCATCCTATACTGGCATTAGTCACTATGACCTGCATGTAGTCGTCACTCTCTTATAATATGTGCTTATCTATCTCAATCCTGGTTCAATCCTCCTTGTGCTCAATTTATGATTGCATATTAACCAACCAGTCAAAAATTCAATATTTTTCAGGTTCAAATATACAACTAAAAAGTTAAAAATTTGTAGGACACAAAAACTCTTAGGTATAATTACACAATTTTATGCCTAGATAGGTTAGCGTTTGGCCTTAATCCCAAGCTTTTCTTCACTCCCAAAGAAGTTCTATAGCCAAGTTTCCATGGCTATAAGTTTATATATCTTTAAGGCAATTCCTTCATCAATTTTGTTTGTAATGGAAAGTTGATCATTATTCATCCCCTTAGTACTTACTTGGCATATTGCATCCATAACATCTAGGAAGCCTTGTTTGAAAGAAAATCTCAAAGTCCCTCAAGCATTACCTGATGACAATAGCTACTATGGAATAAAACCTAGAAAATCCTACTTGTTTCTCCTCTACAACCACTTCTATCTTATTATACTTTATTTGCGTAAGCTCCTCGCTATTCTACTCCTTTTGCAAGGAAACCTTGTGCTCATATTCAAAGTTAAAATCTTTAAAATTCCCTATCCTTTTCAATGATGCCATTGGTTAATTGAACACCCATTTCTCTCCCACTTAAACAATTATCCACTCTTCCTTAATTAGTGTTTCACATTCATGGTAAGTCCAATGAAATCCATGTAACAAGAAACTAATCCTCAAAAACAATTTCATTTCATCCAATCGATCAGGTGAGTTAGTTATTTGTCAAAATCAAGATCATGTGCACACGGGGATTAATGACCTCTTCAACTTGGGAATATATTTGGGTTTCTACATTTTTCATCTTTGGAAAACCATCAACTATTACTTCTCTATGCTCTCTTGAAAATAGTTCTTTTACGAGTTTGATAGTTTATTTGTTTGCTTAAGTAGCCTTTTCCCCATGCTCAATGATTCGTCAATGCACTTCTCTTTGTTGTCTAACTTTCGTCACACTATTAGAGTGTTGTGTCCTCAATCCAAATTCCAATTAGTACCATGAAGTAAAACTTGATGGTACTATGAAATCCCCATCTCAAATGCACAAACTTCATCGGTTGCTATGAAATCCCCATCTCATTCATCTCATGTCCAACCAAACAAAAACTTACAACATTGATTTTACATCTCCTAAAAGCCACATCAGACAAGCACACATCTAGTGAAATAGGAATGGTTTTTACCCAATATTTTAATTCTAACAAATCATGCAAATTACCAGAGATTTAATTAGTGATTAATCCCAACAAAGTGTATGGTCCTAAAGCCACCTCATAACACCAATCATTCATGAGTATTGTTTTTGGATTTTATTTTTTAATCCACTACAAGACTACCATTGGGAAAATCAATGAGAGAATTCAGAGTGCTTGTCGAATTCACAGAATATTGAAGTGTTCAACAACCATTTTATTGTTGGTCATTGTACTGAAGAAAACTAAAAAGAGTATTGAAAGAAAGGAGCCCAATATATAAGTTCCAACACCATTTCTAGCAAACCTTAAGATCCATTATCTACATATACAATATCTAGAATATTGGAATTCTCAAAAACCATTACAATCGTTGGACTTACAGTACTCTAATTGGTAAAGAAAGCAATTAGAATAACTAGAAAATCAGAATTACCATTGGGAAAATCAATGAGAGCATTCAGAGTGCTTGTCGAATTCACATAATATTGAAGTGTTTGACAACCATTTTATTGTTGGTCATTGTACTGAAGAAAAATAAAAATAGTACTAAAAGAAACAAGCCCAATATATAAGTTCCAACGCCATTTCTAGAAAACCTTAAGATCCATTATCTACATATACAATATCTAAAATATTGGAATTCTCAAAAACCATTACAATCGTCAGACTTACAATACTCTAGATGATAAAGAAAGTAATCAGAAAAACTGGAAAAACTCTAGTTGGTAAAGAAAGTAATCAGAATAATTGGAAAAACTAGTTTCACTAGAAAAGTACACTCCAAAGCTAGTAAGACTCAAGGTCTAGATAATTAGCTAACACAAGCATTTTCCAGGGATCAAATTTCTTACTTTACTAGGGATGAAATTCCTTACACATTACAAATATAACAAAATACTTAAGTCAAACCCACCAAAAAGACTTGGGTTCAACCCCACCAAAAACACGTTTCTCGGCTAACATAGCCAATTTGTTGTGCTATCTTGTGATACCTCATAGTCATCTGAGCCTTAGTGGTTTGTTCTATGCAGGAAGACAAGACCAAGTGCAAGCCCTAGGTGTTTTTGTTGGAATAAAATCCCTCAAATACATCTCCTCAGCCAAAAGTTTATGGCCAATAAGGATCGTTCCTTAAAGGATATTTAACCAACTTAAAAGAACACTTTAGAGTACACACTCCACACTTATTGGTTAGATGTCAAATAACAAAGGGAATCCTCTAACAACTCTACGCACTATATCTTCCACTCAACATTTTTTTGGATAACATGCTGACATCCTCTCCTATTTACATCCTACCTTGTAGCATCAAAGCATGCAAGTTTCCTTAATACAATAAACATATTATTACCAATCACTTTTCTCTTTGGGTTGTCATCAACAATCACCTGACATCTTACTAGCTTAATCGAATTCTCCCCTATTCGTTAGATACAATGCCACTCGATCATTGTACTTCTTCGTTTGGAGTTTTGTTACACAAGTTACCATTCTCGAACTCTTAATCCGCTCTACGCATTTTGGATTTGTCCTGTCAAGGAAACGTTGGTCTTTTCAGCATTATTATTGGTACACTCATCTAATGTTGGTTTATCTCAACAGGACTTGATCTACCTACTTAAGCCTATCTCACTTCTTTGGTCACTCAATTCCCTAGTAGCTTCATTTCCAGACATGTACAAGCCAGGTGGAAAATATTTCTTTGGCTCAAATATGCCAATAATTTCTTTGGAGAGATGCCTCAAGGTTCCAATATAACTGCATGCTTATAGGTACCTACATTCTCACCATAGCTTGGGAGATAAAATAATTCAATTATGGTGCAACCTTAAATGCATGACAAAAAAAATTCAAACTTATTCTTTTGTAACTTCAAATTTCACCACTAGAAAATGGAACAAGAACCTGGGTCAGGTGCAGTTACTAATAAATACCCTAGTGAGAGCATTACAAATTAGACCCAAGAAAAAATACAAAAAAAATCAATCTTATTCTTTTGTAACTCCAAAATTCACTACTAGCAAATGGAACAAGACCCTCGGTCAGCTGTAGTTACTAATAAATACTTTGGTAGGCTCTGCAAGGGTTATGAAAAGTTTCTAGACGTTGTATAGTTTGGAATTGATTGAAGAGGGTGGGTGCAGTAAGCTGGTTGTTACTCAACAGAACCTCCTGAAATCCCTTTGCATTAGAAAAGCCCTCAAGGATTTCACTAGGAAAATTATTGGATCCTAGCGAAATTATAGGACCTAAGTTGGGGTTATAATCCCATACCTGAACTCGACTGCGAGGTGTGCTACTAGAAACTAGCAATGAATACTTGTAAATTTGTGTCATTGAGATTCCTAGGAATAGTCCCCCTAGATAATAGATAATTATAGGGTAGACTGAGAACCTACAAGCTTCCCAAACTCCCAAAAAATGATGGAATTTTCCTCTTAAGGATGGTGTTATAGAATGACAAGTTGGTGATTTTTTGGGAACCCAATATATCATTACACAATCTCCAACTAGTGGATATAACCTACTTAAACTTGTCAAGTTTCTGGAAATAAAAAATAAAAAAATCATAAATTTATAGTTTATATTTAGTTTGTCTATATATTTAGCTTAAGTCTAATAAAAAATGGGGCTTCAAATCATATCACCTAAACATACTTAAATACAAGCCAAAATAGGCATCATAACATGGCTCAACTAGTTCACACACAAAAAGTATGCCATTTTCAGATTCGTTGAAGCTGCTTCTAGTCTAATTACCTTTAGTTATTGGGACAAGATCATCTCTAGATTCCTTAAGACAATCTAGTTTAGTACTCTCAATATATGAATATATTCAATATTGAGTCTTGTGCTTGGTATGTTATGTCCTCTATTCTGCATTAAAATTTTGATGTTTGATGTGTGATCCCAATTTATGATATTCTAACACGCAGTTATAGGCTGTAGAGGGTTGATGGTAATGTGCATATCTTGTATACACTGGTGCCCCTGTTGAGGAGGCATTGCAGTTTTATAAATACCACAAAATCCGTGTCAAGGAAGAGGTATGTTGCATGCACCATTGCTTAGAGTATCATGACAGACTTTACATTATGAACTTTCATGACTTAAATTACTATTTGATTTTGTATTAGGTTACTATTGGAATCCAACAACGTTGTGTTGAGTACTCCACAGATTGAATGAAAAGGAGGGGCACCTGAATTTCAATACCGAAGAAACATGGCTCTCAATCCATTCACATAATCATCTGAAAGGAGAAAACAATCTGACCAAACCTAGAGAGATTTCATCACTCTCTCCCTCAAAGCTTCTGCAATAATTCGACCAGTGATGTTTTGATATAAATCATTAAAGATTTCCATAATATCAGGAAATGTTGCTTCAAACATTGTCCTATATGCAAAATATTTTTTCACAGGAGAACTACTATTGTGAAGAATATCACAAAATAACATGAGCCTTGCAACTTTAGTTGGAATAGTCATCTCCTTTAGAGTCAAAGACTCTATAAGTACCTCAACTAACTTGCCAGTTGCATAGACATTGTCTAGAGCAAACCCCATTGCTTCTTTTATCTGATTTCTCTCCAAGGTTAAAGCACAAAGCATGTCCTCAAATTCATCTCTTTGGCCCTTTGTTAAGGTGCGTTCCTGATCCACTGTCCTGGTCCTTCTAGCAGCATAACTTGCAGTTGAGGCTTTCTCATGCTGATGCATGCGTTCGGATTTAATCATGGTAAACACACAAATATCCCGTTAAATATGACCTAAATATGATTCAAAGAATATTACCTTTAGTCTAAGCACATGGCAGAGTAATTTCTGAGGTGCGAAGTTTTATTAGAGGCACTATTTGTTTGTTTGTTTTGGTTAGAAAAGGGTTTTCTCTTGATTTCATGTGACTCTAAATTTATCATATGTAACATGTTGAGAAATGGGAAAGAATAATGTCTTGCATAAATTTATGTTGAATGAAAGGATATAGAGTTTAACCAAGCTACAATCTGCTTTGGTAAAGGCAGAGAGACATCTTAAAAAGCTACCTAAGAATACACCATATATAGAGTTTGAACATAAGTAATTTATGGTTTTTTCTTTTGCAGATATTTTCTTTTTTTCTATCCAAGATATCACAACAATACAAATATTGATATTGTATAAATTGCTAGAGGACCTCATTGAGGTCAATTTTTTTGATGTCCTACTTGGTTGATACCTTCTCATGATTGGAAGGATTTAAATACGAATTAATATGTTCCCGAAACAAATTAGATTTAAATTTTATAGATATAAAAGATATAAAAAAAAATGCCAATGCCTTCATTTGATTGTTACTTGATTCTGGTGTGGGTAGGTTACATGAAATGTGATTGGAAAAAGGATGGGGAGACAATGTAGATCACGTCTTGGATATGGTTCATTTCCTATTGGAGATCCTTCAGGAACTTGAGCCATCAACTTTGGAAATTTTTCTAGTAGGTATTCCTATGGTTTTTAATGTTGTGATTATTTCACCTCATGGTTATTTTGGGCAAGCAAATGTTTTATGAATGCCTAATAAGACATTGATGGACAGGTAAATAATTTTTTTATAATTACAATGTCCATTGCATGATATCCTCTCTTTATTTTTTGATTGTATTTTGAACATTTATTTTGATTTTGCTTTGCATTTTAACTAAGAAATTGAAAATACTTGGTATCATGTTCGTTTAAACAACAACCAAAGATTGAAGATGAAATTAGTATTACACGATATTGATTGAAATCCTTTTAATTGTTTTGCGTTGAAAGATTTTCATGGCTATTAGAAAAGTTTACTTTCACTTTGTTATTTGAGCACATGTTGTTTATATAGTTGACCAAGTTCATGTTTTAGAGAACAAAATGTTGTTGCGAATAAAACAACAAGGATTAGGCATCACACCTCAAATTAGTTGTTTTCTCAAGTTATTTACAGCTTGAGCTTTTTAGCATGTAACTTAGTTGGCATGATTGTGCCTAAGATTTCCTGAAGGTTAAATACTAAGTTACTAAGGTGTTCATTTCTATGGTGATGTTTAGTCATCTGACCACATAGTGGCCACTATCGCTCAACTAAAGAAAACTTGTTCGAGTTTCTTGCTTTGGGGAAGAATGGATTTAACATTGGTGATGTTGAGGTATATGTCATATAAATCCTTTATAGTCTACTTCAGTTTATATTCTAGTCTTTATCGCCTTTCGTGTCTTATACTATACATTGTATATTATTTTGTTTTCAGAAAAGGAACTCACTATTGATGGTAAGCAACAAGATTTGAAGAAAGAAGATAACACTAACATCGACTATTGTAAATTAGCTACCACTAGTCACCGACTAAAAATGGTTGTTTATATGCAAATTTTAGTCATTGTTTTAGTAACAAATTAGCCATTTTCTACTAGTGTTGATGGCCTGATCTCTGCAAACTATATTGAATGCACTCCACAAAGTCCTCCATGTTCTTATCCTCTTTCTGCATAATCTTAAAGATTTCTTCCTTCACATATTGGGATTTGTAGTAATCTTGATATTTCTCTAGGAAAATCATTTTCATATCATCCCATGTAGCAATAGATTCCCCCCCTAAACCCATAAACCATCTCAAAGTTGTGCCCTTCAAAGTAGCGGGGAATATATTCAATTTTTGAGCATCATAAATATAATCATACCCCCAATAAACAACGTCAAATTCAAAAATAAATGTGTCCAGATCCTCAGAAGAAAGACCATGGAAATTAGGTAATGTTGTCAAAGGAATAAGCTTCATAGGTGCATCACCTCTGATATCTCCAATTGGAAATTTGATCGAAGAGGTTGTAGGAGGCATGAATATCTGTCAATACCCACTTGGAATCTCAACGGGTTCTAGATCTGGTTGTTCTATAACAGGTGGTTGAGTTTGTTTGACAACGCTCCCTCGAACAAATGGCGTAGATAATTCTCTCAAATCTTCTTCCTCTGAACTTGCAATATGAAGTTCCTCAGATCCTCTACTTGCTACTTCTTCTTCCTTGAATTGCACTTTTGTTATTGGGGAGGGTTCTGGTTGTGAAACTGATTTCCCTCTAGATCTCATATGAGATCTCACCCTAATAGCATCTCATGACAATGCTCTTGAATCAACTCTTGAAATTATCTCTTGGATGTAGTTATTTTTGCCTAGATCTCTCCCTCTTCTTTTCAGGGGTCTTCCTCTACCCCTTTTATTTGTATCTATGTTCATAAAATCAGGAAATAAAAGGAAAACATTCAAGAAAATCGAAAGCTTAGGACCTGGATCAGGGTATGAAATTCCCTCCCCGGGACGAGAGAGTGGCCCCTAAAAAGAAAGCAAAGAAAGAAAATAAATCAATCACAAAATTAAGCTCAGGCCCTCAAACAAGATGACATAAAAACTTCCCTTCCCAAGATGAGAGAGTGCTTCTTATGAAAAAGAAAACAAGACAATCAAAGAAAAAAAAAAATTATCTACTACTCAGGACCCGAAGCGAGGTGGAAAATTCCCTCCCCAAGATGAGAGATTAGTCCTATGATTAATATTGGTCGTAATTTCACGCCCTTAAGAGTCTCCCCGACAATGACGCCAAAATGTTGGTGTTCAGATATGAATCATGCAATGTCAACCGAGGGATCTACGAGTTATTTTAAGGCTATCATGCAAAGTATATGTAGGCCACAATTTCCCTACCCAGTACCGATCATTCAATTATAAACTTAACAATGTGCAACAACAAGTGATAATTGTAACAGTGAATAAGAGTAACAACAATAATGACTATAAAAACAACAAGAGTAACAAAAAAGCACACTCACATCAACACATTGATAATCATTCACAACGATACATAAATTAACTAAAATAAACCTATGCACACATTTATCCAACAACACCTAGTCAGGAGAGTGGGCCCAACTCCCTGATCAGGGTTGTGGCAAGATCAAGGAGTCACAAAATGCTCATAAGATCAAAATTTCATTAATAAAAAGGATAATACATGTATGTTGTTACAGACTCAACGTTAACACAATTCTCTACAGTCTTAACTACTCGCTTTCACAACCCTGTAAATGTACTTATACAATTTTTTAATACTAATAGCTCCTATAATTACGGTAGTTGTCTGCCTACAATTACATAGTGGTTTCTTAAGCGAAATAGAATATAAAGATAGCAGTGCATTGATTGAAAGATTGATCCACCGTTGCATTTGATATCTCAAGATAGTAATGTCAGCTAGATGGTCACCATTGTTGAACCACAACCTTGATCATACGTCCTCCAAATCTACAAGAATAATCGAACTAGCAAGCCACTTAGACAACAATCCCCTATGACTATGCTTCATTGATTAATGATTCATGACGACATGACAAAAGGTATACCGATGTGGTTTAGAATATAAATTGACCAACAATGGTGTAAAATGGATACATGAAAGAAGGTAAAAAGGTGGGTAAAAACATGCAAATTCAACCACCAACATAATACACAAGTTATTATGTATATACAAAATATATTTTCTTTTAATATATAAATGAAATTACGAGTTTCTTTTCTCAAGATTATATATATATCTATATATATATATATATATATATATATATATATATATATATATATATATATATATATATATGAGATAATAAATCTTTATTATCCCTTAATAATTATTGATAATTAAATTAAAATCCTCGAAATTTTATTCCAAAATAAACTAGAAAATAATAAAAACTATATGACATTATAGTTTCTTTCTTTAGCTATTTTTTTAATAGAAAATATTGTAATTTAATATTCATTAAATAAAGAACTTATAAGTTTCTATGACACAATATAAACAATCAAGTGTATAATTTCACTTAGAAGACTACACATGTAAATTTAAATTGCACTTAGAAGAGCATGAGAGTTAAAATATGTATCTAATTTACCTCTTATTTCTTCCTCTTTAAAAAATAATAATCAATTCTTTTTATTTTTCCTTTTTTATTTGGTAAATTTTGCCACCCCCTTGAACAGGGTTTGTAAGGATGAACTATAAGTTCAGAGGTTGTATCTTTGGATTCATAGAGTGAACTAATTCTCTATCTTAATGAGATGAATCAATTTCACGAATTCTCTTTGTTCCACCTAAATATGCTTTAGGGATTACCAACTTCTTCTCTAGGAAAGCTTCGTATCAATATCTTTTATGTTGGCCCTTGAAGGAGAAGTATATTGTATCATTGACAGTTATAATCATTGATCTCCATTTTGATCATCATCATTTCCTTGAAAATTCCATCCTTTTTATTTTGTTTTTGTCCCATTTCCCCTACGAAGGCCACCATGAACATGAGGAAAAGTACCTAGTAGATGCCTTGGTAGATGACAAGTTTGATAATGAAACCACATTCTCATAATCTAAGAATTGTGTGCATGTACAAGTTTTCAGTTTAAGAAGAACTTTATTTTAAAAATCCTTCCTTAGTTCAATATCAACACAAATGTGAGCCCCTAATTTGACATAAAGACCAAAAAGTTCCCAATATTCTAAAAAATGGCTAAATGTGAGAAATGTAAAGGCATATTAGGAAGATAAACCCAAACTAGTATTCTAGTAATTGACAAAGGGTCAAGATCAAAATTTGGAAATTAATGGATTATAAAAGTCCCCATGTTTCCCCAAGATTAGGGACCTTCCTCAAAAAAGTTTTGGTAATCAGCATGTTCAAATCACGGAACAACAAAAATAATTTGGAGAAAGGACAAATCTCACATTTGTTTGTCAAGACAAATATATCCACTGATATAAAGTTGAAGTAGGAAGTCAGTATTATTTAAAGGGGTATATGGCCACATCTTTTTTGGAATTGATGAACCTCAAATATTGTAATTTCTATTGCTTGTATAACATCCTTCTAATAATTTTTCATCACAACATCCTTCTTATAATTTCACAAATTAGTCCTAGGAATCCTTGAGGAGAATTTCCAAACAACCACTCAATCATCCACAATATTCCCTTGATTTCATACCCATTTGATTTGAGCTCCCATTCCATATCCAATGATGGTTCCCACCATACGAGAGCACTCAAAATTTGTTTCAAATATGGACTTTAATCAAGTAGTCTTATGAGAATAAATATATAGTGCTTCTCGTCTTAGTATGACCCAAGAAACCTAAACATGTACCTAACTCATTAGTGAATCTCACAATTATTTTTCTTTTTTCTCTGTATATTCCATTGTAACAACAACATGTTCGAATGTAGGTTCAAAACAAGTGTTGATAACCCCCTTTTCAATTTATTACCATTCATTCAGTTGTGTTGAGCAAATAAGGTAACTCTCGAATTTTGGATACCATTGTATTAATGAGAGAAAAATTATATAAAACCATAGAATGACCTTTGGGATTCATCTTCGAAGGTCGGTTCCTATTCTAACAATTTCTATTTCCATTTATTTACATATTTACTATTTGTTCACCCGATCTTGAGGATTAGTTGTATAACATTCCCCCCCCTAATATGGAGGGATGTTTGTGAATCCAAGCATCATTCTGAATCTTTCAAACATTTCTCTTCCAAGCTATTTCATGAAAATGTTTTCAATTTTCTCATTTCTGGAACGATGTCAGAGATGAATAGTATTTTCCTCTACATGGTATCGAATCAAATTATACTTTGTGTTGATATGTTTAGTTTGACTATGGAATTTAGGATTATTGGCCAACTTAACCATATAAGGATTTTCAATTAGAAGGGGAGTAGATTTCACTTGTTTCTCCTACGAGTCTTCAATAATTTTCCTAAGCCACAAAATCTCCTTGGTTGCTTCTACAACTGCCACATATTCTGCCTCTATTATAGAAACTGTTGGAACTAGTTGTTTGTGTGACCTCCAGGAGATAGTTGCTAATCCAAGACTCATAAGGTAACATGAAGTAGACACTCCATTGTTCTTGATTTATGAAGGAATGAAATGAAATATAGATATAAGAAAAAGCATAGAGTTACTGTGAAAGCAAAACTTTAATTCATTAATAACAAAGTACTGAAAAACTTCTTACACGCAGAATGGAAATAAACTAGCTTGGGCGATGGTATCTTATCTCTGAGAAGACATGTGGCAGTTACATGCCTCTCAAATATGTTATAATGAGGTTCGAAATCCTTTTTATTATTGAGAAATAATGAAAAACCCTAAACATCCAAAACCTAACCCTAGGAGATGAAGCACCAAAAGTTTGTGGGCCCTGTTGGGGTTAGTTGGTACATTAACTTTTCGGGGTCGTAACTTTGGCATACGATCTTCGTTTGACACATATGATACCTCGTTAGAAAGATATATCCGAGAACTACAACTTTCAACTACAGACCCCTACCTTTAGTCTTATCTTTGGTTTTGGGTTTTCCTGTTTTCCAAAAAAAATGTCATTTAGGGCCTCAAAATAGCTTTGAAAGTTTAAGACCCAAAAAACTACCAAAAATAGTAAATTATGCTAAAATTAAGGAAACTTAAAGAAATGGTGGTGGGGATCCAAATGGAATAGACCGGTGGTGACCAATATCCACCTGGATCATCCATTTTCATTATCTTTTCCAAAATCTGAATCAAAATATACAATCATGCTGACATCATCCACCTGTGAATATTTGAGTCCAATGTCTTGAGTTCCTTTCAAGCACTTTAGAACTCTTTTTGCAGAAGACCAATGTCCTTCACAAGGATTTTGCGTAAACATGGAAATGATTCCAACAATAAATGAAATATCTAGTCTCGTAGTGTTGAGGTAGATAAGACCTCCCACAAGCTGTTTATACTTAGTTGGATAGTCAAATTCATTATCTTCTTTATATGTGAGCTTTAGATTTTGTTCCATTGGAGTGGAAAAAGGATTACACTCATCCATCCCAAAATTGTTCACCAATTCTCCAACGTACTTGTTTTGAGAAAGGAATATATACCTTGGATGTTGAGTAACTTTAATGCCCAATTAGTAGTGAAGGTGTCTGAAATCTCTCGTCTCAAATCTTTTCTTCAACTATTTTTTATGGATGTAATGTATTTTTCATTGTTCCTGTTATCAATATATCATCTACATATAACACAATATATACAACAAATTTTTCATTTTTTTTTGGCAAATGAAGTTGCATCATGAAGATTGAAGTGTTTGAAATTTAATTTTAGAAGATGCTCAATTAATTTTTTGCGTGGTACTTATTTTAGGTCATATAATAATTTAATGAGTTTTAATACCTTCTACTATTGTCCCTTCACAACAAAACCTTCTCACTAAGACATGAATACATTTTCTTTCAAGTCCCCATTTAAGAAAGCAATCTTCACATCCATCTAATTAACTTTCTATCCATTTTGAGGTATCAAGGCAAAGAGAGTCTGGATGGCTTAAGACTTGAATTGTTTGGAAATTACACTGGTCCATCTACATTATCATTGTGGTATTCAAGCAAGTATTTTAAAAAATTCATATAGCAAGTTGCACCTGTATCAAGAAACCATGCATATCTCTATGAAGTAAGTGAAGTATAAAAAAATCTTTAGTTACTCCGATATTGCAATGGGAAATAATGTATTGAGTAGATTTAGGTGCTTTCCCTTTTGCTAGATCTAGTGTTTTACCTTTTTCTTCTTTGCAGTCTTGTTTGATCCTCCCCAAAATCATTTTGCATGTGGATGCATCATGTCCAACTCTATCACAATGAATGCAGTAGAGATCATATCTTTCTCCTTGATGGTGTTTAACCCCCCTGCCTCTATGAATCTTCCTTCCACACCCTATTATGTGGTCTCTTATTTTAGCATAATAAGGTGATTGATTCTTCTCTTTCCGAGGAACGCACACTTCCTATTATTTAGAGGGAGTAGTCATCTTCCTTTTCCAAAAATATTTCTCCCATTTTGTGAACTTATCCATGAGAGAGTCAAAAGTAATGGCCTTGAGTTGTACACTAGATTTTAGGGATTCAAGATAGTGTTTGTATGTGGGATAGAGAGATTTAAAAAAGGCTATAAGAGAAATGTCCATATTAAATCTAATGGCATTTACACCATGCATGATGGCTCTAATATCTAGGGATGGGGCTAGGGTTTCATCAACTTTCAACTCAAGGTTCAATAATTTGACCATTAACTAAACAACTTCCAATTCTGAGTGTGACTCATATAAATCTTCCATCTTTTTCAATGCAACATAAGAAATTTTAATTAAATCTACATGACGACTCACCTCCTCACTTACAAAAGCATTAATTAGAGCATAAGCTTTGTTTTCCCCATTCTCCCAAATGGCTAGCTCTTTATTTGATGTGGGTTTGTCAGGTGCATTATCATCCTCTCCTTCACATATGCCTTTCCATAATTCATTAAAGATGAGGGTATGTCTAATATTTCTTGAAGATTGTTTGTATTTCTCTTTACTAGTAAATATTATGTCAATAATGGAGATGAGAGATTGCATATTCACAATTCCTATTATTTCCTCTTGATATGTGGTTGTTTTGTCAAAACTCTTCTAGAGTAAATAGGTCAAAACAAAATAATCCAAACCATATGTGAACTCTTGTAAAATAAAATGGGTGAATTATGTACAATATTTCGATCCAAGAATGTCAATAGAAAAGTACATGAGATCACAAAACATCCAATTGTGAATAATATAAATCAAACCCCTTTTTTTCTTTTTCAAAAAAAATTGCCTCAAAATCGTTTCCCTTCAGAAAACAACAAGTTACTATATTTAAACTATTTTTTGGAAGCAATGACTACTTCTTCAGCTAAAAAACAAAATTTTGAGTTCTTTGAATAGGAATTGATTTCCAAATGGTTGACTTCATTATGGATGCAAAACTTATAAGAAAACCCATATAAATTGACAATATGAGTAGGATGCAAGTTTACATTGAAGATTATTCATTAGCTTGAATCATGACGGAAGACATGATAGACAATAAACTCTCAGCAAAGGGAACACATGAATTTGTGTTATTTTTCAATGACAACTTTGTTTCACAGAAATCAATGATTTGAGTGAAGCCATGGCCATGACAAAATAAATTCTTGTATGCTTAGACCAATTCCAGCCACTAAATGCTTTGAACACATCTCTTAAATATAGATAGACATACAATCATTTAGATAGCCATATTCACCCTTGCAATTGCAAAGAACCATTGATAACATTATATCTCACCACAATTGTAGAAAGGTTAGCTACGACTAGGTATTGCATCCCCCATATATTTTCAAGTAAGGTAGACTCTGAATGGGGGACCATCAATGGAGATTCATGCATCATTGTGATCTTGCATACAACCTTGTATTGTGTATACTTGCAGCTTAGAAGGAATGTAAGATGGAGTTGATAGGTTTGAAATGGAAAAATTGTTGATGGGAAAATCTCACCACCATACGTTGCATCATTATGGTCTAAGATGGGTGGTTGTTCTTAAACCATGTTGTTTTCTAGAGAGGGAACTAATTGGCAATACCTTGCAACTATGCCTGGTGTATTCTTGGGTGGCTTGAAAGAGGTAGACGAAATGGCCAGAGCATACTTCAAACGAAGTATTGAGTAGTGGAAACTATCGTGGATAGTGCACTAAAAATGGATAGTAATATACGTGGGAGGAGGAGGTTGTGATAGATCTGTGTGATGGGAGATTAGATAGGTCTAAGCCATGGTGCATCGATAGAGAGAAAGTAGAAGAGAAAGGGAGTGACAGAGAAAGCAAAGAAAAGGAACTACAATGCAAGAAAGACAACTACGATTTGATACCATTTTCAAACCAAGATGGTAACTCTGGATGCCATGGAATTAATAAGAAAAAATATATATAAAGTTAGAGAATGACCCTTGCGATTTATCTTCTAAGATCGATTCCTATTCTAACTATTCATATTTCCCTTTATTTCTGCATTTACAATTTATTCATCTAATCCTCAGGTATTATCTATATAACAATTAATAAATTTGAAAATAAAACTTCGATAACAATATTTTCCAAAAAATGAGTATTCATTTCCCTTAGAAAGGTATTCCTCCTCAAAAAAATGAATATATTCATTGCTACAAAAAAATAATATGTTCATTTCCGGTCAAAGAATTGACATCAACAAAAGTAAACTCCAACTTTTCAATGGACTTTTTTCAAAGAAAGAAAAAGTTGGTGTTCATATTAATATGAAAACCCGGTACATAAAACTAACAATACTGAGAAACTAGATCCCCTGCATCCAATAACTTATATGTCTACCTTTAGTTAACTAGAACTTTATATTGTCTTTCCTAATTAAACACAAATGTATTCAAAATATAGCTCCATACAAGTTTCCATAGATTAGACAATATCAAAAATCAAGAAAAATAAATAATCTTTTGAACAAACTTATCCATAGATTAGACAATATCAAAAATCAAGAAAAATAAATAATCTTTTGAACAAACTTATCGCAACTGATAGTTGGAAGAACATCAACATATTGGAAAAGATACTTCATCCTATATCTTTCTATTGTGGCGAAAGATGAAATGAAATAACCTTGGTTCTATAGCAGGGCCTCTGGTGTGAGTGTATGTATATCCACAGGTTGCAGAAAAAGCTAGACATTTTACTAATTTATGCATCTAAAACCAGGGATAATCCATCCTCATGCAATCTGAAAGACTACCAGACTGAAAAGAGGACTTGATAACTAGCAACATAAAGGATTTGAGAAGTGATTCTCCACTAAATTACGAGAGAAAAGTCATCTATATCAGTTGCTCGTCACAAGGGACCTAAATAGATCCCCTCGTAACAAGCTAAAAACCTCGTTGCTTTTCAATACAAATTCTTCCTTCCTCCTCCTGCAAAGCTTTTTTGATACAAAATCAACCTGCTCCCAGGTCAGGTTTTCGAAGAGTCCTTTGAGATTTTTGGTGGACTTATAAAAACATGTATGAGATCAAATTTGATCCGTTTTAAAAAGAAAGTGACTTCAAATTTGATCAATCTTAAAAGAAAGTGACTTTTTAATAAACTATTTGAAAAACATGTGAGTTTTTCGATATATGTAACAGAAAGTAACTTACATGTGAGCTTTTCGATATATAAAAGGAAAAACGACTTTCTAATAAATTATTTAAGGTTTTGAAAAATGTGTAAGACTTTGAAAAAATTGTATTGTTAAATTTTGTTCAAATTTATTTTTTCTAATTTAATTTTTTAAATATAAAGTCAAAATAAATTATTACTAAGATAGAAAATTAAATTATTTAAATAATAACATGTATTAATCCAACTATATATATAAAAGTTAATATGTTATACAACACCAAGTAACCCTTTAATGGCAACATAAAAGTGTTTTTCTTTCGATCCCAACTCAAATTTGATAATGATAAGTTTTTAGAGTCTCTAGACTCCAACCTGAAGTTTTTAGGAAATGTAATGAAGAAAGAAAGGAAATTCTAATTAATTTTAAAATGGTAATGTAAATAGTTTATGTTTAGAAAAGATAATATAAATATGAATTTAATTAATTTTTTTTATTTATAAAATTCATATAACTATATAACTTTTTAATTTAACAATTTTTAAATAATTATTTTAAACAAAGTTCAAGTTTAAACTTATTTATAAAGTTGCAACCTTTACTTTCACCATTATTGACATATTGTGAGTAGTGATTATGGAATATTTTGTATGTGAGATAATAATAACCTATAAAGATAAGATTTAAGATTCAATTAATTGATTCAATTAATGTGTTGGTAAGATATATTTTATTAAAAAAAAAAAAAAAAAAAAAAGTCATTTTTGTAAGTAATATAATAATATTATATAAAATATTTAATTATTATGTTTATAATTTCAAAATGGGTATAATTGTTAATATTAATATAACTAAAATCATGATAATTAAATCTAAAAAGATCAATCATAATAATTTCATCTATGATTACAATTATTTGGAAAAAAAAATCTTCATATAGATATTTAAGTATTGATATTTATTATCAGCTCAACTCGAATTATAGTATTGACAAAAGGATTATTAAAGGCTGTAATGCTTATTAAGAGCTTGAAAACATCTGTAAGTTGATTGATCTTTGGGTTTGGAGAAAAAACAAATCTTCTTTGAGAATCTTGTCACCCCCGTTATTTTATATGGTTGCGAGGTTTGGGGTTGCAATATATCTAGAGAATCGTGGAGGAAGACCAAGCTAGTCCAAAAGAAATTTATAGCATACAACCTTGAGATTAAAGGAAATACTCCCTATCCTATCCTCTTCATTGAAACTAATATTTCCCCCATCAAAAACATTTGATATTTAGGTATCTGATGTACAAGAAGAAACTTTATAACATGGAATCCAAGAGGTTCCCCAAAATTTCTTCTAAATCTAGCTAAAACCCCCACCTCCGGCTCAAGCAGGCATGGCACAAGGATGCCTAGGCTTGACCCGAATATTGGGGATAAATGAGGAGATTATCTTAGAGAAGAAGGATAATATTAAAAATAATATTACTTTCAAATTTAAGGATAAGTTGTGGGATGATAAGGAGCTAGAGGGGAAAAGGAAGCTAAGGTATTATAAGGAGGTGAGCAATCCCACACTTGCTAATCAGAATTATCTTTCTTTCTTGACCAACGCTAAGAAAAAAATGAACATTGAGAAGATAATAACTAATTCTCATGAGTTTCGAAGTGAAACCAGACATTGGCCTATTCCCAAAACACCTTGGGATGAAAGAATTTGCCACCTTTGTGATATTAAAATGGTTGAATATGAAAAACACATTCTCTTAGATTGCCCGACTCTTACTCACATCCATTCACAATTCTTAAACCTTTTCCACACTGCCAAATTTCTTGACTTGTTAAGTCAACAAAACTATAATGATCTAGGAAGACTTCTTTCCCTTCTTTTTGATTATAGAAATAAAATATTAAAAGGTCTCAATTAATCTTTCATTTTAAGGTCTAATAAACCACATTAGCCTTAATAAAAATTAATCATCCTCATCAATCTATATGATAAAATAAAATAAATTCACAAATATTTATATTAAATAAAAATATTGAAATAATATTATATTAAAAAATTAATATTTATAATTTATCTAAATTAATTAAATATTATTATATTTTATGTTATTGGTGAGAATTGAATTTAAATAAAAAATAATAATCACTACTCCAAATTTAAATAATTAAGATCATCTCCATTACAAAATTAGTATATAATTTTTAAAAATAATTAGTATTTTAAATAAATCATTAATTTGATTAACTTAAATTATTTCTTTAATTCTAATGCTTTAATTTATCCATGATATATAAATGTTAAACTTTCCTAAAATATAAATATAAATTAATTAATTATAGTATATCTTGTCAAATCGTTTTTTATGATTTTATTGGTTAACTGTTTATAGCTCATTTTCGAATTCATTGTCATTCATTTTTTAAGCAAACTTGAAAATGAAATATTGATAAGAAAATAATTTTCAAAATAGAAAGTAAAAATATTATTATATCTGTTTTCCTGGCCAGTTATATTATAATCAGTTTAAGTTAAAAAGTTTTTTTGGTTTTTTTTTTTATAAAATTTATTAAAGTTTTTTAAAATTATAATATTAAATAAAATATTTTGAGAATGTAAAATTATTTCTTAAACTTTTAATTTATATTTTTTTTATGAAGTCTTATTTACTAAATGACAAATTTTATGGGGTTTTAAATATAATTTTCATGCCTATATATTATTTATAATAAAATAAATAAATTAATAAATAAATAAATTTCAAAAAATACATATTATTATCAAGCATTTCAACGGTTAATTAAAATTGATATCATTAATCAATGTCTCACTAATTTTAAATGTTTATTTCTTCTCATACTATGATTTGTTGGGTTTTTTTACTACTCCTTACATGAGTGACACATTAATTAGCAAGAAATTGGTCAGCGGAACAACTAAGACTTTAAAGGCAACGAGGCTCGCATAGAATTTATGGAAATATTTCACATCTTCTTAGATACCAGGGAAAGACATTTCAAATTTCCATTTTATGCAGCAATGGATTTTTGCACATGCTATACCCAAAAATAAAAAATAAAAAATAAAATTCCCAGGTCTAGTTGGCAAGAAAGCTCAAAATTGAGACAATTACCCTTCCTCAATTACCAGGTTGGTGTTGTTGGGGTTGACGTGGTATCAACTTTCTTTTAATTTTTTTATGCATTACAAAATTATTGTTTTTCTAAATAATAATGGAGATTGACACTACTAAATAATATGTTATTGTTTAATAGAGTAGATTAAAGAGGCCACGAATTGGCTCGGAAAATAGTGGAAATTTTAGCATGATTTTGTCAAAATCGGGAAGAATTTTTGGGAAATTTGGATTACAGTGGTCAAACTTAGGATTTTGGGTACCGATGAGGTTTTTGAGCGTGTTGAATCCATTTCCACTATCAAAGAAATGGTTCAAACACCCTTGTGATGAGATTTTTTGAAAAAGAAAAATTGTCGAATTCCGGCAAAAAAAATTCCAACGATTTTGTGGCCTCCGTAGACAACGAAATATTTAATATTGATTTACCACCTTGGGAGAATGTGGTTTGAATTTGTAGTAGTTGTATTTTTAAATATTGTTTAATCTTTTAGAAAAAATTGCATTAAATTTATCATTAAAAAAGGATCCAATCTAATAAATAATAATAAGTTTAATAATCTATTTATTTTTTAATTTATTAAAATTAAAATATTATTTGAAAAATCCGTACATTAACTCATATAAAAATACTTAAAACTTTTTTCATCATCTAATGGATTTGATCTTGAGGAGATTGAGAATCTTTCACAGGAAGACTCTGATTGGCTCAAAATAAGCAAAGTTCCACATCATGCTGGCAGCTTCAATCCCCGCAACTCAAATCTCCCATTTTTAATCAGAATGGAAGGAGAGCTTTTCAAGGAATCATGACTCTCTCTAAGACAACACCAATTATTCTTTGATGGTGCATTAAAAGGAAATCCAAGGGAGGCTACAGTGGGAGGGGTCATTTATAACCTCGAAGGAGAAATAGCGTTGAAATTCGCTTGGGGCTTAGGATGGACAACAAACAACCGAGAAAAAGACTTAGAATTAAGGAAAGGGCTAAGGATAGAAATA
Source organism: Pinus tabuliformis (assembly GCA_031772625.1). Taxonomy (NCBI): domain Eukaryota; kingdom Viridiplantae; phylum Streptophyta; class Pinopsida; order Pinales; family Pinaceae; genus Pinus; species Pinus tabuliformis. Next base: position 165,359,594 of record CM062806.1, on the reverse strand, counting down.
GTAAAGGAAATTCACTAGATTATTGTTTTCAAAGACTCCATGATAACAATCCCAAAATTCCATTAAACCAAGAGATATCTTGGGAAAGATCAAACTCCATTAGCTGTAAGAATATGTTTGTAGATAAAAAAATCTGATTTCATCATTTTCTATCACATAAAAGGAGAAAACAATCCAATTGCCATTAAGCAGGAAAATACGGGAACATGATTAGAGGAAGGGATCATTTCCCATGATGATAGTGCTCTCTCCATAAAAAAATATACCATGAATATCAAAGTACTGTCCATTAGTAGTTGAAGGCTAATTGTTGATTTTCCTTAGGGTTGAGTTGTTCATTGCTTTGATAATTGCATATACATATAATTTCCATCATTATATTCATACACTTCGTATTATCATCACATTAAATGCAATTATGTACAAATAACATCATCAACAATGCAACTTAAGCAAGAGATACATCAGAAGAAAAACACACACACATAGAGACACTAGGATTGGTTGGAGAGCAGGGAAAAACCTCACAAGAGGGAAAACCAGAAATTCAATTCTTCTTCTTCTATTAGATTTCATCAATCGTTCAGCTAAGATACAAAGTACATTCATCAATTATATCTTTACAATAGACCACCCAAGTCAGTTCACAACTTTGTTTGTGAAATGACATTCGATAAAACAAGAATGTTACAATTATAGAAACATTGTCATCATCATGTTAGGGCTTAATCATGATATTAGACATAGCAGTATTGTTATCATGAAGAAAGCATTGGATCTTTGTCAAGTAGTATTGAAATTAGGGTTTCATTTTAGGTTTCTATATATGTCTTAGAAATATATACATAAAGACATACGTTGCCATAATATTATTGATCCATACTATGTGTTGATTTCACATCGATATATGGATATGATGTTAAATGATCTGCAAACTTTGTTATATCAAAATTGATACATGATGCCAGAATTGTTGAGCATATTACTGAGTTGAAATTCCAATCCGATTAATACAATCATTCGAGATATATTATTGTGCCAGGACTAACTATACTACGATAGTGTCATGACCAATTATATTTCATGCCATACATAACAGAGTGATGTGAATCATATCGATATAAAAGTGTTGGATGATTTGAATTTACAAAAATGATAAATCAAAATCCTTGTCAGGTAATAGACCTATAGTTGTGCATATGTGATACAGTCATAAGGGAGGATTAGATTTGCCACAAAGATGAGAAGTGATATTTATAGTGCAAGCCATAGTCCTGTAGAGTATGTGAGATATAATCCTCAGGTAAGCAAGCCATAGGCCCATTACAGATGCAAGCGATAGTCCTATAACAAATGCGAGCTATAGAAAGTAACAAATGCAAGCTATAGTCCTAAGGTAAGTGAGCCATAGAACTATAAAAAATGTGATCTATAGTCCTGAAGTAAGCGACCCATAGACCTGTAACAAATGTGAGCTTTAGTCCTGAGGTACACGAGGCATAAACCTGTAACAAATCTGCGCTATAGTCCTTAGGTAAGCGAGCCATAATCGTTACAAAAAAAAACCATATGAGTCATCTGAAGTTCCTTTGTTAGAGATCAACATAACGAGGTTTATATAGTTGATTTCATATATGAAAGGTCACCACTTTTGAGAGGGTTGATATGAATGAGTTTTTGAGTCGACCTATATAATGTTCAAAATTTTAAAATTATTTTCCCTCAAGGAATTTTGAACCTGACTTGATGAAATGAAATTCCTTTAATTATGTACAATTATATTTGGTAATTAAATATAGGATAAGGTATTTCTCTATGGAAATTATTCTCGATGTTTCCCTAATTATACACTCCCTCTTAGCTAGGGAGGAATTTCCATATGCATAGACTCATCTCATCTCTACTCTACTCTACTTCCTTTGGAGCCATCTTGGATGTTATGTATCAATATAGGAATGCAGGAAGTTGCATCATCAATAAGACACATGTCATGTTGTCTTATGAAAGAAATCCATAACCAATGGTAGGGGAGGTCAGTCCTCAAACCCTATTAGAATCCAAGTAAAATCATGTTACCTTCATCTCTATATCAACAAAATATCCATATTATCACTTCTCGTCCAATAATCATTAGCAAAACAATCTCGATCCAAATAGAATAAGAAGAAGAAGAATTATCATAGGGGATCTCAAGATACCACCCTCTATCCACTGTCGAGGAGCCTCTTCTACCACCTAGAATAATCATGAGGGAACTCAACTCAATCATCATCATAGAGAAGCATTCTTACTCCATCCTATATCCAACAATCAATGTGGTCATTTGAATAAGAACCATGAAGGGAGAATCCATCTCAAACCACACTTTAATTAGGGAGCCTAGCTCAACCCACATCAAACCATTAATTCATATGGTCATGTGAAGTAGATTCATCATCGTATATATCATCGCAGCTCATCTCGCTCATTTCCACTATTGAAGAATCTCAAATCTAAAGAAGAACAAGAAGGATCTAACAACATATGGTATCTCAACTCAACAACATTGAAGAGATTAGATCAATCCAGAACAACATCAAGGAGCCCTGCTAAACTTAGAACCACAATGGGGATCCCAGATCAACCTGGAACATAGGGGAGTCAATCTCAACCCACATCATAATAGGGGATTCCAACTCAACCCTTTATCCAATATCCAATATGCCAAAGAAATGTCAAATCTGCAATCTGTCCTAAATGTCTCATCTCATCTCTACTGAAGATTGATATCATAGACAGTAAGAAGGATCGATAGAGAGTGATTCACAAGACATCATCACTCTCATCCCAACGATGAAAGTCAGTCCATATAACCATAGATAGAACCCCTACCAGGCTTGATCGTTAGTGATCAAGTTATTGATCTTCATGCATCCTAGACATAGGGAGTATGGAAGTAGACAATGTGTCCATCTGCAATGTTATCGTCCCTATCCCATTTTCCTAACTCATTGGATAGATAAGAGGTACTTCCCAAGAGTCCCAAACTACATGGGTAGGATGTATGGTAGGGAATCTACAGGACAAGGTGAACCACTCATCCTACTTGTATGCCGTAGGAGAAGGTGAACCACTCATCCTACTTGTATGCCATAGGAGAAGGTGAACCATTCATCCTATGCATATGTCATCAATCATAGGGGAAGGTGAACAACTCACCCTACACACATGTCAACCACCATATGGGAAGGTGAACCACTCAACCGATACATGTGTCATTCACTGGAACATATATGTATATATCATATTTAGGTATATACTCACACTGGAAGGATGAACCACCCACCATCTACATGCAAACCTATAGGGGAAGGATGAACCACTCACCATATAGTTGCACATAGCTCCAAAAACTACCCCAGTCCCCCGAGAGCTCCCAAAGTTCAATGTTTAACTGGGACCCTCATAGTAGGGTCATTCCATAACTCCTAGCCTCTATTTGAAGGTAATATAACCTTACCAAGAGGATTTGTAAGGATTTCAATAACCTGATCATCCATCCTGGAATGATGGAACTCCATGCCTCTTGTTGCATCGAATACCAAATATGTGATCTCATGAAAAAGACATAATTTTTTGCATTTTGAATCTCACAATAGTTGAGCCCATTATATACATATCTCTTAAAGGACTTTCAACCAATATACAATCATGCAACATCAAGAGGAATTATGTTTTCCTATTAAATAGGAAATCAAATCGAACATTATGTTAGAAAAAATATATATTATAAAGAAAATAATACCTCATTCATATCCCTTTTATGGAGGTAGCAATTGCAAGACTAAGATTATCCCATACAACAACTTTGTTTGCATAATGTAGATTAGGGTTATAGTACATTTTTGAAATCCATCAAAATATATTTGAAGAGAAGGCTCTTTTGAATTCTACAGTATAGTTCATCATGCCAGACATATTTCTCTGTACATGGAAGCCCTAATTATCCTTATGCTCCCTTGAATATTGAAGTGGTTTCATCCTGTCATAAACAAGTTGTCAGTGGATATAACCAAATATTAAAGACATACATGTAATTTGAAGAGAGGTAGGTGTCAACATCAAAAGGTCATAAGCTAAGACAAGAGGGCTTGCTCAAATCCATAGGGGACTTTCTTCCATCTTCATATCATCAAACTCTTGCTTCAAGAATGATACTTATATGAGGACTACACTACTCTCAATATCAAGTTGTCGCCTTTAATCTACTATTTCTGAGAAGGAAGCTTCTTCAATCATCATCAAGATCACAGTTAGATCATACAAGATTGTCAAATCATAGTCAAATAAGTCATCAATAATTCATCAAGGGTTAATGTCATTCGATCAAGGTAAATTACTAATAAACAACATCATGTCTCTATACAATCATTAGAGTTTAACATTGTTAATTCAGGGCATCCATATTTTCAAAGTTGTTAAGTAATCACAGTAATCAAGGATCAATTAGTCTTACTGCTACATCTTCCGATTAGGTTTCCATGCTCATTATAAATATTAGTACATATCAAAGTTGTAAATTGTTAATATATATATATATATATATATATATATATATATATATATATATATATATATATATATATGCCAAAAATTTAAATATGTATATGTTTGGTGTGCATCAGAGAAGAAGACTTCACTGAGTCATACCTCAAGGCTTACCTTACCTTCTCAATAATTCAGATACCTTTAAAACACATACTCATGGTCATCTTGTAAAAGATGAGTGTCAAGTCCTTGCTCTAAATTTCTCTTTCCTGTATTAACTCTTGATTATTCAACATCCAAATCCTTAATAAAGATCTGCTTATCGAAACTACATTAGGAAGATTAGAAGTATACAAATACTTAGATGCAGGAACAACAGTTAAAAAAATGATAAATCTAAATAAGGGAAGTGTTATAAAAATAGACAATACTTATTTTTAATAAGAGATTGAGAAAGATATCAACTCCCTCTTGAGCCTGTCGCCAAAAGTCTTCAAAAGAATTGTACTCATTCACAGAATGAGGTGCCACAGGTAAATATATCACAGATATCATCAAAGAAGAAGATGCTTCAACTATCAATAGATAATCCAAACATGTTGTCACTTGGAGTGAATCTAAGGTATTCTCACTGATCATGCTAGGTTTTCAAGACTTAAATCATATCCAGGCCATACTTATTCTAAGGGATTCTTTCAAACCCTAACCTCATGCTAATCATTACACCCTAATTCTTCTTATTGAACAAGGGTGCCTAGGGTTTCCTTCAAACCATAACTTTATTTTAAGTCTCTGACAAATGTAATTAAGAGGTGAACTTCAAGACTTTTCTTTAGCCCAACTCTGATACCATGTTGATTTTACTCAGGTTTGATTTTTTCTTTGCTTAACTTAATAATTGCATAGACATATAACTTTCATCATTATATTCATTCACCTCATAATATCATCACATCATATGCAATTATGTAAAAAGAACAACATCATCAACAATGCAATGCAAGAAAGAGATACATCAGAAGAAAAACACACACACACATAGAGACACAAGGATCAGTCGAAGACCAAGGCAAAACCCCATAAGGGGGAAACCCCATAATTCAATTCTTCTTCTTCTATCAGATTTCATCAATCATTCAACTGAGATACAAAGTACGTTCATGGGGAAATATATCTTTATGATAGACCACCCAAGTTAGTTCACAACTCCATTTGTGAACTAACATTCGATAAACCAAGAATGCTATAATTATAGAAACATTGTCATCATTGTGTCAGGGCAGAATCATGATCTTGGACATAGCAATATTATTATCATGAAGAAATTATTGGATCTTTGTAAACTTATATTGACATTAGGGTTTAATTTTAGGTTTTTGCATATGTCTCAAAAATATATACATAAAGATATATGTTTCTATAATATTGTTGATCCATAATGTGCGTTGATTTCACATCCATATATGGACATGATGTTGAATTATCGGCAAATTATGTTATATCAAAATTGATACATGATCCGAGAATTATTGAGCATAATACCGCTTTGAGATGGCAATCAGATAAATATAATAATCTGAGATATCTTAATGTGCCAGGACTAACTATACTATGATAATGGCATGCCCAATCATAATGTCATATTACTATTGTAACAATGTCGTTACATGGAAAACAGTAATGAACAATGAAGCCATGCATAACATAGTGATGTGAATCATATTAATATAAAAGTTCCAGATCATTCAACTTTACAAAAATTCTAAACCAAAATCCTTGCGAGATAATAGACTTGTAGTTGTGCATATTCGAGATATTCATAAGGGAGGGATTAGATCTGCCACAAAGATGAAAAGTGATATTTATAGTGCAAGCCACATTCCTGTAGAGTATACGAGCTATAATCCTAAGGTAAGAAAACCATATACCTATAACATATGAGAGCTATAGTTATGTAACAAATGTGAGCTATAGTCCTGAGGTAAGCGAGCTATAGTCTTGAGATAAGTGAGCCATAGACCTATAGCAAATGTGAGCTATAGTCCTAAGGTAAGCAATCCATAGACCTGTAACAAATGCAAGCTATAGCCCTGAGGTGAGTGATCCATAATCCTTATGAAAATCACAAGCCATACAAGCCATCCGAAGTTCCTTTGTTAGAGATCAACACAATGAGGTTTATATAGTTGATTTCATGTGTGAAGGGTCACCACCTTTGAGAGGGTCGACATGAATCCCTTTTTGAGCCAACCTATATAAGTTCAAAATTTTAAAATTATTTTTCCCTCCAAGAATATTGAAGCCAACTTGATGAAATGCAATTCCTTTAATTATGTACAATTATATTTTGTAATTAAATATGAGCTAAGGAATTTCTCTGTGGAAATTCATCCTGATGTTTCTCTAATTTCAACACTAATTAAAATCCTAAACGAGTGGATCGCCTAGGCCATCAGCATATTTATGAAAGGATCTAATCTCGAATTAATCATAAGGAAGATGGTTTTCACATTGAGCAAGAAGATTTGTTGAGAAGTGCCTCCCAGCTAGAGAAGCAGGGGAACAGAAACCATGTCAAATGATAGGTGGAGGTTAGAATCAAGCAATATTAAATTGATGATGACAGATTTACAAGATAGAATCACATTAATGTTAAACCACTCCAGTGCTATTGAAATTGGAAGTCGAGTGAAGGATTTTGTGCAGGGATATTATGGTTCGACGATGCAGATGCTGGATAGAAGCATTAAATTTGAAGTGATGGATGTAGGCATGACAAGAGAAGGATTTCAACGTTATAAAATATATATATCATTCTTGAAATATTCAATGCTTTATGTTAAAGCCTCAACATCTAGTAATATGACCTTTATGAGTCAAGAAAGTAGTGGAAATGGCAACAAGGATCGTTTGCTAGCCCTGATGGAAGCAATCTCGACCATGATGTTGAAGCTTTGAGAATAGGTAACCCTAGAAGTGTGCTCAAATTTCACCCTACTGAATCGATAATTGGAAAATTTGTGAAAAAATGGAGTGCCTTCAACTCATGGTGGAGGATTTGGCAAATAAAGTGGACAATTTGAACCTTAAGGTGGATGGCATCGGGGTTATGGTGGAAACAACAACTGTTATTTTTTAAAGGAAGTTATGGCCTCTATAACATTCTCCCTACAAGCACTTCTAAAGAAATGCACCCCTACGTCCCCCATGGCCAAACTTTGGTAGATCCCACTCTGCATCAGACGAAATCAGCGGTGATTGAGAAAGGAGTTGGCGAACAAGAGGAAATGGAAGCAAGTGGTGAGAAAGTATAGTCATGTTTGAATGTTATGTTTTTTTTGCTAAATACTGTGGATTCATTTGGCAGATATATAGAATAAATAATGTAATAATCCTTGCATGGAAAAGACCAAGTAGAAATAGAATGATATAAGTTAACGATTGTGGTCAAAAGCTAAAGAAGAATCATCTATGTATGTAAGGATTACGGCTCGTATTCAAGCTAAATCAATATAATCTAGCCGTTTTACTTAAAACGTTTATCATTTATACTGTAATTAATTGTATACATATTCATTACTAATTATTAGGCGACAATCCCAATACTACAAAATTACATAGTTCTAACATTCACTTGTATTAAACAAGTTATAAACCTTGAGCAATTGTGAACTAACTTCCATTGTTCAATTGCCATCATTAAACAAATACCATCCTTCAATTGTGTTAAATAGATACCACACCATTTAGGAATATGAACGTGGATACTTGACCATGTCAACTATTTGGCATTTACATTGACAAGCTAGAAGGTTGTTTAGAGGAAGCAGGATGTGCTGGCACGATCTTAGCTGGGGTAGTCATCATCCTTCTTCTCTATGCTGACGATATTGTTCTTCTCGCAAGGTGCCCATCTGATCTTGATAAGCAACTTATACTTCTTAAGGATTTCTTCTTTACCATGGGTATGATTGTTAACACTGACAAAACAAAAGTTATGATTATCAAATCCAAGAAGGACACTTACGCTAATTTTATGTATGACAATGATAACTTGGAGGAAGTGTCTTCCTACAAGTACCTAGGAATTGATATTCATCACAAGCTCAACTGGAACTATAGCATTGAGAAAAGGATTAATGGGGGATGGAAAGCTTATTTTGGTCTTGAAAATAATTGTAAAACGGCAAACCTCGTATGTGGGATAGAAAGAAGTTCCTTTTGAAACTTTAGTCACTCTGGTTATCTTATATGGATGTGAGGTTTGGGGTTGTAGCATCTCTAGAGAATCTTGGAGAAAGATTGAGCAAATCCAAAAGCGTTTTATAACGTATACCTCAAAATTAAAAGCAACACACCCTATCCTATTCCCCTTATAGAAGTGGGTCTTTCCCCTATCGGGAGCCTAGCTATGACTAGGCTTTTGTTGTACAACCACAAACTCAATAACATAGGAGACCATAGACTTCCTAAGCTAGCTTTAAATTCTAGCCAAAACCACCTAAGGCTCAAACGAGGTTGGTATAAAGACACCAGGGCCTGGTTAAACCATTGGGAGATCGAGGAGAATGTTGCATTGCAAAACATTAATAACATTAAAAATATTGTTACTTCTAAGTTCAAAGAAAAAATGTGGTGTGAGAAAGATTTAGCAGCTAAAAGAAAATTAAGATATTATAAGGAGGTCATCAACCCCACCCTAGAAGATCAAAAGTATCTTTCTGTTTTAACTAGCTCAAAGAAGAAAATTAAATAGCCAAGATTAGAACGAACTCTCATGAGCTCCATAGTGAAACAGGTCGATGGGCCGTTCCTAAAACTCCATGGATTGAAAGGTTCTACCATCTCCGTGAGAATACGAACATCGAGGATGAAAATCACTTCCTCTTAGAGTGCCCTGCGTACAACCACATTAGATCTCAGTTTCAAAATCTTTGTTGCAATACTGACCTTCCTAGTATTTTACGTTGTCAAAATTACCGTGAGCTCGGGAGGCTTCTCTCCAAGATTTTTGAGCATAGGAATAAAATCTTAAATCAAACTAAATGATTTGTTTCTTTAGGTCTAATGGACCAAAGTTTGGTCTCACTCGACGTTAACCATCATCATCTTCATCATTGTTCAATTATTTTAAATAAATAAAATACCACTTATGGATATCAATGTGAACCCTTGAATGATTATATAAAATCATATAGCAAGTATTTTCTAGTTTCCATGAAATTGAAGTTTCATTGTTGAAAGCATTTTTCTATATACAAATTTAGTTAGTTATTATTTTTATTTTTAATTTAACTATCAATTATTTTTTACGTAAAAATAAATACTAAACAATAAAACTACATATTACATTTATTTAAAATTCTACCTGTATTAACTAAATTAAAATAGATCCTAAAAAAATCATATATATAACTTCTAATTATCAATATCTTTATCTTTATTTTGTTATTAAATTATTAATTAAAATGGTATAGAAGAATCCTTTAATGGCAACGTAAAAGTGATTTCCTTGCATTCCAATTCGCAGAGGTTTTCAAAGTGATATGTTTCATGGCATCGCATAGATTTTTTTAAGAAAAGGTAATGAAGAATGAGATTCATTAGGATTGATTTTAGGATTATAATGTAAAGGAATTTATGTTTTTAAAACAATATAAATATGAATTTTATTTTTTTATTAAAAATTATATTTTTAATATTAATTTATAATAAACATTTAAATTATTATTTTATAATATATTTCATATAGTTAAAATTAAATAAATTATGAGAATTAATTAAATTATAATTTTATTTTAAAATATTATCATTAATTATAAAAAAATGAAGATATAAATTAAATATATATGTAAGTTAAACATATATGTATTTAATAATATAGAATAAGATTTTTAAAGATTTATTTTTATTTTATGAAACAAATTTTTAATGTGTAAATTGATTTTGTTACAATATCATGACTTATTAATGTCATATATCTAAAAAATTATAACTCATTTTTTAGAATAATTATTTTAAAATATTTTAAAATTTTTAGTTGAGATTAAATACTTACCATTTACTTAATAATAAAATAATAATTAAATTAAATTTATAAAAGCTATATATATTTTAAAAATTTTGTTGAGATTAAATATTTACCATCCATGTAATAATAAAATAATAATTAAATTAAATTTATAAAAGCTTTATATATATATATATATATATATTTATTTATTTATTTATTTATTTAATTAATGTATTTATGGCTACCGAACATCCAAGTCTTATTCATAAACTTAAAACCTTTGTCGTTGCTCTCACCCTTTTTCGATCATGAGACTAATGATCCTTACGCAATACAAACATAAAAAGATACCACTTAGTGCGATTATACGATATATATTATCTTTAATAGATTTCCAATTATGAGAGCAAATGATTATAAATAAATGGGTTAAATAAATATACATTTTTTCAAAGAATTAAAATAATGGTTATAAATAAATGCGTAAAATAAATATACATTTTTTCAAAGAAATAAAATAATGGTATTATCTTTAATAATGAGTTAAAATATTTTTACTAAAGGAAAGGATTTAAATAATATTATTTTAGATATTACATTAAAAGGATTTGAATAATATTATATTAAATATTATATTATTTATGTTTTAAAATCAATTTAATGTGATTTTTTTATAATTTTTTTTTTTAATATTATGGATCAAAGAAGTCTAAGTTCAGAATTATTAATCTATGTTAAAATAAGATTTTAATAATTGATTTGTTCGCTGATTACTAACGATTTAATATCGGCTAATGCAATTTATAATGTTTAACTTTGAAAAATAAATAGTTATTTTTCAATATTATTGAAAAAAAAAATTTTTCAAACATTTGATTAAATCATAACTTTGAAGGTCTTATTGCATCTTTTGTGCCATGTGATAACTTAGTGATATTTTTTTGCCATAATGTATGGATGTAGTTGCAATATGAATGCCGTGATTCTTAGGCCGTAAGGCATTCCCTTTGAGAAAGACTACCCTATGTGTCACCTTGCACCACTATAATGTTAGAAGATTGAACAATAGTCAACCATCAGATTAATAATCAGTTAGTAGTTAATAATAGTTTCATGTTAGTAATAAATTATATGGCCAAGGGTGTGAGGACCTGCGGTCCAGGTCACCTCCACCATGTGAAGGAGCGTGTGTGAAATGCGGTTGAACGAGCGTTGGACGAGTTCATATAGGCATTGGGCGAGCGTTGAGGGGGCGGTCCCACGAGTTGGGCGGGCCGACCCTCCTCCTAGGCGAGACTTCACTTATGAACGAGTCAGCTGGGCGTTGGGCGTGGGTCGACCGGGTGACACACCCGCCACCCACTCATATATATTGGCATGCGTTTGTGGAGGCAAAGGCATCAATCATTCCACCAACGCAAGTTTGAGCTACAAGCTGAGTTTGGTGTGAAGTTGGACGCAGATTAAGAAGTGCGAAGACGTAGGGAGATGTGCCTGCACTTCGGGCAAAGCATTTAGGCAGCGAGTCATTTAGTGAAACTCGGGTGAGGTCGTGAGGCGAAACTCGGGTGAGGTCATCAAGCGAAACTTAGGTGAGGTCGTCGGGCGAAACTCGGGTGAGGTCGTTGGGTGAAACTCGAGTGAGGTCATCGGGCGGACTTGGGTGAAGTCGTCGGGCAGACTCTGATGAAGGAATTTGGGTGACCCGAGTTGGGTGTCTGTGCAGGGCTGCACGACGGGCGACCCGAGTTGGGCATCCATGCAGGGTTGCATGATGGGTGACCCGAGTTGGGCGTCCGTGTAGAGCTGAACGATGGGCGACTCTGGTAGGGTGTCCGTGCAAGGCTGAACGGAGGTTGATGGTTCGTGCAAGACGACACGGTGTGGGCGTTAGCCGAACGAAGGGTGATTGAAATGGAGGTCGTGAACGAGAGTTTGGAGGCGGTACTACGTGCGGCCCACCGAATGGAGGAAGGTCGAAACTGTGAATGAGAGTTTGGGCAAGTGGCGACACGAGTGCGTGTGCGCCTGCCGAACAAAGGAACAGTTGGGCTGAACGAAGGTCGAGCAGGGTAACACGGTTTGGGCGTTTGCTGAACGAACGGAGAGCGAGTCGAGTGAAGATGTGCGAGAGGTGAACGAAGTGCTGGGAAAGTCGTGTGGAGGTGCCGACGAGCTGGGCAACTAAGTTTGCTGAAGTTGAAAATTTGGCAAAGTGTAACTTTGGGGTTTCCTCCAAGATTTAGATTATGTTGAAAAAATTGGAGATTACATATATTGATATACGGGCATACTCATATTGCAGGGAGTTGCCCCTCTCTTTATACTGTTGTGCATTTACTTGTATAATGATGTTTATGATGAATATGTATGGGTTTTCATCTGTATAAAGGATAAAAATAATACTTGGTAACGAAAAATAAACTAAGTACAAACGTTAGGCGTAGTCCATGAACATAAGTATTGGTGAAAAAAAAGTGTTTGGTGGTGTCGCACCTCACTATAGTGCGGTTGGAAGATTACCGCCAGTGTAGGGGCATGACAGATGGTATTAGAGCTGATTCAGGTGAAGTGCAAGTGAAGGAAGCTTATCTCACCAATAGGTGGAATCAAGAGTTGGTTCAGTTTTGCCAAGAACCTGGTGAATGGTGAAGAAATCTGAACAGGTGATTCAGGCTACAGGAAAGTGGATGGCCGAGATGGTAGAAGAACCTATGGCAGGTGAATCTAGCCATGATATAGGTGAGGCTTTCTGATACAAGGTATTGGAACAGATGAGCAGATGGAGTTCTGAATGGACTTTAATGAAGGCCGAGAACATGATGATTCGAGAAGGTTGTTTGAAGATCAAAGAAGAACTTGGAGAACTCAAGGACCAATATGGGGATGTTGCAGATGTGACAATGATGGAGGACGAACTTGAGATTGATCAAGTTGGACCAAGATCGTACAATTTGCAGACATGGATGGATGAGGATACTCACATGGAGGATCCTCATGATGATGATGTAAGTACTATTGATACTTGTGTTTCACTTGAGCATTTGGTAGATGAACCATATGCAGGGAAGAGCAAAGTCAGTTTTTTGATGCAAGGGAACATCTTACCATGGATGTCTATGATGAGACCTTGTATGGAGAAGCAAGGATTGTTGACTATTGCATGACTTGTTGGGGTTTTTTGTGACCTTGTGATAGAAGGTACAAAGGCTCGTGACAAGGGATGAACATGATGATCGTTGCGGAGGATTGGGTCATGCTTTAGCCACATGGAGAATTGGCTAAGTCCCCAGCATGACTCATGGTCAAATTGGAGAAGGGCACACACTTGAGTTGCTTGGGTGAACTTCTCATGGCCGATACCAGGAGCAAGTCTTAGTGGAACCTTTAGTGGGGTAGCTATGGTGGAGAGACTCATGTGATGATGATATGGTTGGGTGACCAAGTTCACTAAACTAAAGAATGCAAGCTTGGATGGGGATGACCGATTGTTGTGATGGGACTACTTGGTTAGACAACATGGGCAACTTAAGTCATGGACATCAGGTTGGAGACATGGAGCATGGCAGTCTTATGCAGGGACATTATGCAGGAGAACTTATAGAGGTGTCACTTATGGGCATCCAATGAGGAGTGCCAAGGCAGGGATGTTGTTTAGGTAGATTTGCTGGTGTGACATGGAGATGTTTTACTTATGAACCAATGGAGAGGTTGTGCACTCTTGAACAACAAGGCGATGGACTTGGATGGAGTTGTGAGCAGACTATGGAGCATTCCTACTACATGGAGAGTTGAGGCATCTTGCAGATACCTTTGGGCCGAGACTTGTATGCTTGCTATAGTTTTGGTTGGGGATGACTCATGGAGCTCATGATAACATGAGGTTGTGACTTTTGGGGACTTCATATATGGTGGACTTGGAGGATCTGATGCATTGAGGAGCTGAGGTCAGAGACTTTGATGCATGATGGGATGCATACTTACAAGTACATGTATGGGTGTGGCTTGAAAGAGTGACTTGATGAGGAGGATCAATATAAGACACTTTGGAGTGATGGAGTTACAACAATGATGATACTTTGGTGGCAACACTTAGGCATGGGTTGAGCCGAGACTTAACCACTTTTGACACATGGAAGCTGATTGATCTATGATCATGGGCAGCACATGGATAGATGAGATAGGTGTATACTTGTTTTTATGTTAGACTTGAGGGATGGCACATACAGATATGATGGAGGTTGCTTCATGGACCTGGATGTGGCACATCGAGAGTCGATATTTTGATGAGATGATATCTTCACTTTGAGAAGATGGATGTTTTGCAGATGGATGATGATGTTGGGATAGATGCAGCTTATTTCATGCAGCACATTGACACCAAACATCATGGACAACATGTTGCAGATGAGATGAGGACTACTTCATGGACCTGAGCATGGCTTACACTTATATGGAGATGGATTCTTGATCGAGTTGAGGATGTGACACGATGTTCTGAGAAATGAATGATGATGGCATGAGGATGTGCATTCTCATGGTTTGAGTGTGACAGTTGGACTGATCACCCGACTAGCTCAGATTATGGGGCTCGAGCAGTGTGCAGAGATGTGTTAGCATTTGTTGGAGTATCATGGCAGCAGTTCACATCATGACAATACATGATGGGGTCAACATGACATGTTGCAAGAAGCATGTAGCCTGAGATGGAGAGGCCAACCTTCCACGATGGAGAGCAACATGTGGAGATTGCGACGAGGTGGTTGATGATCATGGATTGAGATGATTTTCGGATTTATGAAATGCCGATGGAGTATATGCCTTGGTATGGATATCTTGGTGACGGATGGTTGCTGGGACGAGATATTGTCGAGGACAACAATGACTTCAGCTGGGGAAGGATGTGAGGACCTACGGTCCGGGTCACCTCCATCGTGCAAAGGAGCATGTACGAAATGCAGTTGAACGAGTTCATATAGGCGTTGCGTGAGCGTTGAGGGGGCGGTCCCACGAGTTGGGCGGGCCGACCCTCCTCCTGGGCGAGACTTCACTTATGAACGATTTGGCTGGGCATTGGGCATGGGTCGGCTGGGTGACACACCCACCACCCGCTCATATATATTGGCGTGCGTTTGTGGAGGCAAAGTCATCAATCATTCCACCAACGCAAGTTCGAGCTACGAGCTGAGTTTGGTGCAAAGTTGGACGTAGATTGAGAAGTGCGAAGATGTAGGGAGATGTGCCCACACTTTAGGCAAAGCGTTCAGGCAGCGAGTCATTTGGTGAAACTCGGTGAGGTCGTCGGGCGAAACTCGGGTGAGGTCGTCAGGCGAAACTTGGGTGAGGTCGTCGGGTGAAACTCGGGTGAGGTCGTTGGGCGGACTCGGGTGAAGTCGTCGGACAGACTCAGGTGAAGGCATTCAGGCAACCCAAGTTGGGCATCCGTGCAGGGCTGCACGATGGGCGACCCAAGTTGGGCGTCTGTGCAAGGTTGCACGACGGGGGACCCGAGTTGGGTGTTCGTGTAGAGCTGAACGGCAAGCGACCTAGGTAGGGCGTCTGTGCAAGGTTGAACAAAGGTTGATGGTTCATGCAGGACGACACGGTGTGAGTGTTAGTCGAACGAAGAGTGATTGAACTGGAGGTCGTGAACAAGAGTTTGGAGGCGGTACTACGTGTGCCCACTGAATGGAGCAATGTCGAAACCATGAATGAGAGTTCAGGAGAGTGGCGACACGAGTGCGTGTGCGCCTGCCGAACGAGGGAACGATTGGGCTGAACGAAGGTCGGGCAGGGTAACACAGTTTGGGAATTTGCTGAACGAATGGAGAGCGAGTCGGGTGAAGACGTGCGACAGGTGAATGAAGTGTTGGGCAAGTCATGCAGAGGTGCCGACGAGCTGGGTTACTGAGTTTGCCGAAGTTGAAAATTTGGCTAAGTGTAAATTTGGGGTTTCCTCCAAGAATTAGCTTATGTTGCAAAAATTGAAGATTACATATATTGATATACGGGTAGACTCATATTGCAGGGCGTTGCCCCTCCCTTTATACTGTTGTGCATTTACTTGTATAATGTTGTTTATGATGAATATGTATGGGTTTTCATCTGTATAAAGAATAATAATAATACTTGGTAACAAAAAATAAACTAAGTACGAATGTTAGGCATAGTCCATGAACATAAGTATTGGTGAAAAGAAAGTATTTGGTGGTGCCGCACCTCGCTATAGTGCAGTTGGAAGATTATCGCCAGTGTAGGGGCGTGACAAAGGGGTTTCTGACATCTTGAGAGAAGTTTTCTTTGAAATTTTTAATGTTTGGGTAGGTTGTAGGCCACTTCAATAGAATTCTCTCTTGGGCGTATGTGCTTGTTGTTGCGACCACTCTCTCCGCCCACCTACACAATGCCAAGGTCCATCCAAGAGCAAGAAGAACAACCACATCGGAACTCTGCAAAACGATCCATGGTTCATTTCGAACAACCATGTCGGAACTCTGCAAAACTATCCATGGTTCATTTTAGGGCACTAGCATCCCAGGTTTCGGCAAACATATTCCTTGGTTTTGGTTTTTTAGTCAAGATTTCTTCTCTAAGTTTTTTGGTCATGCTTCTTTGCTCATTGAAATTATCAAATATTTGTTATTGGAATTTGAAAGACTATCTTTGAAAATTAAGAGGCAATGTATGTTGGAAGGATTATAGAATCTATCAATTTGGCATAATGTAAGTGATTTCTCTTTATCTTCTAGCTGTGAATGGTATTTGTTTACTAAGTTTTGTCTTCAATCATTTTTTATATGAAATAATTCTTCTTAAACTTATGCTTATAGCGTTTCCTTTGCAACATCTGGTGCAAGTAATATTTGTACAATGATATTGTTAAGTTTCATAGGAAAACAACCTAAAATTAAATTCCTTGAAAATAACTCATAATCACGTAAATAATCAATTTGCCATCAATTAGTGCCCACCATAATTTAAGCCAATATTTGCATTAAAAATGAATAGGAACCAAATGGAAATAAATATACCACCATTATTTATGTTTTCTTCAATGCTTTAACATGTAGGAGTAAAAGTGTACATGTGGAAACTTAGCAGTGGTTAGTACCCACCAAAAAATTATACAAGTGATAATCGACAATTAAAAGATGAAGGCTTTTTAATTTTGTTTATTTTATATAACATTTTTAAGGATATAAAATATAATAATATTTTGTTCATATATTTAAAACAACATGAGAAACAAAAGAAGCTTCCCATCCTTACAATTTTAGAATCTAAAGGGTTTCCCTAAGTGTTTGGATGGATATTTTTCTTTTGATTTCATGTTTTTGTTTCCAACTATCAAATTGCACTTAATGCCATTGTCACTACAAAATATCATATTGTTCATTGATAGTAAGTATTTATATGACTATGCCATTATGGATTTTTTAGTTTACAATCTTATAAACATCTTGAGTTCTTTCATTTATCATGAGATATATGTAGAGAGTATGTGTTTCTTCTATTGTTCTAATTTTTTTGTCTCTGTATCAAAACTAGTTTTCATATTTTCAATTCCTTCATATATGTTTTAGAATTGTTTTGGTTATGTAATATGTTTGATATTTTTAGCAGCAAGAAAATCACACACTCTCCCAAATTTATTACTGATCCAAATTTGGATATCTAGTGAGATTAAAATACTTTTGGTGAATGACACCAATACCATGTAAAGTACTCAATCTCTTATAGTCCAACATATAATTCATGTCCTTAGATGCTTCTAATTTTCTTTAATTGTTGCTAACTATTTTTAATGTAGATGGAAAGATTTTCTTTAATTGTTGCTAACTAGTATTAATGTAGGTGGAGAGAAGTGTAAACCAAGGTGACTTATACCATACAATGTGGTTTCTATTGTTAAAAGAAGAAGCTCTCAACATGTTTATAATCTCATGGAAAACACCCTCTCAAATTTCAAGGGTGCAAAAGATGTGTTGGACAAATGCATGAATGCATGATCGATGCACCTATGTTACAAGCAGGGAGATAGTTTTACACCTGCAAAAGGTATAGAAATTATATAGCACGTCGAAGAGATTTTATTTGAACTATTCAACTAGAATAAATTATTAAAATAAATAAAGTGCCCACTCATGGTGTTCCATTAATAGTGTAGTAACACACCTTTCACTGTTATAATAATTTTTTGTTTTTGTTTTTTAAGGCTTAACATTTCAGGCAAAGGGTATTAAATAAATATTAGGTTTGAAATGAAAAATAGTTTTCTAATTATACAAAGGATATTAAATAAATTTTATTTTTAAATTAAAAATAGTTGATTTTATTTTAAATTAAAAATAGTCTCTCAACTATATATATGTGTGGAAAAAATAAATTTTATTTTTAAATAAAAAAATATGTTTGTGTGTTATGTATTTTTAAATTAAAAATTGTTTGTCTATTGATATAAAAAGATTGAAAAAAAATTCAAAGTTAAGTTTGTATAAATGATTTAATTTTTTATTAAAATAAAAATAAAAATCAAATTTTATAGATGATTTTGTTTTTTATTTAAAAAAAAATCAAAATTTTACATAATAACAATGATATTTTAATTTTAATATTATCATTAAATTTCTCTATGTAAAATTATTAAAATTTTAATATTTTTACAAAAATAATTTATATATTAAACACTAATAAGAATTACCAAAATTTTTTATTTTAAAATTAAATTGTGTGATCCAAATATTTTCACATTATCAAATTAATTTCCATAATTATCATTAAAATGAAATTGTATTTTCCTAATACTAATATGATATGCAAAAATACAAAAAGTGACTTAATAATAGATTGTATGACTGACTAATTTACATTCTAACGAAGACTTTAACATTTATATATTATTTACATTAAAAATATTAATTAAATTTAAAGTCAATGCATAAATATTATATTTAAAATTTAAAATCTACGAATAAATATTATAAATTTAAGGTATCTCAGTTAAAAATAAAAATTAAAAATTAAGTACTGATTTTTATATAAAATTTAAAAATGAAAAAAAAACTATATTCCAAAATAATTTTGATGAGAATTAATAATTTTGAAGAGAATTATGTTAATTAGATTTATTTCATATTAGTAAAAATAATGATTATTATCTTCCATATTTAAGTTCAATTTGCACAAGTAACATAAAATATAACAAGTGCTGCAAGGCAATTTAGTCTTTGTGATTCAGCATATGTATCTATATGTTAAAAAATAAGCAATTGATCATGTAACATGTTTAGGTAGGTAAGTGAAACTTTCAGTTATTTCCCTTAACCTCATTACTACCTATTGAGAAATACAATTGTTTCTTTAGTATGAAAATTCTTCAAGAATTGTGATTGAAAACCTTGGGACCTCAAACATATGTTAGAGAAATATATATATATATATATATAAACTATAAAAATTAAATGTCCATTAGTTTATCACAAAAGATCTTCGAGAATAGTGGTTGAAAACCTATGTCCTGAAACATATGTTAGAGAAATATGTATGTATATGTACTATACAATTTAAATACCCATTATTCAATTATTTCAGATTTCTGTTATACCCTGTTACATGAAGGACCATTCGAAATTGTTAAAGGAAGAAGCTCTCTAAATTGTTAAAGGAAGAAGCTCTCAAACATGTTATAGTCTCATGGGTAGTCTCATGGAAAACAGACTTGCAAATTTCAAGGGTGCAAAAAATGTGCAGGACAAATGCAAGAGACTGGGTTTTCACGATGCACGATCGATGCGGCTATGTTACAAGCAAGCAGATAGTTTCACACTTGCAGATGGCATGGAAATTATAGAGCATGTCAAAGAGATCCTATTGAACTAGTGACCTAGAATAGATTATTCAAATAAATAAAGTGCTTATTCATGGTGTTCTATTAATGGTGTAGTAATTTCACATTGAGGGGGTGTTATAATGATGGTTTTCTATTAATAGTATAGTAACTTACCTTGCAGTGCCGTGTTATAATGGTTTTTTTGGGCTTACCACTCATGTATCAAATTTCAAATTTGAAAATAGACTTGTTATTTTTAGGGAAGGGTAATAAATAAAGTAGTTGTTTTTAGTGTGATTTTTTAGGTTTTCAGAATTTATGGAACAATTTGAGGTGAAATTTGATTTGCATTATTTAAATTGGTTTTTTGACTATATATATGGATTCAACACCCTGAAAAACCAAGGTGAAATCTTGATTTGCATTATTTAAACTGGTTTTTTTGACTTTATATATGGATTCAACGTCATGAAAAACTCTTGCACTTGGATTGTGCAAAGATTACCCATCAAAATTGTAATTTCAATAAACTCTTATAGGATTTTAGAAAAATTAGACTCGAAAAACCTACCAGAAAAACATCCAAAAAGTCGCACTGAATAGATATCATTTTTTAAATAAAAAAATCATTTGCTAATTATAGAAAAGATATTAAATAAATTTCATTTTTCAATTAAAAATAGTTTCTCAAACTATATGTGGAATAAAGTAAATTTTATCTTTAAATAAAAAATATAAGTGTGTGTTATGCGTTTTAAATTAAAAGTGTGTATAAATGATTTAATTTTTTATTTAAAAAAACGATTAAATTTCAAATTTTATAGATGCTTTTGTTTTTTATTTTAAAAATCAAAAATTTATATAATAACAATAATACTTTAATTGAATATTCTCATCAAATTTATCTAGATTCAAATAATGTAAAATTATTAAAATTTTGAATATTTTTACAAAATTAATTCATATATTGAACAGTAATAAAATTTACTAAAATCTTTACATTTTAAAGTTAATTTTTGTATTCAAATGTTCTCTAATTATAATCACAATTATGTAATGTGTTTGACATCTTATACCTAATAACTTGTTTTCTTTCTTGCATAACCAATTATTCTCTACTCTTTTCTTCGTAATCACATAAATTGAAAATATGATTCTTAAACATTTACATACATAACAACTTGGTTACTTATCTGATTTCCATTACTTATTAATTTTTACTTATTTGATTACCTCTACTTATTAATTTTCTTCTCAGTATATTTTAACCCAGAAAGGCTCAAACTTTATGAATATTATTAGTACCCCAGGGTTTCAACCAAGATTCCTCAAGAATTTTCATACTAAAGCAACCACTGCTTTTTTCAATGGGTGATAATGGGGTTAAGGGAAATAATTGAAGGATTCACTTACCTACCTAAACATGTTACATGATCAATTGCATATTTCTCTAATTTATACATACATACATATCTTGAATGACAAAGACTAGATTGCCTAGCAACACTTGTTATATTTTATGTTATTGACAAGAATTGAACTTAAGTTAGCAAGAAAATAATCATTGTGTTTACTAATTTGAAATAAATCCAATTAACATATTCTCATCAAAATTATTTTGTAATATAATTTTTTTTTTTATATAAAATTCAAACTTAATAGTACTTCATTTTTATTTTTATTTTATTTTAACGGGAAGTCTTTAAATTTATTTATTTGTATATTTCAAATTTTAAATATAATATCTATGCATTGAGTTTAAATTTAATTAATATTTTTAATGTAAATAATATGTAAATGTTAGTTTTTTTTGGAATGTATATTAGTTGGTCATAAAATGTATTATTAAGTCATTTTTTATTTTTATTTTTGTCATTTTTTCCTATCATAGGAAAAAACAATTTCAGTTGTAATGATAATTATGGAATTTCAGTTATAATGATAATTATGGAAATAGATTCTATATTAACTTTAGGAGGATATAACATTTGATAATGTTTTGATCTTCCATTAGTTTTAGCTTACTAAACATCTAAATACCCATTTTCAATATTAACATTATATTAAAAAAAAATTCTAATTCTAATTCTATTTTTTTAGATTAAGATTGGTTAACTAATTTGAGGTCATAGTGTGTAACCATAGTTTTGGTTATCCATTGGATTTGGGTTGTACTATGTCATCAATACTAAATTGTACTCCTCTGGGAAACGGAAGGTTGGGCTACCTAGCCACATGCCCATATCTGTTGTCATCTCAATCCTTCCTATCAACTACGTATGGCTCTTCGTCCTCTCTAGACTCGAAGCCTCCTCCTATTTTGGGCATAATTTTATTGCAAAAGCAATACGACTCCCTCATAGAGCTTAGGTCGAGTAGCATATGTATGCATCTGTGGCCTGGTGGATACCAATGGAATCACTTGAAATATTCACTTTTATAAAAACAAACATCAATTAAAATTTATAAGGAGCACAAATTCTTACCCGAACTAGTTGGGAGATTGGGTAACTACATAAATCGACCAGACTCATAAATGGGTAACTACATAAATCATTGTGTTGACCTCGCCTTCTTCATTTAGTAATTACTACAAGCAGGGCTGAACAATGGTTCACTTTCCCACGATCTACTTGTTTACCTCCATCAATCACATGCGAATACTGAGACAAACCCATTTCATGTTGATGGCCAACCCCCTTTAATCTGGGCCCTCAATTAATTTGATGACCCGCCTTGCTAAGGATTCAAGGGTTTACAGGTCTGACTCCTTCTAGTATCGTATGTTGATTGTTATTCGATAACTTTAAATGCACTCGATTTGTTGCACGTCTCCTTGGGTCTATTTACCTCTGCACGTAATCGATAGCGGAATCGAGATTTACAGAACACCCTTAAAATGCAACCTCGTGATAGCAGAATAATGATTCTATAATGCGGAATAAACACTTAAATGAATTGAAAAACTTTAATACTCAAGAAATCATACCTCCAGCCATTGATGCCTGCTCAACAATAATATTGTTTATTCTTTAACAGTATTACACATTCACAACAATTTTCAGTAGAAATGATCAATAGCTAACAACACAGCAAATCTGCACGTGAAAGCACAAAACTCCGTCTCCACGAAACACCACCAGTGCCTTAACAACCCCAACCGATTTCTTCCTAATCACTCCAAACGCAATTTCCACCACTCTGGAGCCTCTGATTCACACAATAAACGAAATCCACCACAAAAGAAGCAAACAACAAAGAGGTGCACTCCAAAAATCACACCACAAAAGAAAAAGAGAATAGAGAGATGAGAACGCAGTGTGAGAGGGGAGGTTAATCTTTTCGCTGATGTAAAGAAAGATGAATATTAAAGCCTTCAAGAATCTCCTGTTAAGCACAAGTATCAATTATATAAGGTCTTTCAAACTATGGCAACATTCTGACATTTGTAATCTTCCAAGCTCTGCTCACTCTAATTTGATGGTGTAAGGCTGAAGGGAATTGAGTGATGAACTTGGGGACCAAACAGAAGTATATATAGCCAAGCTTCCATCAAGATTTTGTTGGTTATGTGTCAAGTGTTCGACAAAACATGGTAGAGAACAGCAGAGGGAGTAATGGACCACTCCAGGAGCTCCCAACAAGAAATTAATTTAACAGTAGTCGGTTTCCTTAATTGACGGCAGACAATTTCCAAATTAATGGCGACTATGAAAAGGAGCCGTTTTTCCAAATTATCGGCGGCCGTAAAGAGAACCGTAAAGGGAGCTAACATTCTTCCACTTGGTCCATACTTCCAATCTTAATGTCTCATCTTAAAACCCATTGATAATCTATATTAAGTAATAGATACATGAATCATGGTGATAAGTCCTCTAATGACGAGTATTATCTTCCATGTATTACTATGTATTTATTTCTATTAAAATTTATGTGGCAACAATTTCTTAATGAATAAACCTTATGTTTATTCTTGGTCATACACAGATGAATTCTCTCAAATCAAATTAAGGTGTACATAAATATAAAGAAAACATCACAATAATTAAGAATTTCATTAAAATAACATTGTCCATACAATGAGAAACTACATAATGGAATCAAGTCCCATATTCATTACATGATCCTTGAATTTCAATGGTGGCATGCCCTTAGTCAAAGGAGAAACGATCATCAACTCAGTGCTGACGTGCTCAATGACCACTTTCTTTTCTTTAACACGTTCCCTTATAGCTAAATACTTAATGTCGATGTGTTTATTTCGACTCCCACTTTTGTTGTTTTTAGCCATAAAAACAACAACTGAATTGTCGCAATATATTCTCAATGGCTTAGAGATAGAATCCATAATTTTAAGCCCAGGAATGAAACTCTTAAGCCATAAGCCATACATCGTGTAAAGTAGCGTCAAAACAGGAGACGAACTTGACTTCCATAGTGTAAGTGGCAATCAAGGTCTGATTGGCACTCCTCCATGATACAGCTCCACCGGCCATAATAAAAATGTATCTTGATGTTGATTTGTGTGAATCAACACATCCAGCAAAGTTAGAATTTGAGTAGCCAATTACTTCCAAATTGTCCGTCCGTCTATACATAAGCATGTAGTTTTTGGTTCCTTGAAGGTACCTCATTAATTTCTTTACAGCTCTCCAGTGGTCTAAACCTGGATCACTTTGATATCATCCCAACATTCCCACAACAAATGCAATTTCAGGTCTTGTGCAGACCTAAGCATACATTAGGCTTCTGATAGCATAAGCATATGGAATGTTCTTCATTTGTTCCCTTTCAAAGTCGTTCTTCGGGCATTGGTCAAATTGAACATATCACCCTTCATAATGGGATCTACACTTGGTGAACAATCCTTCATCCGAAATCTCTCTAAAATTTTATTAATATAGGTTTCCTGAGACACTCCCAAGATGCCTCGGAATCTGTCTCTATGGATCTTAATGCCAATGACATAAGATGCCTCACCCATATCCTTCATATCGAAATTTGTAGAGAGGAATTGTTTCACCTCATGTAGCAAACCCTTATCATTGGTTGCTTGCAAAATTTCATCCACATATAAAACAAGAAAACAAATTTTACTCCCACTGACTTTTAGGTATATGCATTGATCCATAATGTTTTCTACAAAACCGAATGAAGAAATTACATTATGGAATTTCAAATACCACTGGCAGGATGCTTGTTTTAAACTGTATAATGATTTCTTGAGCTTTCAAACCAATTGTTCACCATCACTAGAGGGGAATCCTTTAGGTTGTTTCATGTAAACCTCCTCCTCTAGATCTCCATTGAGAAATGTCGTTTTCACATACATTTGTTGCAACTACAAGTCAAAATGGGCTATTAATGCCATAATAATGTGCAAGGAATCTTTCTTAGATATAGGAGAGAAAATCTCCATGTAATCGATTCCTTCTTTCTGAGTGAATCCCTTAGCAACGAGGCTTGCCTTGTATCTCTCAATGTTGCTCAATGAGTCTTTCTTTGTCTTAAAGACCCATTTACATCCAATGTCATTTGCACCATTAGGAAACTCAACAAGATCCCAGGCTTCATTACTCTTTATATAATTCATCTCTTCCTTCATGGCATCGTACCATAATTCTGATTCTTTGCAACTCATGGCTTTTGAAAATGACTCGGGATGATTTTCGGCTCCAATGTTGTAGTCAGATTCTTGCAGATACACAACATAATCATTAGGAATTTTTGATCTCTTTGGTCTAGTAGATCTTCTTAATGTTGTACCATCATCTTCCTAAGAAGTATGTGGTTCAACTCATTGTTCAAAAGTTCTTGGCAACTCTTGAACTACCTGATCTACTAGAATGCCATCAGCAACTTGTGGAACTTCAATAATTGGTTGTGCAACAAAAGTTTGTACTTGAGGGGTGCTATGAACAATTACCAATCTATCACTTGAGGTGGAAGGTTGAGATTCTGAATAATCCTTCTCAGAAACTATGTTCCTGGTTTTTCGCTCCCACTGATCAAGTCATTTTCAAGAAACTTTGCATTTCTTGATTCCACAATCCTAGTGCTGTGAGATTGACAATAAAATATGTAACCTTTAGACCTTTCAACATATCCAATGAAATACCCACTAATGGTCCTTGGGTCCAGCTTCTTCTCTTGTGGATTATATATTCTTACTTTGTACGAGCATCCCCAAATGTGCATATGTCGCAAACTCAGTTTCCAACCTTTCCATAATTCAAATGGCATTTTAGGAACAACATTGGTTGGAACTCAGTTTAATATATATACTGTCATATTTAGTGCTTCAATCCACAAGGATTTAGGAATATTGGAGCTGCTAAACATACTCTGCACCATGTCCAATAATGTTCAATTTCTTCTTTCTGCTACACCATTCTGGTCGGGTGAACCAGGCATGGTGTATTGGGCAACAATCCCATGCTCTTGAAGAAATTTTGCAAATGGCCCAGGTGCTTGTTCATTTTTTGTGTATCTACTATAATATTCTCCACCTCTATCTGATCTCACGATCTTAATTTACTTGCCGCATTATTTCTCTACTTCAACCTTAAAGATCTTAAAGGCATCTAATGCTTCATCCTTTTTATGAAGCATGTAGAAATACATATATCGTGAGTAATCAATTATAAAAGAAATGAAGTATCTCTGACCATGTGAGTCCATGTCTGGACTACATATATCAGTATGTATGATCTCTAATATGTCTGAACTCCTATTGGCACCTTTCTTTGACTTGTTGGTCTGCTTTCCCTTTATGCAGTCCATACAAGTCTCAAAATCAGTAAAATCTAGAGTATTAAGTACCCCTTCATTTACCAATCTTTTAATTCTTTCTATGGAGATATGACCTAATCTCCAGTGCCATAATTTAGAGGAATCTTCATTAATAACACATCTTTTAGTGCCAGTGTTAACATGCATTAAATCATAAGTGACATTGTTTTGTAAATTAATGCAGTAAAGACCATTAGACAAAATACCATTCCCAACACAATTAGATTTATAAAATAAACTAAAAGATGTTTCTGAAAAGTTAAAGGAATATCCAAAATGTACAAGCCTTGAAACTGAAATCAAGTTTCTAGAAAAACTTGGAACATAAAAGGTCTTTTCTAATTCTAAAACAAAGCCACTACTTAAAGTTAAATAGCATGTTCCTATAGCTTCCACATGCAAGCCCATCGTGTTTCCTGATAAGATGCGTTGCTCACTTCCCACTAGCTTCCTTAGGTTTTGCAAACCCTGCAAGGAATTCGAAATGTGAATTGTTGGTCCAGAATCAATCCACCAGGTGTTAATATTGACATTAACCATATTAGATTCATAACAAACAAATGAGATTGGATTACCTTTTTCCGCAAGCCATTTATGAAATTTGGCGCATTCCTTCTTCATGTGTCCCTTCTTTTTATAGAAGAAACACTTGGAATCCTTCTTGATATTAGCTTGGGGAGGTACTTTACCTTTCCCTTTCTGATTGGCTTGAGATTTGCCCTTTCCATGCATTGCCAGCATTGCACTTTCTCCCAGTTCCATCACCAGTCTCCCTTCCTCTTGAACACACATGGTCATGAGTTCATTAATTGACCATTTATCCTTATGTGTGTTGTATGAGATTTTGAAGGATCTGTATTGGTGCAGAAGGGTGTTCAGGATGTAGTGCACTAGGAAGGACTCTGATATTTCAACCTCAAGTTTCTTCAATTGAGCCACAGTGTCCCTCATTTGCATGATGTGCTCGCGTACACCTTTCACACTGGTGAGCCTTAGGGATGAGAACTTCATGATTAGGGTGCTTGCTAGTGCCTTGTCTGAAGTGACGAATTGATCATCAATGGCTTTCAACAAGTCTCGGACCTTTTCATGCTGATCAACGGAACCACGAATACCAGCTGAAATTTTAGTCTTAATGAACATCATGCTTAGGCGATTAGATCGCTCCCATCGTTCATAAAGCGTGATGTCCGCTGCAGTGCTGGTATTAGTGAGTGCCGGTGGTTCATATTTCCTAATAGCATAGTCTATGTCCATCCACCCCAAATGAAGGAGAACTCTCTCCTTCCAGACCTTATAGTTATCTCCCTTAAGTTTAGGGATATCACAACGAATATCAGAGAAATTTGCAGGTTGTACAACTGCATAAAATTAAAGATTACATGCTTATGTTAAAATTGAGGCCTAAAAATAAAATTTCATGCTTTACCAATGTAAATCATGCTTAAAATTGAATCTAATGACATAAAAATTGTTTGTGGACTAAATTTTCAATTCAAGCAAATTCAATTATTCTTTATGATAGAATTTATCAAATGATTCACTTAATTCATCATTCTAAAGGGTATATTATGATTATTATTTGATATAAAGTCTATCTTAGATTTGAACTTTATGATAAACTATTAATTCATAATTCTTGTGGGTAAGTTATGAATAATTTGATATTTTATCCTAATTAATTATATAAATATAATAAAAATTCTTGTGGGAAAAAATTTATTATATTTAGTATAATTAATTACAATTAATGTCTAAATATTCTTTATGTGATCCTAATCAATCATAATATATAATATTATTTAATTAGAGATGTTGTGGCTATTCTCTAATCAATTAAAAATTATATGGATCACTCAGACATTATTTCTTTTATGCATAAAATTAACTTGATATGTGAATAATTATAAATTGCATAAATAAAACTATAATATTCATGCATAACATTCAACGATGGGTCTCGTATACTCATCCAAAATAGCATGTATTTAGAGCAGAAATAATCAATTCATGCAAATTAAATATGAGCATAATTAATAAATTTGCACAACAATTATCCAAATTGCATATAATTAAACCAAATAAATATTATAAGCATAAAAATTGAGCAAAAATTAGACATATTTCCAAATAAATGCCTTAATTCAGAAAATTCTCAAAATATGGCATTTAGCCAAACAAAGCATGTCTATAAACACCAAGGCAGAGATAAAAATCGCTCTGATACCAAATGATAGCAGAATAATGATTCTATAATGTGGAATAAACACTTAAAAGAATCGAAAAACTTTAATACCCAAGAAATCATACCTCTGGCCATTGATGCTTGCTCACACATTGATACTATTTATTCTTTAACAATATTACACATTCACAACAATTTTCAACAGAAATGATCAATAGCTAACGGCACCAGCAAATCTGCACGTGAAAGCACAAAACTCCATCTCCACGAAACGCCGCCAGTGCCTTAACGACCCCAACCGATTTCTTCCTAATCACTCCATCAAACGCAATTTCCACTGCTCTGGAGCCTCCGATTCACACAATAAACACAATCCACCACAAAAAGAAGCAAACAACAAAGAGGTGCGCTCCAAAAATCACACCACAACAGAAAAAGAGAATAGAGAGACGAGAACACAGTGCGAGAGGGGAGGTTAATCTTTTCGCTGATGTAAAGAAAGATGAATATTAAAGCCTTCAGGAATCTCCTGTTAAGTGCAAGTATCAATTATAGAAGGGCTTTCAAACTACGACAACATTCTGGTATCTGTAATCTTCCAAGCTCTGCTCACTCTAATTTGATGGTGTAAGGCTGAAGGGAATTGAGTGATGAGCTTGGGGACCAAACAAAAGTATATATAGCCAAGCTTCCATCAAGCTTTTGTTGGCTATGTGTCAAGTGTTCCATAGAACATGGTAGAGAACTGCAGATGGAGTAATGGACCACTCGAGGAGCTCCCAACAAGAAATTAATTTAACATCAGTCGGTTTTCGTAATTGGCGGCAGACAGTTTCCAAATCAACGGCGGCTGTGAAAAGGAGCCATTTTTCCAAATTATCGGTGGCCGTAAAGAGAGCCGTAAAGGGAGCTAACACCTCGCAGCTACTCCATTTAGGCACAAGTCAAACAATGGAATCAACATCGCCAAAAAACAATCGCTCAGGATTTTGAGTAATTTTAACAGGAAAACGAAAACACAAATTCATGCAGATTCTATTAAAACGAAAGGAAATATTTAAAACTAGTAACAAACAGGCAGAATTAATTCATGAATTTTTTTGAGAAAATCACATAGAGAATATTTGGTGGACGGGTTTCGAACCAGTCAGCATGGTTCATCTTCAGGACAAGATGATGAACCACACTGGCTGGTTCTAAACCTGTCCACCAAATATTCTCCCAAAATTTCCTGAATTAACAAATTATGGATCACAAAAGCTTGAATTCTAATAAGCAAGCAAAGTCTCATGTTTGATATTATTTTTATAGAATTATAATTTTTTTAATGTTATGATTTTAATTTTATAAAGATATTTGTTGTTATCATTTTATTTAAAATTTGGTTATAAATTAGTAGAATGATAAAATTTAATGGTTAAAAGTTATAAAATTTAAATATATACAAATTATAAATTTTATTTTTATAATAAAACTATTAATTTAATAAAAAAAAATTAATTTTTTTTTTTAATATAGAAAATAAATTTACCATTCTAAAACACTTTTAAAAATTTGTAGATTAAACAATTTAAAATATTAATTCTTAAATATCTTAATCAAATTTTAGAATTTAAATAAAATTGACTATGAAAAGATACCTTTAAAAAATCATTTTATTTATAATTAAACTATACAATAAAAAAATTACAATTACAATTTATATTATTAAATTTAATAAAATCACAAAAAACTTATATATATACACACACATGGGTAAACCCCTCTCTATTTTAAATAATAGTTATTGGATGAAGCTCCCCATTAAAACTATGTAAAAAATGACAATATCTTGAACTTCGGCACTATATTCACCGTTAAACTACCATCTCTATCATATTTGACATTTTTTTTATAAACTAAAATAATATGTTTTTACTAATAAATATATATAAAAAAATTATTAAATTATTTAAAATAATATTTTTAGTTTATGTTTAATAACTATATAAATTATAATATATTAATCCAATTTATATGAATTAAATATTAATATACGTAAAATTAAAGAAATTCCATAATATCAAAATGAAAATTTTAATTCCTTTCTATTTTTCTCAGTTAGTATTAAAAATATGAGATTTTGTATTAAAAGAGAGATTCTCTCATATATATAAATTTTTAAGGCAATATATATTAAATAAAGTTCTATTTATTAAATTTTAAATTTAACTTAATTTTTATTTATTTTAATATATCTATTAATTTTATGATTTTTTAATTTTTTTTTTTTTTAATATATCGATTAATTTTAAGGTTTTTTAATATGATTATTAATTTATTATAAATTTTTCCTTATTTTTAAATAAAAATTAGTTTTCACAAAAACTGTTTTAATTAAAAAAATAGATAGGAATGTTTTAATAAAAAGATAGTATAGAAAAATTAATAATTAGGTAACCATGTGAAAGATTATTTAAGATACTTGCACTTATAGTGGAAAATTCTATAGCAAGTTTATATAATTTGAAAGAATCACAAGTATGATATTAAAAGGAGTAATGTTTTTTTTTGGGAAATCTGAAAATGCAAAAGTCAAGACTAGTACAACTTTTTAAGAAATTTTTGTCCAAATAATTTCTTATTATATTATAAAGTGACCAATCCAATTCTCTTAATGTTATGAGAGGAAAGCAATGCAAATTGAAGTAAAGATATAATCTAAAGATTTCATGGTCGGGTTGTTTGAATAGCTATGATGATCTTCTAAATAATTGACCTTATATCTGGTAACCCCTTCAAAATGTCATTGCATAGGTAAACACCAACTAAATCTAATATTTTTCCCTCCCTCAAACTTATCCCTTGACTGCCAACAATTTTAAAATTAGTAAATCAATGCATTATGTTTGAAACCTTCTTTATGTTCTAAATATTAACCAACATCAGCTTGATTCGCATAGGTATATGTCTTTATTGTTTTCCACTATAATTTAACTATATTTAAACTAAGTAAGAATAGTTCGGCATAGGTATATGTCTTTATTTTTTTCACTATAATTTAACTATATTTAAACTAAGCAAGAATAGTTACTTTGTAGCCCTTGTTCAAATGAAAAAATTGGTTCATATTTTTCAAAATTCAATTATTAAATTAAGCAGCACTTAACACTAACTATACTGCCTCATAGCTTCCTATCCAATTCTCAAACGAACAAACTACATCACAAATGATTGAGCATAGCCTTTATCAATGTTTTAGGGTTCACATTATATGTTTGTTGCTAGAAAACTAGAAAACATATTAAGGAGCAAAGCACAAGGTATAAATTTGACTACACTCCCACTTTTCAACTAATTTTTTTGGATTATTTTTTAGACGCTCTAACTTTTATTATATTTTGTATTTATTTTGATATATCATTTAAACATTATATATATATTTTTATGTATTATATTTATTTTTAGTTATCCTTTAAATATATATATTATATATTTTTATATCAAAAGTATATTTTACCAAGAGATTTTGGTGGATCATTATTATTTGTTTGCAGTTATTGTTAACTTTTCTACACCACTCTAATTGTTAAAGGTATTATTCCTGATCTAAGATTATTTGCAAATGTACTATTACTAAAAATATTTTTGTTTGGTTATTTATGTATTTGTTCATTGTTTTCACTCTAATTTGACTATATTTAAACTAAACAAAAATATTTATAATACAACCTTTATTCACTTTTCAAAATTCAATAACTAAACTATACAAACTTGTTAGTATATATATATATATGTCTATAAAAACTTGTTAGTATATATATATATATATATGAATGTCCGGTGGTACGGATGTAATAAGAACCTCGTACTTGCGCTGAGCAGACAAAACGTCAACTGAGATTGAATAAAAGTGGAAAAGACGTGAAACCTGCATTGTGACGCAAATAACGCTTTTGGCATCCAAGGATACTATCTTTTTCAATGTATGTTACAACCATTACAAGGCACAAGTCTCTTTTTCAATGTAAGTTACAACCATTACAAGGTACAAGTCTGTGCAAACCTAATCCTCGCTTTTGTCAAAACATCAAGTCTGTGTCAAACTTTTCAAAATTCAATAATTTAACTATACAAATTTGTTAGTCTATCTATATATATGAATGTCCGTACATATATATATACATACATGGTACGGATGTAATAAGAACCTCGTACTTGCTCTGAGCAGACAAAACGTCAAGTGAGATTGAATAAAAGTGGAAAAGACGTGAAAACTGCATTGTGACGCAAATTACGCTTTTGGCATCCAAGGATACTATCTTTTTCAATGTAAGTTACAACCATTACAAGGTACAAGTCTGTGCAAACCTAGTCCTCGCTTTTGTCAAACCTAATCCAAGGTACTAGGTAGAGACCATTTACCCAGTAAAAAGACATGAATATATTGTTACCCGGCATTTTAAGGCATACGTACCCTTTTCACGTGAACGAAGTGGAAATGACGATGGAGTTAAGTTAAAGTTTGGTCCACAATATGTAAAGTTTGATCGTCAGTACAGATTCTTGTATTTTCAGGTTGAATCAGATACGAACAGCACAGGCTGATGTCCAGTAATGACTAACACTTGCCACAGATGAGTACAAAAACTGGTCCGTATTTTCTACGGATCGAGGCTTGATGCCTTTTTCGTCTTTGTTGTTTTGCCAAAGAGAGACGAGGAGGTTCGTTTTGGAGTAGTCTTTAACGCGACTTTTTGAAAGCTTTTCCGGCGATTTTTTCCGGTGAAAATCCGGCAGTAATTTATTGGAATCCAAGTTTGATAGCTAATTTCTGCACAATGAAACCTTTCCAGGGTTTTTCAGGGTGCTGAATCCGAATATGCAGTTAAAAAACCATTTTAACTGCAACAAATCATGATTTCATCTCAATTTCTTCCGCCGGATTCCGTCACCGGAATAAGTCGCATTATAGACAACTCCGTTCGTTTTTATTCATCTCAGAGAGGCGTTCCACGGATCATTTCTCGACAAAATTATCAACAAAATCATTTTTCATTACAAAGATGTTTAAACAAAAGTATAGACTCACCATAATCATATGTTGAGTCAACATTAAGAGAAAAAACATGTTTTATACTTTTAGGGAATGAAAAGATGGTTTTACTTTAAATTATTCTTCATAACTCAAGTCAGTGCCTGACAACACAATATTACCTTGTTTCATTTCAAGTTATTGTAGTACAAAACATAATATTACTTGATTTTGGAGTTGTAGTAAATATGCATAGCTTACTTTACAAAATTATTAACAAAATCAATTTTTATTATATAGATATTTAGAATAAAATATATATTTATTATAATTTTAAGTTTAGTCAATATTAAGAGAGTAAAATATTTAGAATAAAGTATAAACTTATCATAATTTTAAGTTTAGTCAATATTAAGTGAGTAAAAAATAGAGTTTGTGTTATTGTTTTATTTAATCAGATAATTTGATTAGATCATAAAACATCTATATATATTAGATTATAAAACATCTATATATATTAAGATAAATGCAGGTTGTTTTATGTTATTATAAAAGTTGTAGTTTTTTATAATTATTATGTTTTTGTTTTTAATTTGTATCATTATAATTTGTTTTATTTTTATTTTTGTTAAATAGAGATTTTGCATGTTTTTTAGTTATAAATATACAAAGTATTAGAATTTGATATGTATTCTTGTTAATTACATATACTCAGTTTTAATAAGCAATTAACTAATTTAAGAAGTATTTATGAGATGTTAAAAGAAAAAATACTTTATTAAACATGTTTTAAACTGTTAATACCCTCATTATTGATGAGTAAAATGTTTTCAAATTTCAATTGTAAATCCAACTAATTACTTCCACAAAAATAATATCTTAAAAAGATTACAAATACTTTATTTCTTTTTAATTTAAGCAAGATTACATGTTAATTAGATGAATGCATACGGAAAAAGGACAATCTTAGAAAATTGAAGTTAATATCCAAGAGAGATGGGGCTTTTACCTACTTGATCTAAATTTTAGATGTTATGAAAAAGGGTGTTTAGAAAAGTATAGTGAAGGAGAATATGATATTCAATTTGATGGAGTTAAAAATATATATGAACAACTATATAAAGAAGGAAAAAAGAGTATTATAGGTGATATCATTTCATCTTCCCCAAAACAACATGCATTAAAAGAAAGTCAAAGTAATCAATTAGGTTTGAATAGAAAACCTCTTTTATTAATAGAGGTTATGTAGCTAAAACAAAGGGAAGGGAATTATCTAAACTCACTTGTGAGAAAACTATCTTACACCTTATCTTCCACTAAATAGATAAAGTTGTGATCCTAAAAAAATGCCAAATCTGTGGAAGTTTAGGGAAAACATTAATACATACATCTAAAATCACCTTTGAGCATTGATCCTTAAGAAACCTTAACATTTCGTGGCATATTGACAATAAAAAATTATGTGCTTCACTATATCAATCATTGAAAAATAAGATAGAGGACATTAGAAATCCTACACTTCTCCAACTTAGCTTTGGACAAAAATCAATGATAAATCACTAGTCCTGTAAAAAATCTTAACTTACAAGAAAACTATAAGACCAAATGTAGTGTAGCTAATGAGTCCATATATAATTGGAATCCCCAGATATCCAACAAGAATTTATGAGTGGAGATAGATGATGCATTTGTTGAAATATGGGATACAAGTGATGAGAATTATATCGTTGAAGGTGTTAAAAAAAAAACAAGCTCTGGTCTTTCTAAAAGGGCCCTTGCATTCAAATGTTTAATTTATACAACTTAGCCTTAGGGATAAAACCTCGTGGATCCATAATCAAACGATGATTGGAAGTGAGGAGAGCATACTCTTAGGAAAGAGGATGTGGCTCCTATTGAGAACCATATATTGAATCCAACAAATCACACCGAACAACGATTCCATTCTCGCTCAATATACACAACAAAAAATGAGGCAACTCCACCATCCAACTCTAGATGGGATTGAAAGATAAATCCCAACAAGCCATGTTGTCCTCCTATTGTCAGCAAGCCAATCATAATTTTCCTTCCACGCAGCTTAGATGCTCTCAAAGGTGAGGAGTGAAACATTCAAAATAGATAAAAAGAATAGATGATATCACACAGTCTCATTAAATTCCACCTAAATATTCCATTGGAAGCACTCAATGTTGAAATAAAATGTGTCAAGGAGTTGAATACTCAAGACTCCAAAACCAACCACTTAATTACTTGAATACTCCTTGAGTGGAAACATTAACCAATCCATGATCCTCCTTGTCCATGGTTATGGGGCAAGCATTCATTGACACCAAGTAAAATCCTTGATCTCCACCATACTTGAACCACAAATAATATCCCAAAATATATTCAAGTAATCAAAATTGAGCAGCACTAGGAATCCAATGGGACATATAATAAATGTGATACACTTGAAGAATATGGAAAAACAACAATCATCTTACCTGCAAATGGAAGGTATTTATGATGACATATATGAAGCTTAGTTTACCACTTTTGCAAACACTAATCCCACTTGGTGACTAGTGGCAACCCAACTCAACAAGAAATCACCAAATATCATCTAATAAGCCTAAATTAAATACAATCCTAGGAAGTAAGTATCCAACATGGGGTATATCCAAAGGAATTGGTTTTATGAGAAATGATTGTGGCACTTAAGGCAAAGTTGTTCCCTAGATAAGCAATGGCTCATCGACAGATGTTATATCCACTCCAACTACAAGAAGAGAGTCACATGTTGGGTTCTTGTTAACCATATCAAAACCATATGATAGAAGAATACCATGAACCCAAATAGAAAGATAGGTAGCCTCAAATAAATAACCCAAATCATTCATAGTCAAGACATAGAAATAAGGATCCAAAGGACACCTTTCATGAACAGAATGATGCAAATTAATTTTAGGAAACAAGGCCATGTTGATTAAACCAAAAGTTAAAGCATCAAAGGACACATTATTCACCATTGGATCACATTAAGGAGATTTAGTAGTTTCGATCCTAACATTAGTAGAATAAAATATGGTTACTTGATCCAAAGGAGCATGCACTAAACCTATATTGCATTTTGAAGCAATTATGTAGCCAATGACACTTATTTATTCATTGCATAGATTTTAACAAATCAATGTCTTAGAAATAAGGCTAATAAAATTGATCATAAGCTTTGTTAAAATCTATTTTTAAGGTTAAAGTATGTTTACCAACTTTCTATTCCCACTTCATAGGCTCCCATACAAAATTCATATTGTCAAGAATGAATCTCCCTCAAAAAAATCATATCAAATCCTATCAAATGAAATACTTTTCCATTGAGAAGATTTGCAATGCCAAACACTTGGTAATAATTTAATAAGAAACCATGAGAAATGTGATAGGTTTAGAACCACCAATGGAATCCCTAGCTACATTCTTGAGAATAACCTTCATCATCCTCTAGTTAAGAATTTTAGATAACTCATTGGGAGAAAAAAACTTTAAAGGAAAAGGAACATAATTCATCACTAATAGAGTCCTATAAGGCCTTATAGAAATCACAAGGAAACCAATCCATTCTTGGGATTTTCCATTTTACATAGAAGATAATGCAATTAAAAACTTTTTCTTGGAATTTTTATGCCTAACGTATCCCTAATAGCACAAGAAACCTTATGAGGGAGCACATGGAAATATGCATCTCTAGAAACTACCACCCCATCTCTCAAAGTATAATGAGAAAAAATATTATTACATTTCAAATTAAACATACTTCTAACCTTAACAAGGCCCTATAAAAGAGATCCTTCAATGTCAAACAACCCAAGCACCCTTTCCATTGCAACTGATTGCTTGAGAAATCCAAAATAAGACTTGAAGCATATTCCCCTTATTGACTCCATTAAATATGGGAGAAGTTCCAAGAACCTCTCATTAAATAATCTTCGCTCATTGGAATACCATCTCCAATTTCATAACCTCACCCTAAAGAATCACATTATGGAGATCCTCTCCAAGGAATTTTGAACCTCCTCTAGACATTAATGAACCAACCACAAATATTGTTTTGGTTTCGAGTTAGAATTTTGCCCCAACCTCTAATGAACTTAACAATATGGAATATTGAATCCTCCCACCAAATAATATACTCTCAATACCCAACTAGATGGAGGGAAAGGTTCCATACTCTCTCAACAAGGGTCCAAAAGTCCTTGGAGTCCAAAATAAGAGACACTTAACTTGGATAGTGAAGAAGGGAGTGAACTAATAGATTGTCCCAAGGAAATTATAGTCTAGATCACAAATGGTTTGAACTAGTCACATTTAAAAGCATATCAATATGAAAAACTAATTAGAGAAAGACAAATCATCATATAACCCATAGAATTGATTTGGTCAAACCTAAACCCTATCCTTTCCCCATTGATATTTAGACTGACTATACCAACAACCATAATCTAGCCTCTTTTTCTTTGAATTAGGGTTAAAAATCTAAATATTATCTTTATAACAACACTAAGCATGCTTCTTTGAATGACTAACTACAGACCTTACACGTGCACATCTATCCCCTTCACACTCAAACACATTAAAATCCCCACCAACAATTCACCTAGAAATAAGATGAGACGAAGCCATCAAACCCCAATTCCTACATCGCTTTGAGATAAGATTGGGAGCATGAATTGCGCTAAAACTAATGACTTGATCTTGAATAAAAAAGGTGAAATTATTATTTTGGTTTGAACTAAACACATATAGAAAACTTTGTAAAGTAGAAGAGGGATCTATCACCATACCTTCACTTTGACAATGCTTTGAAGTCCAAAATGGTCCATTGATATGATCTTTAGGGGGCCATATATGGTGTTAAATTTATAAGATATGACCCTAAGAGAGGGAATATATGGGGTTAAATGTGCATGTATTGTGTTAATGTATATGTAATAATGTCAACTTAATAATGAATGAGCCACAAGTGTAATGTGTGGATATGTATATATAGGTATCATATAGTCATTAATGAGAAGAGGTGATTGGGATGTATGAATGAAATTGGGTATTCATAGGAGTTTCTCCTATTCTTGAAGGAGTTATTATGTAACTGATCTCTATTATCTATATTGAAGTTGTTCTCCTACATTGGTTCACATGGGGTGTACTTCTAGTTATGTATTTGAATCATAACAATCAACCTAATAATGAAGAGGCCACATGTGCAGTGTGTGAAGAGGTATATATAGGTATCAAATGACCATTATTGGGGAGAGATGATTGGGATCTATGAATGTAATTGGGTATTTGAGGGAGGTTCTCCTATTATTTAAGTGGTTATTGTATAATGTATATCTCTTATCTATCTTGGATTTGCACTCCATGCACACATAGGTGTACATGGTGTGCACTTTTGATATCTTATGCATTTCAATCATAATAACCATTTGAAAGATATTTCATTATTTTGTGATGCTAAAAAATAGTAGACTTAACTTCCTAAAGAAACATCTAGTGTGACACATTGCAAGACATTTTTCACAAAAATCTTGCAGCTAGGAAGCATCATCTCATGGACATTCTATGATAACAAGAACAACATCATTCCAGGGGGAGATGAAAGCCTAAACTACTAAACTAGTTTTCTATCTCATATCCATCAAACTAAAAAAATGAAACATCATATTCTTGCAATACTTTTTCATTCTATTGGGGGTTAAAATCCCTATTAATTCAATCAACTTGAACAAGCAAGGAGACCACCTCTTTCTTGTTCATTTTGACCTATCAAGTAGACTCAATATCCATGTCAATCGACTGAGAATAAGAAAATACATTTGGGATCATTAACTTAGGGTTATGTTGACAAGGATAGAATTCCCATCAATAGTCAAAGGGTGTTGTGCAATGTGAAATCCCAATTAGACCTCACAACATTTGAGATAAGAGACCCATATAGATTCTAGCATGGAATAATTAATGAATGATTGATTTTATTTGAATTAAAATCAGTAACGGTAGAAAATATAGAAAAGGAAAGAGAAATATAATCCAAACACAAAAGGTAAACTACTTCTAACCAATCCCAACTACGATCAATTAACTATCAATGAATGAATAGCTTGTACCAAATATGGCTTATAGATAAGAAAAATCAATTGGTTCATTTCCTACACAAGTAATGTTAATATCGTTTTTAACTAGTGAAACATATTGAAAATGTCCATACATAAGACTAGTTAACACTATAAACTCATATTAGAGAGAAGTTCTATAGGTAGATATAGAACAAGTGAAATTTGTAATTAATAAGAAAATAGTCAACTAGATGAATATCATATTTCAGTTGAAGTGCAAACATGAAAGAGATCACTACGTAAAAGTTTGCAACAAATTAAATTTTTTAACTATGTCAGGAAAGCTATAAAATCAAATTCGACCCTTCCATGGTTAGGGAATAAATAAATTTGTTCTTGGAATTCTATTAACTTGGAAATGGGCTGGTGAGAAAGTTGAGCTAGGTGTTAGACGTCAAGTAATTTATATTTACTATCTATAAGATAAGGCAATCAATATCATTGGTCATCATAATTAAATGTGAAACTTTTGGCAGGTTCCTTATCCTATAAAGGATATCAAATTGGGCATAGTCTTTGGCAATGAAGCACTAGGAGAAAGTATTTTCCTGACAACATATTTTAGTGAAAATGTAATCTAAGAGTGGATTTCTACAAGCCTTATGGCTTTATGTTGATGAGTAATTGTTTTTAACATCATGTGTATGGGCAAAGTGTTTTTTGGAGCAATAGTTTGCAGTGAGGGATGTTTCTTTGGAAACAAGTTTCTAAACAAAAGACTTTCTCCATGATGTGTCAAACGAGAAGAGACTCTCTCCAAGGCATATCATGGTTAGGATGCAATGAAGCCTAGATTTTACTTATGTCTGGTCAAAAAATACATGAAAGTAGATGTTTTCATTTTGTTTGTCTCACTAAGGGGAGGTTTTGGTGTAGTGTACCTCATGAGAGATGACTTTTAATATGTCATATTGCAGGGAAGAGGACTATCTAAGTGATGCCTTCAAAAAGAACATTGCGATGAGGAAAAGGAAGTAATTTACATTGAGAAATATATGTTTAATGTTTCGTGCCATAGAAGAGGTGACTTATTCTAATACATCATAGAAGAAGTATCATTCCCTATAGTGTATCGCTGAGAAAATAATTTTGATGGTGTTGTATTACAAGGAAAAGGTATTTTGAAGCACTCAACATGAACATTTTTCATTCAAAAATCTCCTAGGTAATTATAGGAAATTATTGGAATGATTCCATAAGGTATTCAACATATCCCATAAACATAGACATGACTTTGAAAATAAGTGAAGAGGATAAGTCGTGTTCTTGGAGCAAAATCATCATGTAGACTACCAAAAAGGTAGGGCCCCTTTACCCTACATAATTTTCTTGAAAATCTCATTTACGAAGAAAATGCAGGGAGTAAAGGGAAGTTGTTGATGATTAATGCACAATAGGTTTTAAAGTATCCTAGGAAAACTAATCAGCAAGATAAAAATACTACTCTCAATTTCTTTGTAGGGAATCCTAAGCTTTGACCAATGACACTAAGACGAAGAAATTTAAGAAAACATCTTCAAATACAGATCTTCTAGAGCTTGAGAAATTAAAATATAAACCATCAACACTTGAGCTAACTAACTTGTACCAATAATTCCTAAAAAAAGCCTAGCACCAACATGAGTGGCACAAGATCACTTGATCTTCCTCCCTCCTTGACTTAAACACATAGATTGGGCCCATCTATCCAACATGGAAGGATCTTTTGGTAGAAATCCTCCCACATTACAATGCACTATAATCACTTTCTCCTACTCTTCCACCACTAAGAGGGTCTGACTATATATTCTTTTTTTAATTGTGGGAGGATATATCTAGACACTTAGGCCCAAGGAAAGTTAAGCTTGGTGTCATATGAATTGGGTGGATATAAGTCATGGATAGACTTGATGGCATGTGAACCAAGCGATTACATACAAGTTGTGTATATAATTGATTCATTATGAACCAAGAAATTAAAATTCATGAACAGGTTTCATGCCCAATTATGAGAATTTCCCGACTCACTATGAACCTTCTTATCAATTATGAAATAATAATTATTTCATAATAATGAAATCATGAAAATTATGAGAAATTACTAAACTACGTAATTTCGGCCTGCACTATATAATAACTTCCTTATAAGACTTATGATGATAAATACAAGTATAATAGATGTCCCCTAATATATGATGTTAAAAGAGAAACTGTGGCCAAAATATATTACAACTAGGTATCAGAATGAAAAGGAGTCACAAATCAACGAACAAAATTAAAACAATCCTAACAACAGAGTCAGTCATAAATAGATCATCCCTAAGGTGAGCGTATTCATGCTCGACATAAAGAATTAATTCCATTGTTACTAAAAATATACATTGCAGATCCATGACATCAAATGCTAGCATATAATGAACAAAAGATACATATTGTATCCATATATATATAAAAAGAGATCATAGCCACCAATAAGTACAATGTGGATCTATGTCAAAATATACATCAGTAGGACTATGGAAACATAAAAGAGAAGTGCCCCAAAGTAGTCTTTAAATTACATGATATGGTATATAATCCATTACAACTTGGGTGGGGTGCCATATAAGAGTGAGATATCCCAAAACCGAGGTTTTCTTCTCAACCCTGATGGTATGAATCTACATCGAGCCAATAGATGAGTTGATTTGAGAACAAGAGAAACCGTGTGATTACAAGTCATTGAGATATATTAGTAACAGATGCAAGGTGATCCACCAATGATGAAAATGGATCCCAGGTACCCA
The DNA here is from genome assembly GCA_031772625.1 of Pinus tabuliformis. Lineage (NCBI taxonomy): Eukaryota > Viridiplantae > Streptophyta > Pinopsida > Pinales > Pinaceae > Pinus > Pinus tabuliformis. The sequence goes on along the minus strand of CM062806.1, from coordinate 165,316,317 downwards.
ACACAATCCATTGGTGTGAATAAATGAGCTAAATTTGGACACATGCTGACTCAATTGATTAGAAGTCAATGACATAAACCCACTATCAATTGTGAGGAAGCCTACAACTAAGGACTACAAGCTCCACAATACTACTAGTTCATAGACCTATCACCTGGATAATGAGCTGAGGTCAACAAGAGAAGAGCCATTTTGTAACCCCTGCTCCCACATTTACACAAATTCACGAACTCGCCAAGTTAAACATGAGGTGAGTGTCACTATGACCTGACTTGAACTCCTAGTTCCAATTAAGGAAGTGGGGTCTACAATCTGACCACAAAATGACATCCTACAGGGACTATAGATCACCCAGGAGCTAAAGAAACACCCAAAGTGGTCAATCCCTGAGTTGGAACCTTGTTTCACTGACCTAGACCTATACCTGCACCATTGACACTGTCTAAATGAGGTTGTGATCCTCCAACCACACCCACAAGCCTTGCTCCATGTGGTTATGACCCCATATCTCGAGTTCCGTGCTTGTGGTCTAAGCCAATTTTCTAGGCTAGTCTCTAGACCATTGCCCAAAACTACTTGTAACTTTCTAGAACCATAATTCTCATAACGAAAATATTTCTCATAATGAAAATAATAATAATTCGAACTTGAGGGCATAACTTGATGTAGACTACCCATAACACACTAGACATTTCGTCAAACACATGGAAAACATGTAAGCTACACGTCATGAATGCATATATGATCATAAGAGTATGAGATTCATATGAGAATCACAAAGAAGGCTTTATTCCCTCTCCACATAGCTGGAACAACACTTATTAGCCCATATATTCATCAAACATTAGATAATTGAACAAATCATGACAAAAGCCATAGACGATACACATCATCTAACCAACAAATTACCAACATAGAAGCCATGGCAACTTACCCATAATGTCACTAACATAATCACTACAAATATACATGAATCACAATATAAGAATAACTCTTATTAATATATGAAAATACCATCCAAATCAGGGACTTTCATGTACCACTCGACCATAGATTAGGCTGAACCAAATCTCTCTTTCAACCAATCACCATTGTGCCATATTCCAAGCATGAATGTTATATCTCATGGAATAACCAAGAAAAAATAAAACCAAGGCTTCCAGAGGCCAAACCACCTCAACCCTTAACCACAATGATTCCACCTCTATGGTGAGACATCAACAACACCAACCAGATTGGTATCTACCCAAGTTGTCTAGGGTTTTAGTAACTAGTAACTCAACCCACATCCTTCCAAGGCTCGAGAATGTTTGTCCAACTCGACTCCATGGCGTTTGTCCCAACCTAGGCTCTAGGACTAGTAACTCAACCCAAGTTGTTCTAAGGCTTCCAGAGCATTTGTTCCGACCCACAACCATAAGGAACATGAGCACTAATTAGAAGAAAAAAAGTGGAAAAACCCACAACACCATGGCTATCCATGAAATGGAAAGGCAAGGCTAAAACCATTGTCAATCTAGGAAAATCTTCATGCCAATGAAAGCAAATAACCAGAAAATCACATGCATAAACCATGCATCCATAAATCAGCAAGGAAATCACACATGTAGCATGTTACTTGCAAATAATTCTAGTTGTAACAGTTGATCTAATTGTTTTCTTGCACTTTCTTACTTTCCTTTTCCTTCTTTCTCCAATCCAAGTGAGTACTAGAGTGCTCCAAGCATGCTCCAAGAATTCTCTAAGTGTGAAAGAGTATGAGAGAATGAGAGAATGAGATAAGAGCTCTAAAACTGAGCTGATAAAAGATGTGAACTGATCCTCATAAGCCTTTTTATCATTGAGGCCTCTATTTTCTTCATTTTCCTCTAATTTCCTTAGCATGCAAATTTGTGTCTCTTCACCTTCCTATAAATGGACTAAGGTACATAAAATCATTTTTCCTCTTGCAAACCCATTGATACCATAAATGTTGATCTTGTTCTAAATACATGGCTGCAATATTTACCTTTTGTAAGGTTTCCACTTGGTTTGGATCAAATTATTGCTTATCTGTAATATCTAGGTAATAGGATCATTACCATCAAACTTCCCCATTTGGATCTTCGAAATGTATTAGTTCCTTTGTGCTGACTTGAATCGTTTATGATGAGGATCTTGGATGATTATGATTATGTGATTCAACATTTTTTCTCGCCAATTGCAATATAATACTCCCCATATGTAATTGAGTCTAAACTTCATGCTTCTTATTATTTTCGTGATTTCCTTGCATCTCCATCTCCCTTTTAAGGATATTTTAGAATAGCATGGTTTGTATTGTATTTATTTCTTCCTTATTTTTTAATCATGGATTTTTGTATTTCTACCTTGTTTTCATCATCTAATCCTTTCAAAAGTTATAACTCAACCCTCATAGTTTCATTTTCTTGCTTAACCTGAATTTTCAATGCGGGCAACTGATACGCTAAATCTTTTGTTTCCTCATGAGTCATGAATGATCTTTTAGGAGGTTTAATTGGTGTAGTATATTTTGGATATGTTTTTGAATCCACGTGGGAAGGTAATAATGATGATTTTATTTATCCTGAATTTCAAGCACTCAAAGAAATGGATCTTCTAATGAAAGTCACTTCTATATTACATACCATTAGAACCTTAATTTCAAGACTATATTGGTGAATGACCCTTGCGCGCGCATATACACACACACACACACACACACACATATATATAAGCATTTGTGAATATGAAAATTTATCTTGTAATACTCTAGTATGTCTTTCCTCCAATTCCATGTCTTAACAAAATTCGATGTGTTGAGTGAAAATTATGGTATCCTTCCTAAAACTTTCTAGTTTTTGGATCCTTCCCTAGAGAAAACTTGTGGAGCATGATGCATGCCCAACTATTCAAACATGTTTCTAAAATTTTAAGCTTAATCAATTCGATATGTTTCGTCAAATCTATGAAAATTTCATAGTCTAAGGTGTCCTAAAAAAAGCTATAGTGAAAATTCCATGATCACACTTTTCAAATTATTTTCATGACCATTCACAAATGCTAACTTCCACATGGTAATCTCTAAAATTATAGTGAACCATAATATGAATTTTTTTCTATATGAATATTGAAATCTTTTCTTAATATTCTCAAAATTTGACAGTCTCAATCTTCACAGAAAGTAAGCTATAGCAAAATTCCAAGGACTGAAACATATTAGAAAGAAATATATAGCAAAAATTATGAGATGATTCATTTGAAACAAATTTCGAGACTAATCACAAACCCTAACTTCCATAGCTTATATATCACCAAAAGTATACTGAACAAAAATATGAAACTTTAACCAGATACTCCTCGAGATCACCCCTCAATATGCTCAAAATTTCACCATATGAAATGTCCTATAAAAAAGCTTATATAAATAATTCCAAGATGTCTTGTCCAAAGCAACAAAACCTAGGCTTGTATGCCTTGATACCAAATGTTATGAACCATACACCTTAAAAGTGATAAGGAACCAATAATTACAATCCACTTTCAGTGAAAACCCTCTTTTTACAATGAATAGAATGTATAATACAATTTTTGACGATCCTAAGGTTAGGTCTCCTTAGTATATAAATAGACAATTATAATGAAATGCTACAATAAAAAGTTCTAGTTGACAGAACGATATACCAATAGAAACGTAATAACTCAATACATAAAACATAATAAAGAATTAAAGTTAACATGAGACTTAACATTATTTATAATTTAGTAAAATATATACTTCACAATGTATCTATGTATTTCTCTATATTAATGGCTTAAAAAGTAGTACTCCAAATTGTACCCAAAAAAAACCTTATTAATTTCTTTAGACTTGTGTTGAGTTATAAAAGTACTTAGTGTTTGCTAGTCATCTTGTCATGTTATCAATATAGGGAACAAGTTGTTCGACATGGTTGATTATTGGTTATGTGCTTCAAACATGCATTATGGGCAATTCGAGATGGTCGTTAGATACCTTTTTATGCAATTGGAGAATAGCATTAGTGATTTTTTTCATCTATGAATGAAGTTCCTCATTTCCTCATTTAACAAATAGGTTAGTACTTTTCGATGTATCTAAGAGTAACGAAACTACATGTTCACATTACAAGCATCAAACATTCTATGTTTACCTTTTGCAGTCATTACACACATCTTTACCTTCAGCTTTTACACACACACACACACACATATATAAGTCATCCCCACTGGGATGTACCACATATGCAAACATAATCAACATAATGCAATCCTTCAATCCAGAACTAGTAGTGGAATCAGAGGTTTACTCATCGAAACATTCAAAAGGACACAACACAAAACAATTGTTATATGGGTACCTCCGATCTAGAATGGATGCAATAACATAATTAACTCATTTTAATAACTGTATCGGATCCATAATATTAGAGATAATCGTAACATTCCACAGTTTGCAAACTTGCGCTATAATAAAGCTCTGATATGGTGGATGTCAAATTACAACTAAATTCATTTTAATATCAATATCGCGTCCATCTTGTCAGCCATTATATATGATGACACATAACGAAAGTCCGATAAACAGATGTGATCTTAGATTAAATCCATTTTTGTAATTATACCGAGTCTGCAAGTGAATTTATACACCATATCGGGTCTACATATCAGAGATTGGAGAAAATTCGAGGTCGGAGATTATCGCATATCACAACACACACCTTCAAGAATATCAACGATATATGGATCTCGGATGAAGTGCTCTATCACAAGTCAAACATCGGGCGGTTTCAAGTGCTATCATATAACAAAAATATTGAATCATCAACTCTGCATATATGATATCATTGTTCGTCTATATACTTAACACATTTGATTTAAACACATCAATGGTGACACTGATATAATCACATAGAATAACATATATGACAAACTTGAATTAAAAAAAACTTCAATTGAAATAGTACTTTAGCCCGAGAACATATCATCAACATAAAGATAATAGTACCTGATACACATTCACTCCACTCATAAGTAAACTCGTTGTGGTTCTTCTTTTTATTAAGACCTGCTTACAGATAAAGTAATAAAAACCAAAATACTTCTCGCAAATTTCAGAAGCACCTTTCTTCATAACAATGAAGGAGATTTAAAGTTTAAAGCCGAAACCGAAATATATAAAAGTCCATAAAATGTTGCAATGCTCCAAACAAACCACTTAAAATAAAAATAAAAATTAATAGTACAATCCTATTACAACAAGTTGATGAAGGCTTGGACGAAGATTTCTCTAGAAACCCCTGTTGAAATTCCAATATATCTACCATCGCATTCAATTCAGGGGGCATGTTCAGGTCTAATGCACATTCGTGCAGTGAATAACACATCGCTGAGAGTTGGCAACACCTAACTGATTGTATTTAGAAGACACCTCAACATCAACCATTGCCCATGTGTTTTGAATAGGAAATGCCAATGGCATTCCAAGTCAATCTTTGATAGAGCATTTATCCTCTCAACCTTCTCTGATGATTCTTCCAAGATTTTGTCGATATTTTAACATCGGGCAACATATCTTCTGGACACTTCGAGATTAAATTTTCCTCCAAGAGGTTGACTTTGATTGATTGAATCATGTTGTTAGATATGTCCCTCGCACTATAAATTGTCATCTCTGCATTTTTAAACCTTATCTCCCATTCTTAGAAGACAATCTCTTTCTAAGATTCTTCTATCTTGGGCAGATTTACTAAACGACCCTTACAGTTATTCTTCTATTCAATGAAATAAGAGATTTTCTCTTCAACTTCCTTGCCATATGTCCTCATATTGGACAGTTGATTCACAAGTGCATCAATTGATTGGCACATTTGTTTAATGATGCCAAGTTTTGGAAAAATAGAACTTACTGATGAGCAAGCACGTTATTTACCTCCCATGCTTCTTTCAAGAATTCTGTCGTCTCCGGATTAGCCTTCAGTTGCTCAATCTTGTGCTCTAACTCCTGTATGTGGACATCCCGACTCTTCATGTCAAATTCATATTGAATATTCAACCCATCAAAACTGGTTTTCAATTGTGAAAATTGAGCTTGCCATTTCTAGACGATTCCTTGTTTTTCGCTTTCTAAATTTTGTTCAAGGTGACTTATTCTATCATCTTTCTCCATTAGGAGTTGTTGCACTTTTGTGGCTTTGTCAATTGTTGCACTAACATAGGCTCCTACATATTGTGATAGTCTCCCACGATCTTCAACATGGGTCACTTGGGCATCTTTCCATAATACTTCAAAAGAGGTATTTGCAGGGACTAAAGCCTACCTTTGTTCAGTCCTTCGCCTCTTTCTCTGCCTGTTGACTACTGCTTTGTGTTTCGCACTGTAAAATACGTCCAGAGGAGGAATCTCCTCAATATTGAGAACAACCTCAGAGGTCAGAAAAATTGGGATGATTTCTAGATCATCACTATCAACAATTTCCTTAGAAGGCTCAAAAGTGAACGAGCTCTTCTCAGTGATGATAAAAGTCTTAGCAATCCATGTCTGTGACAAAATTTGTTGTTTTTAAGGGCCACTCTCTTTTAATACATTGTTCCCAAGTCCCATCCAAACTTTCTTCTGTTGCTACCTTCTCTGCCTTTGAATCGGTAGTTGTCGATGCTTTAGTTACATGAATTGCATCTTGACTATGAGATGTGCTTGATCCTGTGTCTTGTTACAAGTTCTGGTGATTTAGATTCAAAATTTAACTGGGAAAATGGGAAATCCTTTTAACCCTATATTGATGAAACTGCACTAATTCCTCGCGGTTGAGCCATCTTGTTTCTTCTCTTTCAACCTCTGAATAATTTAATGTCGATTGAAAGAAATCATCAAATTTATCAGGCTCGTTTGTAAACTGCTTGACTTTTTCCTCTGTTGTAACATTTTTCGCAGTATCTACTGGATCATATTGTTGATTTGGAATGGTTGGAAAGTTCATCAGTGGTATTTACTCCATCACCTTAGTAGTATGTTTGAAATTATGTAAAGAATAGAATCCACATCGACACAGAAAAATAGGCCACATTGTCTTTTTACTTTCTTTCATGACCTTAGACAGGCCATCTCCCACAATCTGGTAGATTATTTCCCGAGCTCGGAGATTATCGGGGACATACAAGGACAACACATGAGCCTATGCAAGGCTACCAAAAACTCGAACATAGGTAAATGATTCCTCCCCAAACCATCTTCAAACTGATAACAGGTCAATATTGGCTTCAGCGGAGATTCTAGGGCAGTTCTCATTAAAAACAAACTAGTAAATAGGAAGGACGACACCATGTCTAATCTTATAAAAATGGGGTCGATGTTTTGACTCCCATAGAATATCATGTTAAATGTCAATAGGAAAAGGGTCTTCAGTAGTCCATTTCCATCCCATGGATGGAAAATATGAAGTGAAACAAATACAATCCATAATGTAGGCACTCATGTAGAATGGGACAGGAACAATTTCAGTAAACTTAATGCTTTTTCCTATATTCTAGGATTACGTTGCTTAAGTTGTTGGACAAAAAAGTTCCCCAGTCCATTACATAACCCTCAGAGGCAGGTTCAATCAAGGGTGCCCATTGGTCTGAAAACTTCTCGGTACTCTCATAGCCAAAAAATCTACACATCATTGCAGCAGCAAAACAATAGGGTGCATTAATAGAGGCTATAACGTACATACCCTTGTCCTCCCGCTTATGCTTGCTAGCGTCTCTTCTTCGTCCTCAAATGGCCTGAGATTGGTGTTCATTTTCCTACATGAAATTCTCAACAAACTGTTTATCATATTTCTTTTGAGCTACTGGAAGGTGCTACACTGCAAACAAGTCTTTTACATTGAAAGAGTCGATGATCATTTGTCTCTGGGTCATGAATTTCCTATTTGCAATGTTCATATGATCAATGACCCACCTGATCATATCCATATAAAGCAAGATGCTTGAGTGAGCGCTAATTCTATGGAAAAACAAATTTGCCACATCGTTGTATGCAATTTCTGAAACAAGAACCCTATCCTGTCTTGTAACTATTATTTTTGTGACTTTTGGCCCTTCATCTTCAAAAAAATTATGCATGGCCTCCTAGCTAGAGACCCAAGCATTAGGGGTGCATGTCATGTTGGAAAATAACCCAGGGGTTTCTATGACCTCAAGCGTAGGAACAACTAGTTATTGTTGAACAAGAATTTTCCTTATGGGTTTAGCTGGTCGGGACATTTCTCGTGAATTCTTCTTATCAAGACTAGCTTGCAAGGAAAAAACACAAGAATGAACAGCACCTGCACTTAGAGAAAATGACCAATTATGCATGAATCCAATACTTTTATGAGCGAAAGGTTCGAGGATCCTTAGTATTAATGAAAGCATTTACAATATCAAAAAACCATAAATTCATTGCATTTTTCCATTAATTAACAGAACATGCATCCACGTGGCCTTCGGCACACGTCTTTTTATCAGAGAAATCACATCGTTGTCCTACCCAAACTTGCGATCTCCTTTGTCTCGGGAGCCGATTACTTTTATGAGAACATCTTTAATATAGAATCGTGCATCCGCCCTTCATTGCAATTTTTCGAATGAAACCTTCACTTAGATTCGCTAATCTCTGATTGTGATATGTCTTGCTGTACGCGTAAGCTTTACACAGGATTTTAATCAGAAAAATAAGATGGTTGTCTTGGAAAAACTTGTGAATCTCGTCTATCTCCAAAACTGGTTTATTTTATCAAAACATCTTTAATATGATATTGCATCTGCCCTTCATCGCAACTTTTGGAATGAAACCTTCACTTACATCTGCCAATCTTCGATTGCGATATGCCAATAGCCCTTACCTCCTTTCAACTCTTTGTGACTGTCGTGCTAACCCCCAAATCAGAGCCCTCTCTATCAGGAATTCCATTCAGAGGTGTAACATTTGTGGACGACATGTCAATTTGACGATCGTCGATCACCTTTTGCGTTTGGCCCTTGGTCATGTAGCTCCTCACATGACCACAATCTAGCCCTCTATCATAACCCCTTCAATCGGAGGTTATCAATCATAGGCTTCGCTTCGATGCACAATATACCTCAAACTCCGACCTCTAATCTCCCATACGTGACGCCATCGTCGCCACGTATCTGCCATTTGTCACCTTATGCGTAATGCCACGTGTTACCCCTTTTTGGGCTACTGTGAGCCTTGAAATTGTCGAATCCAGTTGCCATGTATCAATCGTTTTGGCACGCTGTTGCCACATGTCTCTTATTGGATCCAGACTTTTCCATGCATCCCTTGGGGAGGAGAAAGAAAATGCCACAGCTTCTTTCGTTTAGCACACAAATCCTTTTTTAATTTCTTATCGTCCATCCTGGCACATTAACACTAGCGACGCATTCCCGACAATTTCACTCTGCCTAATATCACATATTTGGGATGTCTGTCATGTTAAAACCTTTGATACCTAATGAGTTGTCTTTTTGGCTCAAACATGGATGAACTCCCGATCCACATGTCCTCTCGATGTTGCTTTGTGCGTCTTAGTGCAAATGCTACTTTTAATCATGATAAATGATAGTTCTCTTTTGAACAAAAGACCTCTAGCAATACAAACTTTATTTTTATTCTTGCCATTTATTTATGTATAATGTGTACACACTCTCATCATTGTCATTAAATCTATTTGTTTTCTTTTATTTCTTTACTATATTTTCATTTTTAAAATTTAAATAAAACATATTTTACAATTTAATTAGTAATATATATATATATATATATATATATATATATAGTCAAAGAATATAGAGATTTTTGCCAATAATCAGCCTTGAATATTCAAAAAGTCTTCCACACCGAGAAACTATGCTTTATCATTCAACCATATTGACAAGAGAAAAGACCTAAAAACATTCATAAAAAACTAATACTATTTGGAGATCAAAAAACTTTGAGTGCGCTAGCTATAGCTCTTCCCTACTTCCTAGTACTCTACGTAAGAAAGCGAGAGAAACAAGAACATAAACATAATTCAAAAAACATCAAAGGACAAGCATCACTCCAAGGAAGGGCTTGGGAGTGACTTCCTCTTTCACTGATCCTGGAATTCATGATGGAATTCATGATTGAGTGCGTCAACAAATCTGGAGGAAGGTGGGAAAGGCCCCTATATGATAAAAATGATGTTAACTTGTGATCCTTTGGAGCCCCATGATATGTCTCTATCATCCACACACTCTTCGTCCCTCAACTATTATAGTGAGCCCAAAGATGCCTTTGACATAGAGGCTTCAAATTTACCTTGAAAGAGTGATAGTTGCATCCTCATATCAACAATTTTTAATATGTTCAAGGCTATTGCTTGTGCTACCATGGAATTTGTGTTCTAGTACATTTCAGGGAGTCTTGAGAATCTTGTCTCTCATGTTCGAGTATTAACCAAGTCATGCATCCAACCCTAGTTTTAGTCAACAACTGCTCTAAATCCATGGTTTCCCAAAATCAATGCACTATCACATTAATCTCATTCATGGTTGCTTTACCCTCTACCATAGATCCATTGAAATAGTAATTATGGACACATTCCATTCCTTTTTATTCCTATGCCATGTTCCTTGACCCCATTTCTCTGTTGCCTGCCACACTCCTAGAATCCTTCATCAACTTCTTTCCCTTGTTATTTCATTAGCTAGTCAAAGCCATGACCTCAAAACACTCAAACCATAACAAATTCTCAAACTAATCATCAAACCTTTGTTGCCTCTGCAAGAATCACAACTACTATGGGAACTCCAAGGAATGTGAATGAAGTCAAGCCCATAGTGGTCTCCTTTTAATACATCTCTTTCAATCTCCTTCCATCGTAAATGTCTCATCATTCAGAGAATTGGATAGTGTATCATTATGCCATTACGCAAAATTATAGTCATCTCCCTCATATATGATCCCACATTCACAACAATTGTCCTTGCCATGCTCTAAACCCACTCTACTAGCTCATGGGTTGTCTAATCATAATTTTTTCACCCAGGGTACGTAGTGGTTGGGCTACCTCCCTTGCTTATGTCGTTACTAGATACCATCTGTACACTCATGGATGGTGGTGGTGTCTTACTATAAACATCAGGGAAGATGCAGTTGAGGTAGCCTATACAAGTTGTGTTCACTAGACTTATAACCCACGTTCCTCGTCTCAAACACTTCAACACAACATCCTTACTCCGCCACCTTGTTTGGATTCCCTTGTTAACTGATTGGGTTATGGTTTGTCACCTCATTCATTACAATAATATTATACTAGCCTAGATGTTCTAACATGAACCGAGAGGGATCAAATTTTTTCAAGCGAAAAGTTCTTTTGGAGTGCAAAATACAATGTGTAAATAAATTGATATCCACATTTCTTTTTTATTATAAGAGACTTCACTTTTATATTTAGTTCACAAACATTGAGCATGCATGGACAGACATACTTACACATAGCCATCATACTGAGTTGTAAAATAAGCCTCATTTAATTCATAAAATTAATATACCTACCACTAAAACAAATTACACAATCATTTTAAATTAAAAGAAATTATAATATTTTATTTTTCCAATAATACAAACATGACATGAAACAATGATATGAAATTTCAAAATATTTAATTTTAAATAAATAATAATTATATTTACAAAAAAAATTATACAAATTCATAATAATTTGATATCATATAACTCAATACAGCAATACAAATCTAATATAAATTAAAAATCTAGTTTATAATTTTATAAACTAAAATATATATATACACACAAGGATATGAAAATTTTTCCACTATGACCTATATTATTATAACAAAGAAAATCTCACCAAAATTTTGTTTCTATCTATTCTCTAAATAAATAAATTTGTTAAATTCTATATATATATATATATAATTTGTTTCTTTAGGTCGATAGATCATTGTTTGGTGTCAGCGGACGTTAACCATCATCATCATCAATACTTTTCACTCTGCGCATCCAACCAATAACGAAAATTCCAAAATTCCACTTATAATTCTTATTTATTAGTGCACGTGAGTGCATGACGCGTTGATGGGGGCGGGCACCCCCCAGCGAGGATCGATTCCTGCGGGTGCGGCGCGCTGCTGCTGCAGCATTTGATTAAACGATGACGTATGTGTTCAAATGTTGACGTATTCTGCACGTATTCTTGGGCGATATTGTATGATGGAATCTACTAGCTTCAGCGATATTGTATGATGAAATCTGCTCTCTTCGACGATATATGATGTATTGTGATTGTTCAATAGGGATTCGCTCCCCCACTTAAAAAATTCTTATTTATTAGTGAAAACGAAAAATAAAAAAAATATAAAAATAAAACTTTTAAATATGTATTGATAGTACACCTGCATACTGATTTTTTGAGCACGCGCTTTGTTTTAAAAACAATGAGTTACCTGTATGGGAGACCTTTATTGAAGGGTTGAGCAATGAGATGCGATTTGGGAAGCACCTTTACTTTTTATTAACATAAACATTTCATAATAAATTAATAACGCAGATATGAATACAGTGATTATCAATGAGAACTATTAACAAGAAAATCAGCATTTCAACTTGGCGGTCTCATAACCAGTTGAGTCTCGACTTCACTTCTTTGGAGGCTTCCAGATCCACTTGCAGGGGTTGTCAAAACGGAGTGGGGATCGACAATCTGAAATAATAATAAAAATAAAAATGAGAGAATATAAAATAACTCAAAATTGTATAAAATAAATAATAATAATAATAATTAAAACTGCGATATGACAACACTTGTATTCAAATTTCTTCTCACCCGCTTTCGGAGAAAATTATTCTCTTCGCTAAACATCCGTTCCTACAATTTTAGCAAAATTAAAACCAAAGTTACAATAAACCCAGTTCATATAACAATAATAATAATTACATTAACATGACTGATTTCACTTCAATGTTCATACTGTTCACGAGGTTATATCACTGTGGAAATTTAGATCACGAGGTTATATTATATGAGGCAAAAATACTGTTCACAAAAAATCAAATTCTATATTCCAGTGACTAATATCAACACATGCACAACCACTCAACCTTTGAAATGTCAATTAAAATTTTGGATGTAGGCATAACATAATCTAACACGGGTTGTATTTATGGTATCTAATCTAAGATTTTAATATAAAAGAAAATAAACTTTACATAGAACACCTTCATTAAAAAAAATATGAATACCCAATAACATAAAACAAAACAATATAACATCTCAATAATACCATGGTCATGCAAACAATGCAAAACCAAAAAGTTTTGGAAACAATTAAAGTACGCTTCAGTCTTTGTAGACAATGTGTGCCCAGGTAATGCAAGATACAGAAAAAACCACAAAAGTTCAGCCTGATATCCAAATCCAAATTACTTTGGATAAGATATTTTTAGTTTCAGTTCAAGTGCAGACTCCACAGAACGACAGAAAAATGGCTATGCCACAATGCACTTAGAAAGGAATTGCCGAAGAATGGTTGCAGAACCAGAGTTGATTCCAAGATCACTTCTCCAAGGTGGAATTTCACTCTCAAACCCAACAGTTCCTGATAAAGAATAGTTCCCATATTAGGTGAGAATATAATCGCACACTAGGAAGCATTTCTCACTCATTGATCACCCATAGCTATCAAATTTAAATAGAGAACTTTCTTAATCCTGGATAATAGAGTGCAAAAAAATCTCTTAGCCTCCACCATCCTAAACCGTACCATCTAGGCCGGGTATAAACCATAGTTACCAAATTCGGGCGAATTGGCCAAAAAAATCCGATTATTCGTGGGTTCGATTCGATTCGTCTGCTAATTCGTGAAGTTCAATATGGTACGGGTTAAGCTTCCTCTCGCTATCGCTCTGAACCCGATCGCTCAGTTTCGTCAATCTTGGAAAGAATGATTTAGTGGCCAACTAAGGATTGGATCCAGAGAACTTTGAAAGGATTGGATTTACTGTTTTCTGCAATTCTTCCAGACCGACTACCAACCAGGGGTTAAGGATCAGGTAGGAAGGAGGTATCTTTGCTTATGAATAATATTGCTCCTCTCCTTTCTTTTGAGAAAGCGACCTATATGGTAAAATGCAGAAATTTCTATATTACAGTAACGAAAGTAAATTCTACATATAAAAATATCTAAAACACATGAAAAAAACATAAAACTTATTTTGTAATAAGGTAAATTCTATATTTAAAAAAATGTAACTAAGGTATGGTCGTTTGGCCCGGTGGTTGGGACGGTCAGCTTGTGGCCCCCATCCGGGTTCAATTTCGTTTCGCCACTTCCTCGGTTTGCTTTGTTGCCTGCGCTTAACAGATGTTGTACAGATGATGGTTAAGTTAGATGGATTTGTTGAAGAGAGACGCGCAACAGATGTTGTATAGATGATGCTTAAGTTATGGATTTGTTGAAGAGAGACATAAGATTTGTTGAAGAGAGATATAAATTTACTAGGACTTGTTGAAGAGAGACATAAATTTACTAGTATATGGATATCACTTAAGCTTATTTTTAATATTTAGTGTTTGATTTTTTATATAGAATTTAGTTTTGAGTTTTCATTCATAGATTTTACTTTACATGTTTTAGTTTTTTCTCATTTGCTTTTATCATCTTAAATAGGAGGGGTTGTAACATCCAAGGATTGGAATATAATTATTGTCCCTTTCAATTCTTAAAATTTTGAAAAAATAAGTCTCTATGATGTATACTCTTAATTTTTTCTCGGATGGTAGAATTTTTTAAGTATCGTATAATCAAATTCAAGTTCTAATTCAAATTTGGTAAGTATAGTATAGACAACAAGGACTTGGTTACCGGTGTTTGAACTTTTATATAGAATTTAGTTTTGAGTTTTCATTCATAGATTTTACTTTACATGTTTTAGTTTTTTCTATCATCTTAAATAGGAGGGGTTGTAACATCCAAGAATTGGAATATAATTGTTGTTCCTTTCAATTCTTAAAATTTTGAAAAAATAAGTCTCTATGATGTATACTCTCAATTTTTTCTCGGATGGTAGAATTTTTGAAGTATCGTATAATCAAATTCAAGCTCTAATTCAAATTTGGTAAGTATGGTATAGACAACCAGGACTTGGTTACCGGTTAGAATTAATCTTTCTTTGGAGATAACTACACTTGCATGAACCGGTTAGAGTTAATCTTTCTTTGGAGATAACTACACTTGCATGAACTTACATGAAATGAGACTCTTTCCTTTGCTGGTCGTTGCTTTGCTTTCCTGCACTAACTTTGTTGTAAGTTCAATTATAGAAATATTACTAGTTTATTTATATATTTAATGTAATTGTTATTAACCTCATTGATATAGGTTGGTGGAGGTATATGAAGTAACTATATTTGTTAATGTGGTTAATATATTTTTATTAGTGTATATGAAACACATTTACAACTATATTTGTATTTCAACCATATTAATAATTATATTTCATAATTATTAAATATGATATGAAATTTACTGGGGTAGTATGATCCGGATTATCCACTGTATTATGTTCATTATGTCCACGTTTCCAATCCCAAAAGGGGTCCATCATCAGGACAAAAAATGATAGAATATGAAATTTATTATTAAAAATTTGACTATTTGTAATTGTTAATAACTATATAAATAATAAAACTTAATTATATCAATACTATGTTATTATATAATATTATATTAATATATTAACAATTATATTTTAAATTATTACATAATTAACAATAACATAAGACTATCATCAATACTACTTATTTATGTCTTACCAATATCTTAATGATTAACATATTAATATAACTATCAATAGTCTAGAGTTACAGTATATTAATAATATTAAATACACATTGTATATTGATGTCAGGTTTATAATATTAACATTGTCTAAACATTTTAATATTAATAGTAATATATTAAAACCCAAGGGATTAATATTATAAACCCAACTTATTAATAAACCTAAAGTATTATTATACTCATAGACACTATATAACGATAATAATAATAATATTATACTAATATATTATGAGTTATATATATATATATATATATATATATATATATATTGTAAGCTTAGCAGTTTATTTCATTCATTCACCTATAAACAGGCATGTTACAAATATATAAGTTGTTTGGTGGCCTCAACCTGCCAAGTGAGAAACCAACTTTGTTGACCACCGAATCGTATTACAAGTCATCCAAAAAATAAATAGTTTGACTCTATTTAACCAAGCCTTACAAGGTTGATATTTTGGAAACCAACTAGTAAGCATAACACTAAAAACATAAATGCTACCTGACATATACAACCAAACTTAAGCCAAAATTAACAGGCATAACTTTGCCCAACTAATCATCTGACGATTCCACTAGAGCATGAGCTTTAGCACTTGACCCTGGCAATTCAGATTGCGGCAAACATGGGATATGCTTCTCAATATGGCCTAGGCAAGCATTCTGATTCAACCACTGAAGTTGCATACGCTGGAGTTTGTTTTGAATGTCTTAGAGGCTTGGCTCAACCTCACTTTGCGGTGTTGTGTTGGTGATCACAGCCATTGCTTTGGCCACTATGCATTTCATTAACCAGTAGAGATGGATGGACTGTCTAAACAAGATGAGATGGTTGCGAGTGTACCCAGGGTCTGTGATTAGCTCCCCCCAATCTTCGACTAACAGTTCAAGCTCGGCTTTCAAATTCAACTCTACCTCCCAACTTCCAATCAATTGTTTCACCTGCGTTGGGGTCCCTTCTCAGTATCCTTGAACCGTGGCCTTAAAAATCTCAAAGTTCATTTTCCGATTCCTCTACTGCATAGTCCTCTATTGCATAGTACTCTACCATGCAATGCTCTGTTGTGCAGTCCGACGTTCCACAGTCTAACGGAAGATGAACCAACTTCTTTTCCTTTGCCCTCCTAGTGTTTTCGGCCACTTCCGCCTTGACCCAAGCCTCCACCGCGAGGCTGAGACTTCACCATCTCTGCCGAGGCTAGGCCCCCTTTCTTCACCCTTCTTCCACCTTCCCGCTCTTGTAAACCAACGCACTGTACAGTGGCTGAAAGTGGATACAATGTAGGCGAACCTGGAATATGATTTATACCAAGAACCACCCAAAAGACAAACATTAATTTAGTTTATGACCAGAAAAAAAATGAAGCATCGGACATCACTACGTCCCTTTAGAATTCCACCATCTAAGCCAACAAGCATACATAAACAAAGATCCTCCAGGAGTGGGAGGTACCACTAGAATAAAAACGGTGGCCCCCATGCACACCTGAGCCCTGGGTCCGTAGACTCTCTCCTGATCATTTACCAAAACCCTTACTCTCCACAGGGCTTGCCCAGACAATTCAAGCTTAAAACGGGAAACCCAATTATCAACATGCAGAGGAAACATCATGAGAAAAAACCAGAAACCAGTAAGCATGCCCATACGAGAAAAGATGTTGCCAAAAGAGATAGAAATCGACATTACATAGTCGAGAAGGCCAATATTGCCAATCACAAAAGCTACTAATTTAGCTAGTGTTTCCATTCCCCTCCAGACATGAGGCTTATTACGAGTAGTAGCCCCCAACCTAGGATATAGAGATAGCATTCTAACATACCAGACTTTATATGTCAACCTCACACTGAGATAGGCGGCATTTGGGTATACCTCTCACATTTCCAGCATTGTAAACCTGTAAACATCAAACTTAAGCTCCCTAAGAGGTTGAGGACCTGAGTTTATACTCTAGACAAATGGTCTTAACTCCACCTCCGCTCCCACCACCTGTAGGCATTAAGGATTACCAACCTTCACATTGTGGATCTGCCTGGATCCGCAATGCTTCATGTTATCATAGTGGATAAGCATGTGAGGGCATGGGGGATACCACCCACCATCCCAAACCAATAAACGCTATGTCATATCAATCAAACCCAACTGGGCCTCCAACTGTTTCACACCTCGATCAGGGATTCTGATTAGGAGCCAGGTCCTGGTTCAGGATCAGAGTCAATTGGTTCATTCCTTCTTCCCCCATCTCACTTATCCACAACTTATCTATATTCACTCTCAGGTGAAGACAACCCGAGTTTGCTAAGAAATCTGCAACTTTGTTGCCATTGCGGGGGACATGCGAGGGGATGATATATTCAAAATCTTTAATAAGTTCACTAATATCCTGGATCAAATGAGTAGTCCTCCAGCGTTTACTAATATTTTCCCACTAGGACCCCTGGTTAAGATTTTTAGTAGTATCAATGACCAGAGAGGAGTTGCCTTCCACCACCATTTTTCTAAGCCCTTCCCTTCTGCCTATTATCAATCCATGTTTAGCATCATTAAATTCAACTTCATTGTTACTTGCCATGCCACAATCTGAAGCATATCTTTGGACAACCCGACCTTTCGAGTCCGTAATGACCCTTCCAAAGCCCACATCTCTAGGGTTACCTTTGGAAGCCCCATCTAAGTTTAGCTTGAGAAAACAATGGAGGGGGCACTAGAAGCGAGAAGGGGATTGGATGGGAGGCACCTTTAACTTCCAGGATGAGGGTGCCAGCATATGCGGGGATACGTTGAGGGTAGACACTATCCGCACTTCTTGGGGGGTGACCTTCCAATCATCAGAATACCATTTCTCTGCTAGTATAGTTTATCTTACATTTTGGAGTATTCCTTTCCAAATTTCCAAGTGTGACAATTTCTGGTCCTTCAAAATCTTTATGTTCCTTTCCTTCCATACTGCCCATAAAAGAAAGTCGAGAGATAGACACCAAGCTCGATTTACAAAAGGACTGGAAAAATTGCTTTCCTCCAACTCCCAATGGTTGATTGAATACTAGTATTATCTCGATCTAGAAGACCAAAAATAGTATCTATATTTTGTTAGAGTCGGGCAACAAAGGGTCATAAATTTAGGAGATGATCCACAGTTTCATTTTGAGAGGCACACATAGTCTAGAAAGAGGGCCCATGGATTCCTCTCTTCTGTAATTGGTCCCAGGTGAGAATCTTGCCACTGCACACTAGCCATAGGAAGTACGTTACTTTTGGCCAGAATTGTCTCGTCTGTATTTTCCTCCAAATTGGATTACACGTATCCAAAGGCTCCTTTGCTGCCAGTTGGTAAGCTTATTTTATGGTGAACATAGCTTTGGTTTTATATCCCCACTTGAGAATATCTTGTCCTTCTAACGATGCAATCCTTCTAGTGCGCAACTCAGAATAAAAAACATACCATTGATTTGAGTCAAGAGGGTTGTGCCAATCTTGTTTCGTCTTCCACTGTCTCCATTGAATCCAAGGGATTAGGTCCCAAAACTGATTAACCGTCATGGTGTGGGGTCTATTAGTAAAAAGGAAGATCTCAACAAAATGCTGGCGACTCAAGAGTTTTTTCCATTGTTTCCACGAATCTTGCGAAAATAGAGCTCTTCTCCCATCTCTGACTTCCCAGAAAGTATGGTTGCATATTAGCTCTTTATTCTCTGAAGCTAAGTTCCAAATTGAGGATCCTCTTGGAGTTCCCTGCTTTCTCAATCTTTCCTCTATAGTTGAGGGCATGTTATATTTCTTGCCCCAAATGACCTTCCAAAGATCAGTACAACCTTAAATCCATCGCCACCATAGTTTTGCCCCTATCACTTGGTTTAGGAGAAAAGGATCCTGAAGAACCGACCCCCCAGCGCTTTTAGGTTTAGTCAACCGATTCCATGAAAGGAGCGCCCATTTTTTAGCTTCTTGAGCCCCCTTCCATAGGAATTTTTTGAAAATACTTGTCATATCAGACCAAGCAGTTTTAGGAGAAGCTACGCCTGAGAGTTGATATATTGGGATCGATTGCAACACAACCTTCAGTAAAACCACCCACCCAACAATGTTTAGCAATCAGAAAGGCCGGTTTTGACGCTGAGATTGAATGCGCTCAAGGAGGGTTTTCCAAGAGGAGGTCCTAAGAGAATTAGTCACTAGGGGAATTCTCAGGTATTTAGATAGAAGGGAGCCAATGCAGAATCCCAAAATCCTAGCTAGGAAAGATTCGAAAGGAACCATGGTGTTGAAGAAAACGATATTTGATTTCTCATTATTGATCTGAGTACGAGAAGCTTGCATAAAGTCTTGCAGTATTGATTTTAGAGCCCTAGTTTCCCAAAGAGAGACTTGACAGAATAACATTATATCATCTACAAATTGTTGGTGAGATAAGGGAAGGTCATTGCCCCACAGACGAATACCTTTTAGATGGCCATCCCGAACAACTGATTTTATACCTTCCTAGCCCTTCCGCATCCAAAATGAAGAGGAAGGGTGAAATAGGGTCACCTTGACAGAGGCCTCTGGAGGCATTGAAAGGGCGGGAGGGAGAGCCATTGATGAGAATCGAGAATACCGAGGAGGAAATGAGAGAGGAAATCCATTGGATCCATCACTGGTCAAAACTAAAGGTCTTCAAAATGTTCAGTAGAAAGGACCAGCTGAGGCAATCATAGGCTTTGGATAAGTCCAATTTTATCATCATGCCCTTAGATTTAAGACTCTTGAGAGAGTGAATTTCTTGCTGGGCAATGACAATGCCATCCAGAATTTGTCAACCTTGGAAAAAATCGATTTGCTCAGAAAAAATTAAAGTAGGAAGAAGAGGTTTAAGACGGTTGACCATAATGGTGGAGATAATTTTATATATGACATTACATAAGGAAATAAATCTGATTCCTTGAGGATCTTAAGAATGACTTGTTTTTAGAATCAAAGCTATAAAAGTATATTTAAGAGCGATATGTACCTACCTAGATAGTCAAGATTCTTCAACAACTTCCAAGACATCCTTACCCAAAATATACCAGGCCGCCTGAAAGAATTTTGCAGTGAAGTTGTCAGGTTGTGAGGCTTTGTTCTTCACTAAGCCTTTAACTACCTCCTCAACTTCCTCCATAGTGATGACCCTCATTAGTGCCAGGTTTTGGTCTTTACTGACCAATTGTGGGATATGTCTTCTAATGCCCCTGATTGCTTCTGATCTATCCTGACCCAGTTCTAACAAGAGGTTATGAAAATGGTCAACTAGAAGGTTTTCCATATCTTCATGTTGTACCAGTCATTTCCCCTCCGCATCAAGCAACAAAAAGATATGGTTGTGTTGCCTATGATGGATCACATCTTTGTGAAAGAAACGAGTGTTTCTCTCCCCTTCCTGCAGCCATTGAACCTTGGATTTGTGTTTCCACAGTATCTTTTCCTTTCTTCATTCCTCGATCAGAGTTAGGAATTTTCCTCCTTCTACTATTAGGGGTCCTAAATGCCCTTGGGTGATCATCTATTGTTGTACCTTTTGCATGTGAGCTTGCAGGATTTCTCGGTCTTTCTGAATGTGCCCAAACTCTAATTTATTCCATTTTTTTATCTTTTGCTTAAGATCCTTCAAACAACGTTGAAAGGTGTGCATACAGTTGCGTCCCTGAACCAAACTGGATGTCCACCAATCCTTTACTTTGTCCAGGAAGGATGGGCCCCTCAACCGAAAGGACTTGAACCTAAAGGGTCAATTATGGTGGCCCAACTTAAGGTCCATTTCCAGCCTGATTGGCCAATGGTCGGATCCAAGACATGGCATAATGGAGGCTTCAAAGAAAATTTCCTTACTAATAAGGTTTTCAGAAACCAAGAATCTATCTAACCTAGAGGCGACTTGGTGAGCTTCGCCTCTCTGGGTGTTCCATGTGAATATCTCGTCGATAGTGGGAATATCTACTAATTTTAAATCCACTATCAAAGTTCGGAAAAGATCCATTTCGAGCCCTTGCCATCTTATCCCACCCTTTTTCTCTTCTAGCGAGGTTATGAGGTTAAAATCTCCCCCAATCAACCAAAGTTTTTCCTCACTCATAGTTCTAAGCTTTCCAAAATTTTGGAGGAAGGCTTCTTTCTCCCCTAGAATATGAGAGTCGCAGACTGCCAATAGTAATACCCACTCTTTAGCTCCAATATGTCTGACTCTCGCAAATAAAATATGGGGTATACCGATCCAATGGTCAAAAAGAATCTCAGTAGGGTTATAGAGTATGACAATACCCCCTGCACTACCCCTTGCATCTGAAGCTATTACTTTGTACCTGGGACACATCCAATTGAGCATTGCTTCTATTCTTGCCCCTTGTAACCTTGGTTTCCTGGAGCAACACTATTTGGGGTTTCTCTTTTTTTAGGCGATCTTGCAGATATTTCTATTTACCTTGTATGTTGAAGCCCCTCACATTCCAGGAGATAAAAATCATTAAGAAACCTTGGTGGAAAATTGCCGATAGTAGTACAACCCGTCCAGAATTGACTAATGAATCTCCTACCATTTGGATTGATTCTTGATGATTTTTCCTTCCACGCTTCTTGCCTCACTTGTTTTGGCTCCTAGGTTCTTGTGAGCCTCCCAGCTGGGAGCCAATGGTGTCTAGCAGATCAGGCAGCTTTTGACTCTATTTCGCCTGATATTGCTGGAATGTGTCCCAGTAAAGCTTCTTTCGATCCTCCTGAATGAACCTCTCATCTAGATTCCTCCATTCATGCAACAATTTTTTAAGAATTAGTTCTTCGACACTCAAATCCTCCTTTGATGTATCAATATCCATGATTGTGAGTTCTATGGCTTGTTCTTGTTCTTCCTTGTCCTAGGGTTCCATTTGGACTTTTCATTTTGGCTTATAATTTGTTTTGGTTGGTTCTCTCCCTCATGCTGATTTTTTCGGTTGATCAGCAACTTTGGAACTTTCCCCCATATCCTACAGAACCCCAAAACAATTTTGATTCTCTAGATTTTGTTGCTTTGTTTTCGAATGTGTTTGGGCCTGTTTCGCATTCTTCTTCTTATGTGAGACCTCTTGAAAACCCTCATTATCCTCTTGCGGTGAAGTCGTCTCTTTGGCCTGAGACCCAACTTCTGGTTCTATTTGATTCAATGGGCAAGCTTTATACAAATGGTCATACTCATGGTAGCGGTGACATCAAAAAGGGATGTGCTCGTAATCCAGTGACTGCTACCAGATCTTGTCTTGGTATTCCATTTATACAAATTCAGGGAGGGGTTCAGTGATATTCATGTAAACACAAATGTAGGCATACGAAGTGTATCTCCCCTGATGGTTCAATTCAGATACTTACACGAATCTTCCAATGGAGTTCCTTATCCCTTCCAAAATTTTTGGATCCCAGAAGTCTATTGCTAGAGTGAAGAGACATACCGAGATGGAGGTGGCCATAAATTGTTCCCGATCCATATAGTAGCATTCCTCTTAGTATCTCATAAAAAGCCCTGCATTGTAGTAAAAGTATGGTCCATTTTCAAAAACCCTCTCCTTGTCCTCAAGGCTGGCGAATATAACTGTGAAAAACCCTCGAGCTACAAGCTTCAAATCTATATGGCCTTTGGGTTGCCCTTTTAGATGGATCCACTTGATCAAATCCTTTTCTCGTGGCCATATCCCAATAAATTTACAGATAAGGGCATGATCCTTCATGTACTTGCGGTAGTTCTCTAGTTTCTTAGGGGGTACCACAAATCTGGGTTTCTTGGTTGTGCGTGGGAGGCATTGCATGCGGGTCCGTGATTACCATTGGGCTCCCATTACAGGCCCCTCATTAGGGTCAGCTCCATGGCCATGCATTGTTCCTATTTTTCCACTGGTTTCACCTGCTTCCACATTTCGATAGGAGGGGATCTCCCCCCCTCACCCCCGCAAGAGCACTCATTTCCCCCTATTAGAGCCCTCCAATATGAAAACGATGGTTGCAGAGAATGCAAATCTAGTGCTATCAGATGCTTCAAGATTTTATCCAAACCCTAGCAAAGGTCATCTCTTTCCTATATGCAATTATATAATATCTTATATATTATATTAAATATATATTATTGTACTATATTATATTATATTATGGTTCATGATTATGTGTATTATTATATATATAAAAGCTAGGTGCAAGCATGAGAGAGAGCGATATTGAGTGATATCGTTGGCCATGTGTGCCTCAAGACAATATGTAGATGAGTGAGCTAAGGGTTGTGTGAGCTAATTTATATCTGTTGCAAGGATCATCTTTTCTTCTGAGAAATTGAGGACCAGCCCGCGTTGAAGCGGAGTGGCCATTGTGGAAGTCTGGTGTGGCACAATGCATGTGGGAGAATGAAGCCCAACACAGGGGTGTTTACACTCGTTGGATTTGAGTAGATTGTATCCGTGTTACTCCAAAGATGATCACAAAGTTAAATTTTGGTTTGAGAAGTTGTGGTGCATGGGCATATATACCATCAAAATCACATGCAACAATAGGCTTTAACATGACTAGGTTGTTACCCACTTAGTGACTTAACAATACAATGTATTAATACTAGTAGACATTATATTATACTACTAATATTATTATAATAATATGTTATCAATTATATAATATCTTCTATATTATATATAATATATTATATTAAAAATATATTATTATATTATATGGTTCATGATTATATGTAGTATTATATATATAAAGGCTAGGTGCAAGCATGAGAGAGAGCGATATTGAGTGATATCACTGGCCATGTGTGACTCGAGACAATATGGAGATGAATGAGCTAAGGGTTGTGTGAGCTTATGGATATCTATTGCAAGGATCAACTTGTGTTCTGTGAAACTAAGGACCAACCTACGTTGAAGCAAAGTGGCCATTGTTGAAGTCTGGTGTGGCGCAATGCATGTGGGAGAATGAAGCCTGGAATAGGTGTGGTTACACTCGCTGGATTTGAGTAGAGTACATCCATGTTCAGCTTAGGACAAGTAGATCTTTATTTTAAAATCAGAAAAATGGTATTTGAGAGAGATATTTGACACCATGAAGCAATCTGTTGAAGACCTTTGATCCAGCGAGCGATCTGTTGAAGATAAAAATGATCGCACGGGATCCTTCGATGGAATCAATGGGATGCAGTGATAAAAAAATTTAGGATGATATAAGCCTAAGTTAGGAGAGACCAAGCCTCCCCTTCTCAAGAGTTGTGTATTCTATTTTTGGAACAGGCGCGGGTAACTTATGCCACATTTTTGTGGGAGTCGTGATTGCTAGCGGAGGAGAACCAACTTTCCATTTCTATGCAATTATTATGTGAATAGGTGCAACAACTACAAGGGCTCTAAAATCTCATCTGAACAGAATCAGGCCTAGATCAAGTAAGGAGCAATTATGATTGTTCCACCCAAAGTTGAGGGATCCACCGCAAAATATGGAGGCCAAGAAAAGCAAGACGTTGCGCTGACTATGGAGGCGCTATATGTGGAGAACAACTACAAATTATGGCTCGAACTATTGCATCTGCATCACACATTTTACTGCCATTGTGCTTCCTTCCCAGTGTTCAATGCTTCCATCAGTGTTATGTTTGCCAAAAGACTAAAGGAGCACAACGAGTTGGTCATCATTTGGTTTTTCCATGAGCTAGTAAGGATAGTGGTAAAAATGGCAAGTAATCTTTTAGTGTGATTTTTTGGAATGTTTTCCAGTTTATTTTCCTATCTAATTTGTCTAGAATCTGGTCGGGACTCATTGAAATCACAAGTTTGAAAGGTGAACTCTTTATAATGGAAGTGCCTCAAGGGTTTTTGAGGGTGTTGAATCCATATATACAGCCAAATTAACCAGTTTAAACAACACAAATGAAGATTTAGCCACAATTTTTTCACCCGATTCCAGCCAAAAACTTTTAAAAAAATCACACTTAAACACTATTCCTTAAAAATGTAAAAGTGAGCCATTGTAAAGGATAATCACTACCAGCGGAGGAATGCATTAATTCTGAGATGTGACAGAGACACACTCAATCCCAAGGGTTCCTATAGGTGGCACAATTGACATGCAAGGATGGGAATGGGAGATAATTTCCTGCTAACCTCTCGATCACTGCCATGGATGGTGGAAAATGATAATGGAAGAAGTGTTGTAGCTGGACAATTGACACGTTCAAGAATATCCAAGGGGCTTAGGAGTCATACTATCGTGCATGTTGCATGAATTTCCCATGATATGCTTGGAAGAGTGGTAGCCCCGAGATCTTGCATTGTTAGGTGTGAGACCAAATCAAGTCAAAGTTGTTAGTGCCCATGGATTAGGGGAATTTTGAAGTCTAAAATGTGCATCCTAAGGAAATTATAAAATAATAGTGGAAATAATAAAATAAGATTAGATGACATCATTAAATTTTAGAGGGAAAAAAAATATATATATATTTTTTCAACTTATATTTTCAACTTATCTCCCTATGGGTTTACTCAAATTTCAAGCAGAAATACTTTTTGGATGGAAAATTTGATTCCTCATCTAAGGAATACCCATGTTGCATACTTTAAATGGACCCTACTACATGAAAAATGAGAAATACATGAAAAAGTGTTTGCAATCACGTTTTTTCATGTATTTCTCATTTTTCATGTAGCAAGGTCCATTAAAAGTATGAAGCATGGTACTCCTTAGATGAAGAATTAAATTTTGCATCCAATGAGTACTCCCCCTCGGAATTTGAGTAAAACCTTAGGGATATAAGTTGAGAATATGAGTTGAAAGAGTAATTTTATTATTTTATTATTTTTTAATCTTTTTACTTTTTTACTCCAAAAATGGTGAATCATCGCCCCATGGTTGATATCATCATCCTAAATCCTATTGGCTCTTATAAATTTTATTTTGGTTGTACATTTTTCTTAGGAGGCCCATTTTAGACCTCAAAATTCCCCTAATGGGTATTCACAACTCATGGTATTATAATGAAATATTTGTATATATAGGGGTGTGAGTAAAAATATAAAAGGAAATGTATGGGTGAGAAAGAATGAAGCCAGAGAAATGTATAAAAATTTTCATTGTGATAATAAAAATCTACTAAACCCTTTCCCTGTGGTTTTTCCCCAAAATAGGGTTTTCCATTTAAATCTGGTGTTCTGTGTTTGAGTAATTTTCCTGGGTTATTTGTTGTTTTAGTGCATGAAAATTTATATTTTTCAATTGAATATTTTTTCTATTGTCATTTATTAACAATTGTAGCAGGAAGAGGTTGTTCTATTTAATTTTTGGTGTATGCCATGTTATTGTTGGAAAGAATTATGAGCATGGAGATAGCGACATTAAGTGATGTGGAGAAATTAAATGGGGCTAATTTTCCCTATGGTAAAGAATCATTGTTTGCCTATTGAGGGAGTGGCGAAGAAGCCCTCATCAATGACAAATGAAGAATGTAATAAGCTAGATAGAAAGACTATCACCACAATTTGTCAGTATTTGGAAAAGAATGTATATTTTAATATCGCTGGAGAAAAGACATCAGAAGCATTGTGGAAAAAACTGCATGATTTATATGAGAAGAACAAGACATCGAAAAAAGTCTTCTTGATGAAGAAGTTGTACAATCTCAAGGTGAAGGAAGGTACTTCAGTGGCGGAGAATTTTAACGAGTTTAATATAATAAGAAGTCATCTTGCCTCTGCCAAAATTATTTTAGATGACGAGATTAGAGCCATCTTATTATTGTGCTCTATGTCAGATAACTAGGAGAATTTGATAGTAGCTATTAGCACTTTAGTACCAATAGGGACCCTGAATTTTGATGACGTCAGTAGTAGTTTGATGAACAAGGAGTTGTGTCGCAAATCAATTGTGGAAAACCTAGGTGTAGAAGCTCTAGTCTTAGCTGATCATGGAAGGAAATTGAACGTGGTAGACATGGACGTTCAAAATGAGGAGGTAGATCGAAATCAAGAATGGGAAGAGTCACTTCTTTTCACTGTGGAAGAGCACGACACAAGAGAAAGGATCATTGGTTTTGGAAGAAGGAATAGAAAGCGCTTAAGGAAAAAAATCAATCGACACAAATAAAAAATCTAGGAACACAAAGGAAGGTGAGACTACTTTTGTACCTTCTGAAAATGATGTTTTATTAATTGTTTTAGTAGCAAAAGCATGCTTAGATATTTCTAGCAGTAGCATTGATTGGGTACTTGATTTTGGAGCATCTCACCATGTGACCCCATATTGACATCCCCTAAAAATGTCAATATGATACTCCGGTGGGCTTTGGCCCCACTTAAGTTACCCAACCCATGATGAAACCAAATGTCATTATATCTAAGATCTAATGTGCTTCCTATGATTAGGTACAATAATTCATTAATGCATTTAAGTGGACCAAGCTTGTTAATCAAGGGCACAAATGACACTTCTTAATGGGCTTCCCTTCCAAATTTTGATCTTAAAGCATGTGATAGTGTTACATCCCTAGGTATGAGTGGCTAATAAACAACCCTATAGTTGTTCCCAACTCCTAAGTGGAAAAAAATATTCAAGGTACATGCTTCAGTGGATAGGAGTCACGTGAATAATGATGAGGTGGCTAGGGACACAACGGTCTCAAAGCCAAATGCCATGGGTTCAAGGATGGTAATGATCAGGGATGTCCACACATTTAGGTGTACAAATGTAGGAGGGAGAAATCATGGATACATGAACTACTATGACCTTTATTTCTCCACCCTTCTCCATTTTCCTTTTTCATTTTCTTTGATTTTTTTCTCTTTGTATCACTGCTTGGTGCTGCAAGAGATGAGAGCATGTTGTGTATGATATAAGCAATTATTACCTCCTTAAGGTGGGTCAATTCATCATCGACCAAGTGTTGGGATGTGCATGGGTTCCTAATGGTGTGGGGGAACTCATCGGCCCTAGGAACTAGGGTGATGACCATAGTAAAGTGGTAGAGCTCATGCTTGTCTTTTCCCATGCGTTAACATAATGTCAAGGTCGTCTTTTACATTTTATGATATCACTTTCTTTTGTTTCTTTCTTATGGCCATGACATGATTTAACCTTCGTTCTTTTAGTTGCATCAACCTCCAAGACAACATTTCCAAGCCTAACCCAAACATGTGAACAAGTGGAGGAGGTATACCAGTGCCTTATGGACCTAGTGGTCATGTCAACCGAGAGAGGGAAGATGATAAAATAAGGCTTGTAATGTGCAGAGGGGAGTGAAAAATGTGAAATGGGAAAATAGGACCTCACTACCAAAATCGAGGTTTCCCAAGTAGTGCCCTTCTTGAATCTATAATCCAATATGGAAGATCTCTCATTTAAGGTGAGGGAACAAGACTACAGTAAAAAACCTTCCTTCTTCCAAGTCACCTAATAATCCATGCCCAATGTGCCAAAGGAAAATAAAGCAAAAACACTTGATTGTACAATGAAAAATATACCTTTGGGATTGGATGGCCCACCTTCAAACACATGCTCTTAACAGATAGGCGAGGGGACATACGCCTAGCTCAAGGAGCGGAGATCAAGCTGCACATCATCGGCTACACTGGTGGCTCTCAGGGGCTACTGGCTGTCGGCTAAAGACAAATCTAGGAGAATAATTCTCTTATGGAATCACCCATTTTTGGTGGGTAACAGGCTTTACTGGTTTGGATTGTCCTTGTGGAATTTCCTTTGTCTAAGATGTTATTGTCTGTGTAGTAGAATTTGAGGTAGAACCTTCAGGACCTACTTGAACTTGTTCTTTACCTACTGTGTTTGGAATTGGCAGGAGGGAACTACTCCTTGTCTTTGAGAATGTTAGGAAACCTATTTGCGCATTATTATGAAGATCCTGTAATCTTTGCAAAACTTCTTGAACATATTTCTTTAATTGCATCTAAATACAATGTTTTAATATGATCCTTGATGGATCATGTATTTTGAATTTGATGCAAGGAAAATTCATATTATGTAATGGCGCAACTTCAATATTGGCATGTTGTATAGTCGACAAAGTGTAGAGGCCAATGTGAATCGCGAAAGAGAGCCAATATTTTGTAACTAAAGAATATAAGTCTCTAGTTAGGCCACTGGCTATTGTTTCGTAGGATGCTTCTTGAAGTACAAGCATATCAACGAAAATTCTAGGGGGTGCACATGGAGAAGAAAGACAACTAAAAATTTTGATATAAGAAAAGATTTCTTCTACATACCAATCTCCTATTTGATCTAAGTCGCTCATGGATTTGTCAATAAACCTAGGTAACAAGGAATCAAAGATTCTCTAATGATATGGAATTATCACAAAATCGCAAATTTCATAAAAATGTCCCTTTGCATTCTCTTCCCCTAGCAAATAACTATGTATAGGGCTAAAGCTGGGAAACCGCTTCCATTTCATGAGAGGGAAGGGAGTGTGAAAAAAAATGACATCCATTATATATGTTGGCATATAAAAGTAAGGAATTTTTGCATAAATATGGTAATAAAATTGCAATTACTCAAGAAGTTTAATCTAAAATCAAGAGACACAATTCTACTATACTACTCTGTGAAAATTAATTACAATTTAGAACAAAATTTACAAACATGCAATAAGAAAAACCACACATGCACAATATTTTTCTGGGAACCCAACTGGGAAAAACTCTTCAATCATCTTTGCATTAATCATATGAATAGAGAATTCATTACAACTACTTGCTCGCTTGAGCACAACCTGCAAGTGAATAACCTATCTCTTTGTTCGATGAGAAACTCTTACCCAGCTGTAGTCAATTTCTGCTTCTACTTGAGACCCTATTTACTTGCACAAATCCTAAGGAATTAAGCCCTCTTTTTTAGGAGTTTTCCTCCATTTGATTGCTCAATTCCAAAAGATTGATCATATGACTACATGTAACACCTTTACTACACTCAAACTAGTTTACAACTGCTTTTTACACTGCCTTAAAATCTCCACCACGGCTAGGGAACTCGAATTCTTTGCATTCACTAGCTATTTTGAGTTGATTGATCAGTTAATTGGATGATCATTGAGTTAAATTGTTGTCCCACTGCACAACAAATCTTCCACTAGTTCTATCAACAATTAGAACTAGTTTAACTAAAAACAATTGGAAATAACTCACCTTGATTGCTACAAATTAGCAATCACACATGCTTAACTGAACTTTAAGCCCTATAACTCGAATTTACTAGTCTAACAAAGTGACAAGAGCCATGTCAGACAAGTAACCTATCTCCAAATTATCCACTGATGTGGAAGTTTAAATTTTCTCAATTTGACAAAGCCAAAGTTAAATTGAGACTTTCTTGCTACACTTCTCAACACTTTGTCTTGGCAAGAAAGGGATTATCAACCACACCTATCCCACAGTTGTGGAATTCAAAATTCCCTCTTGACAAGGCCTTTGTCAAGATGTCAGCATCTTGATCCTCTAACAAAATGTATTGTAGCAGCATTATCCTCCTCTACACACAGTCATGCAAATGATGATACCGAATATCTATACGCTTTAATCGATCGTGAATTACTGGATTCTCAGAGAGCTTAATGAAACTATAATTATCACAATAGATCATAGTTGGATCCATCATCTAACCAATTAGTTGCACAAGTAACATCATTGAACCCACTAGCTGTCAATAAATGGTAGCATCCACCTCTTCACCTGAAGTGGCATCCTCCTTCCTCTAGTTGGTCGCTAGAGGTGTCTCCATGGGTTTACAACTCTCCATGTGAAATCTCCGTAGTATCGCGTTGGCATACTTGCCTTGAGTCACAAAAAACACCCCATTGCCTTGCCATACTTCCAGCTCGAGGAAGTAGTGCATGAAACCCAAGTCTTTCATCTCAAATCCCCTTGTAAGGTCCTCCTTGGAAGAGCTGATCAATTTCTCATCACCTATAAATACTAAATCGTCCACATATAAAACAATCATAAGAAATTTAACTTCTACCAAAATACGATGGAGGTTTCCATCCGCTTCACTTTTGGTGAAGCCCAAACCAGTGAGATAATTGTCGATCTTGGTGTTCCAACCTTAGGGTGCCTATTTGTGGCCATACAATGCTCGCATAAGTCTGCACACATGAGACTCCAGATCAAATGCCTCAAAACCTTATGGTTGCTTTATGTACACCTCCTCCTCAATAACAACACTAAGAAATGTTGTTTTTACATCCATCTGGTGGATCTTCTACCTCATCTGCTCAGCTAGTGCAAGAATTGATCTAATGGATGAATACCTTGCTACGAGAGAAACGTTTTTGTCATAGCCAATTCCCTCAACTTGAGACAATCCTTTGGCCACAAATTTCGCCTTATACTTCTATATGCTTACATATGTTGCATGCTTAACCTTGAAGATCCACCTCGAACCCATGACTAATTTATATGTCGATGTTGGGACCACTTCACAAACATTGTTCTTCATGATGGATTTCATATTCTTCCACCATTACATCAACCAAAATAGGTTTCTCAAATTCTTACTCGAAAGAGGATGGCTCAGTCTCTAGAAGCTTAGTCATTAGAGCCATGTAGCTAGTGTACCTCTCAGGTGACCTCCTTTTCCTGTGCAAATTTGAAGGAGCTCCCACATTCTCCCTTGCATCCTGCACCAATCTATCAGTGTTCCTGGTTTTTTTCTGCCTTCTCTGGATGGTTCTGCTTGAGTGGATGTCTCCAGTCTGCCTCCTCCCTTCTACTCAATTTGTGTCCGCTCCACAATTTCCTGAGAGTCCTCCTCTGGATCTACAATCTCCTCTTCTGGTGGGATTTGAGGCTGCCTCTCAAAAGAGCACCACATCGCTTTCTCCTCATCAAACTTTTTATCCCTTCGCACAACTGTCATTCTGCTCCTCCTAAGTTCTTCTTGCCAGAATTTTTGTGTGGAAACATTGTAGCATAGTGCCCCAATTCATGACAATTGAAGCATTTTATTTTGGACAAGTATTTCTTCTTGCCCCTTTCGCTGGATTCTGGTTTGGTTTGAGACTTCTTCCCTTTGCCCCTCTTTTCCTTTCCAACCAATGTAAATTTTTCTTCATCCTCTCCCTTGGATGAAGTTCCATCTATGTTATTCCGCTTGATCTCTTCTTGTACCAAATCAGACCACAAGCATTCTAAATTCGGTAATTTCTCCCTCCCCTTGAGCAAGTCTTGGTAACTATGCCACCTTTTGGGAAGGCCTAGAAGAGCTAGGCTCACCAGTTCATCTTTTGTAACATTCACACCAACCCCTCCAAGCTCATACCAAACTTGAGTAAATTGAATGAGATACTATGAAATAGTGTCATTCTTTCAAACCTTGATATTTCGAAGTTTGTATTTGAGGGCTTGTTTTATATGGTCACTTTTGTTCTCAAATAGCTCTGTCAATGCCTTCCACATTGTGAAAGGAGTTTATTTCCCATGGATATTTGAGACAATGTGGTCTCGTATCGCCTCCAAGATTATTCTCCTTGCCTTGGCTACATATTTCTTCCATTGAGCTAGGCTCTGAGCATCAGTTGATCCTGGTTTTGCAATTTTTATCTTGACATATTCCAACAATTTTTTGTCATCAACCGCCACCTCCATGCGATCCTTCCATGAAATGAAATTTGAGTTGCCTTCCAAGGCATACACTAATCTTACATTGTTGAAAGTCATTCTCCCAACTCTAAAGAGATCCTGCTACACTTGAGCTACAAATTCGAACCTCCCAAGAAACAACTTCAAAATTCTTTTTCTAATGTGAATCCTACTCCGATACCATGTAGAAATATGGTGATATAATTACAACTGCTCAAGAAGTTTAATCTAAAATCAAGAGACACAATTCTACTCTATTGTTCTGCAGAAATTAATTCACAATTTGGAACAACATTCACAAACATGCAATAATAAAAACCACACATGCACAATATTTTTCTCGGGTAACCCAACTAGGAAAAACCCCTCAAGCCTCTTTGAATTAATCAGATGAATAGAGAATGCATTACAATTGCATGACTGATCTGAGCATAACCCGCAAGTTAATAACCTATCTCCCTGCTCATTGAGAAGCTTTGAACCAAACTTAATCAATTTCTGCCTTTGTTTGAGCCCCTATTTCCTTGCACAAATCTTGAGGAATTAGGCCCCATTTTTTAGGAATTTTCCTCCAATTGATTGTGCAATTCCCAATGAATGATCATCTGACTGCATGCAACACCTATACACTCAAACTAGTTTACGATTGCATGTTACACTGCCTTGGAAACTCTACCACAGCGGGGGAACTCGAATTCTCTACATGCACTAGCTATTTTGAGTTTATTGATTGGTTAACTGGATGATCACTGAGTTAGACTATTTCCCCACTACACAACTGATCATCCCCTAGTTATATCAATAGTTTGAACTAGTTTAACTAAAAATAGTTGGAAATAACAGACCTTGATTGCTACAAATTAGCAATCACAGATGCTTAACTGCACTCCAAGCCCTCTAATTCGAATTCACTCGGCTAACTAAGTGACAAGAGCCATGTCCCACAAGTTCACTGCCTCCAAGTTGTCTGCTCAAGTGGAAATTCAAATTTTCTCAATTTGACCAAAGCAATGTAAAATTGAGACATTCTTGCTACACTTCTGAACAATTTCTCCTAATTATTTGGTCTTACAAAAGACTCAATGTGTTGTAAATTTTATGATATAAAATATCGACCCAATTAAACACAAAGCCATGTAAGGCTCTTTACATAATGGGAACCTATACTAACTGACAGTGAGAAGGATTTTTCTCGTTGAATAGATAGTTCATTAGAGTGGAAATGTAATAATGACATGCCATGTAAGAGGCAATAGAATAGCTCTGTGAGCTTTCTACATAGAAACTGGTCTCATCATACCATCATTCCTTGATTAACGTAGACATTTCTGCATCATGTTGCACACGTTCATCAACATGGAAATGTTAGAGAAAAGAACTTATATAAGTGATCTCAGGTTTAGGAAGATGAATACATTATGCAGAAGTCATTCAACCTCAAGGATCCGATGGTATTCTTGTGCTTGTCAAATATCATCTGTGTCCAAAGGTTAACATGGCAACTTGCCTAGTAGACTATATTTGTGTAAGGAAGTAGAGTGAATCTTGTTTCCACCTTGTGTAAGGAAGATTTGGAAATATCTTGGATCGTGAAATCAGCTTCGAACTCCAAATCGGAATGGACTGCATTTTTTCAAGAACTTGTAAACTTCATACTATGATTCTCTCTTTTTTGCAATTTGTACATGTTATCTAAGAAAAGGACCAAGTTTGGGCTCTTGGCCTATAATTCCTAGACACGTTGGGCTTCATTTTGCTTCTTTCCTTTCCTAGGAGCCATAGTAATTACAATTAGTGGGGAAAAAAACAAAATATTGTAAATTTCTACGGGAAAGAACCTGGAATTAGCAGAGACTACCAGCAAAATATGCACATAGAAAAACGATGCGAAGAAATTGCTTGTTTAGGTAATTTTGCATTCATTAAAGTGATAAGCTACTATTAATGAAAAGCAATGCAAGTGACGTGAATCACAACTATGGAGTAATTTAAAGTGAAACATGAATCTCTGATCACTCTTGATTAATCGCAAGTCAAACTCTGCTCTTCCCTTAAACGATCTGATTCAACTCTAGGCCAGGGAAACTCGCATTGACTGAGTTTGACTCATGGTCAATGCAAGTTTGACTTGTGACTCACCTATTAATTGTGATTTAGGCAACTTAGGTGATTTTTAGTTCTCGACTCAGCAAGAAAAAGTTTTAACTTTTAGGGCTGCCACATTGTTTGCTGCATGGTTTAGTTAGGTTAGAAATGAAACGTCAGTTTGTAACTCACTGCTCATTGCTCAGGTCCAACAACTCATACATCGAGAAGGTAATAGAGGCATGGTTTCAGTTTCAATTTAATTTGTGTAATACAGGCATAATGTGTAGTGTGCTCCAATGTTAGCTTTAGCGTGTGCTTTGTCAAAGATTTCAGTTAGTGCTTTTTTACTTATTAGTATGCAGTATTTTATAAACTTTTAGAAGCAGAGGCTTCTGGTTCTATGTAGTCACTGGTTAGGAGTCAGGACCCAGTACTTTCAATCATGTTTGGGCTCATAACATATATCAGATGCTTATTCATTCGTGATATTTTGCACATCTATCAATATTATGCATTATTTGGACAGGGCTTTATTGAATATCAATGGAAAATGTATTTTTTAACTCAATATATGTGTATATCTTTATCTATTTAATTCACTAATTTTTTCCCGATTTCTTGCGGATCCGATTACAACTCTTCGCTCTTTTGCCTCATTGATTTATTGTCGATTCTGAGTCTGGTAACATTGTTAATTTCATAGCGGATTCAATGAATAGAGCATTAAAGTCATAGAGTCGTTCCCTGAGGCTACAATATATTTTTTCAAGGCATTTAAACCTAAGCCTTATTAACATTAATTAAAAATTAAAGTAAACATTTGTTTAACCAAGGCGCACTTTAAAACTAATTATTGAATATCAGATGAGGTTTATCTATCTGTTATGTGAAATAATTGGTGCATGAGGTGGAGTGGCAATTCTAGTGACATGGGAATAAGTGATGAAGTAATTCCATGTGCCAGTCGGGATTTATGGGAGATCTGATTCATCTAAAAATGAGTGACACATGTCGCATTACATTGCTAGATTTCCATATGTCAAGATGTCACGTCGACATGGAAATCCATCGTGGCAGGAAGAAAGGAGAGACTTGGATATCGAACCATCAAGCAAGTCAGAGATAATAAGGTATAATATTAACCTGAAGGACCATGTCTGAAAGAAAACAGTTTTTTCATTTCTAGATGGAGATGTTGAGGCATTAACTAATGGTAAAACACTTCAAGACATTGGGACTTAAGGATATTTGAAAGCATAGGGATGAAAACTTGAAGAATTCCATATTGATGACGAGGATGTTATCATTAGTTAGCAAGTGCTTAATTTGATGGATAGTTCATCGAGCTATATCAGGTGCATTCTCCTTAATTTTATCGAAATGTTGGCCTGATGTTTCGAGGTTTACCCTTAGGTCTTGATACATTTAGTCAAAGAGGCATATAAAAGGAATTTACAATTGGGAGGTGCGAAGGGTGGAATTTATGCTTTATGTAAACAGGCTTAGGATTATTGTATAAAGGGGGATTGAAAGTTTAAAATACAAGGGTCCCCATTATTCTCATTAATGTGAACAAAACTAATGGGTTTGTTATGTCACAAGAGGAAAATAAACTTTATTTAAAGCCTGATTCGATTTTCTTCCATAATGTACTTTCATATTTCTATTATATCATTTCTTGTTATATCTCTACCTTTACCTATAGGCAATGCTCATATAAGATAAAATCTTCTAACATTCTATTCTTTAAATTTGATTTGCATATGTTAAGGATTGTAGCATGTATTACATGTATTCTTTTGTTGAGTGCATCAACAACCTTATTTTAGTATGTCTAATAGCGAGGTCATTCTTACTCAAAAATTCTAGTCATCTCCTTCTCTTGACATTTAAAGTATATTTACTCAAACAAATATTTTAGACAACTATGGTTTGTCCTAACTCAAAATTTCTTTCCATTATATAATGTGGTTACACTTTTAATGCATGTAATATATCACCACAAGCTCCAAATAATGTGTGGCATAATTCTTTGCATATTTCCTATATCCTCCGAGCACATAACATATCAAATATACCTCTAAGTAATAATTCCAGTAAACCTCTCCTTTCATGGGTCTATACATACTATAAAATCTTTGTTTGCATTAGTAGTCTTTAGAATTGATGCACTGGTATTAACTTCTTTAGCAATTCAAAACCTTTTTTGCACTTTGGTGTTCCTTCAAATTTAATTCCTTTCTTTAGTGAAGATTTAATGCAATGGGTTATCCCCTAATCCTACCAATATGTTATGCCATGAGAAGATGATGCCTCACAAACACCTTCCAAAAAGAGCATCCATCTAGACATCGAACCACCCATTTAACAACTATGATGTTAACATTAGTCTCAAAATCCACTGACCCTAGACATCCCTCAACCTTGGGCTTAATGAAAAAATTTGAAGGTATCATAGAGATGCATTGAGCCGCATCATACTTGGCCCATAAGTATGAATTTAGAAGTCACTCCAATTCATAAAATTCAGCCTTACAAGGAAGCCAACAACATACATAATAACTATGTGAAGCTTAAAGAATCTTTCTAACAAGACAATCTTCTGGAAAGTGGAAGGTCTTTGTACTACAAAAAAAGGAGTTTATATTATAGATGCACCAAACACCAACCCTACATAGCCATCAAAAAAACCAAAAACTAAAATGGATGCCAAGGTATCTCACTATTATACCACAAAGGATGAAGGTCCAACAAGGAGAGAACAATTAAGAGATCCATCAAGATAGACCCACTACTAAAGAGTGTTATGATCGCTACCCTTAGCCTCAAAGGCCTTGAAAAATATACATAAGAAATCTATAACACCAACCACCAACTCCTATTCATCACAAATTCAATTGAAATGTTAGTCCATTGATGTTGTTGCTTTGTTTATAATTCTTAACAGCCATAAGGTTAAAAATTCACAAGTTTAAGAGAAAGGAAACCACTTGTTAAGAGGTAGAATTTATGTTTTGCATCAGAACCCTATAATTCAAAATTTTATACACATTATAGCTCCTTGCACCATCTTAGGTCCTCCATTAGTGAAAATAACTTGCTAAAGGATATTAAAAACTAATAAAAGTTGAAATCATGAGAGATAGGATCCGTGGCGGAAAAGTCATGTAGCCTCAATGCATTGTATTTAACACACACAATAATGATAATGAAACAATATATACGTACATCAAGAATATGTCTCAAGATAGTGTGTCTATTTCGAAGACACAATCACTTTGGCTAAGTAAATATCTCAACTACACACTAATCTAGGAGCCTAACTAGTAGGAGAAAATCTCTCGACCAACTAGACCTAAACAAACTCCTAATTTTGAGGAACACTCTCATTCTATAAAAGATAGGTAGGAATAAATCCAAGTTTCATAATTTTAATTATTCTGAATATTTTGAATTTTTTGATTGTTTTATGTGACAATAAGGCTAACATTCCCCCATTCAATCATAAGTCCAAAGTAAGAACCTGGTACCATCTCCAAGTCCTCATCCTGAAATTGTTGAGTTGATCCTCAATGAAGAACTACCAGAAAATCTGCCAAAACTAGATGCCAAAAACTCCAATACGAAGAGAGAACACCAAGAAACATGAATCGGCTGCAAGTCTGATACATCCTTGAAAGTTGTTTGACAACTCCATCAAATGCCAAGCTGCAATGCAAAACGGTCCATCTATATTTTGTTTGGTCCAGTGACCATCCAAGTGAACAAAATAATATCTACAAATGTTCTCAATCAGCATCCCAATCGCTTTCCCACTGGAAAATGTTAATTCCCACTGCCATATTTGATGATGCCCACTAGAAAATTTATTGATCCCTAATGGCAAATTTGTTGATGCCCACTGGCAGATTTGTTGATGCCCATTAGCCGATTTGTTGATGCCCACTAGTTGATTTGTTGATTAAAATTGGTCGATTTGTTGATGCCCACTCGCAAATTTGATGATTTTTTCAAAACTTTTAGTCTAATAACCATCTTCAATTCCATTATCATTTCCCCCCTTTGTCAACTAAAAGGAGAGACAATCATCTACATTTGATTTTTGAACTCGCCCCATTAAGGTGTAGGAGAGTTTTTCTTTCTAATTCTTTGGGAAACTTTATCTTTACCTTTGTCTTAAGTATATTATAGGACTTGTGCAATTCCTTCATTTATAGATTCCATCTCCAAGGGTCTATCCTACCAAAATTAACTGTCACTTTAGTCTTCTTCTACATTCGACATTTCTCTGATATATTATTTGTATTCCCACAATAAAGGCAAGGATGGAGGTTGAAACATTTACTCTCCATATGGCCATTTATCTTACAATGGTTACACTTAACAAGATTCTAGGTATTTTCTAGAAAACCTGCACTTACAAACTGAACTGGTTTTAAGATATCTGGAAAATAAAGAGTGTTTTCTTTGTTGTATCCCAAGCCATGTCGAACTTTGTTGAAAGAAATTTCTTCCCAAGGTCTAATCACCTTCTTGGAAAGATCATTTTCTTGTTGTTCTTCACACCTGCTACTATTGCTGACATTCTGTGCTTGATTCATTAAGTCTTTTGTATCACACTGAGCATCAATCATCTCTGTTAACAATTCATATG
The DNA here is from genome assembly GCA_031772625.1 of Pinus tabuliformis. Classification (NCBI taxonomy): domain Eukaryota; kingdom Viridiplantae; phylum Streptophyta; class Pinopsida; order Pinales; family Pinaceae; genus Pinus; species Pinus tabuliformis. Next base: position 165,276,110 of record CM062806.1, on the reverse strand, counting down.
TTTCGCATGCTACATCAAACTTTTAAAGTAGATCTCCAGTACAACTAGTTGCATCATTTAGTAGCACAATTTTCTGGATGAGATCAACTGTGTCACAACTTTCATCAATCTGGTGGATTAGATCATTTGTGTCACAACTTTCATCAACTTGGTGGATTAGATCATTTGTGCGACAACTTTTATCAACATGCGAATGAAGTCATATGTTTCACAAATTGAATTTGTTGATTGGATGAGGTCTTTTGTGTCACACATTGCATCTATTTTTTTGTAGATCGTGCATCAAGTAGATCTTGTTTTTCAATCAATTTTATCTGGAGTGCATTAATGAGTTGTCCTTTCATATCTAGCTCATTTTGAAGATCTTTGGCTACTTCTAATGTGTTGGTCATCCGATTGATTATGTTTTGATTTTGTTTTAACTTCCACTCAATTACTTCAATTTTTTTGTGTAATTCATGATTACACTCTTTCAATTCTTTAATTTCTAGCTCTGCACTTTGAAGACGGTTTCCTCCTTTACCCATTTTGATATTTAACACGCTCGCTTCATTATCACTTTTTAGAGAGTGTGAAATACAATACATTGAGGCAATGGGCCTTTTCCTCCATGGCTCCTGTCTCTCATAATTTCATCTTTTTATTAGTTTTCAATATCCTTTATTTGGTATCAAAGCTAGTATGCTCTTGGTAAAACAATCATACAATCATGAAGGTTGTGCGATGTTTGGTATGAGAGCTAGTATGCTCTTGGTAAAACAATCATACAATCATGAAGTTTGTGGAATATTGTGAAGGTCGAGGGATGACGAGTTAATTAGTAGGCATATATTGGAAAGGGACTAAGAGACTCACGATGGCAAGCAGGGCTTCGGAGTTTGCAGCAATTGTCTAGGTCTTTTCTCAAGTCCACGGTTCAAATTTTTGCGGTATCCTTGTCTTCTTTCATTTCATGAATTTGTGCAGATCTATGCGACTTTCATTTCTTAGATTTGTGCAGATCTATGTAACTATAGCATGGGCAATAGCTGTGGATCCACTGCCATCTCCAAGGTGACAAATCTTTGAGGAAGTGATAAAAAAAAAGTTGGATATATATTGAGTTTCGTGGGTGTATTCTGCATAGTTTGGAGCGACGTTGCAAAGACAACCCAAGGCAACAACCGATGTTTTGCTGAAGATGCATAATTAATGTGGGCATTCAGGAGCCCATGAACTATGATATGTTGTTGATCGGATCGGGCTGCAGCTAAGAAAAAACAAACTCGTGACAATTTTTATTAAAGCAACCTATTATTGAGTGTGGGTGTTTCGGCCAGGTCGTATTGATTTTTTTTTGGATCCTGGCATACACTTCGATGGTGACAAGCGATTTTTTACTGAGAATTTCCAGATCCAGTATGGGAATTTCCAAATCTCCTCACTTGCTACGTGTGGCCACATATATTCAAAAGTTGGAGAATCTGAATTTCATCTGGCCGACTCGAAATTGAAGTTGTCGTTGTGGAGCTCAGATCTGTTTCTTTGGCAATACTGTCACTCATGCTAATGAAGACAGACCGACCACAATCGCTACTAAGATCACTAAGAATCGAACAAAAGTAGATGGCAATCCCTGCATGTTGAGAAGATTAAAATTTGCGGTAAAATTTTGTCTTACGTTGCGAGTATTTTTTTGTGCACACCACGTATTGCATTGTTGGGATCTGCGTCGAAGACTTGCTGTGGAAGTGTCAATATCAAATGGCGTGAAACCTGAAAGAGTTGACCAAGAAAAGCCATCATTTTTTGATAACTGCTGCTAGAAAAGGATAAGAGTACCATTGCTATTTCGGTTAAAGGAGCAACGTGAGTGGCACTTTATTATAATGTTCAACCGGTTGAAGCTTCAACAATAGGATCGAGATTGTTAAATCTCTGCTGAGCGAAAACTTCTTTTCACATCAGAGGCTAAGGCGATTTATATTGACTCTGAGGCAGTTTCATTGGATCTCTTATATTACGTGGAGGTCTTGATGGTACTTTTATTCTTTGAATCTGCTGTCAAATAACCCTAACATCCGAGGTGCTGGACCATATTCTGTCACTATTAAGAAATTGCAATTATTTGTAATCTTTTTCGTCGATCTTCACAGACTGTTTAGCCTTGGAGCTCTCAAAAATTGGATTTCCACAGTCAACTTCATCATTTCTCCATTGGGATTGCAATTTAATTGTGTGAGAAATTGTGCTTACGTGTTAAATGCTATCCAGGCGCTGTTATTTGTTCGATTTTAAGTGTGGAAAAGTTACATGACAGAGCAGGACTGTGTGAAAAAGCTGAGAAAATTAAGGTGAGGGAGCCTCTGTAAGCTTGTTGACTCTGCAAAAAAATAAAATTTAAAAGGTTCCACACTTTTTTCTCATCAACTAGCAGTTCGTGATCGGCCTGAGTTGATGATTGTCTGCAGCAAGAGGACTACGTGCCATGATATTTTTCATGATCATGCCCACAAATTTCTGAAGGACCTCAGGCCTCTAGAACGGTATCCACATTATCTCTTATCTCTCAAACCAATGCATGATGGTTGTTTTATATATTTTTACATGGATAAAACATAAAAGTTTGAACATGAACATGAATTCACTTTTATAAAATGATATCATAAAATTCATTACATTAATAGAAGTTTCTCACACAGAATACAAAGGACACTGCTCACAAACAGATCACAGATCAATACACCAGTACTCTTGACGTGGTTAAAACCCTCAAAGAGGGAAACAGTCCACAACCTGAGCCAACGTGGCCACCTCATGCAATTTATTAATAAAAGAAAAAAAATTTACATAAGCTTCTATCATGAACGGTCACCCTACAAATGACCCTCCATGCTCTTTAAATAGAGATAATGGACCAATTGGGTGGTAAGCCACGGATCAAGTGTCGATAACACCGAAGAGAGAATGAACCGTCGGATCACTACATGTCATGACCATCGGATTTTAAGTTACAAAAGTATATAGTAAAGAAACACATTTTAGCTAACTCTACACTAGACCAAGTTATACTTAACTATTTCCTATGTGTCGGAATATCCTAACACACCCCCCCCCAAGAACAACTTGGGATAGGATTGAAGGATGTACAAATATGACACAATAGGTGAAGGAAAGAGGCATTAGAACCTATCCCCCTTAGTGACAACTCCCTGAACTCCAACCATAAATCTAAGTTTAGTAAACTTCGCCTTTGTGAGAGCCTTTGTAAAGATGTCTGCAACTTGATCATCGGTTGAACAATATTGCACTTCAAGAACATGTTCATGAATGAGATTTTTGATGAAGTGTAGGTGTAGTTCAATGTGTTTTCTGCGCTGATGTTGGACTGGGTCTTTTCATAGTTGAATGGCACTTTGATTATCACACCAAAGTGTAGTCGGATGCTACTGCTGAAAGCCAAACTCTGACAGGATCTGACAAAGCCACAGGGCTTCCTTACTAGCTTCTACAACACCACAATACTCTACTTCTGCTGAAGAAAGAGAAATGGCACTTTGTTTCTTGCAAGCCCATGTAATAGGTCTAGAACCAAGAGTGAAGACATAACCTGCAGTAAACTTCCGATCATCAGGATCACCAACGCAATCAGAATCAGTGAAACCAACCAATTGAGGAGATGCTTTTGCACTGTAATGAATCCCAAACTGAACTGTACCTCGAACATAACAAAGTATTCTTTTAACTGCTTTCCAATGAATTTCATGTGGATTTTGCATAAACCGAGCAATAAGGCCAACAACAAGGGGAAGTACAAGTGACTGAAAGTTTGGCTCCAGACTGAAAGGGAGAAGGGGCTAGCTTACAGTCTTCCATGTGAAATTGGCGTAGAAAATCACAGGCATACTTGGATTGGGAAAGGGAAATACCTTCCTTGGATTGTAAGACTTGAAGACTAAGAAAATAATGCAAGTGTCCTAAGTCTATCATTTCAAACTGCTTTTCAAGGTTGGACTTCACATGGTTTATAAGGTTGGGATCACTACTAGTAAGGATAAGATCAACATAGAGAACAAGAATGATAAGGGACTTACCCACTTTCTTGGTGTAGACAGTGTTGTCAGAATGACACCTAAAAAAGCTCATATCTAAAAGAAAGCTATCCATTTTGGCATACCAAGCCCGAGGGGTTTGCTTGAGACCATAAAGGGATTTCTTAAATCGACATACAAGTCTCCATGCAAAAAGGCAGATTTAACATCCATCTGATAGACTTTCCATGCAAGTCTCCATGCAAGTCTCCATGCAAAAAGGCAGATTTAACATCCATCTGATAGACTTTCCATTTGAAAGAAACAACAAGGAAAAGAACAAGGCGGATAGAGTTCATTTTGGCAACAGGGGAGAAGGTTTTAGTATAGTCAATGCCTTCAACTTGTGAAAAAACCTTAGCAACAAGACGAGCATTATATTTATCAATTTTTCCATCTGATCCATACTTGGTTCTGTAAACCCATTTGCATCTAACAAGTTTTCGTCCCTTTGGAAGAGGAACAAGATGTCATGTATCAATTGCCAATAATGAACGATATTCTTCATTCATAGTTGTGTCCCAATCTGGATGGCCTGAAGCTTCTACAAAGGTGCCAGGATCATAATTCGCTGGAACTTGAGTAAGTATAGAAGAGGCTCTATCGAACTGAGAACGTGTACATCGTTGATCTGTAGGATCACTTGCAAGAGAACCTGTTGCATCCTGAGTAGCACAAACCCATTTTGGTAGCTGAGGAGTTGAAGGAGGATCCTGAGAAGGTGGGGGAGGATTTTCATCCTCGCTGTCATCATCTGAAGAAGAAATATTTTCGGAAGTAGAAGGGATAGAGAAAGGTGGCATATCCGCCAAACTAAGCTTGTAGGTATATTTTTAGCAAACTTTACATCTCTTCTAACGATAACATTTTTGGACTTAAGTGGAATAAGTCTATATCCTTTAACATCTTCAGAATATCCAACAAAAATACATTTTTCACTCTTAGGTTCTAAAGCTTTATGTTTATCATCTGGAATATGGGCCCATGCTTCACTTCCAAAAACACGAAAGTGACTTACATCTGGTTTAATTGAGCTCCATGCTTCTTCTGGAGTGATATTCTTTAAAACCTTAATAGAAGTGCGATTTACTATGTAATTTGCACAGTTAATTGCTTCTGCCCAAAAATTAAGACTAAGTCCTTTATATTGAAGCATACAATTAGCTATTTCCTTTAAGGTGTGATTCTTCCTTTCAGCTACACCATTTTGTTGTGGAGTATATGGAACAATATGTTGCATTTGAATTCCATGCTCAGTGCAAAAGTTGATGAATTTTTTGTTAACATATTCTTTGCGATTATCTGATCTTAGCTTAAGAATTTGATGTCCGATTGTTTTGCAACAAAGGCCTTAAAGGCCAAGAACATGTTAAATACTTCACTCTTGAGTTTTAAAAAGTATACCCAAAGTGCATCTGGAGTAATCATTAATGAAAGTTAAAAAATACTTGTAGCCAAAGAATGAAACAACTAGAAGTGGACTACATAAATCACTATGCATAAGTTGTAAAGGGGTTGAGACGTGCCAAGAGGCACATTTTTCAAAACTATCCCGTTGATTTTTTCTGAGTACACATCTAGAACAAACACCATCTTTGCAAGATACCATAGGAAGATCTGTCACCATATTTTATTTACATAGATTTTTAAGGGAGTGATAGTTTAAGTGACCAAATCGCCCATGCCAAAGTTTTCTCACTTCATCATTATGAGCAAGAAATATCGAGGGAAGTGTTGATGACCCAAAGTTGTTAAACTTATAAAACCTTGTAGAATCATCAGCAATGCCAGGAGCTAAAATCTGTTTAGGATCTCTTAGGTCCTTAATTATAACATCGTGAGGTGAAAATTGAGCGATTTTACATTCACCTGAATGAGTTATTTGATATACAAATAGAAGGTTGCAGGATAAGGTTGGAACACATAATACATCATTTAATTGACCATTTTCTAGATGAATAGTTCCAGTCCCTACAACACTAAGAGATCTATCATCACCAACATATATAGTTTTGGTCTTACAATCATTTAAAGAAGAAATCATGGCTTTGTTTTTGGCCATGTAATAAGAAGCTCCAGAATCAATGAGCCACACATGAGAATGAGAAGAAGAAGATACATTTAATGCATAACCAGACCGATATGCTTGACAACCACATGTAGAAAGTGTTATTCCTAAAGATGAAATTGAAGTTGGAGAGTTCTCCAAATGGATGTTATGCTTCTTCATTGCTACTTCCAAGGCTTTCATCTTCTTAAAGCATTTGGATTCTAAGTGGCCATCTCGATTGCAAAAGTTTCAATGTATATTAGTCTTCTTCCCTTTGTTCTTATTTTCCTTATAATTTTGTTGAAATGATTTTTCATTTTGGGACTGAAATTGCTTAGGGCGCTTGTTTGGTTTAGGACCATTCTTTTTAGGATACTGCTTCTTAGAATTCTTTGAATTTGGTTGTTGTTGGGCGGCTAAGGCTTTGTTAGAAGAGTTTCCAAGATTAAGAAAACCAAGATGTAAGAGATTTTCTTGTTCTCTTATTAAAGAATCACAAAAGGCATCAAAAGAGGAGGACTTGTAGTCTTGTCCTTGAGAAATAAATACTTCTCTAGAAGAATGAAAGGTGGAAACAAACACAGAGTAGATGGTCCCAACTTAGTAAGAATGGAATAGATAAGGCTACCATCTCCTTTCTTAACCTAAACACCTTCCAAGAGAAGTCTAAGGGTCTTGAACTTGGACAAAAAATCTTCAATGGAAGAAAAATTATTGGGGTCCAATGTAAGCAAGTCATTTTCAAGTTGATGTGCTCTAATTTCATTTTTAATTCCAAAAACTTTAGTGAGTTGTTTCATTACTTCATTAAGGGTATCAAGTTCTGCGATATGGAATCTAAGGTCTGGAGAAATAGATATCCATATCAATCCATGTGCTTGATCTTGTTTATTTTCTCATTTGGCTGTCTTATCTTCATCTTTAGGCTTAGTTTCTTATCCTTAGGCTATTCTATAAAGACCTTTACTTCTAAGTAAATCCACAATGTAGGACCACCATTGAAAGTAGTCGGGGATGTCAAGAATAACTTGGCATGGACTTTCCATTTTAATAGAAACTGGAGCTGTAGATGCTAAAAGTAAGTGTTCCAATGGAAAGGTCTCGAAAAATTAGGCTGATTTGAAAAAAACGGCTCTAAAAATAACTTCTAGATGAAGAAGTTATGGCTTTTTGAAGAAAAATTGTTGAAGATAGCAACGAAGTGCGTGAATGTGCGGAAATGAATGATAATGTTATATTTTACCCCCCTCCCCCTTTCCAAACTTAATCTAATTAACTCACTTAAAAAAAAAGGTTTTATGTGGCTCACTTTTATAAATAAGTGAAAGTCACTTTTACAAGGGTACTTTATGAGACGCCCACTAAATTGTAACTTGAATAAAAGATAAAGAGACTTTAGAACTATAAGTGATTCACTTTTTATAATGGGTGAGAACACTTTTACATAAAGTAACTTTAAAACATAAGCTACATGTGTTTTTTGAATAAGTAACTCAATAAAAAGAAAGACTTGAACCCCAAGACCTTTATGCTCATAAAGTAACTTTGGATCAAGTGAGCTAGTTTAAAAGGTTAGTAATTTTTGGAAAAGAGGAAAGGGTTTTTTTTTAGTCACTGAAGCTTTGGGGTGCGTGCTTACTTGAAAAAAATATTTTTGCTTACAAAACAAAAAACCACACAACCCAACACGGACATGTAAAAAAAAACCAAACCTTATGGCTTGAAGTTAGTTTTCGTCGGAAGCTAAACATTTTTTTCAATGTTTCTGATTTTCTGAGATTACACTAAGGCGCAGCAGAAAAGAACATACGCATGAGAAAAATCGTTCCTTTCTGTTTCTGATTTCCCCAGATCGCACAGAGTCGCGAGGCAAAGAGCATACGCAGAAATGAAAGGTGTAGATCCGGTTAAAAAAACACAGAGATAAATAAACCAAAATAAACAGAGAGATAAATAGCTAAAACTACAAATAAAGACTGCATACCTCCAGATCTTAAAAATGACATAGCTAAAACTATTGGAAACCTTTTCGTGTTAAACGAAAGGGGTTCGTCACTAGAACATATGCTCCTAACACAATAGAGCAGTCCTCTCGGCCTGAAAGCGATCATAAATAGTAGATCTAGGAAATGATAGTCGGATGCAGTGGTACCGGCTTCCGATTTGGATCACTAACGGATGTGGCCCTCAAATAGCTTTGATACCAAGTAGGAATTTACAGGGTAAGTTCCTGAGACAGAATACCAAAGGACACTGCTCACAAATAGTTCACAGATCCATACACCAGTATTCTTGACATGGTTAAAACCCTCAAAGAGGGAAACAGTCCACAGCCTGGGCTAACGTGGCCACTTCAAGCAATTTATTAATAAAAGAAATAAAATTGACATAAGCTTCTCTCACAAACGGTCACCCTACAAATGACCCTCCATGCTCTTTAAATAAAGATAATGGACCAATCGGGTGTTAAACCACGGATCAAGTGTCGGTAATACCGAGGAGAGAACGAACTGTCGAATCACTACATAATGTGACCGTCGAACTGTAAGTTACAAAAGTACATAGTAAAGAAACACATTTTACTTAACTCTACACTAGACCAAGTTATACTTAACTATTTCCTATGTGTTAGAATATCCTAACATGATGGTTGCTTTATATATTTTTACATGCATAAAACATAAAAGTTTGAAAATTCATCTTTTATAAAGTGATATCATAAAATTCATTACATTAATAGAAGTTGAAAAGGGATGATAAAGTAAATATTTTATGGAGTGTAAGAGTGGTAATAAAAGTATGTTTTTTTTTCAAGGATGGGTAATAATGAGGTTATAATTTGTATTGGAGTGATAAGAGGATATTTTGGAAGAAAGTGATTTTTTAATAAAGTTTTTGTGAGTGGAGTAAGAAGTGACGTTTTGGGCGAGATTATGTTTTGGCATATGGATATGACTTTCTGAAATGCATACAAATGTAAGTGCACAAAAATTCTAAGCAAAGGAAAAGGAAATGCCTACCAAGGTAATTTTGGACTCATCATTGGGGTATCTTCACTTTTAACCCATCAAGTCTATGGAAGCCAAGTGTTTAAGAGAGGGAATTAGTGTAATTACTTATTATTTGTAAAGTGAGTTGAGTGAAGTTTGAATCCGTGTCAAGTATTTTGAGTTGAAAACAAATTAGTATCAAGGTCATAAAGTAGTGCTCACAAGTCTTGAAATGTGAGAATGTTAGTTTGGTATACTCCATCAAAATTTTGGTATTTTGTGTTGTATGGGTGCATTATCGGTTGAACCTGACACCCAAGGTTTAAATTTTATGTTTTGGAATCAAAAGTCAAATTGGTAGGAGGTTGAATTCTTTCAAAGTCTAAGTCATTTGAACTTGTCCTTGCATCATTATAAAACTCTTTAGGGTGAATTTTTGGTGGTATCCAACACACTCATCCTATTGAAGAAAAATCAAGTGAGTGTGAGTTCAAGCATTCAATTATTAAAACAAGTTCAAGCGAGCATAGGAAATCTTGCAAATCTTAAAAACAAGTGAGCGTGTTAAAGATCAAAGACTAACTTTAGTGGAAAAGGCTTCTGAAGCATTAATGTATTGTATTTCGCACACACAATAACGATAATGATACAATATATAAATATATCAAAAATATGTCTCAAGATAGTGTGTCTATCTTGAACACACGATCACTTTGCTTGAGTAAATATATCAACCACACACTAATCTAGGAGCCTAACTAGTTGAAAAGAATCTCTCAACCAAGTAAAACTAAACAAACTCGCAAGTTTAAGGAACAATCTTATTCTATAATAGATAGCTAGGAATAAATCCAAGTTTCATAATTTTAATTATTTTGAATATTTTGGACTTTTTAATTGTTTTATATTACACTGAGACTAACACTTGCACACCTATGTCACACCTAACTAAATGAACTTATTGATAGTTAGTTCCATGCCAAACCTAGAATGTGCATAACTTCATTGATCCTAATTAATCTACTATCATAGATTCTAGTCAAGGATCTACCGTGATCAATTACACTGAGATGGGAATAATCCTTGAGGTGCATTTGCACCATAATATTTTACGTGCCTTAAAAGCCACTCCTAATAGGAAGTCATATAGGTTATGGATACAAAGTTTATCAACCCAACAATATGACATGAATGAGTCAATAAGGCCAAAACAAAGGCATCTCCATCATCCACACAAGTATACTTTTCAAAGATGAATATTTCATGGTATTTGGTTTTGTCCTTCTCTCTCTTTCTAACTTTGTCTTTCAATTTTTCACAAGGTGTATTCAAAAGATTTCCGCCTCATCTCCTCTAAGAATAAAGTATCCATGGCCTAATAAGGAAGCAATTTACTTGTAGTTCTTAAAATAACCATTACCAAGTTGTCCATGGAATTTGACAAAGAACGAAAAAGGGCCATGCAATGTTCATGTTCATCCATCTCCACTCCAAGTGAGTTTAACTAGGTTACAACAATATTAAACACATTTAGATGCTTAGATAGAGAATCACCATCACACATTCTCAAGATATACAACTTCCCCACATAATTATTTATTAAATGGACACGTATTCTATTGCAAGTCTCATGACTTCTTCCAAAGGCTTGTGACATTGGTTCCTTCAAAAAAAATTAATAATACGAAATCATATAAACAAAGATTGAGTAGGCTTCTCATCTTTCTCTTCAATGCTACATGCTGACCACTCCACGTCAACTACTCTTTAGCAGTGTACATATTCGCAAGAAGATTCCATCATGATCGAGCAATAAAGATTATCCAGATTTCATCATCATCTTTAGCCATTATTTTGTAAAAGTTGTAAACCCATTTTGTAAGTTTTTAATGTAAATAATCCTAGTAAGACCATTTATGTATGTAACAACCTAGGTAATCCTAAAATTTTTGTGATGATTTATATCCTAAGAGGTTTTTGTCTCACCAATTCATGTGTGTTTCTAAATACATATTATCGACAGAGTTTTTCCATTCAACTTCAACCCAAAGATAGAGTGGATTTTATCGTCAAGATCTTAAGTCAGTCTTACTGTTCTAGTTGAGTCTTCTGTAAAGTGATTTGGGACTAATTTTAGCTAATTGGCTAAATTATTCTTTTACAAATCATTTGGTCTACTAGATCATATTTGACTCGCAAAACTGGGTGAAGAACTGAGGGTCTATAATGAACGGATATTCCCCTTCATGTATTAAATTGTAATATCTTGATGTAAAAAATATTTTAGTGCATGACCCCTCATATTTAGACACCATCGCTAAAATATTTGAGAGTTGGTAAAATTATTAATCTCCTCATAAGTAAATTAATTAATTTTTTGGGCAAAAATAAATTAAAATCCTAAGCCAGAAATTTAATTAATTTAAAATCCTAAGAAAAATAATTCTACAAATTAAAAAATTCACGGGTTCTAAAAGACTTAACTTTTGAAGGTCCCCAGCCAAGGGAATATTGAAAATTTCAAGAGATTTCAGACCCTTGGGTCTGGATAGTTAAGTCAAAATAAATTTTTTGAGGAAATCAACTCAAAATAATTAATTTTGACTTGATTAAAATTCAATTAAATGAAAAAATTTGAATTTTCTAAAAAAATAAAATAATTTCGATGGAGGAGATTAAAAGATAATAAATCTTTTTCAACGATCAAGATTATTTTGACAGGAATCAAACCACCTAACCGTTGGAGAATTAATTGATAAATAAGAAGTCATTTGTCACATCAAAGGATCTAATCATTGAGTCGTGTACTAGCTTTTGAATATTTCTTGTAATAATTTTTCTGGAATAATACAACGCAAAGTCTTTGTGTTTTATTTGGTGGTTAGTGTTCCTCTCTAGTGTTTTATGGTAATATTATTCTTAAAATTTTGTTAATATTATTTTGATAAGTTGTTGGTTAATATCTTTCATAGAATAATTTATTGCACAGGTATCTTGCTTAGGTTATTAGGTTCAAAGCAACATTATAATTTAATTTAATTAACAGGTATCTCTAATCTTTGAAAATTTTAATCATTATTTTATATTTGTATTGATTTAACAACTTAAATTATATGTTTGCAGAAATCACTCATATTCAAAAATTGTGCATTTAGAGAAGTCATCGGTTGGACTAGCCTACTCTTGAGACATAAAATCTGGAGAGCCTTCCTGATTAAAACCTAATATTATCTAACAAAATTCTTCTTGCAATGATTTTTTCGGCTAGTACCTAAATCAAAAATAATATTTATCTTCAATAAATTGTGCTAAATAGTTGGATCTTACTAGCAAAAGCATATATATATATATATATATATATATATATATATATATGCGATCTGGGGTTTTATTTTTGCTTGTATAGGAACATATTTGAAGATTGTCAAAGAAATTTTGGGTTTTTTTGAGGCAGATCACGGCTTTGGGGGCAAAATCTAGCCTCAAACTCTTGTGTGTGGAAATTAAACGACAAAATAACTCATTTGAAGATTCAAATATCAGGTTTTGATAGTGATTTCCGTGAACAATTTAAAGCAGAATTACATCGGTTCCAAAAATTATTTTTGGAAAAAAAAAATAAATACAATTTTAAATTTTTTTGGGGACAACCTTGAGCTTCCTCAAGCTTCTTACACTGCGGCCTTGATATTTACCCCCTTGAGATTCATCCTTTACCGCAATCCAATCGCTGCCTTAAAACCCTCACAACCTCCCTTTATTTCTTTACCCGCAGCCCCTACTCTCTTTCTCCTCTCTGCAATTTTCCACTTAAACCTCACAACCTCCCGCTCCTTCTCTTCATCTCCCTCGGCTCCATAAACCCTATCTATTTTCCTCATGGCAGTTTAAACCTCCTAGTCGTTTCTCATCTGTAATCCCTTCTCTCATTTACCTCTGCCCACGGCCACCTCTCTCTTCCTTTCGCAGCCCCAAACCTTCATCTCCTCTCTGCGTTACATCCCATATCCCTCCGCGTCAGCGCCTCTGCCTATCCTCCAAGCTCGCAACTCACTTTTCTCTTCAAAATCCTTAGCTCATCACTGCTCGACCCTAGTTTCTCATCTGCTCACAGCTCCCTCGATCTATGTTCTTCATTTGCTTCGTCGACCTACGTCGTTATCCCTCATATTACATATTTAATAAAAGTGTGACACAAATTTTAAACATAAGTTATTTTTTGAGTTTTTGTGATAAGTCAAAACCTGGTCGACAATGAGATTAGGGCGCTGCCTTTCTGCCCCACCGTGGAGCTTTACCCTCTCAATCCCACCCTTTGTGGGGAATTTTTCCCTCTCCCTCTCCTTCCCTGGTTAGGTATGGCGGGTATTTGTACACCATCCAGCTGCGGTGTCGAGTCCATTCTAGGTATCTGGAGATCTGGTAGAGTTGCGTTTGTGGGCCTTTAATCTTTAAAATTTCAAAGTTTGACTATAGTATAAAATATATTTTCCTGGACTTGAGACATTAGAAAAAATAATAAGTTCCGAAACTTTTTGAAGAAGTGTTTGTTCACTAAATCGACATTAATTAGCATCTAAATTTCACTGTTATCTAGAAATATTAAATCATTGAAATTTAAGTGCTTAGGCTTTCATTATCTGCATGCTTCAGCTAAATTTTTTTATTATTGATCTTTGTTTTAATACTTGATATCTATTGAGATCACTCACTATCTATAGGGGAAATTAGCTCTAAGTTTGGATCTGTTTACTTGAGTTATTGTATATTTCTTAAAAAATTAGTTTTGATAATTTTCAAATAATTGTGATTAGCATTTTTATTGAATACTCTATTGTGGTCTTGTGGAAAATTATATATCTTTCAGTTCTTGAAATTGAGTATTTTGAGCATCTACATAATTGGGAATTTTCATTAAATCTTGACTTGAGTACTTAGTGTTTAACTCAGCATAAATCATAATCTAAGTGCTTTGAGTCTATAACATCTCGCTTCACTAAAACATCTTCTAAATCCTACTTGCATTTTACATTCTAGGTTCATCTTGCATTTATAAATCAACCTCCAAGCATAATATTGGTTGAAAGAAAGATAAGAACACCTTTGTGTCTTCTCTTTCGAAGTCTAATCCTTTTAGTGTCTAAAACGATGACCTTGCAGTCGTCAGAGCCACAACTTTTGCAGCACCAAAGGCATTGGGTACGTTATATTTCAAGGAGAGGGATCGTTAATCATACCCTCGTGCGCTTCACCTTCACTTCTCTCTGTCATTCACTATCAATTTTAGTCTCAATACAGACAAAGATCAAAAGATATACCTAAAATAGGCATATAATTAAAATGAACCAAGATCCTGCATTTCACATTAGTTTTAGGAACTGCATTTCATAAAAGTTAGTTTTTCATCCATGCAGCAGTGACCCATCCTATACTTTTCCTAAATTTACTTAGCCGGATCACTGACTCCATAAGGCACTGGTATCAATTGTCGAAATCTAATCTAATTCTTTAAAAGTCTTGCTTGATCTAAAACGAGTATGTGGTCGCTTAACTGTGTCTTCTAGACTGGCTGGTTCCCAACTAGTCCTTCTTCCATCCATTCTCATAGGGTCTACCCCACTTATTCTGTTGTTGGGAGACAGCTTAAATGGATGGATTGGGGATCAGGTTGACAACCCCCGATCTAAGTCGTTGTCCCAATGTCTAGACATTATGTGTGACAACACTACCCAATATTCATATTTAATGGTAAAGGGTTTCATTTTGGATATTGTGATACATAGACATTGATCTAAAAGAAAATCCTACATCTTGAGCTTCCATAACTCAAAGTTAGTGTCTTTAAACCTTTGTAATTCATGATGTACTTTCCATTTCCTACAACAAGCTTTATTCTACACAATCTCCCACTCGAACCAATAATGGATATAAGGACCTTGTCCCCTAACACCTAGGATTTGAGGTGATAAAGATTTGATACAAAACGAAAGGAAGAAGTAATGGACAATACACTTTCTACTTAAAGAATGAGAGGGAAATGTGCAAAAACTCTCAAGAGTCAATTGCACAAAACAAGTAACACAAAACATCCCACCACTAGAGATAGTGATTTACTAGACAAAGCCCTTTCAGGTATTAAATCATGCTCCAAAATCCTTTTAGGTATAAAATTATGCTCCAAAGTAAGTTCAATGTAGTATTCAGTAGCTAACAAAGGTTACAAAACACTTTCAAAACTTCTAGGCTCTTAACAAAAGTCATCAACAACATTTAGGTTGAGAAATTTCAGCAACATAACCTCAATAGTGTCTCCCTCCCAATACCTCGAACACAAAGTCTCAATGTATAGACGCAAAAAAATCATAAACCATTTTAATTTATTATTCCATGTGCTGGAAAGAACTAATAACTCTTCGCTTTTACTAATTTCAAGATTGAAACATTTTTTTCATCCATTGACTTCTATAAAAAAAAACACAAAATAAACACATTACTTCATGCATGGTTATTAACTCTTCAAAAAACAACAAATTATTTGGAAAACATGCAATCATTTTAAAATCTTCCAATCGCAAATTATGTGACACATTTCCTAAAATAATGATGTAGATAATCCATATAAACTACTAAAAATAAAATAAAATAAATGCTTGTAGAAAATCTAAAACAAACATTGAACGATCCAAAATACTCATCTTCCAACAAAAACCCAAGTCAAGCTAACGAAATGGAATAAGATTACCCTTTGAAATATATTACAATAAAAGGGATTTGGAACAAAAATGGCATAAATGAACAAAATGATTATGGATAATGGTATAACAGGATGCTCACCAACAATATGAAATTATGGATCAATGTTATAGACATTTTTGTGCCTCGTAACATGGAGCATGAAATGTCGATAATTACAGGGATCCTCAGTCCCTAAACATGTTGTTCTTACCCCTAGAAGAACAAGGTCAGCAAACCACAGTACTTCCCATCAGTTCTCCACCTGAAAACACTCAAAAACAGGCTATTTTTGGATCATGTCAGCTGCTCCACTGAGCATCTGCGCTGGAATGCAACTGCTCCTCCTTGTACCTGCGCTGAAAGTCAAATCCAATGAAGGCTACCTGCGCTGGGCGAGATTGGCCAAGTGGCACAGTCATTCTGCAAGGTGTCAACTGCCCAGGAAGCTTCCAAGCTGACACTTGGTTCAAGAGATTCGCCCTGTGATGAGTAAGAGGTACTTGATCTCCATGTGTAAGCAAGGATCTCCAAGTGGACTCAAGAACTGAAGTTTAACTGAAGAGGGAGAGGACACAAGGCAGCTTTATGTCAGTCTCAAGCTGACTCATCCTTTATTCTTCTCTCCTATATATAGAGCTCTTCTATGAGGTCTAGGGAGGCTGGAATTTTGTGCAAAGCAAGGAAGTGCTGTTGGTTTACAGTTAGAGCTATTGGGTGATTGCTTTTATAGAGGTGAAGAGGAGATTTCTTGCTGCTGGGGAGGTGCTGCTGGATTGGAGCCATTGATGGTTGTAACTTTCTCAGAACCCTGTTACTTTTATCAATAAAGCTTTGAATGTTCTCCTATATACTTGTATTGCATTGATGTATTGTATTTACTTGTATATTTGATTCACCCTAATCCATGCATCAGTTATGAGTACATGTATCTTGTAGTTTTCTTCTCTCTGTTGTGCAGGATCTGTGTGTAGCTGGACCGGCAAAGGGAGCAAGGAGCTGGGAACAAGAGACAAAGAGAAAGGATAAGGATCGACAAAAGCGAAAGACACCGGTTGGTTAATCTTTTCTTCCTTCTCTCTGTACTTTCATAAAGGAAAACATTAAAGCTTTACTTTCAGTTGTTGCTAAAGACTGTCACCTTTAGAGTAGGGATAGGGTCATCCGAGTCGGATACTTTTCCCCACAACAAACTGGCGACTCCGCTGGGGAGCCTAGTATCTTGTTGGTGTTTGTAGTATCTTTGCTATTCATTTCCTGAAGAAAAGAGTACCAAATCGAAAAGCTTTTGACTATATCAAAAACGAAGTAGAGGGGCTGCTACTCTTGCTCATTTTCTGAGCAGATTCATGATTTGAAGAGCTGATCTACAAAAGACTCTTGTACTCTTTGTGATAGCTTTTCATCCTATTGATTATCCCTTAGCCTGTACTTGACCTATAGCTTTTTATTTCAGCAAAAACAGTGCATTTTTGAGCTTTTTATGACCCGGAATTCCTTGTAAACGCAACTCTCGTGTCTCAGTGCAGGCTGTCCACCGGCAGTCTGCATTTCAGCGCAGGTACTCCCTTCGGGAACTGCGCTGAGAATCAAACTGACAGACCAGAGCCTGCGCTGGTCCAGTTAGCCAGTGTCTTGCTGAGGTTTCCCTTAGTGTCTGAGCCCTGTTTTCACTGATTTTTTGCTGATTGCTTGCTGGTCATTGTACTTACTGTAAACCATTTTCCTTGACATTATTCCGCCTCAGTTGTGTGATGAAACTGTGAGTGTTCTTTCAGTATTTCTTGCTTCAGTTACAGTTTCCCATTGTGAAAAGCAAACCAGTATAGCTGTGGCCTCTTAGATCCTGAACTGTAAAAGTGTTTTTTTTTATTATTACTGTTCATGGCTGTTTGAGTTTGTTTGTTTTTCATCTTATGGTTTGAATTCATATATTTTTAGTGTCGAAACAAGTACCTGTAAAGCGTCTTTTGATTTTAGACAATATTTGTTTGTTTACGCTTCAAATTGAATTCGAAAATTACACGACAATTTCCTTTTTGTCTACATCAACATTAAAGGAAAAGAAAAGAAATACATGCATCTTGCATTTGCATTTTGATAAGTTTGCCTGATTGATCTAGGAGAAAGTGCATTAGTTTGTGCTTTGTGCTCTGTGTGGAAAGATAGTGTTTTTCTCTCCCCTCAGTAGTTAGGATTTTCAAAGCTAAAAAGATTGTAAAAGCTTGCTTATCATTTTAGCTGCATTTAGGAATTTGTACCAATACATCTCGTGGTGATCCTGAAAGACAAACTGCTAAACAAGATCAACTTAAAATATATTGAATGAATCTAAAAACGCATTGTAACATAACGCTCACATTAGAGGTCTAGGTAGAGACGTGTTCCGGCGTCGTTAAACGTAGTGACTGTCGATCTCTACGAAGGTGGGTGATTCCTCCTGAGGGACGATAGCACTAATACGGACTTGTGCTCCCGCGTACCGTCGCGTATATTGGGAGACCCCTATAGGCATTTATCCTTTATCCTTAGGAAGCCGTGTCGGCCGCCCTACTGATCGCGATGCAGTGAACACAGCATTCACGAAGATCGACCACCCGTACCGTAAAACGTATTCTGTGGTTTCGCGAAAGGTTTGGCACACCCTCTGCCTAGATCTCCAGAGCAGTTTCTTTTGGCCCTTTTCAAACTCTATAACTGAAAAGGTCCAACCGAGCATTTGTCACTTCGGGCTCGTTAATACATCGAAGGCGACTAGAGTCATCTTTAGCTTTTTCTCGACTCTTAAAACATGAAAAAGCAAAGTTATGTCTAAAAGCGTCTAATAAAATTCATTCAATACGGAAACATAATTCCCCTTTTTGTATTTTAGTTGATCAAGTAATCCGCAACCGTGGAGGAAAGTCAATTAAAACTCCGTCGTTCGAGGAGACTCGCGAGTCAACCGTCTTTGTCTCCGGAATCGAGAATAGTACAGACGAAGCGAACTCGCTTGACCGGGTCAAAATCTCCCATTAAAGTTAGAACAACAGTTCCGACAACATCTGAGATTCTGGTCACTCCTAATATTTCTGGAATCCCTGCCTCTATTGAAGAAGTTCAACAGCAACAGAGGGACAGTTGTACTGATCCTAGTCTGAAGACAAGTACTTGCATAACTGAACCAGTTCCATCTGAAACCAGTCCACAGAGTCTTGTTGCTCAAACAACTGTCGCTGTCGAAGCAACCCCTTCTTCGGCACCAGAAATCTTTTACGGACCTGACGGTCTTCCTCTTCCTCCTGGTCTGATTGCAATAGAGGAAATCGTAGAGGACCAGCAAGCAAATACTCCAACTCATTTTGGAGTAGGCACCACTCTTTTTCCTTCTGCATCAGAAGTTTGTCCATCGCCACAGGAAGTTCCTGTAGAATCGTTAGGCAGTTTATTGGATAGACTTAAAATGTCTGAACAACCGTCGACATCTAGGACTGTGCCAAATGACACAGCGACAGCAGAAGCTCCTGCTGTCAATCCAACGATGTTTGCCGGCATACCAGCTGTCCCGACTAGCTCTCATCAGCTAGAAGGAGTCCACCCAGGGACTATTACGACAACTTGGTCTGTTCCAGTTTGTTCTTCCGGTATAATACCCGGTAATTCTTATGTTGAAACCAAACAAATTGATCCCTTTGGGAATCAGTTTGGACCATCCAGTCCTCAAAGGCCATCTATACCCTTGAGCTCCGGATTGTTACTGTATGGGGGGCAATTTGCCCTTTCACTTCCCCTTCCGGGGGGATACCCATACGGCAGTTTCCAACAACATTCAGGTTTGACTGAAGTAACGACGAGTGGTTGGGTACCTATGTTACCCCAACAACCAAGAGTTGTATATTCCATGCAACAGTGTGTACCTATGTCTAGTATCCCGACGACGCCAGCAATTGTAACCATGTCGCAAGTTCAATCGATGCCTGTTGTATGTCAACCCCAAGTTGTAATGCAACAGCCCATTGACCCTGCAACACAACCACAATCGCCAACTGCCGGGACGACACAGATACAAACGGGAACCATAACCCCGCATCTTGGTCCGTCGGTTAGTGTCGCACAGCAAAACATGGCTTCACAACCATGGATGGTGCAATACCAACAACCTCAGTTTCAACAGGTGTACCAGGGATCTGAGCAATAGATCTTTGCGAATAATGGGCAACCCTATATTCAGAACGGGTTAAATCAACCACTTTACAGTGGCCAAGCCCACCAGCCGTATCAGTCATATCAACATCAGTTGCACTATGCTGGTATGCAAAGACCTACTGCTCAGGCGATTCCATCGTATCCTGGGTACGCCTCGCCAAACCTGAGTCAGCAGTTGCCATTCGTGGCAACTCTAGAATTACCAGATTTACATCGATTGACGAACGATCCAATCGCCTATGCCCATTGGTGGCCAGCGATTCCTCACAAACTTCCTTCGGACATTCCTAAATTCAATGGAAATCCCGGCGAAGACCCGTCGAATCATGTGATGACATTCCATCTGTGGTGTTCGTCGAATACCTTGAATGATGATTCGATAAGGCTTCGCCTTTTCCAGAGGACATTGACTGGTCCGGCGGCTAAATGGTATATTGAATTACCTAGAGCCTCTTTCGACAATTTTAGTTCCCTAGCCACGACTTTTTTAACACACTTTCAGTTACCTATAAGGTACGAAACTGGAACAGAGATCTTGACCAATTTCAAGCAGACAACAGCCACACATATATCAGATCATATACATGAGTGGCGTCGTCGTCGCAGAATGGTAAAGACCTATGTTCCAGATCAGCTATTAGCTGAGTGGTTTATAAAGTCGCTTCTTCCTGCTATAACAGAAGATGTGGCCAAGGGAGGCGTCGTAACAGAGGAGCAGGTTATTGCTCGTGCTCAATATTTGGACTTAGTATATACTCAGTCGGGCACGCTCTATGATAAGATACCTGATGCCCCCAGACCAGAATTTTCAATCCCTCCTCCTCCCGGATCGAATAGTGACTCTCATGCCGGTGATGGCGTGATTGGAACTGCAAACGCTAAGTCGACAAAGGATTCAAATAAGAAAGCCCGTAAGACTTCGAATCAAAAAGCAAATCAAGAGATTCTTGCTTCGGAGGTGAATGCTGTATCTACGGATAAAGGCAAAAACTCCAATCAACCAGGAAGCAAGAAAAAACAAAACAAAGGGAAGAAGAAGAAACAGGGTAACTCATCCCCTCAAAAAACTTCTTCGAACCCTCCTGGGCAAGGGAAACAAAATTATCCATGTCATATATGCGATGAGGATCATTCGACAAACAACTGTCCGTTCAAAGCTGAGTTAAAGAGGTTCTTTAAAAGTTCCCAGACTTCAGCTGTGTTGACTGATCCATTTCCCACCCCAGGTCAAAATATGGTTGATAGTGGAAATGCTTCCCCGTCACAAGTGCTTATGTTGTCGGTTTCTAAGCAGAATGATGCTTTGATCTCGACCAGGAATAAAGATTATGGGAATCCGCCGGTGTCGAACGACAAAGGGAAAGATCAACCCAGTAGTTCGATAACAACTTCGGCAGAAGCTGTACCCCCCCTTCCGCATGAATTAACAATAAAGCCACCTAAGGGAGTAGTACACAAGTTGACATTTAATCCTCGCGCCAGAGCGGCGCAGCATTATAACATAGTGGAAGATTTGGCCCAATCGCCATCTGCTATGTCGACTCTTGAGGTACTACAAAATTGTCCATCCCAAAGGCAGGCATTGTTATCAGCAATTGGTGGAGTGGATCCTAAAGATTCCAATCTTGTATCCTTTGATCATAAAGGATATGATCCTCAGTTACCAGCGCAACTAGCTTTCCTTATCCAAGTGAAAGCACTCAACAAAACTGTTCATAGAACGATTATTGATGAGGGAGCATCGACATGTATCATGTCGATGAGTTGCTGGAAGACTCTTGGATCTCCAACCTTGTCGCGATCTTCGACGACATTGAAAGCATTTGACGGTAGGACGTACACTCCGTACGGTATCCTAAATAACTTCAAAGTTGAACTAGGAGGAAAAACAGTGGAAATTGATGTTGAAGTCATTGATGGCAATCTTGACTATAACATCCTACTGGGACGACCATGGATATATGCCATGGCAGCTGTAGTGTCGACATATTTTAGGAAGATCGCATTCCCGTTTGAAGGAGGGATTACGATCGTCGACCAACAGAATTTCCTCCCTAATGGTTCACAAGTTACTGGAAGCATTCCCATGATCCATGGGAGCGACCATTCAGTGCAAGATATCGGAGTAGGCTTGCTAAAAGATCCCACAATGATGGGAACTTTCGCGTTGCCACCTCCTTCCCATGTAGGGGATATCCCGTTTGTAGCAACATGCAACATGGTATCCTCTTCGAAGGTCGCAGGAGACAAAGTCGTCATGGATTATCAAGTGGTTTTGCCACCTAGCCCTATAGAAATATTGTAGCAATCAATGTTTCAGGCATGGGAGGCGAGCCCAAATCAACGCTCGTCAAGCGTTTGGGTAGATAGGTCTGGAGAATATGGTACCCCATTAGATCCATGGTCAAAAGTTCATGGGACTGACGAAGGAATCTTACAATCAATGATGATTGAGGGGGCACCATGGAATGATCACCACCATCGTTCCCTTCTTCCAGAGTGTGAAGAAGAAACTCAACACGACCTATATCACCCTTCAGTGTTTGAATTCCTAACAAATACTGTAAATACGGTGGATTCAGAGCGAAACCTATCCAATATTGAAGAGACCGTAGCCGTAAACATCTCGACAAAATCTGATGTTGTAGAGAATATTCATGTCGGCAAAAGTTGTTCCCCTTCAGAACTGGAAATATACGGTGCTCTCTTTCGCGAATTTAGAGATGTCTTTGCATGGTCATATGATGAAATGCCAGGCATTGACTCGAGTATAGTTGAACATGAGATTAAAATGTATCCTGATGTCAAACCAGTAAGACAACGGCTTCGACAGGTTCATCCCAAGAAAGCCGCTGCCATTAAGGCAGAAGTTGAAAAACTTCTCCATGCTGGATTCATCTACCCGGTTCCTCTAACTGATTGGGTATCGAATATTGTCCCTGTTATGAAAAAACAAGGGACGATAAGAGTGTGCGTCGACTATAGGGATGTAAACCAAGCTTGTCCAAAGGACAACTACCCTACACCCTTCATCGACCAGATAATTGATGAATGCGTCGGATGTGAAATCTTTTCCTTTATGGATGGATTTTCCGGGTATAATCAAATAAATATCCGCCCACAGGACCAGTCTAAGACTGCATTTATTTGTCCGTGGGGCACATTCGCTTATCGAAAATTACCCTTTGGTTTAAAGAACGCAGGGGCGACGTTTCAGAGGGCAATGAATTATGCCTTCCATGACATCAAGAACATCGTTCAACCTTACCTCGACGATCTTCCGGCTCATTCGCGGAAGCGGACTGATCATCCGCGGCATTTGAAGAGCAATATTTCTACGTTGCCGACACTACAAGATAAGACTCAATCCGCACAAGTGTGTGTTTTGCGTCGGTTCTGGTCGTTTACTTGGCTTTGTAGTCTCTAAGGATGGGATTCGTCTCGACCCCTGTAAGGTTCAGGCAATCATTAATTTGCCTCCACCTTCAAATTTGCTCCAGATTCAGAAACTCCAAGGGAAAGAAAACTTTCTGAGGAGGTTCATTCCAAATTACGCAGAACTTGCCAAAGGTTATACTCGTCTTTTGAAAAAGGATGTGCCTTTTGTCTGGGACCAGGTTGCGCAAGCTTCCTTTGACACTCTGAAAGATTCTCTAGTAAGAGCATCATTAATGTACGCCCCGGAATTATTATGCGATCTCCCATCGTCGTCCAACGATGAAACATCAGAAGAGTCAATCGTGGATGAAAATTTGTTTCTGATATCAGTAAGCGATGAGTGGTATGGAGACATCATTGTTTATCTCCAAACCCAAAAGTTTAGGCCTAATACCTCACACTCGGAACGGAAGCGTATACGATACCAATCTAAAGACTACATGATCGTCGGTGATACACTTTACCGTCGTGGTGTCGATACGGTTCTGAGGAGGTGCCTTACCCATGAGGAGGCCGAAAAAGCCCTGAATGATTGTCATTCAGGAGCGTGCGGGGGACATCAATCTGGATATGCAACAGCACAAAGAATCTTACGAGCAGGATATTTCTGGCCAACTATGTTTAAAGATTGCATAATAGCTGTCAGAAGTTGCCATGCGTGTCAGATCTTTGATAACAAAACTAGGAGACCGCCCGCACCTTTGCAGCCTATAGTTGCTGTTGGGCCTTTCGCCAAGTGGGGCATCGATTTCATGCAATGTAACCCCACCTCGACCGGGGGCATGGGTATATTATAGTCGCTGTTGACTATTTTACCAAATGGGCCGAGGCGATGCCTACATTGGATAACACTGGTGAAACAGCTGCCCTTTTCTTTTTTAATCATGTAGTCGCCAGGTTCGGCGTTCCGCAGGCTATAGTGACAGATCATGGATCGCATTTTCGCAATCACATGATGGTTGAGTTAGCTGCCAAACTAGGGCTATCGCACGATAGCTCTACCCCGTATTATCCACAAGCCAACGGACAAGTTGAGGCAATCAACAAAGTCCTGAAGCGTATGTTGCAAAGGATGATCGGGGTTCACAAAAGAAGATGGCACCTACCCCTGTACTCAGCATTGTGGGCTTACCGAACCTCGGTAAAGAACGCCACTAGGTTCACACCATTCCAATTGGTGTATGGCCTGGAGGCAGTCTTACCGATCCAGTGCGAAATTTCGTCTCTTAAACTCGCAATTGACCTCCTCCCCGGAACCTCAGAAGAAGAGGCTCGTTTCTTGGAATTAATCCAGTTGGATGAAAACCGTCGTGACGCCGCTTTGGCGAACGAAGCCCATAAGAAACGAGTCAAGGCGCAGTTCGACAAGAATGTCAAACCTCGTATCTTCTCTGAAGGTGACTTGGTTTTGCTTTACGACCAAGAATCCGACAAATTAGGAGCAGGAAAATTTAAGTCCTTATGGATGGGTCCCTATATTGTTAAAAGGGTGTTAGCAAAAGGAGCCTACGAGTTAATGGATTATGACGGGATACCACTGGCGCAACCCCGCAACGGGTTGTACCTCAAGCGTTACTATGCCTGAATAGTAACTTGAGTGCTTTTGTTGTATTTTGTTTTCGCTAAAGTGTTTGTTTCGGTTTAGTAATCCGCTCTTCTCGTTTGTTGCAGATGTCGAATTTCTCTGAGACATATGTAGGATATGCCGACGGGGCGAGTCGTAGTACGCGGAATTTGTCCTCCGCAGCCTGGGCCATTTTTGATCCAAGCGGCGAGTTAGTGAGTTTCAGAGGTGTGTGTATTGGGCAGTCAACGAACAACATCGCTGAGTATAGCGCGTTGATTGAACTCCTCTCTGATACCATCGCTCATGGTATACGCCAAATAATTGTTAGGCTAGACTCACAGCTTGTGATACTACAACTCATTGGTATATATTCAGTCCGCAATCCAGCTATTTATCGAATGTTTCTAAGGGTTAAGATTTTGGAAAGAGAGTTTGATTCAATTCAATACCAACATATTTCCAGAAACTTGAACACATTAACAGATTCATTAGCAAACTATGTATTAGATAGACATTTACGACATATATAAAAAGAGATGCATCGGTGCTAATGCAAGTGGATCACAAATAAACCATAATAAACCCCGAAAATCAAAATATATAAAGCTGTTTATAGTTTGTACATGATGTGTTGT
The DNA here is from genome assembly GCA_031772625.1 of Pinus tabuliformis. Lineage (NCBI taxonomy): Eukaryota > Viridiplantae > Streptophyta > Pinopsida > Pinales > Pinaceae > Pinus > Pinus tabuliformis. The sequence continues at coordinate 165,250,443 of CM062806.1, read as the reverse complement.
AATCAAAACAAAATTGGTCATATGACCTAGAACTCAAAAAGATGCTAGGGGGCACCCTAGCCTAGTGGTGCTCATGAAAGTACGTCACGGTCTGTGCAATCATGCGCAAGAGACGAGTCCATCGTCTAGGCACGCCAATAGTGTGCCACTGCAACTGTAAAGGTAACTCGTCAATCTGTACATCCGGAAGACCACGAGTAAGGCTCTCGACCTGCTCCTGCACAGCTGCAAGTATCTCAGTATCACCAAGGTCGCGAATGACAACTCGCCTAGCAGGCTCTGCTGCTGGGGCAGCAACTGGCGATCGTGGACGAGCTGCTGAACGAACAGGACCAACATCTGCATGCACCCAAGAGTTTGATCAGTTTTGCACAATAACATCATGAGTAAAAACAATAAACAGTAACATGGTCAGAGATTTTACCAATAGCGCCCCATTGCTCGCCATCCGGTAGCACCAAGTCCGGATCACCTCGGTAGTCCATACCCACATATGGATACTCAGAAAACACCATCTCCTGACGCTCGAACCACCTAAAAAAGGCCTCAGTAAAAGTAATCTGAGGTTGACCAGCATGTCGGGACATGTGGTCAACCCACCTCTGCATGCGTGGCTCGGTCGGAGAAGGCAAGTCAAGTATGATGTACTGAGGCTGCATCAGTGGGATTTTCTCCAAGGCAAAGGCAGTCAGAATAGAACCAAACCCAAAGTTCTTCAGCTTCCCGTCCTTCACCTTGGTCAATTGACTTTTCATCTGAACAAGTACTGCATCACACCAGTTAAACACTTTCGGTTGGAGACACTCCAAAGCGTGCTGCATGTAAGATCTGTTGGCAACATGTAAAGCTGCGCTACCGGCCATCCTACCAATAGTAAACAGAATGGACCTAAGAGACCTGTCAGTAATGTCACGGATATTGATCTTGCCGTCTTTGCTCGGCTGTGAACCTTCCCGGCAATATTGACAGATATAGTCTCTGGTGGAAGTAGTCCCTCGAGCCGTACCTGACAAAGAAATGGGGGCACCCCGCCTTGACAACCCAGTCAAGAAGTACATGTCCTCTATGGTCAAGGGGATGGTTTTCCCCCTAATCTGGAATACTTGGTTAACAGGATCCCAAGCATCAAGCATATACTGCAGTAAAGAAATCTGTGCTCTCATGCTAGAGATACGGAAGAACTTCAGTAGGCCACAGTTCCGAAGCGCGCTCACCGTGACCGGGTCATGGAGTGCAACCATGTCCTCTGCTTCATGTTCTCGTTCTCGCCATGTAAGGGACATTTTGTTCAAAGTTCCCTACAAGCAAACAAGAGAAGGAGTAAGTTCCTAATTTTGATGAAAAACTGGCGAAAAATCATCAAAAAACACATGCAGGATCAGTTTTTCTAGGCCCAGCGCAGGCAGAGAGTCTCCCCCTTGCGTTGAGAGGCAGTCTGCCTTAAGACCACCTGAAATACAACGCAAGTTTCGAAAGGAGAACCTGCGCTGATGCCAGGGCGCCCTGATGAAACCCCTGGGGCTCAGAAACCCTGAAAAATGTGCATGAAACTGAAAAAGAAAACCATGAAAGTGAAGGGCTAAGGTTTAGCTCCTACCTGGTCCAAACGGCGCCGAAAAACGTCCACAGAATCTCCCGAAATCAGCTGGTGAAAATCAAGGAAGAAGAGGCACCTCCAGAGCTCCAACAAGCAAAATGCAAATGAAATGGTAAATGAGAGGTAAAAACATCTTTTTATGACTTTTTACACAGTTTAAAGTTAAATATTAGGGTTATAATCTCATTTTCATGCAAATGTTGTCCATTTCTAACAAAATTTGTTGCAGCAATTGATGGTGAAGTACTACATTTGAAAAGAGAAAAGCTAGTAAAAGTAAAAAATCAAATTTGACCATGAATCGAGCAGTTTTACCACGAAATTTATGCTCGTTAAAATATAGAAAAGTGTGAGCAAAAGTTTCCACCAGAGTTCAAGCTCATTAAAAAATGAACCTATCTCGGTAAATAACCATTGCGATCGTAAATTTATCAGCTTTAAAAACCTTGGTCGTGTTTTCATCCATCACCTCCACTGTCATTTGGCCGGTCGTTCACCCCCATATGTGTGTTTACCCATTTTGAGGAGCATCTGCGAAGAGTGATTTCATCTAGCCATCCTTGTGACACTACCGTGATTGGAATATTCCAACTTGTACCTGGAATCTGCTGCTGCCCTGTTAATCACTCGTTCCTCAAAAGACGAGTCTTCTTTGAGCTCTTTTCACTAACTCGTAAAATATGAAAAGTTTGCCGAGTTTTGGCCTTCCAGCTCGTTAAACGGCCGAAACGCTATCCCTCCTCTAGATTTTAATCTTTTTGGACCTGAGGGATTATTGCACAAAAAGATCGAGCGCTTGTTTTGTTCGGCTCGTTAAAGCAATCGAAAACTCATCCCTTCTGTATTGTTTTATACTTTTTTCGGACTTAAGGGATTAGATGACGAAAAAGGAATTATGGAGTTAACTTTCTGTACCTTTTCAGACTCTCTAAAAATGAAAAGGACCGAGTTTTCTTTGTCGTTAGACTCGTTAAAATGATTAAATAGCGACAAACTTGTCTTTAGACGAGAACGAGTTTCCCTATCGCTAAGCTCGTTAAATCATAGCGATGGGCTTGCCCGAAGGGCAGGTTATAGAACAAGCATATGTTATCCTCCTCAAGCTTGACAAAAATAAAGAGGTACTGGTCAGAAATGACTGGGGAAAAATTGGGAGAACATCAAAAGCTTAATGGTAGCAAGTCACTCTTGAACATGACACTTTTCCTCCGTTCCACATCGGGTTGGGTTGTTTCATTCACCGGTCTCATCACCATGGTCTTCGCCAAACCATCCACATTTGGGGTAATGCTATCGATCCATCACATCAGTGTCGTTATATGTTCAAGAGGGGTCATTCTGAAAGTGTCAACCGTGTCCCATCCACTGCCATACATTATCCTTCATCCATTCATGATCGCCACCCTGAATCATATATCACAGTTTGTTTTCACCTCCACTAAAATCATTAGCTCCGTTCCGTGTCATTGATGTGGGATTCATTAAGGCCCTCCTTTGACGGATCGCTTCTTGTCGACTTCAGCTCATTATCCAAGAAGTTGATCTAGGAACAACCCCATCAGTACTTTGAAGCTTGCATGCCTCAATGGCAAGTTTCTCACTTCCGGCGACAGGTATACATCAATGACCTTCGACCAGAAGATTTTGCGTGGCGTTCGACGCCAAGTCCTTTATTCACGCCACGTGAATTGTACTGCAGTACCTTGAGGGTCATTATCATTATCGGTGATTCCTCTCGCGCTTGTTAACGGTTTTCATCATTGACCGGTAATCAAGCGATGTCTTTCCATGTTCGACTTCAGCGAAATTCTCACATGGATCGACTTGTACTTAGAGTGAAGATCGAACGAGTTTGAAGACCCCGGATCTAGTTTCATCCATCCGGGCTGCGATACATATTCAAGATATATAAAAGCATTTGTCATGTACATCATTGCAGCAGATGATCATCCTACTCAAAGGATGATAATTTCAGCAGAGAATTATCAGTCTACCATCAGACGATCGTCTGTTATATGTACCAAAATGTATTTATAAAGTTGAGCATGGGAATGCCCGCCTCAGCTAGATCATGAAAATAGAATGAAAAATAATGTATTGTATTGTATTGTATTACAGGGCACCTCCTCAGCACTGGAATGAACTTCGGACCCTCTAGATAAAGCATTTCACCCGATAAACGGCCTCATACTTTAGGGGGCAACTGTTATAGACATTTTTGTGCCTCGTAACATGGAGCATGAAATGTCGATAATTACAGGGATCCTCAGTCCCTAAACATTTTGTTCTTACCCCTAGAAGAACAAGGTCAGCAAACCACAGTACTTCCCATCAGTTCTCCACCTGAAAACACTCAAAAACAGGCTATTTTTGGATCATGTCAGCTGCTCCACTGAGCATCTGCGCTGGAATGCAACTGCTCCTCCTTGTACCTGCGCTGAAAGTCAAATCCAATGAAGGCTACCTGCGCTGGGCGAGATTGGCCAAGTGGCACAGTCATTCTGCAAGGTGTCAACTGCCCAGGAAGCTTCCAAGTTGACACTTGGTTCAAGAGATTCGCCCTGTGATGAGTAAGAGGTACTTGATCTCCATGTGTAAGCAAGGATCTCCAAGTGGACTCAAGAACTGAAGTTTAACTGAAGAGGGAGAGGACACAAGGCAGCTTTATGTCAGTCTCAAGCTGACTCATCCTTTCTTCTTCTCTCCTATATATAGAGCTCTTCTATGAGGTCTAGGGAGGCTGGAATTTTGTGCAAAGCAAGGAAGTGTTGTTGGTTTACAGTTAGAGCTATTGGGTGATTGCTTTTATAGAGGTGAAGAGGAGATTTCTTGCTGCTGGGGAGGTGCTGCTGGATTGGAGCCATTGATGGTTGTAACTTTCTCAGAACCCTGTTACTTTTATCAATAAAGCTTTGAATGTTCTCCTATATACTTGTATTGCATTGATGTATTGTATTTACTTGTATATTTGATTCACCCTAATCCATGCATCAGTTATGAGTACATGTATCTTGTAGTTTTCTTCTCTCTGTTGTGCAGGATTTGTGTGTAGCTGGACCGGCAAAGGGAGCAAGGAGCTGGGAACAAGAGACAAAGAGAAAGGATAAGGATCGACAAAAGCGAAAGACACCGGTTGGTTAATCTTTTCTTCCTTCTCTCTGTACTTTCATAAAGGAAAACATTAAAGCTTTACTTTCAGTTGTTGCTAAAGACTGTCACCTTTAGAGTAGGGATAGGGTCATCCGAGTCGGATACTTTTCCCCACAACAATCAACCATATACAAGGTAAGAAGAGATTTTCTAAACATAAAATTTTAGAATAGAATGGCGGTAGAAAGTAGGAAAAATAAATTTCCCACTACTCAACTAGTTCGCAGGAAATATTGCAGAATTTGAAGTACTATGTCCTTGATAGGAGAACAAAAAAGGAAAAAAAAGAGCTCAAAAAGAAACCGATGACTTTGTATAAAGTTTGTTTTACTATACATAATGTTGATAGAAGTGAGACAGAAATTTATGCACATATTCTCAAACTCGTTGCTCAAGTTCAAAACCGAAAAATAATGAATAAGAAGTTCCATTACGTAAAGTAAAATAAGGATGAGGGTTCTCGGTCAAATTGTATTAAGAATGTAGTTGATTTGTATCAAGAATTGATCTATAAATTGCTAATAAAATTATATTTAAAATCTGAAATTCTACATTATTATAATTTTATTTCCTTTTTAGATCTATAGATTACTGTTAATAGTGTATGCATGTGAATTAAAATTATTCTCAAAATAGAGGAAGGAAAAATAAAATCTCACAAACACATTTGGCACACGATATGACCTGGGAAACCCTTTTGGAAGAAAAACCTAGCTAGAAGGTGAAGTCGCCTCGCTCTCTTTCTTTAATTGGAAATAAGGTTGCAAGTACAAAGAAGTATGGCTTGTGGCTTGTGGGCCGCTACAATGCACAAATCCTCTTTGTGTGTTCTACCTCCTATCCCTCTTGGCTATATCTGCTCAACTATGGAAAAAATGCGCTCAAAAGAATGTAACGCTTTTCTTCCTCGTGGCCTAGTTATAACACAACCCTATAGCCTACTAGTGGTTAGGTTTGACTACCTCAACTCTTAACCAAAGTTACAATATAGAGTCTTCTATGTCATAATCACATGGCTAGCCTGCTTTTCATGCATAATGAGGGCTAACGTGGAATCCTCTCAAATTATGGTGGTCAATTTGGAACCAAGGACTACGAAGAGAGAAAGGACTTCAGACCTCTACACACAACATATATATAGTGCCATACCTATACTTTTCTACATATCTAAACGAAGTGCAGTAATCCATATAGCTGATATATGTCCCAAAAACAAATATATGTCTAGGATAAGGATTGTGGGTATGACTACATATTAATGTAATTGACCTATAGTAGGTCCTAGGGATCATTCAGACTCTTATTGACCCAACAAATTACAATTTTATGGAGCACAAGAGAGGGTAAAGAACACAATGCCTAAAAAAAACATGGCCAACACATAAAATATTTACATGATTTACATATTAAAACCCAACGCCAAACATATGGAGTAGGAGGAGGACGATGTGTGACCCAATATTCTTGGGACAAAGACTTAATATATGAGAACTTCTTTTCTTTTCTTGTCGGTAGATGAGCAACACAATTTTATCATCTAGCTTTATATTCAATAGTAAAGTCATATCCATTTAACCAAAGGCTCCATCCAAAAACTCTATGATCTACCTAATCCATTTATGCATTCAAAAATGTATTTTAAACAAAAAAAATCATAATTTTACAAAGTGAAGAAAAGTCAAAACTAAGAAGAGCTAGATTGCATGAGGTTTTCTTTCATTTTTATGAGCTACATATTAGTTAGGATTTAAGACTAGGTTGGGTCCAATTACTACTAATATTGTAGCCTTAATGTTGGATGGAAGAATAACTGCTCTGTTGTAAAAGAACTGTGAATTGTAAACTATTTACTAGGTAGGCTGAGGCAAGATATTACTAGGATTCTAGCCTTGAAACAATTTATTTTCTAATAGTTCTCTTCTACATTTAACATCTCCCACAATATCTTATCGACTCTAAATGTCACATAAATCAACAAATCTCTCTGAACTTAATAACTCTCTAAACATAACTTATTAGTAGTGAGACCGAGTGTATTTTAACTAGATGGTTGTTCCTGCTACTTCTCAGGTTATAAATTATTATCAACGTTAATTAAAGATATTGTCTTCGGTTGAACCTAAAGGTTTTTGAGGAAATTCTAAAATTAGTCAAAGGAGCCAAAGCACTGAACCTTAGTGAGGCAAATCTAAAATCAGTGCAAAGGAGCTAAATCCTTTCCATTAGTTTAACATTCTAAACGAAAGAGTAAGAAATATGCAAGGGAGATATTATCAATGAATAGATTTTCGTTTCTACAAATTCAACATTATATTTACATTTCACAAATCTGGACTACCACATGGGGCTTTTGTAGGTCTGCACTAGGAACCTATGTTTCACTATCTTAACACACTACTACACAAGTACACCTATGGAATCGTTCCCCTAGAAACAAAGCCAAAATTTCTACAATTGAAAATGTCGCCAAAATTCCTTTGCATTCCCCACCATCACTGAAGTAAACATATCCAATATCTGACATTTGTTAGACAGATATTTTAAAAAGTTTGAGGATGATTATGAACTGATAGCAGAAAAAACACGCTTAAAACAATAAATTTTTATTCACGATTGACTACTTGCTACAACCCAAGAAATTAAAATTTTCCATGTGAACGATGTACTCTAGTCATATAATGTCTCATTGTTTCTTAGTGATAAGATGGGAAATAAATAGGGAAAATTATAGTTGAGTTGGTTATGCATGTCATATGTAGTAATTATTTTTTGAATACCAATTCTTTTTCTGACCTGAGGAATTCGTTTGTTGTTTTTCTGATAATAGGCTACAAGCCAACACTCACCTATGAAAACTATCCTACATTGCAATGCCACCTATGGAATAGTGGAATTGTCGTTTCAGCTACAGTCTGCATCAGATCTCTAAAGTCGAAACAGATCACTTAAAGATCTTAAAGGTCTAGCTCATGAAGAATGATGTATATCATCATTTATGAAATATTAAAACACTTAATACACTGTGCTTGCTTGCTTACAAACTCTCCACCGCAAACCACCTCATCGATTACATGTTATTATGATTGTGGATATGACACGGAGCCTGACGGATAGCCTCTCATCAACTTGAAAGTCCTTGGATGGAAATTTCTTCTTGGGAAAGTTTCCCATTCACATTGGAGGAAAATGTCCATTTTTTCCACTAAAATTGCAACATTCAAATGGTTTAATAAATACCAAAATAAAGAATACTAAAATAAGAGAAAATTGACTACAATAATGACAGGTTGTCCAAGTAAAGCAGATTCTTAAATTTGTGCATAATTTTTATATCTTATGTTTTGGGGAAGAATTGATAAGTGGAATACGCATGGTTTGGGAGCTGTGGATCCCATCAACAAGCGAGTAAAACAAACATAAGGATTCAATAACACATTTATGTGTTAAGGTCATTTTGCTTTTCTCATATGATAAATATGTGAGAAATTTTAACATAATTGTGTTATTGAAGGGTATTTTGTAACTAAACCGTTATTGGTGAAGGGTTAATTTAGTATGAAAACATCACTATTGAATGGCAAAATTTTAAACATAATGTTCCTTATTAGGAAAAATAAAGATCCAAAATAAAAATTATCTAATGGGTAAGAGGAATCCAAATTCGAACCTTGCTTGTTCCTCTTCCTGATCTAGCATGGAAGGCTCGTAGAGTTTCAGATTCTTTATATTCACAACTAATTAAATGTGCATATATGATCTTAAACAAAGGTTATAGGCACTATCACCCACCTTTTCCAATATCTCAAAGCAACCATACCTCAGAGCCTTGAATTTATTACCAAGCCCCTTATGGCCTCTCCTTGTTCAACTGTAGCCATATGTTGTCTCCCACCTTAAATCATATCTTCGTTCTTTGTTGATCATGCCTGGCCTTATATTTTTCCTGTGACTTTTGAAGTGTCGCTTGTACCTATATATGGATTTGCTTGATCTTCTCTTTAATTTTTTCAGCCCTCAAGGTGTCTCCTATAAGATCTTCCTTCACTCCTCCTTGCTGCCCATATGCAATGTCTAATGGTGAAGGCGAAAAATATCCAAAACAAGTTTCAAATGGGGAATTTCATATAGAAGTGTGGACTACTCTGTTGTAAAGATGTTTGTATATATGCCATATTTTCATCCAACGTCTTGGGATGCGTCTAGTAGTATCCCCTCAAAAGTTGCACCAAAGTCTTGTTGACTATTTCTATCTACCCATCTATCTATGGATGGGATGTTGTAGATCTCTTCAACTCCGTGTCCATATTCTCCCACAATGTAGACCAGAATGCACTGAGAAATCTTGTATCCCTATCTGAAACAATGCTCCTTGGTATCCCAAATTTCACCAAGACTTGTCCAAAGAACAAGTGTGTTGCTTCATGCCCGTTGATGGTCTTTTTACAGGGAATCAGAGCACACATCTTGCTGAACCAATCAACTATCACGAATAGGTAGTCATGATCGTTCCTGCTTGTTTGTAAACCTAACACAAATTCCACGGAAATTCTTTTCCAATGATGAGTGGGTATAGGTAAGGGACGATATAGACCCTATTTCCTATTACTAGGTTTACTAGTGCAACAAAGCATGCATCCTATTATGAACCTAGCTACATGTTCTTGCATCTTCGGCCAATACACATACCTTTGCAAGTTGGCCATGGTATTCCATACACCAAAGTGCCTTGCAACCTTAATGTTGCGAGCCTCTCTGATCAATTGCAATCGCTCACCTTTAGTAACACATATCTTATGAGCTGGTAAAGTAACCCATCTTGCATATGGTAGTCAAAGGTGTTATCATGATCATGTACATGACTCAAAATTTACAACTATTGAAATACCTCCTTGAACTCCACACCCTTTGAATATGCCTCTGTATGCATCATGGATGAATGGTTCCATGTGCATAAGACTTCCAAAAGCCATGATCTTTGATGTGGGTGGCCTTGAAAGCATGTCGACCAATTTTTTTGTGCTACCCTTCTTGTACTTAATCTCTAAATGAAACTGTTATAGAAACCCCATCAATTTCTAATGCTCAGTCTGTTGTAGCTTACTCTAAGCCTCCAAGTACTATAGTGGTTGGGGATATGTGTCGATTATTGTCTCCTTTCCCATCAAATAATGCTTCCACCTCTTCACAGCCTGCACCAGGGTATAGATTTCCTTGTCGTAGGTAGGGTAGTTAAGAACTTCCACATGAAATACTTCAGAATGATAACATACCAGCCTTACTCCCTGCATCAAGACTGCTCCCATAACATACCCCCACACATTTGTCTCCACTTCAAATTGTACAACATATAGTGCAACACATAACAAAGTGTACATAGAATAGACATTAAAGAAGCATTTGACACCGGTGTAACACTTAAAGAAGCACTATATACCAATATGTCATCCAAATAGACAAAAATATACGAATCTATAAAGGGGCGTAGGTACATCATTTCTATCAGTATCATAAACATAGGTGATGCATTTCATAGGCCAAATGGCATGACTACACACTCATACAAACCTTGCCTGGTTTTAAAGGCAATCTTCCAGGTATCTTCTTTGAACCGAACCTAGTGATATCCAAACTTTAATTCTAACTCGGTGAAGTATTTTTCTTGTTACAACTGATCTAACAAATCATCTATCATGGGTAGGGGTACCTGTTCTTGAGTGTAATTTTGTTCAATGCCCTATAATCTATACACATCTGCCAAGTCTTATCATTCTTTGGCACAATGATTATGGGTGACCCGCATGATGATGTAACTGGTTGAATGACGCCTTGTTCCAGTAGTTGCTACAACTGCTTCCTCACCTCGCTTGCTTCTATGACACACTGCCTACGCAACCCAATTGTTGGCAATAGGAAGTCTGAAAATAGTTGGATCTTGTGCTCCACTTCCCTATTAGATAGTAACCCTTTAGGCTCTCGAAACACATCCTTGTATGCCTGCAACAACTCTTACAGTTGGTTCTTTTATTTCTTAATACACCTCTCTAGGGATGCCTTGCCTTGTAGTTACGCTTCTATAAATTGATTTCTCTTAAAATCAATAAAACATACTTCTTTCTAGAATTGATCAATTTCCTAGCTTGGTTGGCACTTGCCATTGAAATTCTTGACTTTTCTTTGTGTGCATTGATGATGAATGATTTTCCATCCTTGATAGGCTAATACTGGTTGGCTCTTTGCATGAATATTTCTTCTCACATGTAGGAACTTCCAAACACAACTCCACATACATCAAGGGGAACGTCATCTAGTTCTACTTCATTAATAAAATCAATACTGATGGAATTGTAATTTTGAATTATTTTGTTACCTTCAGCTATGCATCCTTATTTACCCATCCCAATGGATACGTGCATGGATGATCACAAACTTTCAATCCCAATTTCTTGACCAGCTCTGCTACAATGAGATTTGCCTCTGATCCTAAGTCAAAAAGAGCATCAATCTTGGTCTTCTTAACCTGTATTATTAAATGGAAGAGTTTGGTCATTTCCTTCTCTTCCTTTTGCTAAAAGCTACTTAGATTCACTTCCTTCTGCACATATGTATAGGCGATCACCTCATCCACGTATGAGTTTCTTTCAACTTGGTTGCTCCAATCAATGGCCATGATATTCTTCCTCTTATTGTTTTCCTTTTTGTTCGTTGAGTTAAGTTCTATGTGCAACTTCCAACACTTCTCCTCAGTATGATTTTAAATATTTTAGTGGTTACAGTGGTTGTTGGGATCTTTGGACTAGTGTGTTGTGGTTGTCATATTTTTATCTTTCCCCCCTTTTTCCTTCTTCTTCCCCTCCTTAGAAGCATCTTGTTTCTCTTCATGCTTCAATCCACCTAATTGCACTTTACTTAGGCCTATGTTCCCTAGGTATTGTTCCTGTACACAAGACCTGTCTGCCGATTTGGACTTGAATAGCATCACTTTCTCTCACAAATGGCAATTTAATACCCCCAATACTTGAGTACATTTGGGTTACTTTGGGAGATACCCACCATTATGCCCATCTTTCTGAATTTTTTTGTGTACTCTTGCATGCATTCCTCGGATTTTGCCTGAATTTTTGCCAACGGTTCCACTGGTCCTCTACGTACCCAATAGGGTAAAAATTGTGAATTATCGAGAGTTTTGAAGTTGCCCAGTTAGTTACTACAGTCTCTCCCTCAAACATTAGGGTCTCTATGTGGCTTTACCACCAAGTTAGGGAATGGCACTCTGATTTCAAATGCATAAATGAAATCTTATGTTCCTCCTAAATTTGATGGACACTAAAATACATTCCAGTTGTTGCAACCAATGTTTTAACTTCATAGCATAAGTCTTGTTGTGGTATAGCCTAATATTGACCTTCACTTCCATTCTAAACAGGGGTTGTGATTGCTTCACGACACTCAAACTAGGATGATCTTTTTCAAGTTCTTTCTTCGGTTGATTCTCCATTTCTTCCCAATCTCTTATTCCCCCTTTTGATTTCTCCTTTATATTAGAACTCCCATATTGTCTGAATATTCCAAATCTTATTGTTAAGAGCTTCTATGAGGAGATTTACATTACGATTATATATGCAACTTGTTGTTCCAGTTGCGAAAACCTCTCTGCTATAGTATCATGAATGTTATTGACAAATTCGTCGAACATGATTAGGGTTTTAGGACTTTTGGCCCATTTAATCTAGATCCCATACAAATCTCCATAATACACCCAAACAAACCTGCTCTGATACTGTTATGATTTGTAAACTGTCATGGATATTCTACTTGACAATTCATCACAACAGATTTGATAAAATTATATTTAAAATTTGAAATTCTACACTATGACAGTTTTATTTCGTTTTAGATTTGTAGATTACTTTGAATAGTGTATCCATGCAAATTAAAATTATGCGAAAAATAGAGAATCAAAAGATAAAAGATCACAAACATTTAAAACACAATATGACCTAGGAAAGCCTTTCAGGAGAAAAACCCTGCTGGAAGGTAAGGTCGCTTTGCTCTCTTTCTTTGATTGGAAATATGGGTATGAGTACAAAGAACTATGGTCTATGTCTTGTGGGCTATTGTAATCCACAAATATGCTATGTGCTCTACCTTGTATACCTCTTTCCCATTCCTGCTAATTTATGGAACAAATACACTCGGAAGAATGGAACCCCTTTTGCTCCTAGTGGCCCAGATATAACGCAACCAGATAGCCTACTAATGGTTAGGTTTAACTTCCTCAACTCTTAACCAAAGTTACAATACAGACTCTTCTAGAGTCTTCCAAATCACAATCACATGGCCAGCAACATTTCAAGAAAAATGGGAGCTGGCATAGCATCCTCTTCAATTATGGTGGAGAAAATAGGAATATCAACTTCTGAGTGGCATAACTTACGCGTACAGATTCTAAATTTTGTAATTCTTGCGTCGTTCGAAAGGTCTATGTTTGTAGAATTGGAAAAAAAAAATGTTTGGTGCTAAAGTAACAAAGTCACCCCCTACTCCCCCCAAAAAAAATCATTTAATGCCTCAAAATGCTCTCAGAAGGTTTCGGACCCTAATTTCCCAAACTGGGTCCTGCTAGTAAAAATGGTCCTAGGAGCTGATTCCTCCACTATTTCCACACTAAAAGCATCCAGATGGATGAAAAATAATATAATGATCCAATTCAAATCAAGAATGATGGTATACAATTAGCGTTTAACCACAACTTTCCATAATGAAGTTGATTGTTATTGATGTCAAAGGCTGTCTAAATGAAAAAAATGATACATAGTCAAGTAGCATATTTTGAGACCTTTCCAATGACATATGGCATTCCCTCTACTTCTATAGGAACAAGGAGATAATGAAATGTTTTTTCAAGATGACCCGACCAAAGTACAAGCAGGCCCAATTTGGATACCTTATCTTCAAAGGCAAACTCCAATTACCTAGCTCAAAGAGAGCAAAGGAGTATGCTAGAGGTTCATACTTCATGAACCATCAAGAAGTGAAGTGAAGCCGAGTTGGAAACTATTTATGTGTATGGGATTTTTGTATAATTCTTGGGAAGGGTTTTTGTTCTATATGAGGCATGTTGAGGCCGAGTTCTATTGTTAAGGAGGCCAAGTCCAACGTCCGTTAAGGAGTTCAAGTTTTGCAAGTAAGCAAGCCAAGATCAGGCACTGTTGGAACAAGTTTTATTGGATTTTTTGAGGCTGGGTTTTTGTTCCAAGTTTCAATCCTAGGTAGAGGCAAAATTATAGACTTGTTATGGTTGGATGTCAAGTTTTGTTGGAGACTGAGTTGAAGTCCTTGTGAAGGAAAAATTCTAGTATAAGTTCAGTACAAGCGCCAGGAAGGTAGACCTTCTTTTGAACAATTTTTAAGAATAAATATTGTCTTTTGAACAGTGAAACAACTGTAAGTTGATGCTTACCAAGGATTGGTGTCTTCATTTTTTTGGCAGGTTAGGGCCTACTATTTTTCTATGTTCGTTCTTACAAAGAATTGTTATCCATACAACTAGTTGTGATAAATTGAGCACTATTTAAAATCATTTCTTCTTCGCGTCTGAGTTCTCACATTATTTTTTGTGTTCAACAATTAGGTTGATAATTTATTATGTGATGAGCTTTTATTTTTTAAATTAAGAAAGTGAAAATATTTAAAATGATTCAACGACTTCTCAGTATCACTATACATATATTCAAGATGAAATTGAGTAATCATGTCAAATGAGATGGACTACTCAAGCCTTTAATACCACATTTCTAGTTACTCATACATGAGCAAGAGAATGATACATTGCGAACAAATTCAAAGTTATTGCCCTATTTAACCACTCCTGGAAAATCATTTCTAAATCACTACGAATAAAACAAATCACATTATGGAAAAATTGATCTCCTAAGAAGAATGGGTTATATTCATGTATGTGAAATAATGGATATAATTGTCATGGCCCATCAGGCAACATACTCATCTGATAAAATAAAGCCCAATCATCATTACAAACTAAAAGTTGGATATGTCTAAGGCCCATGACAGGATAAACTCGCACTTGAAAACAAAAAGGTTGGTGGCCTATGATTTCTCTTCATATTCACCTTCATCCTTACCTTGATTGTGGAAGATCTTAATCCCTTGTCACAACTCAATTTCTTTTATCAAGGAAGTGAGTACCTTTCATGAACAACTTTCATTTTGACATTGAAAGAAAAATAAATAATGACAAATCTCACATACTTTTTTCCAAATGTATAAATGTTGCTCAAAGAAATTTTAGTAGAGTGTTGGGATTTTCATAATGCAGCTTCATTCCAAATGCGAAGCCATCCCTCACTTCGTCTCTACAGACACAGGACCTTCTTGGGAACCTATCTTCTCGAATGCTCACATCCAAGCTCTGAAGTTGGTTCTTCCACTATATTTTGCATGTTACTTATACCCTCCTGGTCAAATCAGTACCACAATCTATTCTAATATTTGACTTCGCTCTTGTTGTTCCCCTTGAAATTGCTAGTTCTGGCTCACCTTTTTACAAAGAGTTTTTGTTTGGGGTGACCAAATTAAATAAAAAACATCTCATTTATTGGAGCGATGTTTGTCTCCAAAAGCAATGTGGAGTACTCGTAAGCTTTGATATTCTTTTATGACGAATAGATCATTCGTAGTGGATGTCACGTGAAGAAGTTTGAAATCTGGTGAAGCTTTGTGGAGAAAAATATGGAGAGATAAATATACCCTTAGGACCAGTGACGATGTTGTAATACAAATTAGAGAAACCTTGTTCATTTGTACATTTTGGAATAATTTTATGAAGCATATCGATTTAGTATGAAAATATAGTAGAGACGACAGTTTTCTATGAAGGCACTCAGAGAAGAATAGCCTCCTCTTGAATAGGAGGAAAAAGGCTTTTGGATGAAAGAGGAGTATGTTGGAGAAAATGATTCGAATCACCTATTCCTGTTTTCTATGTGTCAACTATTAATCTAGGTTTCATAGTCATTTTGAATAATCTTGAGTTTATTTAGATGATTACTTTGGTGATTAGTTGTTTCCTGTTATTGAGTCAGTTTTGATGGTTATACGATTTGGTTATTTATAACTATCAAACACAATCATATATTGCTCTCTAATAAAAGCATTTGGTGTGAGTTGGTACCATTATGTTTGCCATTGTTTCTTTGTCCATATTTTGTGATGGTATAAGATCTTGGTTAATCCAAAGACAGATTAAACCCTTTAGGATTGTTGCACAATGTGAGGGAGTGTTTAATTTGTTTGAATTGAAAGCACTCTTTGGTTGTCTCAAAGGTGGAGTGAAGAAATTGACTTCTGAACTACCAAAGATTGGTTGCAACGATTGGTTCCATCCCTATCTGCTGCTAGGATCATATGAAAGATCTTGCATATTGAAGCTGTGCATGCAACTATTTATGCATGTGGCATTGAGCGTTGTCAAGCTAGGTACAAATTACATCGTGGACTTGAGTGAAAGAGGAGTGGTCTGGAAAGTGTTAAGTGAAGGAGGAGTTGCCTGTTGTTCGTGCGAGGAGGATATGTAGCTTTTATGCGGTTATGTAAACCTATTTTTGAGTATTGAAGGTGAAAACATTATTCATGAGGTTTTATTCTTTGAGAATCAAGATCTTGTTTGAAGAAAATGTCAAAAAGTTTTGAAGTCATTAAGGCCTAATGTAGAGAAGTTCATTGAAGTCGTTGAAGCCTGACGCAAAGAAGTTCCTTGGAGTTGTTGATGTCGCGGAGAGGTTCTTTGAAGTTGCTGAAGCCCATGAATTTGGGTCGATGACAACCTAATTTGCTATTACATTTTCTATAGGCATTGGGTTCATATTGTAGCGCTCACAGAGTTTGTTGTTATAGTTAATATATATTCATTCTGGTAATGCATATCTGAATCATTGGCAGTCATAGTTGCATTTTCATTGTGTGCTCTGCCTTCAAACCAATGGGTGTGGTCGATTGACAACTCGATTGCATAGATGTGGATGTGAGAAGGATAGTCGTGGATCTGTGTAAGAGTGGTTTATCTATTTGTCAGCGACCATTTTTGTTATCAACCTCAACAAGAGGATGACGCTAACCATTATTTATCTTGCCACCATCGGCTGCAACTTCTCCAAGATTCTCAGAATCATTGGTTCTCTACTACTCACTACCAATTAGAGTGTTGCGACACCTGTGGAGTGGAAGTTATCGACCGTATAACCGCTGTGTGGGTGACAACGCAGGATTAAGTTGCAGAACCAGAACCACAACTGGATGTGTGAAAGAGAAGAGCCATCATTAGAGTTCCACACAACATCGACAACTGCATTAGTCGACTTCGAGCACGAATTGGAAGTTGTTTGAAAGCACAAAGCAAGAAAAGTCTCTTCATCCAAAAGAGCATTAGCCAATTAGCACATCTAAGGTTCGTTTTCCAAATTCAATTCTAGCATTATCGTTCTTCTCTATCCAATGCTTCGTTCCCATGATATTTTAAAGTTTCTTTTATAATATCTATCTTTAAAAAAGGAGCATGAAATACGAGGTGTACTTATGGCGTGAGTTTTATTTTTTTAAACAGAAAAAGGGGATACATGAGTCATTTCTTTTTAAAGGCAAAAGTAAGTTTGCCTAATATTATATGCCTTGAGTTTATTTGAACGGTATATTTGATTGGTGTAGTCTTCAAGATACGCCTTCTCACAAGTTAAAACTAGAGTGTTTCAATAAATTATTGATTTGTATAAATATTTGAGCCACCATTGTTGCATGTTGCAATCGTAATCCAAAACCACAACCATTGCTATCAAAGGCAGAGTTGATAGCATATAAGTCGCAATGTTTGCAGGTCTATTTTCTAGTTGAGTCACACACAGCCAGTGCTCAAAAAATAGGAAAAGCTAAGAGGTTAAAAATGTCAAAAAAAGAACAAGAGTTGTTTAAGGTCTATTTCAAAGAGTTGGAAGACAAAAGGAAAAAGAATGACTTTGTATTAAGATGCATAAAGGAATATGTAGATGACAACATTCTTTCCCTCATTGCAGATGCAAAGACAACAAAGGACATCTAGGATAACCTTAAGAGAAATTTTGGTGTAAGGGGGAGTAATCAAGTTGAAGATGAATGACAAATCATGATGGATGACAAGTAATATAAGCATCCAATTCAGATCAAGAATGTTGGTATCCAATTGTCAAGTAAACATGACTTAGGATAGAGTCAAAGTTGACCAGGTACACAATGATGGTTTTGGGGAAAATGGTATTGTACACCCATGGTTTTCTGTCCATGGTATTGCACGTAATGGGCCTACAAAAAGCTAGGAATACTTCATTGTAATGTAGGCATAGAGGTGCGCAATGAAGGCTCACTTGGCCGAATTGGCCAAGTTTTTGCCCAACGATAATGAGATCTTGTTGGGTTTTTCCCTGGATTTGGGCTTTTCCCGAAAAAACATGTGTTTATTGTTGTTGCTAGTTATTCTTATATTTGTTCCTCTGGGTAATAATTTATCTCTATGCAGTGAATTTCTTAATAACAATTAGTGTGTAACTAGAACGTTCCAAATGGTTGTTATTGATGTCAAAAATTGCCTAAATGGAAAAAATAGCTACATAATCAAATAACATATTCCGAAACCTTTCCAACAATATATGACACTCCCTCTAATTCCATAGGAATGAGAAGACAATGAAATATTTTTTCAAGATGACCCAAGCAAAGTACAAGCAAGCCCCATTTGGATACCATATCTTTAAAGGAACTTTTAATCAAATTACTAAGCTCAAATGGGAGTATAGGATATATGGTTGGAAAATATATTATGAGAGATTTCCAAACAATATATGACACACCTTTTAACTCCCCAAGGCTGAGAACAAATAGATTTTTGAATATTCAGTATGTATTATGCAAGTTGCACAAGTCGGCCCTATCATGAACTCCAAATACACTACAAATAGGCATGAGAAGGAGCATTACTAGTCCTTACTCAAGCATTCGAATCTATTTTTAGGAGAGTAAAGGAGTAGGATTAAAGTGAATACCTTACGAACTAGCAATAAGTGAAGTGAAGCTGACTTCTAGAAACTTCTTGTGCAAGGGTTTTTGTATAATTCCTGGGAATCGTTTTTGTTCTATTTGAGGCATGTTGAGATCAAGTTCTGTTGTTAAGGAGGTCGAGCCAAGGTTCGTTGAGGAGGTAAAGTTCAGGCATTGTTGGATTGGGTTTTGTTGGACTTGTTTGAGGCTAATTTTCTGTCCCGATTTGCAACCCTGCTCAGAGGAGGAATCATAGGCTTGTTCTAGTTGGATGTCGAGTTTTGATGGAGACCACATTGAAGACCTTGTGGAGGATAGATTTTAGTCTGAGTTGGGTTCTAGAACCATGAGTGTAGATCTTCTTTTCAACAACTTTTAAGCCTAAATATTTTCTCTTAAACAATTTAACAACTATAAATTGGTGCTTACTGAGGATTGGTGTCCTCATTTTCTTTGCAAGTTAGAGCCTACTATTTTCGTATCCTTTTGTATGTTGGTTCTTATGGAGGATTCGTATCCTTACCAACAGTTGTAATAAATTGAAAAGTATTTTAAAAGCATTTCTTCTTGGGGTTTGAGTTCTCAATTTTACTCTTGTGTTCAAGCTTTATGTTGATAATTGATTATGTGATCATATTCTATTCTTAAAATTAATAATGTGAAAAAAATTAAATCTATTCGACCACTTCTTAGTATCAATATATATATTTTCAAGATGTCATTGAGTAATCACATCAAATAGGATGGATTGTTGAGGCCCTTAGTACTGCCTTTCTAGTGACTCATATGTGAGCACGAGAATTATACGTTGCTAACAAATAAAGAGCTATTGCCCTCTTTAACGCTCCTAAAAAATAATTTCTAAATCACAACAAATAAAACGAATCACATTATGGAAAAATCATCTCCTAAGAAGAATGGGTTATATTCGCATACGTCAAATAATGGATATAATTGTCGTGGCCATTAGGTAACATACCCATGTGAAAAAACAAAACCCAATTATCATTACGAAGTTGGATATTTCTAAGGCCTATAATAAGATAAACTGGCACTTGAACACAAAAAAGTTGGTGGCCTCTTATTTCTCTTCATATTACCCTTAATCCATACCCTGACTGTGGAAGGTCTTAATAGAGTCTTGGCAGCAACTAAAGATAATCATGTGCTAGTAGGATTCTCTAGCATGACCTTGGACACTTTCTCACAACTAAGTTGCTTCTATCAAGGAAGTGAGCACTTTTCATTAATAACTTTCATCTTGACATTGAAGAAAAAATCAACAGAGTCAAATCTCACATACTTTTTCCAAAGGTACAAGTGTTGCTAAGAGAAAATTTAACAATGTTGGTATTTTCCCAATGCACCTCATTCTAAACGCTATGCCATCCCCCGCTTCATCTTTTGTTATGAATCCAGCTCACAAAAAGATAAAAAAGATAGATCAACGCCTTAAAATTCAACCTCTTCGAGGGGGCAACCTCCTTTACATTACACAAATGAATGATTATTTGATAATTCAAATGACAAAACCTCCTTTCTATATATAGGAGTCTAAAGAGTCACAATATAACCTAGCCGACCTAACAATAATAATATAAAGCCACAAAAATAACAATAGAGAGATTCTATGGGGCACAGTAATAACAATATGGAGACAATAGGGGCACAACAATATTAATAAGGGATACAACTACAATAGTAATGGGGTAATCACTAGTATTATAGGGACCTAACATGCCCCTCTCCTTCAAAAAAGTGTTGTCCTCAACACTTGAGTAGTTCTGGATGCTTCTGTATAAAATTCTCATCCTCCCATGTGGAATATTCAGTGGATAAGTTCTTCGACTTGATGAGATACTCCAAAATTGATCGATTTCGTAGCTGTCGAGTTCTTGTTTCTGTGACTGCTTCCGGTTCCAATATAATTTTTCCTTCCTCGTCAAGTTCTAGCAATATTGTTTGAATTGGGAGCATTTCGCCTATAAGCTTCTTTAATAATGAAACATGAAAAACTAGGTGCACTCGAGAAGCTGCAGGAAGCTCCAATTTGTATGCCATAGTACCAATCTTTTGCAACACCTTGTACGGAACATAATACTTTGGTGATAATTTAATATCCTTCTTAGCTTGCTTGAGGGACATTTGTTTATATGGTTGTAGCCGTCGGAATACCCAATCACCTACATCAAAACTTCTTCGCTGCGAAGTTGATCTACCTTTTGTTTCATTCTATTTTGCACCGACACGAGGTTATCCTTTCAGAGATGGAGGACTTGTTGTTGATGCTCGATGTGATGTTCCACTACTTGAACCTTAGAATTTTCTCTTAAATATGATGTGATGGATGGTGGCTGATATCCATAAAGTGTCATAGATGGGGTCATTTTTTTGTTGTATGGAAGGAAGTGTTATACCACCATTCAGCCAGAGGCAACCATTTGACCCATTGCGTCTGTTTATCAGAGACAAAGCAACGAAGATATCCTTCCAAACATTTTTTTACTATCTCAGTTTGCCCATCAGAATGAGGATGATAAGATGAGCTATGAGCTAACTGAGTACCGAGACAACAAAATAATTTTGTCCAAAAATTTCCGGTGAAAATGAGATCTCTGTCACTTACAATAATCTTTGGGTTTCCATGTAGCTTTTTAATTGTTTCCATAAATGCAGTAGAAACTATAATGGCTTTAAATGGATGTGATAATGCAAAAAAGTGTGCATACTTGGTAAGTCTGTCAACTACCACCATGATGACACTCTTTCCCTCAGACTTGGGTAAACCTGTGATAAAATCCATTGAAACATCCTCCCAACGTTGGCTTCGAATGGATAAAGGTTGTAATAGACCCGGGGTCTTAATTGTTTCAACTTTATTTTGTTGGCAAAATAAACATTCCGCCACAAACTTTTGAATATCCAATTTAAGGCCATCCCAAAAAATACATTCTTAACCCTGTGGTAAGTTTTTAAAAATCCTGAGTGCCCTACTAAGGGAGAAGTGTGCAATTCCATAAGAATCTTTTGTTTGAGTTGGGAATTCTTACAGAGGTATAAGCGATCTTTGTACCATAATGAATCATTTTGCCAGCTAAATGTATCAAATGTACTGGAATCTTGTTGTAACTTTCGAATAAGTTCCCACACTTCTTCATCATTCTTCCATTCCTCCCTTGCTTCGTTTATCCAATCTGGTTGGATAATAGAAATGGCGCACAACAATGCTTCCACATCCTCATCCTTTCTTGAGAGTGCATCTGCCACCACATTTTGCTTCCCTTTTTTGTAGATGATTTCAAAGTCATAACCCAACATCTTTGTGACCCACTTTTGTTGCTCTTCAGAGGATAATTTTTGTTCTAAAAAGTATTTAAGGCTATCATGATCCGTTTTTACCTTGAAGTGTCTTCCCATTAGGTAGGGTCGCCATTTCTTAAGTGCATGTAGTATTGCCAACATTTCCTTCTCATAAATAGATTTGTGTAAAAACTTTCCCTTCATTGGACGACTTTCAAAAGCAAGGGGTCTTTCATCTTGCATTAAAACAACACCAATTCCATTTCCTGAAGCATGACATTCCACAATAAAGTTTTTTGTGAAGTCCCGTGTAGTTAAGACCAGTGCTTGGCACATTACCTGTTTAAGATGTTCGAAGGCCTTCGTTGCTTCTAGAGTCCATGAAAATGCATCTTTCTTTAATAATGTTGTTAGAGGTGCTGCTATTCTCCCATAATTCTTAACAAACTTGCGATAATACCCTGTCAACCCGAGAAATACTCTCAGATGCTTTATGGATGTGGGGATTCCATTCCTTAATGGCTTTAATTTTGCTAGGGTCTACCTTAACTCCTTCATGAGATACAATATGACCCAAATATTCCACCTCTTGTACTCCAAAGAAACATTCGGATCTTTTTGCATATAATTGTTTCTCCTCCAATAGTTGTAGCACCCTGTCAACATGTTCAACATGATCCTTCCAAGACTTGTTGTAGATTAGTATATCATCAAAAAAATACTGACACAAATTTTCTAAGAAAGGGTTTGAAAATGGAATTCATCAAACCTTGAAATGTAGAAGGTGTATTGATAAGGCCAAAAGGCATGACCAAAAATTCATAATAACTCTCATGAGTTCTAAAAGTTGTTTTCGAAATGTCTTCAGTCTTCATTCTTATTTGATGATATCCTAAACGAAGATCCAACTTGGTGATGTAAATTGATCCATGCAATTCATCCAGTAATTCATCAACGACAGGAATGGGAAACTTATATTTAATAGTGAGCTTGTTGAGCTCCCTATAATCCAAACACATGCGCCATGATCCATCCTTCTTGTGCACCAATACTACTGGAGCAGAGAAAGAACTTTGACTAGGTTGAATTATACCAGCCTCTAGCATTTCTGCAACCATATGTTCAATTTCACTCTTTTGGGCATAAGGATACCTATACGGCCTCACGTTTGGAGGAACACTTCCTGGAATCAGATGAATAGCATGATCATGATCACGAATAGGTGGGAAACCTTTGGGAGTCTCAAATACCTTGGAATGATTGCCCAAGACATTTTGGAGATCTAGAGAAACAGATAATTTCGATGTGGAAACATCTAGTGAACATTATTCTGAAATTACACCTCTTTGTTCCTTTTTTAGAAGCTTTGTCATACCGTTAGAGCTAATTATCTTTCCCGGTTTCCCTGCAGTACCCATTAATTAAACTTCCTTTCCTTCCGCAGAAAATTGCATGAAAAGTTCTTGAAAATTAAAATTTATTGTACCCAAGGATTGTAGCCATTGGACTCCTAGTACAACATTAGCACCTCCTATTTGAATGGAAAGCATTGGACTAGTCAATACAACAATGGATATCTTGATATTATGGCACTTTCCAGAAAAATTTATTGTTCCTCCATCTGCAACCATCACTTAACACTCTAGTGCTAGATATAAGAAGCAATTCAATTCTTTTGCTATTTTACAATGAATGAAATTGTGAGTACTTCCTGAATCAATTAACACTATTACCTTTCTCTTTTTGATTTGTCCTTCTATCATAATGGTTTTGAGGAGTGGTAATTCCAGCCAATGCATTACAAGATATGGTCGGATTCATTTCTTCTTTATCTGGGCTTTGTTCCTAAAGTATATCCTCTTGTTTTGACCTTTCTTGCTCCTTTCCTTCTTCATCTTCACAATCTATGTAGAATAATTTCTTCTCAGCACACTTATGACCTTTAGTGTATTTGCTATCACAACTGTAACAAAGCCCTTTTGCTCTTTTTCCTTCCAATTTTTGTGGTGTCAACCTTATAGGATGTGGAAGACTATGGGCAACAACACTTCTATCTTTATTGTTGTGAGTGGTATGCTTCCTGGTTGCCATAATTTTGCTTTCCATTTTTTTTGCTAACCTGAATGCCTTCTCTAATGAATCAGGTTCCCAAAGGCAAACATCATGTTGGATATTATCTTTTAAAGTCCCTATGAACACATCAATCATATGCTCCTCTGGAATATTTTTTACCCTTATGTTCAATTTTTGGAACTCCTCAATGTGCTCCATTATTGAACCCTTTTGTTTGAGAATTATCAATCGGCTAAAAAAAGTGTTGCTTTTTGTATCCTCATAATGTGCTGCCAATTCTTCCGTAAAAATTGTCAAAGTGATAATTTTTTTATGAGAGCAAAGCCATTGATACCATACAAACTTATTTGGTTCCAAATATAAAGTTGCAATGTGTACCTTTTGTGTGTTTTGCACATTATTGAGATCGAAAAATTGTTCCATCTGTAATATCCATGTTGTGGGATCCTTGCCATCAAACTTCCTCCTATTGATTTTTTGAATATGGTGGGTCTTTGATCCAACATTAGAGTCTATGAAATCATGATTAACATTTCTTTTGTTCGCATCATGAGTTTCCTTTACTACCATTTCACCATTAGTAAATATTTCTTGCAAAAAAATTGTCAAATCTGCCATGCCTGTCTTCAAATCTATCTTCAAATCGTCAATCTTAGCTTCCACGCCATTCATCTTATGGCTTCCACACCCTTTATCTTAGATTCCAGGCCATTTATCTTAGCTTCTGTTAGTTTTTCTGAGAGTGACATTTGTTGCACTTGGTCTTGTAATTTTGATATATCATGCAACATTTCTTCCTCTTCTTCATGAGTCATGCTAGAGATTTCAGGTTGCTTACTAAGTGTCTGCATTTTTTTCCTTGGGCCATCAGTTACCGATAATAATGCTCTACTATGCCCTTTGAATTCCTTCAAACTAATTTTTCAAACCAAGCTTAAACAAAAATTTAAAAAAATCTACACACCTTTTTTCACTTTGTAGGAGCTCGATATTGTCTCTGATGTATCTCTGTAATTTCGAACCATCCAGTTCTAAAATTGTGACCTGCAGTAGCCCTATGTGTCATCTTTCCAATGCCACCAGTCTGATCCAAATTGGATTCTCCAAGGAAGAGTTATGTTAAATCTCCCACTGTGACCTGATTATAGACTAGTTCAGTAGAGCGAACTTGTACGACGTGCCAAGTGTCCTTGTTTCGACCTTTGGCTCTCAAAAATATATACAAGAAACTACAGTCCGTCCTCTTTCTGTACCTTCTTACGAAATTTCAATCCGATGCTCAAAATTAGAGTTATGACGATTTTCCCCAGGTCACCTGTTTGGAATTTAATTCAGGAGTCTGCAAAAAGACCAAATTCCTCAAATCATATCTCCGCAAATATAGCACGAAAAGCTCTGAAATTTGGATCAGAGGTTCAGTGTGATTTCGTCTCAAATGGGTTTTTGTTTTTGCTTCTGAAATGTCTCAGAAAAAAAAATTATAGCGAAAATGCCACGATGACCTATTTGGAGCAACGAAACCCTAAAATCTAAAACTCTGATACCAAATGTTATGAATCTAGCTCACAAAAAGATAGAAAAGATAGATCAATGCCTTAGAGTTCAGCCTCTTTGAGGAGGAAACCTCCTTTACATTACACAAATGAATGATTCTTTGATGATTCAAATGACAAAACCTCTTTTCTATATATAGGAGTCTAAGGAGTCACAATATAACCCAGCCCACCTAACAATAATAATATAAAGGAAAAAAAATAACAATATAGGGATTCTATGGGGCACAGTAATAACAATATGGGGACAATAGGGGCACAACAATATTAATAAGGAATACAACTACAATAGTAATGGGGTAATCACTAGTATTATAGGCACCTAACATCTTTCTAGACAAAGGACCCTCTTAGGAACCAATTTTCAGAAGCTCCCATGTCCAAACTCTTGAACTAGTCCTTCCACTATGCTGGAGAATCTAATTCCAACCACCTGCTAGGTGCAATAGCTGTCAATCCAAGTGTCACAATTAGTTAGAGTTGAGTCTAGTTCGATTCAGTTCCAATTCAATCTCAGTGTAGTCATTTATTACTGTTGTCTCCTATGTGATACAATTTAATAATGTTTTGAGTAATGTGAATTATGAGACCTCTACCACATGCTTTTTGATTTCCTCACACAATATTAGAGCTCAGTGTGTGTAAGACTCCTTGAGAGAGCAACAGATAATGTGAAGGGTCATATGTGGAAGAAGTATTTTTTGTTTGAAGAAGTCGCTGCTGTAAAGAAGGTTGGGTGAGTGCGTGATTACGTTGTTGTATGAAATTAAAAAAAATAATCTTGAATTGGCGATGTTGCAAGACACCCATCATTTGTTTTTTAAAAATAATCTTGAATTGGCGATGTATTTAGGTGTTACTCAATGATGAAAAGAGAAATTTGCTCCATTTCTATTTTTGAGTTTGTTCTTGTCTATATTTTTTGCCTCTCAATCCTTGTCATCTTATTAGAGCGTGAGGTTGCATAAGACTCCTCGAGAGAAGCATTTGAAATTCTTATGCTTATAGAGAGGTAACACAGGACGAGAACCCAAGGAGGAGAGCAAGGTGGTAGCCCAAGAGGAGAAGTCACGCTCCAAGATGAAGCCAACTAGGACTTTTTTTAAAACCATGAAGGGCAACTTACACAACACAAAATCTAAATACGATGTGATAACATTACACCCAGGAACCACACACAGTTGCAACTATTTTTTACAAACTTATGCAGATTCGATTTACCAAAAAAGTCACAAATTTCTACAGTGATATTTGGGATAGATGTCAATTAAAAAAAGGGAACAAAGCGTTAACAATTATCCATAAAGGTGAGCACGAAGAAAATTTCGTTTCAAAGTATCTTTTTTTAAGCTTTGTTTGAAAGTTTTTCTTTATTCAAGAAAAGACCAAGGGTTTTAAAAAAAATATATTCAAAGCTTTTTTTCAAGTCTATTAACAAAAAGGGGCATTGTTCATATTCATTATGGGCATTGTTTCATTGGGAGGTTTATTTAAAATAAGCGAGCTTAAGAAAAGTGGAAGCGTCGATAGGGTAAAGAGTGTTCTACCTAAAGTGTTCAACCCATATGTGAAGCAAACATTGTATAAATATCTAGTGAATAATACCTAAAGGAACAACAAGAGTTGTTTAAGTTCTATTTGAAAGAGTTGTAAGCCAAAATGCAAGAGAATGCCTTGGCATTAAAATGGATAAAGGAATGTGTAGACGACAACATTCTTCCCTTCATTGCATATGCATAGAAAATAGAGGAGGCTTGGGATATCCTTGAGAGTATTTTTGGTGAAAGGGGGAGTAACCAAGTTGAAGATAGTCGTGTTGTTCAAGTTGTTGTAGCAACATTTCAAAAGGAAAAGGAAGGTGGATCTATAGGAGAAGATCCATTGAAAGATGAAGAGTTTGATGTATCCCACTTGAAAGTGGATCGCAATGATGATGATGTTACCATCAGCGTCTGAGTTTGGTTTAAATAAAGCTAACAATGGAGCAACAAGTGGCTTGGTGGATCCAACATTTAAAATTATCGATGTTAACTTTGATGAAGAATAATTAACTAGTAATGAGTGATTGCACATGATGCAATAGAAACATTTCATTGATATGTTGTTATTTTGTGAGAGAAGCTCACTTGTGTCTAAAAGCTAAGTGGAAGACAACCTGATTGGAGCAACAAAGGTTGGTAAAGAAGGGGAAAATAAATATTAGGATGCAACGCTAGAGGCATAGAAGGAGGAGAGAGGAGAAAACTCTCATTATGGAGCAAAAAGAACAAAATCAATATGGTTATAAAAATGTTTTCTCATATATATCCCTGATGCTTCTAGTTTTCTGATTATCTTCTGAAGATGATGATTCATTGCTAGAAGAAGTACCATTTTTAGAGTGTTGTGGCTCTTCTTGTACCTCCAATATTGGTAGCCTTGTGGATAAACCTAAGTTACCAGAAACACCTCAACAAATTGCCTGAAATGTTGTTCCCCTTTTTCAAAACAAACATTGGTACGATCTATGTACAATCCGCCACAAAATGCCCTGAAAAATTACTTGCACTATATTCGAATTTTGAAAACTTTGGATCCAATTTTGGAAATGTTTTTGGAAGTTTTAAATTTTTTATGATCTGTGGAGGATGTAAATGTGTTAGAAAACCTACATAGATGAATCTAGCTAGTAAAGGTTAAACACACAACTCTGCAGAGCAAAAACACTAAAAGAATCGAAAGAACAAAAAAGAATGATTGATTCAGAAAATAGGTTACAATGCTCATGATATAGCATTACTGGGTGAAGATCCCAAGGTAATGGCCATAGTGGTGATCAATGAGAGGACTCAACACCCACAGCAAGTTCCGGAGAGAACTAGCCAGTTGCGGAGTGAAAGGAGGAGCAAATGAGGGAGTAAATCATGCAAAAAGGATCTTGCATGTAGTCCCATGCATGCATGGACAGTCAAAGGCGCCAATTTGGTGAAGATTCCAATGTTGAAGCCTTGCATGTCAGTGAATGCTCTAACTAAGTGTCTGCATGTGCCAGTAATGAAGGTCTTAGGTGTGTAGTACCTCCAACACCCCCCTTGAACACCACTATGGGGAAAAATAGAAAATGGGCCCTGGCAACTAAGGCCAAAGGTCACCCAAAATACAGTGCAACTTGTACTAAAATTGAGGAAAGAGGGAAACCCCCCCCCTTCAAAATACAATGTAATCAAAAGAAAAGAGGAAGAAAAGACATGATCCAGGTGGATGTTGGTGGCCACCCACCTATCCCATTTGGACCCCCACAACTATCTCTTTCAGTTTTTCACTTTCCTTAATTATAGCGCAGTTTACTATTTTTAGCATTTTTTCGGGTCCTAAACTTCCGGAGCCGTTTTGAGGCCCTAAATGACGATTTTTGGGAAATCCACCGCCAACGATTTTTTTGATAAAAATCGTCTTTTTCGTCGTAGTCCTCGGAGAGATCTTTCCAACGGGCTATCATGTGCATCAAACAGAGATAGTACGGCCAATTCACAACCCCGGGAAGTTGGCTGTCCAACTCACCCCAAAACGGGGCCCACAATTTGGCGTTTCATCTTCTAGGGTTAGGTTTCGGGATGTGAAGAGTTTTCCATTGGTTCTCAATAATAAATAGGCCTTCGAGCCTCATTGTAACACAGTTCAAAGGCATGTAGCCGACACATCTCTTCTCAGAGATAAGCTACCATCGCCCTAGCTGGGTTATTTCTATTTCTATTTGTAAGCATATTTCAGTATTTTACAGTAATGAAATGAAGTATTATTTTCGCTGCATATCTGTATTTATGGTTATCGCATCTCTGTGTTTATGGTTATCTCTGTAATTTATTGCGTTCCTGTTTAAATCTGGATCAGTGGTATCAGAGCGGTCTGCTTTTTCTCTGTTTTTCTTTGCATGTCCCTAACGAGGTCGGGATATAAGGAGTTAGGGCATGAATTGGTCGAACCTTTGCAAGACCAGCCTCGCAAATCTCGACAACCTCCCATGGCGGATGAGAAGAAAGACGAGGGGGCAGGAGATCCTATCAGAATCTTGCTCGAAGAAGCCCTCGAGCGGCAAAGGAACGCGATGATGGATAGCTTTGCGCAGATCCTTCAGCGGCTACCCAGAGGCGACGCATCGGCTTCCAACAGCTACTCTGGGAATGCCACACCGTTTAAGGTACAAGTTAATTTCGAAATCCCCATCTTCGAAGGTCAAATAGATGCAGATGTCGTAGATAAATGGTTAAATCTGCTAGATGGGGATTTTTCTGTTCATGAATTTTCAAGTCGGGAAAAGATTATTTTCGCTCTTCTCAAAGCAGCCCCCCACCTCAAGGACTGGTGGGAAAGATACTGCGAGCAGAAGGATGAAAGTACAAGCTCAGTGTTTTCAGCCGCCCCCACTTGGAATGACTTCCGGGATGCCATCAAGGAGCAGTACTACCCTGTCAAAAGCTATGAGGACAAATACATCAAATGGACCACACTGCGGCAGGGACGAGACCAAGATGTGCCAGAGTTCACAAATATTTTTCATACCCTTCGCACACAGTTGGGTATCAAAGATTCTGAGCTGCATCTGGTACTCAAATACCGTGGCTGCCTACAAAGATACATCCAGGAAGAGATGGAGTTCTTGAACATCTCCTCACTCGGCACAGCATACCGATACGCTGTCAAAATCGAGCAAAAGTTCAAACAGAAGAAGCGAGACTTTGGATCTGCAAATCTGAAGCCCGAAGGAAAAAGCCAAGGCGGGGTGACCCAAGACAACCCCTCGAAGCTGCAAGAAAAGAACAACACTACGAAGCCGAAGAAGGACACAGGAAAGTGGTGTGAGTTCCACAAGAGTCCCACTCATAACACATGTGAGTGTCGGACCAAGCAGTCGCTGGTGGCCGAGTTGAAGGCTTCCGAATCAGATGCATGTTCCGACTCTGAGCTAGAACCCGACAAGGGGGATGGCAAAGGGAAGAAAATCATTGATGCGGATCCTAGTGCCACTGTTGCCACTACCACGATCCAGAAGAATGAGACCGAAGAGCCAGAGGAGGGGGAACGTCTTTTCCACTCACAGATGTGGGTGAAGGGTTCGCCGCTACAATTCATCGTCGACAGTGGCAGCCAAAAGAACCTCATTTCAACAGAAGTCGTGAAGCGGTTGGGCCTACCGACTACACCACACCCACAGCCGTACAGTATCGAGTGGCTTCACGAAGGACGAGATCTCAAAGTTCACCAACAGTGCCGCCTTCCCTACAGCATCAAGCCCTTCACAGACGAGGTATTATGTGATGTTACACCTCTGGATGTTTGTGACGTACTATTTAGGCCAGCCATACTTGTGGAGGCGACATGCTGTGTATGGGTCAAGGCCTCACACTGTCATTATTTGTTTGGATAATTCATTATACAAGATACTGAAGGTAGCCCCACCTACTGCCACCTCTTTGATCACTGCTAAAATAGGCAGCAAGCTCATCTCACAGACTAGGAAATTTATTTTCTGTCTGGTTCGCTCCCAAAGTAAGGGGAAGATCGTTGCTACATTCATGACCCCCACGAAGGGTTCCTCCACGCAGCAGCAGCAACAGAGGGATACAGTCAGAACAGAACACAGGAACAACTTCTTCTCACCCACAGGGGTACCAAACAAGTTTCAAGTAGGGAACAAAGTTTGGTTGCATCGACAGAAAGAATGCCTTACCAGAACCCATCAGAAGCTCAGGCCACTCCGACATGGTCCTTACACCAGTACCAAGGCTACGAGCAACAATGCTTTGAAGCACAACATTCCTCCATTCCTTCGCTTGCACCGAGTGTTCAATGTGGACCATCGCCGACCATGCTTCCCACCATTTCTAGACACATTAGAGATTGCAGAACAACTCACCAGAGACCCAGCTCAGCAGAAGCTTCCTCATCTCAAGGAGGACCTCAACGCAATGGGGACCATTGCTTCCTAAGGGGGGAGGAATGATCCAGGTGGATGTTGGTGGCCACCCACCTATCCCATTTGGACCCCCACAACTATCTCTTTCAGTTTTTCACTTTCCTTAATTATAGCGCAGTTTACTATTTTTAGCAGTTTTTCGGGTCCTAAACTTCCGGAGCCGTTTTGAG
Source organism: Pinus tabuliformis (assembly GCA_031772625.1). Taxonomy (NCBI): domain Eukaryota; kingdom Viridiplantae; phylum Streptophyta; class Pinopsida; order Pinales; family Pinaceae; genus Pinus; species Pinus tabuliformis. The sequence continues at coordinate 165,218,568 of CM062806.1, read as the reverse complement.
GCCCTAAACGACGTTTTTTGGGAAATCCACCGCCAGCGATTTTTCTAATGAAAATCGTCTTTTCCGTTGTAGTCCTCGAAGATATCTTTCCAACGGGCTATCATGCGCATCAAAAGGAGATAGTACGACCAATTCACGACCCCGGGAAGTTGGCTCTCCAACTCACCCCAAAACGGGGCCCACAATTTGGCGTTTCATCTTCTAGGGTTAGGTTTCGGGATGTGAAGGGTTTTCCATTGGTTCTCAATAATAAATAGGCCTTCGAGCCTCATTGTAACACGGTTCGGAATAGTTCAGAGGCATGTAGCCGACACATCTCTTCTCAGAGGTAAGCTACCATCGGCCTAGCTGGGTTATTTCTATTTCTATTTGTAAGCATATTTCAGTATTTTACAGTAATGAAATGAAGTATTATTTCCGCTGCATATCTATCTTTATGGTTATCGCATCTCTGTGTTTATGGTTATCTCTGTAATTTATTGCGTTCCTGTTTAAATCTGGATCAAGACAGTTGCTAAACAACTGTGCCCTTCACTCCAAGACGATCACGCAAAGAGTGAAACTTGCTTAGTGAATGTCTTGGTGAAGATGTTTTCAATTTGTTCTACAGAAGGACAGAGTTGCAAATCAATGACTCGATCATGTACTAAGTCTCTGATGTAGTGCATATGAATCTATATGTGCTTCATCCGCTGCTGTTGTACTGGATCGTTGCAAAATTTTAGAGTGCTCTGGTTGTCACACCAGATGACAGTGGGCTGGTGGAACTGGATGAAGTGTTGTAGCCACAAAGCCTGAATGGTGATGTTTACTACTCCATTGTACTTGGCCTCAGCTGAAGAGAGAGCAATAGCAGCCTGCTTGTTGCTCGGCCAATAGATAGGGCCAGACCCTAGACTGAGTGAATATCCGGAGGTGGACTTGCGATCAATGTTGTCGCCTGCCCAATCAGAATCTGTGAAGCCAAGGAGTTTCAATGCAGTGCCTGCTGCATAGTGAATCCCGAAGGTGATGGTGCTCTGCACATATTGGAGGATGCGCTTGGTAGCTTTCCAGTGTAGCTCATGCAGCTCCTGCATGTATCTGGAAACTGCCCCTATTGCATATGAGAGATATGGTCTGGAGTGGTTGAGGTACAGTAAGCTCCCAACTAGCTGTCGATAGAGAGTAATGACAACTAATGGAGTGTCAACTCCATCCTCAAGGTGAACCCCAGACAAAAAAGGAGTCGGTGCTAGCTTGCAGTCAGTCAAGTGAAATCTCTCGCGGAGATCCCATGCATACTTAGCCTGAAAGAGTTTGATCCCTGTGGCATCCGGGCTGATCTCAAGACCAAGAAAGAAGTGTAATGGACCCATGTCTGTCATCAAGAACCTATCATGCAAGGTCCTCTTGGCTGTAGCAATGGCTAAAGCCGAGCTGCCGGTGATCAAGATCATCCACATACAAAACTAAGATAAGAAAAGAGTCAGGTGTCCTGAACATGTAAACGTTCGGATTAGACTTACATCTTTCGAAGTTTTCTGATAAGAGAAAAGAATCCATCTTCGCATACCAAGCTCTCGGGGCTTGCTTAAGGCCGTAGAGAGACTTCTTCAGTCTGTAGACCAAAGACGAATCCTGAATGAAACCATGGGGCTGCTCCATGTAGATCTCCTTAGATAGGTCTCCGTGAAGAAAGGCATTCTTCACATCCATCTGATGTACTTCCCACCCCTGGGCAGCTGCAATGGCAAGTGCAAGGCGTATAGAATCCATCTTTACTACTGGAGCAAAGGTCTAATCATAATCAATGCCATGCACTTGCTGGAAGCCTTTGGCTACTAGCCTGGCTTTCTGTCTGGTGATTTGCCCATCTGCAACACTCTTGGCCCTGTAGACCCATTTACATCAGACAAGTTTCCTTCCTGAAGGAAGGGGGACCAGATCCCAAGTCTAGTTCTTGAGGAGGGAGTTATACTCCTCCATGGCAGACTCCCAAGAGGGATGCCCAACAACCTCAGCATAATTCTGCGGATCAGAAGACTGAACCAAATGACAATGTCGAGATGGCGTTGGTTTAGTGGCAGTGAGGGCAAGAGGAGGCTCAATAAACTCTGAGCTAGTCCTCCGCGGATCAGAATTATCCCCCACAAGACCATTTCTAGCAGCTGGGTGGTCTTGTGCATATATCTCACTTAAGCTCCTTGTTCTCTGATTTATGACAAGGGAAGTTGATTCACTGCTAGAAGCCCGATCTGGGCTTGGATGTGGATCATCATATGCATGTACTAGATTTGTGTCTAAAGACACTGTCTCTGCATCTGCATGCTCTACCTTGGCATCTACATGCTTTGTATCTACATTTGAGTGTATTGAGTCATCATCTTGGACATGAGGTAGATAAAAGGTGTCTGCATGCGTCAATTGAGGTACATGCGAGAGACTTTCCTCAAATTTGACACTTCGATCAATGATGAGCTTGTCCATAGAGGAAATCAGGAATCGCTATCCCTTCACACCATCAGGGTATCCAACAAAGATGCACTCAATGCTCTATGGAGCAAGAGCTTTCCTCTTTTCCGAGGGAATCCTGGCCCATGCTCGGGAGCCCAAAACACAAAAGTTGGTGACCTTCGATTTAGTGCCGCTCCAAACCTCAAGGGGGCTCCAATCCTTGACAGAGCTATGAGGAGAACTGTTCTGGATGTAGTTAGCACAATTATGTGCTTCAACCCATAGCTTATGAGGTAGTGACTTAGCATGTAGCATGCAGGAATCCATCTCTTTGAGAGATCGGTTCTTTCTCTCAGCAACTTCGTTCTGCTGCGAAGTGTATGGAATTGTGTGCTACAACTGTATGTTGAACTCAAGGCAAAGGTTCTGAAGTGTTGTGTTAATGTATTCCCTCCCATTGTCTGTACGGAGGGCTTTGATCTTTCTCTCTAATTGTGTCTCAACTATTGCTTTGAAATCTTCACAGCGCGCAAAAACTTTAGATTTGGCCCTGAGAAGATACACCCAAGTATACCATGAGAAATCATCAATAAATGTAAGGACATACATTGCTTTGTTGATGGAAGGATGAGGAAAAGGCTACATGAGATCACCATGGATCAGATCTAGAGGAGAGGATGCTCTGTGAGTCTTGCCGGTGTCAAACTTTTCTCTAGGATGTTTGCCAAGGACACACCCTTTACAAACTCCTTTGGAGAAACTGATATTTGGCAAGCCTTCCACCATCTCATTCTTGCTTAGCTGCTGCATATCACTGTAATTTAAGTGACCAAACCTCTCGTGCCAAAGCCTACTACTATCATCAGCATGTGTAAGCAATAACGAGGATTCAGATTCAATAAATTCAGAAAATGTATAGAGTTTAGCTCCATTGTTTACCTCACCGGTTGCAATTTTGGAGCTGCTATGTAGGTCATATATGTTCACTGCATCTGGAGTGAATTCCACTCTTTTTCTGGTGCCAGAATGAGTGATCTGATAAACTGAAAGCAGGGTTACCGAAAGTTTTGGAACATGAACCACATCTTCAAAGCTTCTGTGTAAAAGTTTCACTCTACCTTTTCTGGTGACCTCAATAGGTGAGTCATCTCGCATGAGGATGGGAGGTCCTTTGCATGCATCCAAAGAGGAATAGACTTCCTTTGTAGCAGCCATATGATGTGATGCACCAGAATCTATAATCCATGCATCAGGGGAAGAGTTAATTGCAACTAAAGCATGAAAATTGTTACCTTTCCCGTGTGGCAGATCCTCAGTTTTCTTCTTGGCGCCCCGAGGGATGTGGTCACCAAGGTTGTGCTTCTGAAGGATTTCTACCATTTGATCAATTTGCTTCTTCACGCAGGAGGATTCTAGATGGAATCCTCGGTGACAGTATGTGCATTTGACTCCTTTCTCCCCTTTCTCATTTCTGGAGCCGGAGGAGTCATTGAAGGGCTTGGTGTACCCTTCCTTCTTAGGATGGGAATGCGCTTTTCCCTTGTCTCTTTCCTACTGATTTTTCTGATTTGAATCAAATCTGTGATTTTTATCGTTGCTGCCACCATGCACAGCAAGTGCATGCACTTTTGGAGGTTTGATTTTTCCCATGCTAATGAGGTTATCCTGCTCCAAAGTCATGGACTCCATGAACTCTTTGAGAGAAGGCATAGTGTAGGATTTACCTATTGCGAGCCTTACTGAATGAAATGTAGACACAAAGACGGAGTATTCTGGTCCGAGCTTTAACATAATAGAGAGAACTTGGCGACTCTTCTCCTTGGATTTGTCAATTCCACAACCCTTGAGTTGCAACAATAGATCATTATATTTAGTGAAGAAGTCTTGAATTATGTCATAGTTCCATGGATCTAATGAGAGCAGCTCCACTTTGAGCAGATGTCCTTTCACCTCATCCTGTTTCCCGTAGACTTCTTCAACCTTTTTCCAAATCTCATTGGGAGTATTGCAGGTAGATAGATGAAACTGCAACTCTGGGGAGATACACATGCATATGGATTCGTGGGCCTCATCCATGCGGTTGAGGTACTTGGATTTCTCTATGGTTGAAGTGGGTTCCACTTCTACAGCCATGGTAATCTTGTACAACCCTTTCTGACGAAGCTATCAAGCCATTTGGTCCTTCCATTCGTGATAGTTGTACAATGTTGGGATCGATGCTTTTGGAAACTCCATTTTTCTATCGATCTTCAATCTCCAAGCTGTAATACCTGCAAAATAAAGTACTGTTGCGCCTTTTATCTAGCAACTCGTGGGCTCTGATACCATGTAAATGTGTTAGAAAGCCTACACAGATGAATCTAGCTAGTAAAGGTCGAACACAGCTTTGCAAAGCAAAAACACTAAAAGAATCGAAAGAACAAAAAAGAATGATTGATTCAGAAAATAGGTTACAATGCTCATGATATAGCATTACTGGGTGAAGATCCCAAGGTAATACACCATAGTGGTGATCAATGAGAAGACTCAACACCTACAGCAAGTTCTGGAGAGAATTAGCCAGTTGCAGAGTGAAAGGAGGAGCAAATCAGGGAGTAAATCATGCAGAAAGGATCTTGCATGTAGTCCCATGCATGCATGGACAGTCAAAGGCGCCAGTCTGGTGAAGATTCCAATGTTGAAGCCTTGCATGCCAGTGAATGCTCTAACTAAGTGTCCGCATGTGCCAGTAATGAAGGTCTTAGGTGTGTATTACCTCCAACAGCCATACAACTCTCGAAGGTATTTACAATTTTTATATGGTTTCACCTAGCCCAGCCACGAATCATATGGTTCTAGAGGTGGATCTAGAAACAACAATCACATGAACTAGTTTACTGTTTTATTTACTCGTGTTTCACTATTTTGTTGGAGGCAAAATTCATGGCAATAATTGGAACAACTGTTTTTCCTCCATCATAATAAGAGAACAAGACAAGACCACCATGGAAACCAACACGGAACTGAGCGTGGCCGACAAGGGCGGGGGCGAAGTCAGCGTTGTGTGAGGGTAATGGGGTTGGAACGTTGCGTTCCGTGTGAAAGCACGAGTGCCAACTCGACCATGAAGGCCACGAGAACTAGGGTGAGTACCAACAATTTAACTATAAGATTTACATTTTAATTTGTTTAAAATTTTCATGTATATAGTTTATCTTTCCAATTTTATTATAATTATAATTTAAATTAATATAATTATAATATTAAATATATTTAGTAGTGATATTTTTATTTTTAATTAATTGTGATAGCCATATTTGTAGTTCTAGTTGATAATTTAATCGGTTGTTAACTATATAATATAGATTATGCGATTGAACTATTAACTAAAACTATTTTTGTTTTTAATAACTAAAATATAAAGGATAATTTAAACTAATATAAATTATTTAAATTATAATTTAAAATACAAGTTATAAATTATTACGAACAAAAATAAATATAAATAAATTTAAATTATGATTATTAATTATATTTAAATACTTATATGGTTGGAATACTCTTTTATATATATATATATATATATTTGTTTCCTTGGATTGCACTCGGATTCTTTTGAATCGTCGTATCAGTATCTATTCTTGTATCTGTTTCGGTGCAATTTAGGGATGAGCATGTTGTTCTAAAGGTACATCAATTTGCTCACACCAAGATATGTTTTCAAAGAGCTTAACATATTTACATAATAGACCATTGATTTTGAGTGTGCAGATAATTAAGACTATCATCTTTCAAGAAGAAGAGATTATGAAGAAAATGGTATGGAAGAAGCAACAAAATTTGAAGAAGAATTAAAGTTCTTTGAAGCATGGCTTAAAACATTATGTTTTGATGAAGTATGCATAGAGTTGCAACAATGAATGTTGAAGGCAGCACAGACGATGTTCAAAATGAAAAAATTAATGAAATTTTTATGTAATGGAGTCCTGAAGAGATTAAGCATTATTACGAATTGATGTAGGAGTTGTTTAAGGAACAAGAAACTATTAGTGAAAAAGTGAACTTTTTGAAAAAGGAATTGAAATGGATTGGCATCATTCTAGTTGCAATAAAAATCAATATTCAAAGTTCGTGATCTAGAGTAGGAAAAAACCGAAACAGGTTGAAAGCATCAGTGATTGAAGCAACAAGATCAAGAAGAAATTTCATTAATATGTTGAATCAAAGAAAGTCAAAATGAAATATTTGAGTCATATTTGTAAGCCTTGTTGAGACTCAGACCAACATTCATTTTAGTTTATTTCTTTTTGTCAAGTTCAAAGTGATATTGTATTTAGCCGTAAGTTTCTAATCTTTGAAATGTTTGTTCTTGTAATGAAGGGGGAGTGTTGGAAGAAATAATTCCATCTACCTCTTAGGTTTCTTAATTGCCATAATTAATTTAGTTTAATTCAATCAATTTCAATTTAGTTAAGTTCTAGTTAAAGTTTATTCTAGCTACTTATTATAATGTTTCCTTATCTCCTATATAATCTATTTAGTTGTTACTCAATAATGAAAAAATAGTTGTTACTCAATAATGAGAAGAGTACTTGGCTGCATTTGCGCTTTACTGCCTTTTTATTTTTTTATTTTATCATTTGTCTGTCTTGAGCATCTCAATCCCTGTCAAGGATATGGTAACGAATAAAAGCTTATCTCACATAATGGATCAAAGTCACGAGAAGGAAGAGTACGGACGGGAAATGACCTACCAAGAACATGGAAGGATTAAGAGTGGCAAGCCGAATGTGACCATTTAATAAAATCTAGTTTTTGTTTTTCTTACCAGTGTTATATTGTATTTAAGTTAGAGTAAATTTTAACAATCGATGGAAGAATTATATATTTAATATCAGGATATTGTATAGATGAAAGAATTATATATTTAATAGTAGGATGTTGTATAGATGCAAGAATTGCATATTTAATAGCAGGATGTTGTATAGATGAAAGAATTATATATTTAATAGCATGATGTTATATAGATGAAAGAATTATATACTTCCCAACATGGTTTTATGTGACGGAATTGATATGGCTTTTAAAACAATGTTGTCAAATTTTTTAATCGATCAGGATTATGTAAGACTCTTTTATAGAAATTTCCGGATCAGGATTTTGTAAGATTAGTGAGAAAAAGAAATACATATGGAACAACTTGAGAGAATTATTAAAGAAATTATAAAAAATTTGCTTTGCAAGTAGGAGAAGAGTCTATATGGACTAAAACAAGTCCATGGTCAATACTATAGGAATTTGAATATGTTGACGACATGTTTCTAGTTAAAAAATGATACATTGATAATTAACCGATTAAAAGAAAAATTAAACAAGGCCTTTGCAATGAAGAATTTAGAACCAACAAGGTAGATTTTGGAGATGCAAACTATAAGCCAAAGGAAAGGAAGGAAACATGGGCTGTCCAAAACTTGCAAAAGATTGATATGGCTGATGCAAAACTTGGAGGTATACCACTTGCTTGTCATCTTAAATTAACAAGTAAACAATGCCCCACTAGTATTGAAGCAAAAGCAGAAATGTCCAAGATTTCATATGCTTTAGGAGTAAGAAGCTTTATTTATGCAAATTATATGTACTTGCCTGTAGGTTTCTATGGGAATGGTAAGTAGGTTTCTTGCCAAACCGGGAAGGAACATTGGAGTGTAGTTAGATAGATTTTAAGAAATATAAAAAGCTCAATTGATTATTGTTTGTTTTTTCTAGGTACTAATAAATTGATGGAAAGATTTATCGATGTTTATATAACAAGTGACATCGATCCCAAAAAATAGACAACAAGACACATCTACATTTTTGTAGGGTTGTAGTTTCATGGGAATCTAAAATGCAAAAAGTGGTGGACCTTTCTACCACTATGGCTACATATATTGCAACAACCCATGCATGCAAGGAAATGCTTTGGATGAAGAGATTTTTGGTGAGCCAAGTTGTAGCACGAAGGTTATGCATTGAATACTGACAACAAACTTACAATCTGTCATGCCAAAAGCTCATGCCTTCTATTCTAAAACAAAGCATATTGATATGAGATATCATTAGATTTTCCAAATATTAAATAATGGACTATTATAATTAGATAAAAAACACATCGAAGAGAATCAACTTATATATCAACAAAAATTTTGAGAAAAAATAAGCAAGAGCTTTGCAAATCATTGATTGAAATGATACCAATTTTATGAAAGGCGTCTTTTGTCTCGGGAAATAAAAACATAAGCACAAATATTCACCCAAACTTTTATATAACTTTTATATGATCTGATATAAGAAATTCTTATATATAATACCAAATAAAATAAGAATAAAAATATAACACCTGTTATGATTCCTTCATATTTCTGAAATATTATATTAATCTCAAAAGTTTACAATAATGACTTTGGTATCTAATTTTTTGATATGCCATGATGGTGTCCTCGTACTATTTGTCTACATTTAAGTTTGTTATTGACTATGAAAATCCCTCTAACAAACTATTTGGCCTACTCTGATAAACTGTTTGACCTCCCGAGAACAAGTGAGCAGAAACGCGGGACGGACGAAAATTTTTGACATGGACCGTGAGATGGACACACAACCCAATCCGAAAGAGCAACGTTGTCCAGCATATCTCAAAAATGGAGGACCGTGCAAGAACTCAGATAAAAACTTGGACTGCCTAAGATAAGGAGTACCTCCTCACGCTGTGTCCATAACCTGGGTCACGCCAAAGAATGGCAATTTATGTTTTCTCCGATCTCTGCATTATATTGGACTATTGAAGAGTTTATGGCCATATTCTTGGAGGAAGGAAATCGAGGTGCGGGCCAGAGTAGTAAGAGGAAAACCCAGATGATCAGGGTTAGCATTCACAAGATCCAGTTAACACAGGATGGGCTGCATAACAGAGAAGGAGACAAAATCTGATCTGAGTCTATCGCTCTTAGTAACTAGGCATGCCCGTGTTGATTTTTATGATCTCTCTTATCCTTACTCTCGTCTCTTATACGATCTTACATTACAAAATTTATCGGTACGTTTATAGCTTACTGCAAGCTCCACTAGTTAACCATGAACACTGTGGAGAACAATATTGCTATATTGAGCGTCCCTACGCTTCCACCATTGCTATATTAAAAAAACAGATGGTTCTAGTATCATGCGTCACATCTAAACCATGCACGCTGGTGTACGATGTTTTACTCTCTTATGGTATTTTACGTTCCAAAAAAATCTCGATAGGTTTATATCCTATTGCAAATTTTAATAGTTTTAATTATAAACACTTTGGATATCTATCAAGCCCTAAAACAAGTAAGACTTCACTCAATCTAACATCATGAATCTTTCATAAGGAAGAAGATTATTTCTTTATCAAAGGTTTATATCACAATCTTAATAACACCCTTACATTTTCTGGTTTGAGCAATACCATACTAACATAATTTGGTTTGAGCAATACCATACTATATAAGTTCATATTGGGGAGCAATACCATACTATGTGAGTTCATATTGGGAGATATATATTGAGGAAAAAATGCCTTAATATATTGGGGATATATAGGGGCAAAGGGATTTTATATTGGCAGGTATAAAAAATGGAGTTGAAAGTTAATGAAAACATATAAAGAGATATAAAAAATGTTAATGGAAAAATGGATACCTAACATATATAGTGGAAGTAGAGGTATTTTAAATTGCGAAGGTGTATTAGGTTTGTATTGGTAGAGGGTTAAACAATGTGATTTTTAGAATTAAGGATATTTTTTAATATACAGCTAACTCACCTAATAAGTTAAAGCTTCATTGAGTAAAACCTCCTACACTCATTTACCATGTTTTACTCTCTTATGATATTTTAAGTTCCAAAAAAATCTCAATAAATTTATATCCTATTGCAAATTTTAATAGTTTTAATTATAAACACTTTGGATATCTATCCAGGCCTAAAACAACTAAGGCTTCGCTCAATCTAACATCATGAATCTTTCATAAAGAAGAAAATACTATCAAACGTTTATATCACAATCTTAACAACACCTTTACATATTCTGGTTTCCTTGTCAACCCGATATGACAGTACAAATACATGGGTTATTAGACGAAACATAACTTCCACAACATGCATATGCAAAATTTCAAACCTCGCCAATTACCAATTTGAACAAGATAATAAATTTGAAAGGAATAGCATAAAGTCAGGAAAAAGATAAATACGTATTCATCACCAACAAATAGTTTAAAAATTTATATTTTTCTTTACCATTTACTCAAACTAGTTAAATACTATTATTTACAAAACATCTAAATTCAATCGTAGATATTTTCACCTACTATAAATTCAATCTTTCTAACCGCTTAAAAAAAATATATAACTTCAATCATATATTTTTATCACATAAATTCAATCTCACTGACTACAATCACCCACAAATAATGTAAATTCAATTTCATTATACATATTTATATTCCACATTAACAAGCATCTAATCGTACATTCTCAAATGAATCTCTGCAAAGGAGTACCTTTCTTTGAAGTTGCTCTATTTGAGTCACCAATATTTCGTTCTGACATGTCAGACAGGAAACTACAATTAAGAAAATATTATTTACATTAACCCATGATAAATATTAAAAGTGGTATCACGTTATAACTACCTTTCGCGCTCGTATATTTCTCAAGCCTCGTTCAACCTGGCTCTCCAACTGATTTAAATCCTTCAATCCACATGATGCCAGTTCCTCGCCCAACATCTCTCTACAACAAGTGCAAGAAAAAAAAAATACCCTAAAGTCGAATACAAGATATATTAATAACATAAAATATTAATTCTATTGCATGGATCCACATTGAAAGCTCGTTACCTTTGCGTGCATTCAAGAATCTCAATCCTTTCTTCCATATTCGCAATTTCTCGTTTTAAAGCCTACACATATAATAATGATATCTTAGTAAAAAAGTATTTAAAGGTAAACTCGCTATCATTCATCATACGTAAATTGGGTTGAATTTTTTTATATTTCCTTGTTACGGAAAATAATAATATCAATATCATATTTATATAAAATTTGAAATTAATATTTTAATATTCTAATTTTGAAATTAATATTTTAATATTCTAATTTTCTTATATGTATATTAAAATAATAATATAATATATTATCATTAATTTTAATATTCTAATTTTCTTATATGTATATTAAAATAATAATATAATATATTATCAGTTTACTTGTATTTTAATTTTTGATTTATTACTTATTAAGAAAGATTAAATCTGTTTTCACTCTTAAAAATAAATAAATTGTTAAATAAACTATATTACACATGAATACGATTGATTAATTCAGATCAAAATATTTCCAAGACATTAGACTACACTACATGACATCTCTACCACCAAAAACACCTTTAATATAACATATAACTATAATTAAAATATTTTAAAATAATCATATAAAATATAACATAATTAAATTAAAAATATAAAAATTTCAGAGCTGTGACTACTATTGCAGGGTTTTTTCAAAAAGAAGTTGATTCCAAGCAATGAGAGCAGACCGGTCCAGTCTGGACTTTCCTATGTTGTGCAAGCAAGAAGCACACTGCTGTGTCAACGTGAACGAACCTAGGTGGAAATCATCAGTTATCTCTAAGGTGATGCATTTTCTATTCCTAAAGAGGAATCTCATTTGATTCAAATCGTTAATGGAGGGGTCCATGCAATTTTCATGAGAGGATTGTGCATAATTATATGTCGTTCACTGATATAAGGAACATACACAAGGTTTAGTACACTATGTAATTTGGATATTTTTATCTGTTTGAGTGGGGATATGTCATACAAAATTATGGTTCAATGTTTCATAAAGACAAAGGCAAGTAGCCTCTCGGGTGTTTTAATCATAGTGGAGCAGTATAGAGAAGAAGAAACAAGAGTTACACCAACTAATTGCTCAAAGAAGTAAATCAAATAGCCAAATGCAATAGTCATTTTCCCTTCTAGACAATTTTTTTAAAAACCGATCCAGAGAAGCATCTAATGGATAAATTAGCAGAGAATATGGATAAATTAGCAGAGAATATGGTAAGAATTATAATAATTCCTTTTCACCTCTCTTAAATAATGTTGAATGTTATAGGTGTGTCGATTATGGGCACATAGTATCTCCATGTAGACTTCTCAAGAGAATACCTCCTTTTCAAAGAAATGCAAATAGAAACACAAATCGTGATGAGGACCAAAGAGGGAAATTTCACAACAGCAATAAAAGGACCATGCCAAAAGAAAAAGGAAACCATCACAGACTTGAGTCGTATGAGAAACTTAGCCGAGTAATATTCCTATGGTGGATCTCACTAATAATATTAATTGTGTTGTAGTCAGTGCTCCACTACAGTACAAGCAAAATGCAAGCACAGACAAAGAGAAAGAAGCAAAAGCAAAACATGTGATATATTGGTTAGCTTTTTTTGGTGATAAGAATATCAAGTTGATCATATGCTTAGATTGTGGGAGATATTCACTTAGAAAAGCAAAAAGACAAGCTCGTGGAGTTGCCCCAATAAAGACTCAACATACTTAAGTGTGGAAGAAAAAAGGAAATAATCTACTCAAGAAAAAGGGAGATAATCTACTCCCCTTTTGCGATATATTGGTTAGCTTTATTGGGTGATAAGAATATCAACTCGATCATATGCTTAGATTGTGGGAGAAATTCACTTAGAAAAGCAAAAAGACAAGCTCGTGGAGTTGCCCCGATAAGGACTCAACATACTTAAGTGTGGAAGAAGAAAGGAAATAATCTACTCAAGGAAAAGGGAGATAATCTACTTAAGGGGAGTAGATCTATTCATTGAGAAGAGAAGGGGATGGCTTCAATTGATCTGAGAAATATCAGATGCATGTAGCAAAAGAAGAGATACTCAAATAATGCATCTGAATGATTAAGGAAAGACTGTCACTTTTCATTTTTAAATAGTTGTTGACGTACTACTAATCTTTGATCATATGATAATTTGTTGTTGTTAAGAATAATTGTGGGCAGAGGTTGGTGGTGTTGTTGATCCATATCAATGTTTCTTGATTGATCAGAGTTTATGTTGCAAATATGATGAGTTGTAGGATTGTTATTCTACTTCTAAATTGTTTCTTTAAAAATTGGGAACATATTTGATAAGGGATCAGACATTGGTGAAAAGAGCTAATAGTGCAACAAATTTCCAGACTCTTAATACCACAAAGAGAGCATGACAAAAGTGGGAGAATACTCAATTAACAACCGGTATCAATGGTATCAATTAAGAGTTAACACTTGTTGGTTGAACAGCGTAGCCCTTTTCCATTGATGTCAAAGGGGGGAAGTAAACAAGGGTGAGAGAAGTAAGAAAACCATTGCTTAAATTAATATGAGAAGGAACGAATTAGCCATTGATAGGGAGAAGACAGATATCAATCACAAGGAGAGAAAAAGACAGCATTATGTGGCTAGATGTAGCATGAGGAGTGGCCATCGATGTGAAGTAATGTTTAATGTTTCCACCAATGACAAAGGGGCACATTGTTATAATATGTTCTAATTGATGTCCAACATGTTGATGTCAAAGGAGTTATATGATGTTAATAATAATTTCATGGAGATTGTTATTAGTTTGACAAGCATGTCAAAGGTGTGGTAAAGCTCAAATATTTCCAAGCAGATAGGTGAACAAGTGTGTTTCAAGCAGTAGAGACTTTGGAGCCAATTTCAGCTCAGAAGATCAACTCAATTGCACTTAGAAAATGCTCATATGGATAGTTCTCGGAAAGAGCATTGCAATGGTATATTGAAATCTGAAATAGACTTCTTAGATCAAAAGACAAGGTTGATGAAGGTTATAAAGTTGAAAGTCCAATTTTGATACTCTAGCCAATGGCCCCGTCACTGAGTCACCAGACATAGGCAGCAAGCACAGCCACATGGACACATAGGTCGACCGAGCTCAGGACGTATAGCATGGGTCCTACCCAAGACACAAAATCCCAATGCAAATAGACCGAGATGTTTCTGAGGAAGGTGCAACCATTATACAAAGGGAGGACATGGGCGTCGAAGCAAGCAGTGGGAAAACGTGGCCGACAGATGCAACATTGATTGGTGCGTGTCAACCGAGCAAGGGGACCCCACTGACAAGTCACCCTGGTGAACTCACCCCTGTGGGATTCCAAGGGATTGCATCTTTATTACCTAGGAGAGAACCCTAAGGTCACATCAATGTTTCTGTATGTTGCAACAAAAACTTCCCATCCCTGCCCTTAAAGTTTAATGGAAAATTAATGAAAACAATGGCCTCAATCGCCCTTCTGCCATACCAATGACATGGAGGCTTGATAGCATGGACCAACCATAATAGGACACATGGTATGATTTGATTTCATGACTAAGATGACATATAGCTACAGTGGTTGATGATGTTAACATGACATGGAGCAATAGGGATGTGACACATGGCATGCATATTTGATATTTTAAGGTGGTCATGTGGGTTGAAAATAGGTGACGGACGACACCAATTAGTGAGTGACATGTCGCAATGTGGTGTACAAAATGGCAGACATGTTAGCATTAGAGACACATCACCTCGCCCAGTCAACCGTAGTGGGATCCAATGGCGTAGAAAGTTTTATCCTCGAGGTGACGGGACACTATGACATGGTGGCATACAAGCTAGCAGGGACAAGTCATACTGGCAATTTTCTGATTGGTTTGTGGGCACATGTGGCAGTCCCCATAGGACACATAATCTTGAAGGATTGATCCCAACGATTTTCATTGAAGCTCTAAGTTTTATTTCTAGGAAAATAAGATCGGGGTTAGAGGCGTGCTCCGGGACACGTATCTGTATAAGGCCTAGTGACCAAGGGTATAGAAGGTTTGTCCACATGATTAAGCCCTTGAGGCTTAGAATAAAGGTGTGTTCAAGCCTGGTCATATGCATAGTGTTAATGTCACCAATGGAGAGGGTCTAACATGATTGAGTTGACAACATTTTGGTGTATAATGCCATATTTGGTGTTTTGGCACCAAAACTAGAGGTGGGCTAAAATTGTTGAACACGACATGAGTGAGTTGGCAGTTGTTTGGCAGCATGAACATACTTGGTTGTATATTTGGTAGTTTTGACCAAATCTAGTAGTACACTAGATTTGGAACTACAACTAAAGTCATTGTTAAATCCCATAGAATTCTAGAATGACTAAAATTAGTAGAACAACTCAAAGATTGATATCAAGACAATGGAACTAAAATTGAAGAAGAACATACTAGAAGTAGAAAGATATGAAGTAATCAAGATCAAACCTCAGTTAAGTGTAAGTTATAAACTCAATATAACTAAACTTAAAAACTAAAATGATCATTGAAATCACTTTATAAGCATAATTGTATCAGTGAAGAAGGTGATCATTAGAGATGCATTAGGGGGTGAATGCATCATATTTTAGGTGAATCTAAAAGGGCATTCGATAGTGAATCAGAGTTCAATGGTAAAGGCATAAAGGTGTTTTAATGGTGGTATTGGTTATTTGAAATAGTTGAGGTATGTAAGCAACAAGGCATTTAAAGAGAGCAAGAAAAGAGCTTATCAATGCAAGGAAGGCATTCAGGTATAGCAATAGGAGAAATTACATCTGTAGCAAGAAATTCTTATTGATCTGAGTTTGAAAATCGAATGAAACAAAAATATGCATGGATCTCTGATGGGTTGTATCTCCTTCCAGTAGTGGTTGGTAAAAAATCAAGGGTTGGAGCTCCTTTCAATAGTCGATGATAAAGTAGTGAGTAGTATCTTACTTTTGGTGCATGCCTGAGAACACTGTAAATTAAATTTGAAGCTAACCTTTGTAAAAGTAATTGAAGAGAAGTCTAAGGTATTTAAGTGTTGTGTTAACATAAAGATTTCGAAAAAGTGTATAAAAAATAATTCACTTAAGTCACTGGTGACAAGTGACCCTAACAACAGAAAATAGTTGCTTCTATGCTTCAAATCTGCAACAAAACATGATAAAACCCTACAAAAAATATATAAAGCAAGTCTAAAACATATAGCAGCAGTAAAGGAAAGTGCAATAACCCAACAGAAGGACTTTAATTGAATAATGTTTTATTAAAAAACAACCGATGAGAAAAATTTACAACATGGGTTTGTAGACCCCCCTCTGTGGGATGGGTCCTTTTGATGTCCTTCTGCTTCGGCAATCTATTTCTCTCTCAATATGGGGAAAGCCCAAAAGGAAGATGGAACTCAAGTGGGAGCTTACATGTCATAAGATGCTAATGGTGACGATAATAATGATCATAGTGAAGACTGAATGAAAAACCCTCTTATTTATAACAAAGTATTGGGCTAAATTAGGAATTCGAAAATAATAAAATATTATTGACCAGATCAAAATCTAACCGTCAGGAATACTTTATTATATTTTTTGGAGAGAGAACATATATTCATAATGGTCAAATATCTTTATTTAGAAAATGGTTAAAGTAATTAACACAAAATGATTTATTAATCACTTTGCAAGGATTAATAAAAGTGTGAATTTGAAATAATTATTAAATAATGGTTTAACAATTGTTCGAAGAACAAGAATAAGGAATAATAAATCAATAATTATTTATTTAATTATTCTAAGGTGATTTATTCAAATACAGTAAGAAAAAATTATGAAATAATTATTTTTAAACAAAATTAAATAAAAAATTATTTATTTAATTATTCTCATGGGGTTTTTAATTTTAAGCAGAAATAATTTAATAAAAGTGGTTTACTAAATTATTTCCTATGGTGAAAGTGATTCTACTATGGTAAAATTAATCCCACATGGTGTATTTCAATCCACCTAGTCAGAAATGGCTAGGTGATCTTTTTTTAGGTGATAGCAAATTACCCCCTAACGTACAAGCATCACAAGTAAATTGTATGACCGAAATATGTTGTAGGTTACACTTCCACGAGACACCGAAGGGGGGTGAGAGAGAGAGAGATATAATGGAAGCAATGTAAGGAAGGACAGAGAAATGGAGGGGGCGAGACCTACTAAACTAATATAAGTTTGAAGATAATTAAATAAAAACAAAATAATACCAGAGAGACAAAAACTTTGGCGGAAAAGGCTTTGAACCCTAAATGTATATTCACAAAGAATAATGATACAATATATATACATCAAGTTATGTATCAAAATAGTTTGTCTATCTTGGACATTTGATCTCTTGGTTAAGTGAATATTTCAACCACACACTAATCTAGGAGGCTAACTAGTTTGAGAGAATCTCTCAATCAACTAGACCTCAACAAACTCCCAAGTATTAGGAATAGAATCATTCTAGAATTGATGAGCACACTAAAGACAAGTAGGAATTATAATTTCCAAGTCTTATAATTTTATTATTTTGGGAATACTTGGACTTAATGGTTGCTTATGTGAGTAAGGCTAACATCCCCCCCCCCCAAAATCATAAGTCCATTGTAAGAAACTAGTAACATCTCGAAGTCTTCATGCTGAAACTATTGCGTTGAGCCTCAATGAGAAAGCTTAAAAACTCAATATAATGCCAAGCTACAATGCAAAAGGATCTATCTATCCTTTGCTAGGTCCAATTATCATCCAAGTGAACAAAAATACCAACATTTGCTATCAATTAGCATCCCAATCGCTTGTCCACCAAAATATTTTGATTCCCACTACCAAATTGTGTTTTTGTCGAAACTTTCAATCTAACAACCATCATCATCAATTCAATTTCAATTTCATCAACAACAATTCCCCCCTTTGTCAACTGAAAGGAGAGACCATAACCATCTTCATTTGTTCATCTATATCTTGATCCACCTAGTTAGAAATGGCTAGGTGATCAGTTTTTAGGTGATAACATGTTGCATATATGGTTCTTGTCTTGATGCTTACATAAATTTTTTTAAAGAGATTGTTGGTATTTCAGCATTTACTTTTTGAAAAAAAATATTAAAATTTTCACAACGCTGATCCATACCCCCCCCCCCAAGTATTGTCTTGGTTTCTAACAATGCTAGCTCATCACATTGTGGAGCTTCTAGAGATAGTCATTGAAAGGATTTGACTAACATGAAAGATTTAGTCAAGTGGTTAACTAACGAAGCAATTCACATTCCGATCAAATGAATGGTTGATGGGTTGGTCAGGTAATTGACCAACAGATGGTCAGTGTACTCATGGGCTAGTGGACTAGTAGAGCGAGTGGTCAAGGAATCGACTAGATAGTCAGGTTGACTCAGTAGTTGACAAGCAAGAAAACACCATAGATTTCATGAAAGTGAGTGCAACTGCTAACAATTTTTTGTGGACAAAATCTTTTATAATCCATGTAATTTGGTTATCTTTGGCTAGACTAAATAAAGAACCCTATGGGTTGAATATTAAGCATCAAATGTATCAAATTCGTTGTTATTCAATCATGCATTATGATGTTATGGTCACAATGTGTTGTGCTTAATTTCTATAATGGTGTATTTAGACACCACCCCTCATCTTGTATCACAATTACTCTTTTGTTTATTTCTTTGTCTTATATTTTTGTTCTTTTTTCTCATGTTCCCTCAATTCCCAACGTTTGACACCTCCTAATATGTTATTCATGTTGTCCTAAACTATTGCAAACATTTATACTCGTACAATTACAAAAACTTGTCTAACATAAATCTTCAATACAACACTTACGACATTGGTTTTTAGGCACTCCAAGCTCTAAAACAATAGAGTTATTATCTGGTAGGAACTGAAATTAAGTTACATACAGATCATCATCCTTTGATTTTTCATAACACTTTGACTAAGCTAAAAGAGAAACCCCGCATGAAATGGACCTCCTATATTCAACAACTCAATTAGCAATTAAGTACAAGATGGGAAACACCTAAAAAAACTACCAATATGCTTATTTGTATTTTTCTATGCATATTCACCATCCTCAATGACAACTCACTCATCCCAAGGAATGGTTGAAAAAGTAATACACTCGTATTTTGGCCCCATTTTTCAAGATCTGTAATCTCCAACAAAAGTAAACCAAACACCATTTTTTGATCTCTGCATCCAAGATGGTTGGTTATATATATTGAATCAATTGTGTGCTCCTACTACCAAACATAGACTCATCCTCATAAACCAAGTCCATGCTTCCATGTATGGGGGTCATATTAGTATTAATAAAACCTTACATCGTTTGCAATGTTATTTTCTTTGGGATACTTTGGACAAACAAATGATTACATTGCTTCATATTTGCATCCTTAGCAATATCTCAAAACCAACTTACATAATACCATCTTCATTATCATATGTCACTTTCACACGACAACATTCTTTATTCGCAACATCGAAGAAATCAACACTCAAGAAGCTACAAATCTATTTCTAACTCGTGTATATCCACATTTTGGCCTCCCCTTCACTTGCTTCATTTATGAGCACTTCCAATTCCTTCCTTATTTTTTAAAATTGTTTGGCATTTTTTGGGTTGTAAGCTACAATTTTTTATCTCTCATCCCTAATTTGGTCAAATACACACTTATTCATTCCTTCTACATATTCTAAGATAAGCATAAGCAATGGCATTATTATTTCACACAGTACAACATAGAAATAATACATTTATTCACAATTCTATGATCAATTCTGTTTTTAAGTGTGCTATGGTTTTCTGCCTAGTATGCCATATGAGATACTATTGATGCTCAACACTACACTTTCTTCTCATCAACAAAAGGAACAATTCCATTATTATTTTCAAGGCACCTCAACATGTATCCATAACCAGGTTTCATGAAGTCGAATAGGATATGCATTTTTTTTGTAACAAAGTTCATAGTCAGATATCAAGTTTGGAATCATTTCCAAATAAACGTTTCAGGGTATAATGACGACATAAGCTCCAACCTCTCCAATATGATTTATATATAATTATTTCGAGGGTTTACCAAACATATTTAAAGTATAGCTTCCAAAATAGATAGGAATCCATTAAATAATTAGCGTGAATAAGCATAGGTTGTATGAACCATTACAACTGGAAAAGGATATTCCCTTACCTTATGCCATTCACAATATCCAAAATTTTGAGTGTTAATTGTCCAAACATAAAATGATACACACGTGCACATGTTTGTTAGGTTTTAACACAAGTCTCTCTTATTTGGTGTACAGTGTGGCTTCCCTCCAACTCAAGCCAAGTGGTTTCTTTCAAACGGTCTTCACGCCAACTCTCCTCCTTTGTGTGAGAAGGTTAATACACTTTCAACTAAAGCCTACAGGAATTGGTGTTTAGAGGGCTCATATTGAAACAATAAATGACTAGTTTATGGGGATGTTATGCCCTTTATGGATTGATTCTACATTTTTGGTTTTCAGTAGTCGATTTGTTGGAAATTAGTTGACTGTCCAAAATCAAATAGACTCCATCATGTCTAGTCGATTAGCTCAATTTCAATTGACAAATAAATTGTTTAGTATTTAATACAAATAAAACCATCAACAAAGACCTTTGGGTTATTATTTTGGCAAATATTATCTAATACTAGTTTTCTTCTCCACTCAAAGGATCGAAACAATTGCAATTCAAACGATTGAATCCCCTAATCAAAATAATTTTTCTTTTGTAGATTCCACTATCTTTTGCAAATCTAGGTGCCATGAGGACTACTACTTGGAAGATCTACTAATAGTAGTATTGTATTGGGTGAAAATCAATTCATACCACATCATAATTCTTGAGCCTTTATACAACACTATTGAATTATTTTCCAATGCAAATTGATCCACCCCTTGTTGTGAAGGCTTGCTACTCTGTCAATTAATTAGCTTTGCATTCATGTCAAGCTACAAGGACAAACCTACCTTAAATTTCACCTATGATATTACTCCACAACAATTTCTCTAATTACATCACGACATAGCACAAATAGTAATGCAAGCTCTTTTACAACTCAAGAAGACCTCATCAACAAATTCCACTTCATTTTGACTTTATCAAAAGATGACATCGCCAATGTACCAAGGTGACCTAGGTGGAGAATGCATGGATTCATGGATCCATAACTTGTTTATGTGTTTTTAATCTTAGCCAACAATATCCAAGGCTTGAATACTCGACTAGGAACCTATGTGTGATAGATTTAATTTTTGGAAGAATCCCTAACTACAAGTCCTATGTCAAGTTGGACACAATTCTATAAAGCATTATCACATAGATTTTATCTACTAGGATATCACCAAAGTTTTTAAGCTCATTAGCTTAATCAACAATTTTCATGTTAGTATTATTACATACCAAAGGTGGGTACCCCTAGGACAATTTTTCTCTTGATCATCCTCTTCTAGCTGACAGCCGATAGCCCTTGACAACCACCTTGTAGCAAATGTGATGTGTCAGCTTATCTCTGCCACCTACATCATCCATATGTTTCTTCACCCATTTGTTAAGAGCACATGTTAGGTGGTGGGAAATATGATCCAAAACGTATGTTATTCATTGTTAGGACTCCATATTGTCCCTTTTTGACCATACATTTTGTTATGATATCATCCCTTTCAACTTACATTTAAAAGCCTCTGTCAGTGTTTTAACCCAATTATCTCAAAGGTATGTAATGATTCTTTTCATCACTATATGTTTAATTATTTAGCATATAATCACAACATCTTCATAGTTAATCTTTAAATTATTAAGTGCTGAACAGTTAAAGAATGATGTGCAGTCCGTGTTGCTGAAACAACCTGGAAGACTATTCTTGCAGATGCTGAAACAGTAAAAGCGGCACGCGAATCGTGATGCTGAAACAGTTGAGATTTGCGTTCTAAATTTGACAGCAGCAAAGGAACCAGAACTGATCACCGAGAAAGCTGTTACACTGGATATAATGCTTATAATCTAAATACAGCATTACTGTAACAGCGTTTTGTTGACAGGGAATTGATTTCCCTATTTTTGTATAATGGGTTAAAGCGATGTAAATCTTTTGTAATAGATGTCTCCTCTTTATAAAGAGGAGATATCTACATTAGAAGGGGATGAATAGACTGTGGAAAAAGGCTTAGCTGAAGGAACAGGACTGGAATTCTTTTTGTAATATGATGGGTGAATAAAATTTTGTTCTGAACATCTTTTTCTAGTTCTTGTTTCCTGGGGAATCTTCTGAGAAGGACAGGGCCCACCTTCATCACAAGATTCACCCATTTCATTTCTGCAGTGTGTCAAGTGTGTCTTTTATTCATGCCTTGTTAACAAGCACTATTTGCTGAATATTGTTTATAATACCTTTGTTGAAACTCTGTTTCTTTCTCAATTGATTGCTGTGTTATTCAAAGTTAATTTATGAGTGTTTCACCGGTGGTTAAGTTACATAGTGAATTGGCAAGCTAGTTAATCAGAGGCAAGTGCTAGAGATTCCTGCTCTGGGGATAGGGTCCTGACTCTTTGTTACAACACAGCCATTGTTTTCTTTTGCAGATTGATTCTTTCCCATTATATGATTCTTTGAGTGGAATTAAGCATTCTCTGATAGCTATATGCAATAGAGTGTAATTGTTGTAATGCAGAGTAGAGCTTCAGTTTGTTAATTTAAAGCGCTACTTCAACTTTTGTTGCTTTGAAAATTGAGTGCATATAGTATGCAGTTGCCTTTGAAATAACAAGACTTCCCTGGGTTGACAATTAATGTCGCACTTTGTTGTTTAATTCAATAAGCAATTAAAGTGAACAACATTTTGGCGCCGTTGCCGGGGAAGGCAATTATAGATTTTAAAAGTACTGATGATTTTTCTATGGATATGCAGGATGCATGAGAGGACGCAAGAAAACTAATCCTACAAGTGGCAAGGGCAAAGGAAGAGGAGGAAGAAAAACTTTCATCGATGATATTATTTCAAAAGCTGAGACATCCTAGAGGTTAAGCTCTCGGAGGCAACAAACTCAGCACTCTTTCCAAACGGACCATCAAACGGAGGAAGTAGTGGGACCTGAAAGGATTATAGAAACAACAGAACATACTGAGGAACCAGTGGAGGAAGTCGAAGGACCAGTAGAAGATATTGAAGAACCAATAGAAGACATTGAAGTTGAGGAACCAGTTCAAGACATTGAGAGTCCAACAGAAAACACTGAAGGTCGGGCAAGCGCATCAGGAAAACAACCAATGGAGGACAACAACGAAGGACTCTTTGGTGGAGGTCGTAGAGGAGAAGGAAGAGGAGAGAATTCCCTCTCCACCTTGGACTTCCATATTGGGGAACTCCCCAGAGAAACAACTCCTATGAAGAATATCCCACTTTCAGCATTACCCAACTTTCATGGTTTATCTTCTGAAGACCCTGATGAGTTTCTTTTCGAATTTGATATATTGTGTAGAAGCTATGATTATGTTAATAATGCTTAGAAACTGAAATTGTTTCCAGCAACATTAAAAGGAAATGCACTAAGCTGGTTTATGAGCTTGGGAGGTCATGTGATCACAACATGGGATCAGATGAAGGAGAAATTTCTAGCCAAATACCAAGACTATTGCCGGACGAGAGAAAAAAGGGAGGAATTATTCAAGATTGTTCAGAAAGAGGATGAAAATCTGGAGGACTTTGTGGAAAGACTACAGTATAATCTGCAGAGATCTGAGCACCCTGATGTAAGTAAACATACTCTCAAAACAATATTATTGAAAGGGGTAAGGGATGATTGTTTAGATATGTTAAATATGCTTGGTAAAGGGGATATATCTAAAGAATCGTATGATGAAATCGTTAACCTCTACAAGAGATGTTCAAGAGGAGCTGCAAATAAATCAAAGACCAGGGACAGTACTTATTCAAGGGTCCAGAAATCAGCCAGTGGAAGAGCAACAAGAGCTGAAATAGGTAATCTACTTGAGGAATTCAAGACTGAAATGTTAAGTTCTTTTGCTTCACAGATTGATACCTTGCAGGTTAAAAAGAAGCAGGCAGAGACAGAAGCCGCTTTGGCCATCTTCTGCTCTAAGTGCATAGAAAAACACCCATTGAGGGAATGTCCACTAGACAAGGTACCAATGTGCATCATTTGTGAGAAGGACCATGAAACTCAACAATGCCCCTCTTTACCGGGGATAAAGGCAGCGTTACAACCAACTGAGGAGGAAGCTGAAGCAGTTTATCTACTGACGCAAAAGAGGCAATGGCAACCACGAGGACAAGGTACGAACTCTAGTATGCCATTTAATCGTTGGAATAATTATCCTTCTTTTAATCAAACAAATTACCCGCCCTTTAACCAAATGCAATACCCACCCTTTAACCAAATGAATTTCCCACCCATGCAGCAAACAAACCCTCCCTTTGTAGACCCTACAATGTGGACTCCCTGGCTTCTACATCAATCCTATTTTAACCAATGGAACCCAAACTGGAGAGCTCAACAAACTCCATTCACAAACTAATTTCCTCAGTTCCAGCAACAACTTTCTCTCCCGTCAGGTACTCCACCGAATAATCAAACCATGAAGCCTCAGTTGCGTGTACAACCGAATCCTAACCCTAATAATAATAAAGCTGTTCAAATCATCGACATTCAGAACTTGCCTACATCTCTTGTGCAATGTAATGATATTCATTTACGATCTGGGAGAGTAGTCGAGCCAATTATAGATGATATTACCTCTTCCGACTCTGATAAAGAAGAGACAGAACAGAGTAAATCATCTAATAAGGATGTTGAAACAGTCAAGCCACCCTCTAATAAAACTGCTGAAACAGTCAAGCCATCCTCTAATGGAACTGCTGAAACAGCAGAACCACCATTCCCTGAGCGCTTGGCCCTCACTAAGACGCCTGAGCCGCCTGCTTTTAACCTTTTAGGGGAATTTCAGAATCTATATGTTAAAATTCCACTTTTACAAGCACTCAGAGATGTACCAATCTATCCCAGAACTGTTAGAGACATTTGCATCAAGAAACCTGGTAGGAAGGCTAAAGATCTCCTTACAGTTCCTGTGATGGGAGATCTAGCTGCTTTAATGTCAGGAAAAGTTCCTCCTGTAAAATATGGTGATCCTAGTCACCTTACGGTCACAGTGCAGGTTGGAAAAACTATTGTTTCGCAAGTTCTGGTAGACCTAGGTGCTGCTATAAACATTATGACCCTTGAAACTGCACAGCTGTTACAATAGAAAAATCTAATTAGAGAGACACCAACTATCATGGAATTAGCTGATCATTCCACAATCAAACCATAGGGGGTTATTGAAGACCTGATCATTTCAGTTGAATCCTGGAATTACCCAGCGGACTTTGTTGTGTTACAGACTAAAGCAAAGTTGGGGGGGCATCCTCTGATTTTGGGAAGACCCTGGCTGGCTACAGCAGTTGCTTTTATGAGCTGTAGATCAGGTTCAATGACAATTTCTAATGGTTGTGAAACTAAGCAGCTTACGTTGTACCCTCATGCTACACCTATGATTAATAATGATGATTCTGTATGGTTAGACTATGAGGATAATGATACTCAACCCGTTTTAACCATTGGACAAGCTTTAACTCTTAAAGATACCACAGAAGATGAAGTAATTAGCAATTTTATTTCTGAACCTTCCTCAGTTACTTCTGAAGCACATAATCAGTTAACTACAATTCTGGATCCTGAAACACAGCAAAAGCTTAAATCTGAAGATTTACCTCAAACATCAACTGCTATCTCCTCTAAAAGCATAACAGTAGAAATTGAACTTGGCAAAACATTGAACATAAACCCCAATTTATCAGATGCTGAAACACAACAGCTAATGAAGTTTCTCCGTGAGAACAAGGAAGCATTCGCATGGGACTACACAGACATGAAGGGGATCTCTCCTAAATTATGTACTCATTGTATCTATATTAAGGAGGGAGCCCAACCAGTCTGTCAACCCCAGCGGCGAATGAATCCCAATTTGAGGGAAATTGTTAAGGAAGAACTTCAAAAGTTGCTTGATGCAGGGTTTATATACCCCATATCTGACAGTGAATGGGTTTCTCCATTAGTAATAGTACCAAAGAAAAATGGGAAAAGGAGAGTGTGTGTAGATTATAGAGCCTTAAATAAAGCTACCCAAAAAGATCATTTCCCCTTGCCATTTATTGATCAGGTATTGGACAGTTTGTCAGGAAAGAAATTCTTTTCCTTTTTAGATGGTTTTAGTGGATATAACCAAATCA
The DNA here is from genome assembly GCA_031772625.1 of Pinus tabuliformis. Taxonomy (NCBI): domain Eukaryota; kingdom Viridiplantae; phylum Streptophyta; class Pinopsida; order Pinales; family Pinaceae; genus Pinus; species Pinus tabuliformis. Next base: position 165,191,879 of record CM062806.1, on the reverse strand, counting down.
AAATTGCACCTCAAGATCAAGACAAGACCACTTTTACTAGTCCTTGGGGGACTTTTGCTCATAAAGTTCTCCCATTTGGACTATGTAATGCTCCAACAACGTTTCAAAGAGCAGTAATAGGAATCTTTTCTGATATGCTTAATGATTCTTTGGAGATATTTATGGATGACTTCACTCCCTATGGTGTGACTTTTGAAGTTGTGCTACAAAACCTTGAGAAAGTACTTAAACGATGCATACAAGCTAATCTTTCCTTGAGTACCGAAAAATGTCATATGATGATGAACGAAGGAATTGTACTAGGACACTTCATTTCATTCCTTGGGATTCAAGTGGATCCATCCAAAGTACAGGTAATTCAGACCCTTCCTATTCCTAAAACACAAACTGATGTAAGAAGTTTTTTAGGACATGCTGGATATTACAGAAGATTTATCAAAAATTTCTCTAAAATAGCTTCTCCTTTGTTTGTGTTACTTATGAAAAATGTTGTATTTAAGTGGACTGGTGCTTGTCCGAAAGGATTTGATGAAATTAAGCATCAATTGTCTACAGCTCCTATTCTGAGGGGACCTGATTGGGTACTTCCCTTTCATATATCCTCTGATGCTTCAGATACTACAATTGGAGCTGTCTTTGGTCAAGAAGAAAACAATCTTCCTTATGCTATCTGCTTCATTAGTAAGAATATGACCCCTGCTGAACTTAATTACACAGTTACCGACAAAGAATTTTTAGCACTTATTTATGCTATTAATAAATTTCGACATTATATTACTGGTTATCCTACTTTTGTTCATACTGACCACTCGACTATCAAGTATTTAATGAATAAATCTGTTACAAATGCTCGAGTTACCAAGTGGTTATTGTTACTACAAGAATTTGATATTACAATTGTGGATCGACCAGGTAAAGAAAATGTAGTTGCTAATTTCCTTTCTCGAATAGAATCTGATGATAATACTCCAATAGATGATTCCTTTCCTAATGAATATTTGTTTGCAGTATCTGCTCACTCACCATGGTATGCAGACATTGCCAATTATCTGGTTGCAGGGAAGCTACCATCACACCTATTACATAGAGAGAAAAGAAAGATCATTCAACAAAGTGCTAGGTATAGCTGGATAAGTGGGTGTCTTTTTCATACGGGACTTGATAAGAAGATCCGAAGATGCATTAGAGAAGATGAGGTTTATGATATATTGAAGGCTTGTCATGATGGCCCTTGTGGTGGGGATTTTGCTGATAAGGGAACAACACATAAAATTCTCAGGATGGGTTATTAATGGCCCTCACTTTTCAAGGATGCAAAGAAATATGTCAGGGCCTCCGACAATTGTCAGATAATGGACCAACCCAATCATAGAGATGAAATGCCACTGAACCCTCAGGTAGTACTTGAACCCTTTGAAAGATAGGCTCTAGATTTTGTAGGGCCCATCAATCCTCCATCCAACCAAAGAGTGTATATATTTTTGTTTGTACTGATTATATGACTAAATGGGTGGAAGCTAAGGCACTAATCAAAGCTAATGAAGAATTTGTTTTAACTTTTTTATTTGAAGAAATATTCGTTAGATTTGGGGTGCCTAGAGAATTAGTCACAGATGGAGGACCTCCTTTCAATTCACATGGTTTCAAAGATATGCTTTAAAGATATCATATCAATCATAAAATGAATACACCTTACCACCCCCAAGCTAATGGTCAGGTCGAAAGTACAAATAAAGTCATAGAAGCTATTTTAACAAAAACTGTGAAGGAGAATAGGAAAGATTGGTCTCAAAGACTGCCTGAGGCATTATGGGCTTACAAAACTACTTGGAGAAACACTACAGGTTTTTCACCCTATGAATTGGTTTATGTAAAAGTGTTGTTTTTCCTATGGAATTTGAAATTAAAACCTTAAGAACTACTTTAGTTGTTAACCTTGATTTGACTGATGCACAGACAGCTAGGTTGCAGAAGCTGCAGGAGTTGGATGAAAAGAGGTTGGATGCCATCCATCAAACAACTATGATTCAGCAGCAAAGAACCAGGTGGCATGACAAAACTATTAAGCATAAGCAGTTCCAAAAAGGTAATTGGGCTTTACTATGTGATTCGAGGTTTGAAAATTTTCAAGGAAAACTACGAAAAAGGTGGCTGGGACCTTACGAGATAAATACTGTTTTTCCCAATGGAACAGTAAGGCTCCTAACAATTGATGGCTCTAGAACTCCATTGTTAGTAAATGGGTATCGGCTTCGTCTGTACCAGCAACCAATTTCTAAGGAGCATTTTAAGGCCACTTGCATGGAAGATTCACATTACATCTTTTTGGGGGAGCCTCTTGCCCCTCATTGCACTTAATCTCTACATTATATATTCTTGTATTAGTATTAAATTAGATTACTTAACTAATAATCCCTGTCAAGGGCTGCCATATTACAATTTATTTTGCAGGTCTTAGATTCGGAGGCTGGTCGAAGGAATAATTGCATTACAAGCAGGATCAGGTTTCAGTTTGGGAAACATGGCCACTCCACTTCAATTCATAATCCATTCCCTCATACTACCCTTCAGCAACATTTTCCTATTCCTCTTTAACAACAGCATCTCATTTCGGTCGTTGCTGAAACACCAATTTTTGCCCATTTTCCCCATTGCTGAAACACCAACTTTTCCCCATCTCTCCATTGCTGACACACTGATTTCTCCATTGCCGAAACACCGACTTTTTCCATCTTTCCGAAAAAGCGTCAATTTTCCCATTTTTCCGTAATTGAGGCATCAACTTCTCTCAAAAGCAATCAATACATAACACTTTCCATTTGAGAGAATCAACCATTCATCCTGATAATTGTGTTCCTTCACCATTACCTCCTGTGAATAGAGAAAGTCTTTTATATAAATACCCTCATATCTTACAACCCTTTCCAATAACCATTGGTGATCTACTAAACGACGAAAATATACTTTCAGCACACCAATCGAAGGTAAAACGTAAGCTATGTGTGTTTATGTGTAAATATTAAACTATAGTTAATGAGAAGATTCTGATATGATTGTCGAAATCACCGTATATTCAAAACTTATCATTTTAGCCGCAGTTTGGGGAAATATCAAACTTTTACAATCATTACCCGATATGCCAATCACCATCGTTTTTTAACACGATTGAGTCTCGTCACCCCGTCTCTGTTTTATTATGTCATAACCCCATTTGCAATATCTTACTCTGTCTTGGCTGCGGTAACTCGGCTCTGTATTGTGCATTTTACCGAACTAGTAACTATGGGAGGTAATGATGTTCAAAATGAACCTGGCTCAACGGCTCTACTAGAACTATACCTAGAAGCATATCAAATTTTTCTGCAAGCGGATTGGGTGGATTACTTCTGGAGGCTCCAAGGATTTGATTCTCAGCAAGTCCTAGAATTCGCATGCAATTTAAAGGAAGATTATTCTACTGTTCGGGGAGTGCGAATTCCGATAACAGAGGAGGATATAGCACAGGTTTCAGGATTACCAGCTAATGGCATCCATTGGTTCAGCCGTAAACACATAATTCTGAATGCACAGCAAGATTTTCTTCTACCTGGGGAGCAGGTCGAACCTAAAGGCAGAAGTGTTGCACTACATTCATTACCACCTCCATGGCCAAAGGTTGCAGAGTTTTTCAAGCATTATCTCACCTGCGCAAAACGTTACCAGGTAGTGTACCACCATGACTTTGTGTTGTTGAATCATTTAAGACATGGTCGTTTATTAAATATGTCGTACTATCTACTTGGGTGTCTAAAGAATATGTCACATTATTCCAAGGATGCAAAGTACCCACTCCTCTCCCTTACTCACCATCGCCTAGTTCAGCTTTTAATCCTGAGGGGCTTTGCCCTGCAGAACCCTCCTCCCCTTAACAACCCACCCCAGGAAGCTGCTGAAATCCCTCAACCAGCAGCTGAAAACCCCCAGGAAGTTGTTGAAGTTACTCAACCAGCAGCCGAAAACCCTCAAGAAACTGCTGAAATTTCTCAAGCAGCAGCCGAGACTCCCCAAGTGAATGCTGAAAATCCTCAGCCATCTGTGACAGCTAGTCCAATTGACCCCGCTATTGCATCAACCCCGTCCCATAATTTACCTGAATCATCCATTCCCACTGTCCATATCCCCAGTGGTGATTTAGACGACGACATTCCCTTGGCTAGGCTGAGAAGGAAAAGAAAAAGGCAAGAAACGATTGTTCCTTCATCAAAAAGATGAACAAGGGCCTCAATTAAACAAGCTATTACCTCTGATGTTCCTCCTACCCCAGAGAAGGCCATCCATAAAAGAAAACCATTGTTTTTCCTGCCTCCTTACCTCGAAGATGAAGGAGGACATCTTCTGCAGCAGCAACAGAGACCCCCACCCCAAATTCCCCACCCATTATCCTAAAACCCCATACCCCACCAAACCCTGAATCCTCACCTTCCTCACCCTCGGGTACCGAAATGCAAAATCTGCAAGATTTTGTGACATCATTCCTTTCAGAAGACGCAACTGCTCCATAAGAACCAGCTGCTAACTTATCAAAAGTAGACACCCAAGACAATGTACAACACGTAGCTGTTACACAAGAACTAGCCACTGACTCAACACCTGTCGAGAAACAAAAGATAGATGACCTAGAGGTAGTTGCACCACAAGAACCAACTACTGACTCAACAGGTGCTGAGGAGCAAAAGTTAGATGACCTAGAGGTAGTTGTCCCACAAGAACCAGCTACTAGTCCAGCAGGTGCTACACAAGAACCACCTGCTGACGATCATGATCTGGAAACACATCATCCCTAATTTGGTCAAACACACACTTATTCATTCCTTCTACATATTCTAACATAAGCATAAGCAATGACATTATTATTTCACACAGTACAACATAGAAATAATACATTTATTCACAATTCTCTGATCCATTATGTTTTTAAGTGTGCTATGGTCTTCTGCCTATTATGCCATATGAGATACTATTGATGCTCAACACTACACTTTCTTCTCATCAACAAAAGGAACAATTCCATTCTTATTTTCAAGGCACCTCAACATGTATCCATAACCAGGTTTCATGAAGTCGAATAGGATAGGCATTTTTTTTGTAACAAACTTCATAGTCAGATATCAAGTTTGGAATCATTTCCAAATAAACGTTTCCAAGTATAATGACGACATAAGCTCCAACCTCTCCAATATGGTTTATATATAATTGTTTTGAGGGTTTACCAAACATATTTAAAGTATAGCTTCCAAAATAGATAGGAATCCATTAAATAATTAGCGTGAATAAGCATAGGTTGTATGAACCATCACAACTGGAAAAGGATATTCCCTTATCTTATGCCATTCACAATATCCAAAATTTTGAGTGTTAATTGCCTAAACATAAAATGATACACATGTGCACATGTTTGTTAGGTTTTAGCACAAGTCTCTCTTATTTGGTATACAGTGTGGCTTCCCTCCAACTCAAGCCAAGTGGTTTCTTTCAAACGACTTTCACGCCAACTCTCCTCCTTTGTGTGAGAATGTTAATACACTTTCAACTAAAGCCTACAGGAATTGGTGTTTAGAGGGCTCATATTGAAACAATAAATGAGTAATTTATGGGGATGCTATGCCCTTTATGGATTGATTCTACATTTTTGGTTTCGAGTAGTCGATTTGTTGGAAATTAGTTGACTGTCCAAAATCAAATAGACTCCATCATGTCTAGTCGATTAGCTCAATTTCAATTGACAACTAAATTTTTTAGTATTTAATACAAATAAAACCATCAAAAAAGACCTTTGGGTTATTATTTTGGCAAATATTATCTAATACTAGTTTTCTTCTCCACTCAAAGGATCACAACAATTGCAATTCAAATGATTGAATCCCCTAATCAAAATATTTTTTCTTTTGTAGATTCCACTATCTTTTGCAAATCTAGGTGCCTTGAGGACTACTACTTGGAAGATCTACAAATAGTAGTATTGTATTGGGTGAAAATCAATTCATACCACATCATAATGCTTGAGCCTTTATACAACACTATTGAATTATTTTCCAATGCAAATTGATCCACCCCTTGTTGTGAAGGCTTGCTACTCTGTCAATTAATTAGCTTTGCATTCATGTCAAGCAACAAGGACAAACCTACCTTAAATTTCACCTATGATATTACTCCACAACAATTTCTCTAATTACATCACGACATAGCACAAATAGTAATGCAAGCTCTTTTATAACTCAAGAAGACCTCATCAACAAATTCCACTTCATTTTGACTTTATCAAAAGATGACATCGCCAATGTACCAAGGTGACCTAGGTGGAGAATGCATGGATTCATGGATCCATAACTTGTTTATGTGTTTTTAATCTTAGCCAACAATATCCAAGGCTTGAATACTCGACTAGGAACCTATGTGTGATAGATTTAATTTTTGGAAGAATCCCTAACTACTAGTCCTATGTCAAGTTGGACACAATTCTATAAAGCATTATCACATAGATTTTATCTACTAGGATATCACCAAAGTTTTTAAGCTCATTAGCTTAATCAACAATTTTCATGTTAGTATTATTACATACCAAAGGTGGGTACCCCTAGGACAATTTTTCTCTTGATCATCCTCTTCTAGCTGACAGCCAATAGCCCTTGACAACCACCTTGTAGCAAATGTGATGTGTCAGCTTATGTCTGCCACCTACATCATCCATATGTTTCTTCACCCATTTGTTAAGAGGACATGTTAGGTGCTGGGAAATATGATCCAAAACGTATGTTATTCATTGTTAGGACTTCATATTGTCCCTTTTTGACCATACATTTTGTTATGATATCATCCCTTTCAACTTACATTTAAAAGCCTTTGTTAGTGTTTTAACCCAATTATCTCAAAGGTATGTAATGATTCTTCTCATCACTATATGTTTAATTATTTAGCATATAATCACGACATATTCATAGTTAATCTTTAAATTATTAAGTGTTGAACAGTTAAAGAATGATGTGCAGTCCGCGTTGCTGAAACAGCCTGGAAGACTATTCTTGTAGATGCTGAAACAGTAAAAAAGGCGCGCGAATCGTGATGCTAAAAAAGTTCAGATTTGCGTTCTAAATTTGACAGTAGCAAAGCAACCAGAACTGATCACCAAGAACGTTGTTACACTGGATATAACACTTATAATCTAAAGACAGCATTACTGTAACAGCATTTTGTTGACAGGGAATTGATTTCCCTATTTTTGTATAATGGGTTAAAACAATGTAAATCTTTTGTAATAGATGTATCCTCTTTATAAAGAGGAGACATCTACATTAGAAGGGGATGAATAGACTGTGGAAAAAGGCTTAGTTGAAGGAACAGGTTTGGAATTCTTTTTGTAATATGATGGATGAATAAAATTTTGTTCTGAACATCTTTTTCTAGTTCTTGTTTCCTGGGGAATCTTGTGAGAAGGACAAGGCCCACCTTCATCACAAGATTCACCCATTTCATTTCTGCAGTGTGTCAAGTGTGTCTTTTATTCATGCCTTGTTAACAAGTATTGTTTGCTGAATATTGTTTATAATACCTTTGCTGAAACTCTGTTTCTTTCTCAATTGATTGTTGTGTTATTCAAAGTTAATTTATGAGTGTTTCACCGGTGATTAAGTTACAGAGTGAATTGGAAAGCTAGTTAATCAGAGGCAGGTGCTGGAGATTCCCGCTCTGGGGATAGGGTCCTGACTCTCTGTTACAGCACAGCCATTGTTTTCTTTTGCAGATTGATTCTTTTCCATTATCTGATTCTTTGAGTGGAATTAAGCATTCTCTGATAGCTATCTGCAATAGAGTGTAATTGCTGTAATGCAGAGTGGAGCTTCAGTTTGTTAATTTAAGGCGTGATTTGTTTGTACTACAACTTTTGTTGCTTTTAAAATTGAGTGCATATAGTACACAGTTGCCTTTGAAATAACAAGACTTCCCTGGGTTGACAATTAATGTCGCGCTTTGTTGTTTAATTCAATTAGCAATTAAAGTGACCAATATTCATTATGCAATCAGGGTCTTATTCTTGTCTTTCATTCGTGCATTTGGCGTCGATGATTGGGTGACTTGGAAGAAGGAAGGGATTTTACCATGGTTTTATTCCCTCACCTTAAATGGGGTTTTATTTCCAATCCTAGCCCAGTGGAACCTCCCGTAATTTCCCATGGCTTTACGAAGGGAACTACTTGGGAAACCCCAATTGGGATAGCGTGGTCCCATTTTCCCATTCCATACTTGTCACTTCTCTCCATACATTACGATCCCTATACTCCATCTCCTTTCTTTGGGTCCAGTGGGTTCTAACATATCCCCCTCCCCTTGTTCACTTATATGAGTCAGGCTTCGAAAATTTTCCCTGGAAGGTTGATGCATCTAAAAGAAAAATAAAAGAAGCATATCATTTGCACCATAAAAAATCAAAAGAAAAGGAAAATTATAAAATGCAAAATATGGTAGATACATTAAAATTAACATGTTGACAAGATTCAGGCATGATCTTTACCCCTTATTATTATGGCCATCACCTGGTTCCTAGGGCCAATGTTTCCTCATCACATCGTAAAAGGAACCTTGCATGTCCCAACCCCTAGTGGGTGATGAGTTGCCCCGCATTTAAGGGGGTAACCACTACTACACATCATTCACAACATGCTCTCATTTCCTAGATCTTCGAGCAGTAATACAGAGAAAAATCAAGAAAATGAAAAAGGAAATAAGAGGGCTAGAAAAACAAAAAGGGCAAAGTAACTCATGCATCAACAATTTCTCCCTCCTCACATATGCATGTCAAGAAGGTTTATTTCCTAATCATTCATTCCCTTTTGACCATAGCATTTGGCCTTGAGACCATTTCCCCGCTCCATTCCATTATTATTCATATGCCACCTATTGATTGAAGGACATACGAGGGATGAGTCTTTCCCCTTAGGCAATAGCAACACCTAATAGGGTCATCTATTAGCCCCTCCTACCTAGGGAGGTAACAATATTACGTGATCAAAGCCCCAAACTTGGCAGGGAAGCCTCGTATCAAGTATTAAGTTACCGTTGGTTAACAAGCTTGGTTCAATTAGATGCACTAATGATTAATGTACCTAATGGTGAAGATGAAACACTAGACATTATGTGTGATTGACAAGTGGTTTTAATCATGGGTTGGGCAACTTAACTGGCACCCAAGTCAACTAGAGGAGCACTATGGCACCCTACAACTGAAGTGTTGAGAGCCATGGGACTCCTACAACTTCCAGAGCATAATTCCATTCCATGGGCATCTACAACATCCCAGCAGTCTGCACTATGCCCGAAATTATTCTTGAGATGATGCACTTGGATGAGTGTGCCCCAACCAAGTAGCAGTGATCACATGTTTCACACCTAATCCAAGGCCCAGATGAGGTTTGTCTCACCCTTTGACACATGGGAGGGGTGGCAGTGATCACATGTTTCACAGCTAATCCAAGGCCCAGATGAGGTTTGTCTCACCCTTTGACATATGGGAGGGCTAGCGTCATCCTATAAGACCTCAATGTTGGAGCAAAAGCAAGCTATTTTGTCACTAGGAGACCCATGAGACCCATTTTTTGCCCCAAACACAATATTGGGGTACACATTATGATTTGCATGCAGATTTAGGGGCCAACCCCTAGAGTATGTTTTTTCGATACATATTCACTTAGTTTAGTACTAGAGGAGCCCAACACATGCCGTCAAGAGGCCTATGCATTAGGATTTTACATTGGCTATGAGGTTGTCTTCTAACCTCACTTACTATTTTCCCATTATTTTATGACTTAAGGGGATTTTAGGTTAAAATTAGAGATCATTGGACATGTATATATTGGAGAGAGATCATTTCATCTCTCATCATCATCACTTGGAGAATTCAAATCTCTAAAAGGACTTCACATTTGTTGCTTCTTTCGATATTGGAGTATCTTGATGCATTTTGATGTTTGGAAGTTATTTTGGATTGTCTTTGGAGCTATTTCCTTGGTGAATGGATGGATATATTTCATGTTATCTTGTAAGTGCCTATTGTTAAAGATTTGTATTTTGAAATTGTCTAATGTATGGAATTGTTGCTTCTATATTATGCTTGTTTCTGGCCTAATTTATTGAAAATTAATCTTGAAAGCTTTTTAGTTGAGAATTACAGATGTCACTCATTGTACATGTAATGAATTTTCCTAGTCGAGGAATTCTTTAAAATCTCCATCAAATTCCATTTTCCTTAGAAGTGGGTAATTGCTAGAAATTTATACCTAGGGCATCAATTTTCGGCCTCCTTAGAAACAATATTAGCTTATATAGAACATCCTTTACTCCATATGCCCAAAGGACAAGTCACTTGTCCAAGTCCTTAATGATCATTCTCACTTTTAATCCATAAATTCTTCTCCTAAAATTTTGGCACTTTTTAGGCTAGGACAAAAAGCTAGGACTTAGAGAAAAATTTTAGGGGGGAAGTTTTAGAGAGACTTGAGAGACTAAACATCAAGTTGAGGGTCCTAGACACCACCTACAAATTTAATGGGAATCCACTTAAGTTTACTCCATGAAATATATTTCCCTAGGTGTTTCCCTAAGAGGGAAACCCTAACTTATGCCTCCTCAACTTGAGGGGTTTCTTGAAGGTTGTATCAACTTAGTATTGCGACCTGCCAATAGGTTCTGCGGCTCTTCACCGCGTGGGTAACAGGTTCTGCGGCCTGCCCATAGGTTCTGCGGCTCTTCACCGCATGGGTAATAGGTTCTACGGCCTGTGGTCCTGTCGCATTTTATTTAAACGGTAATAGGTTCTGCGGCACTGCGGTTTGATTCTGGGTGCGGCACTGCGGCTGCTAATCTGGGTGCGGCTGCTAATCTACAGTTGATAGTGGTGTCGCTTCGTAACCCCGATCCATTAAGTGGCCATCTAGTTCTTAATAATTCTGATCTACACTGATTGTTTAGGTGAGATCACCCGCATCATCTCACCATCTGAAATTTTGAGTGAATAAGTTTATTTTCACATTTTGTGTTCTAGATCTAATCTTCTGCGGCTAGATCTAGATCTAATCTTATCTTCTGCCTTATTTCTCTACGGCTGGGGTCTACGAGCAAGTAAAATATGGCTCTCAGCTTCGCAAAAATAGCTGCTGGCTCATCCCCCTCTGGAGGGCAAGCTCCTGCCCATATCGTTAGGGAAGCCCCAGCCCCAACTGTCCAGGTGGTCCAGGCCTCACTCGATGAGGCTTTGAAGTTTTCCAAAAGTGCCCTAATCTGCTGGTTCAACGGTTTTTGGCTGCGGCTGACAGCTCTCCACAATTGGATCTCAGAGGTATGGAAGCCTGTCATTTCTGATGAAATTAATATCTACCCCTGTGCTAGGGGTTTCTTTAGAGTAGATTTTGAAAATCCGGAAAGAAGACAATATATTCTAGATTCCGGCCCTTGGTTTTGGGAAAAATCAGGCCTATTCATGAAGCCATGGAACCCATCATTCGATCCCTCTACAATAGTCATAACCTCAGCACCAGTTTGGGTGAGATTGCCAAGCCCACCCTTGCATCTCTGGAATCTCTCCTCGCTAAAAGCCACTGGAAATGCAATTGGGAAATTTTACTGCAGGTGCCCAGAAACAGAGGAGTATGCCAGAACCACCTATGCACGCATTTGTGTGGAAATGGACTTCAGCGTCGGATTCCCGGCTGAAATAAACCTAACAAGTAAAGACTATGTGTGGAACCAGAAACTCGATTATGAAAGTGTCCTCTTCAGATGTCGATCCTGCTTTGAGACATGCCATCTAGCCAAAAATTGCCCAAAAGCCTCCCAGAAAAATTCTGCTAGAAAAAACCACCACAAATCTACATGGTGGGAAGGAGCACAAAAGGAACATTACACTGTCATCAAAGAAGAACACTCTAGAGAAAACTATGAATCACAAGAAATCAGGCAAGAAAGAAACAACTCTCAAGATAAGCAGGGAGAAAGCCCCGCCCAACAAATCAGCAGTTATGAGGATTCGAATACCACACAAAATAAATCTTCATTTAACAGAAAAGCAGATCTCCTAGACCAAACTTCTTCTCCGACTATCTTCAAAAGGACGAACACAATAGATCACGAAGCTAAGACACCAATGTCCCAAGAACCAGAAGAGATTAAGGAGATGCAAGATAAAGGAAATTGGAAGACCGTAGAGAAAAAAAAGAAAGCTACAACACCACCATCATCATCATCACTTGTTGCGGTATATATTAAGAAGTCTTTTCTATCCACCTGCTTGACCTTGAAAACTCCTATACTCAAGAAAAACTAATAAACGATGGGTATTTTTCATTCCTTACCTAGGTATCTCATACAAAGCATATTACTTTTTAGTGAAGCCTTATACCTAGCCTATCACCTCGTACCCTAACCTTGGAATAACTTTCATAGGTGATCCTATTCCACTAGGATTCCTCCCATTAGTGAAAACTGGTAAAGAGAAGGCGTCCATGACTATGGAAATAGTGGGCCATTGCCCCGTTGATAGCCCCTAGTCTAGCATTTAGTCTTGTAGAGTTTCCCTCTCCAAGGCCTGCTAGATTTTATGGTAAAAAGTACATTTAATTTTATAATTTTTCATGAATAAATAAGTTGAGGGTGCTCTTATCTATCACTTGTCTTGAACTAGTTCTTTGTAGCATGTACTACACTCAAACATTGAAATGCTTGAAAATGACACCAAAAAAACTTGATATATTTCAAATCTCTAGTAGGAGACCATAAGGTAGGGAAGTGCTCTTCACCCTCTCCCCGCCCCAAAAAAAGCCATGGCCACCCCAACCATGTCATCCTCTCTAACAAAGCATTACAAGTCTATCTCCCTTAGCATCCTCAACCATGTCCTTGTTGTCTCCTACACCCCCAAATAAAACCATACTATTCTTTCCATAAAAATAATATGCATCTCTTTAACGGTTGTTGCATTCTGTAGCACCAAGACACTGAGGAGCTCTTATTCTTTGATAAAATGGCCACCCCTCCACCTCAGGATAGCATGATATAATTTTGGAAGTAAATCAACCATTTCATATAAAATGTAGGTGTGTTCTTCCTTCACTATTTCTAGCATTTCATATCATAACAATTGACAACAATCAAGATCTAAACAATGAAATTAAGTGCTCCTAGTGTATTTGACTCGATCAAATTTTCCGTAAGGATTTTAATATAAATATAAACAAAAACTAACAACTTAAGTGATTATGTTTTGGCGGCATGGATCTCTTTGTCTTTCTCTTACAAATTCCAAATATTGTGTGTTTTATTTATTATGTAGCCATATCATACCCCTCTTCCAAAAGTTATTGAGGTTTGTAACAAGACCACACTCATTGAAAGTGTGTTTCTCATCATTCAGTACTATAAACCAACATAATGTGATGTTACCCACAATGATCACATTTATCATCTCATCCTTGAAAATGGAAGACAAAAGAGGCAAATATTCACCTCCATTTCTTCCAACGTGAAACTCCCAACGATTTCCCATCCTAACTAATACCATTTGGGGTGCATCACAATCAATGACAACCACTCTTTGGACATTGCTATCGCTTGGTCACATTTTCCATTCCCCCCTTCTACATGGTTCATAATGATGTCACTAAAATAGATTGTGTTTTACTAATTTTATGTTACTCCTACCACCATGATTATAGGGAGGCATGACATGCACAATAAACCCAAGATGGGTAGGATTTTAGGTTTAAATATACAATAGAGACAATACTGAAGCTCCATGCTTATCACACAATGACTAAGAATGTTTGTACCCAATTGATAATGTCCTAACAGGTATTCGTCATTAATTTGTAATTTATGCTTAGGATATCTTAGTGGTACATTACATGATTCTAACTTTATCTCTTATTTATAGCAAAGAACATCCACTTGTATTGGCACCTTATGTTGTCGTGTTGCATTTATTGTAAAAAGGGGTTTTCCCCTAAAGTGAATGGTTTTTCATCAACCTTTTCTCAATCTCAAGAAATGTAGCTTCTTATTCCTATTAAGCTTATAATATTTTTGGAGATTGGTACATAAAATTTAGTATCAAAGCATACAATCCTAGGGCCTTTATTCCAAAATCAAGAAATCTTAGAAATTTTTCTATAATTTTTCTTTTATGAAGTTCCAAATAGGAAAAAATTGAGGATTTCAAGCAGAAACATCAAGGTATTGGTGGTTAAAATTCTAGGTTATATTTCATTATACATTCCAAGATATAATACTCTATGGAAGCTAGGGTTTGTGACTAATAATGAAATTAGTTTTAAACAAGTAATCTCAGAATTTTCACTATACCTTTTCCTTGGAGAAGCATCAAAACATTTTCAAAATATCAAGGAGACATAGATAGTTATGAATGAACCTTTTTTTATATATTCTTAATCATTATACTATACCAAATATATCTTGAAGTGGTCAAGATTTCATTCTAGTCCTAAAACTAGTCTCGAATGAGTCATCTGACAATTATTTTTCTATCGTTTTTCTGGCAAAGTTTGAGAATTTGAATCTTTTAAGAATTTAAGAGAATATATAAATGTACTATGATTGGAAATTTCCAATTCATAAGGAATCAAGCTTCCTTGTAATACCAAGAAAAAGGTCAAACATATAGACGACCTCCAAATTAGTGTTTCAAAGGTACATAATTTAAAATTACCATAACTTTTAAATGGAAGATCTATCTTTTGTGATTCAAAAATTGTCATAAAGATGACAAAGAGCAGTATTATTATTCTCCCACCAAAACTTACTACACTAATTATCCCTCTATAAAGCTCAACCATGACCCATGAAAAACTTGAGGACATGTGTGACCATGTATCCAATTTGGGAAATCAAGTGAAGGAAATGGGTGATATTATGTCAAGAAAGGTTGCGTTTTCATAGATGCAACAATAAACTAAAAGAAATTTGGATGAAAACATGGAAAATTAATAAACTTCCATGGAATGCAAGATGGGTGAGAATAAGGAACAAGTAGAATAGAAGACGGATAAAAGATTGGAAAAAATGGAACAAAAAATCATTCAAGCCGTAGATAGGAGGCTCCCTAAAATAAATAATATGACTAAAGTTACTCAAGAAACTAAAGGTAGTATTCAAGTTAAACAACTTTCTACTAATAATATTTTTTCAAGTGGATTTAACTCTAATAGTGGAGTTAGTTAGGGATGATTTCCTAAGGGTCTCATATTTCCAATGATTGAATTAAAGAAGTTTGATGGGACCAATTTCTTCTCATCGATGATCCAAATTGAGAAATACTTTGAATTATATAACATTAAGGATGACAAGAAAAAAAATTCCTTACTAACATTGTACCATGAGACAAAATCGTATCCATGGTATTAATGGTTAGATAAAAGGAATCCCCATTCTTATCATTATACTTGGGGTTTATTTACAAGAGACCTACAAGAAAAATGTGGAAAAAAATGAGAACGGGACTATTTTATTCAATTCATAACAATAAATCACTTAGATGATATTTGAATATTACAATTCAAAATATTAAGTATTGCACACAAGGGAAGAAACTATAACCAATGAATATATTTTGGAAGCTAGCAACATGGGTGCATTAGAATAAGGCATTAATCATGATCTTTTGTTAAAACATCTTGAAAATATTATGAAATCTATGCAATTTTAGCATCGCATTCAAGTCAAAAGTAGAGATACACATAAATATAGCATTGAAACATGTGCACGATACAAAGATTATTTTTGGGTTCATAAGACAACCCTATCTCAACTTAATCAAATATCTAAAAAATGAAATGGAGGAAAGAATAGAAAAAGGGGTATGATTTGGTTGTAATAATAAATGGTCAAAACCAAAGTTCTTCACCTTCAAAAATAATGATGAACAAAAAGTGAACTCGAAACACAAAGGGGTAAGGAAGAGTCTATGAACTTAATAGAAAAAGAAACAAATGTTGAAATTATGCATAACATTGATTCAAACAGGTGTGAAATATATTTTCATGCACTTGCACATCTATCAATAACTCAAACCCTTAAGGTTTCATGATAATTTAAAAGAAAAAGGTCACAGTTTTTATATACTCAGTTAGTATGCACAACTTCATTTATAGAAGATTAGTATGGTTCCTCAATTATTTTTATATCTAGTGACAATTTTTCAGCATTTGGTTAATAAGGAGTTATTCATGAGATTTGAATTTGAATGAATTCAATATGAACTCAAAGTGTTAAAATCTACACCCCCTCAAGTCATCATCTCTCATCCAATAGAAAGGCTCCTAAAAATTGTAGTAGGGGAATTAAAATGCATCTCTAAAACAAACTGTATGATTTCCCAATAAATTCCTAAAGAAATACCTCCACGTAGAGATCATGAACATCAAATTGAATCGATAATTGGAAAAATCCTTCGAATAAAAGACTTTATAGGTATCCCTACTGAACAAAAAGGGGAGATTGAAAAATGGTACATTACATTTTAGATATGCGTATTAGTCAACTACGCAGGAGTTCATTTCAACTCTGTTATCACTCCTCCGGATCTCCAAGGCTGAGGAAGAGTCCAGTTGAGGTAACCACAAACAAATCTTTTAGCTTGGTAGCTAGCCCTACCAGGCCAGAGAGGGCTCTCTCCAAGGGATCACAGCCAAGAGGGCTAGATAATTTATGGTTTTAGGCTAGATGTAAAGTGCAGAGGGTTGTTTGATTTCATTTTTGGTTGGGTTGTTGGTAGAGGATTAGGTCAAAAATACTAGGTCAGGGCAAATGAGGGTATGATTGCGGACATCTGATGGAGCAAGGTAGGTAGGGACTCAAATACTTTAAGGTTATGAAGTGAGATGGATAAGACTGGTGAGGTGCTAGAAAGAGCAAGACAAGCATGTATTCTTTCTAAACAGAAGAAACTGAACAAACTATGTAGATTTCCCCAAAACAAAGCATATAAAATGTATTCTGCTTATCAACTTGAAAATCAACATATCTTAGAAGTGAAATGCAATATGGGAGTACAAACATCCAAACATATTCAACATAAGAAGAAACTAATTCAAAATTCCATACCACGGGTATTCCACCAAAATAGTTGCAATTCATTCATTAAATTCTGAAAAATACTGATTACACTAGTGTCTCTGATCAATAGCCAGACATCCAACTAATTCCAACCTATGAAATGACTAAGAAAATACATAATATAGCCCTCAAAACAACTCATCCTAGCCTCATGGGTCGAATCCATGAGAGGAGGAGCAGTTGCAAGAAAAGATGAACTAGTAGCTGGAGTATACGGTGGTCAAAGTGATCATCCCTAACTTAAGCAAATTGATTCATTACATGCCATTTAGGCCATTGAACTAATGTATTTACCATATATAACAGTAAAAAACATAATAATTACATCATCCTAATCAATTACATGCGTAAAACATCAATTTCCCCTAAGTGAAAGTAAATTTAGAGTGAGACAATGAAAATTGCATAAGATTGTCAAACGTGCCCTTGAACTATTAAACGCGCCCTTGCAGTGTCAAATGCACCCTTCAAGTTCAGTGCCGCTTTTGGGTGCCTTCCCGGTGTGCAAATTTGCTCCAAAATAGCTCGTTGGAAAGCCCTTCGAGTCTACTTTTCAAATATGCCTTCATTTTGAAATTTGGAGATCATTCGCCATATCAAAATTTCAATCTCCCAAGACTGGTAAACGCGCAACGACTAGGCCAAAAAAGAGGAAGAAAGGTGGTTTTTTTATTTTTTTTTTACCCTTTTGGTTGACCATTTTTCCTCCAAATGCTTAGAAAATGCATAGGCTGCATGTACTCATCACTCTGAATCCAAAAATGGTGACCATTTTCTCATTGCATGCCCCGAAAAAGAGAGCAGCGCGTTTTTTACTGTTTCATTGTGCTAAAAATACTTCAAAAAACACAGAAAATCATAACTTGAAAAATTTGTTCAAAAATGGTCAAAATTGGTGCGCTGATAGCTAATCATATGTTTGGGGCATGGAGTGATGCCTTGGAAAGAATATCTAGCCTCCTTTTCTCCCCTTTCTTGGTCAAGGCTTCAATTTTTGCATGGGCTCTTTTGAGTTTTGCTCTTGCAATTTTGTTTCTCATGGCATAGTACTTTACCATCCTTCTCTAAATCTCAACATCCCTATTGGCCTTGTCTAAGAGGCTCTCAAGATGACCATTTAACCTCTTGGGCCAATGTTCCCAGTTCTCGTTTACCATTTTGGCAAATTGCTCATTCAAGGTGAGGTCATTGGCTAGTTCTGCCTCCCTTTGCCTTTCTAGCTCCAAAGCTTTCCTTAGGCCTCTAGTCGTTGGCCTTCTTCTAGGTACCTGTTCATCAAGCTTTTCACCATACTATCCATATGCCTCAATAAGTAAGGCCTTAGCCTTTTCAACCTCTCTATTTTCTTTTCTGAGCTGAATCTCCATAAGCTCATGTTTGACCTCAAACTGCATGTTCTCCTGCTCATAGTATGAAAGAATGTATTTGGCCCTTTGCACGCTGACCTGGAGCTCTCCTATGGGTGTATTCTTCTCCTTGATGACAATCGTTGTGTTCTCACTGTCATCATGTTCATTTGAGTCAACTAACTGAAACTCATGCGCTATCTCATGGAGGTCTTCCTACTGCTGGATCTCTACCTCTATAACCATTTCCTTACCCTTTTGTACCTGCTTTGCCGATGAAGAAGGCAAGGCCCCTCCCACAACCAGTGGGGCAAACACTTGCCTATGCCCTCTTTGATAGGTATGTGCCAAGGTACCTAAACCAACCCTTTTAGGCTTACTGCTCTCACCATGACCAATATGCTCTTGCCCACTACCTTCATCTCTGCCAAGTGAATGAATAGGCTCATGAAATGGTGATGATCAAGGTGATGGTGTGACTGACTCATCAGAGGAAGATGAATGATGTATGGGCTGAGGTGGAGGAATGGAGATGGATGGGTGAGAAGATGAAGGTGCTTCTTGGCCATGCTGAATATGTGGGACTATGAAAATCTCATTGGATATGAAAGTGTCCCATGGAATGTTAAGTTGATCAAGGTGGTGTAGGACTATCATCTTGATGAGAGAGTGGTGAAAGATGTTATGCATTTGATGAACATAATCCTTCCTTCGAGCAATGAATGACATCTTGTCAATGTCTCGGTAAAGATAGTACTGCAGATTGGGCATTTTGACTCTTGTGAAATGCATGAGTAACCGAATTTGATAGGAATAGAATCTATAAAACCTACCTTCACATGTGAGGTACTTCATGATGATTTTCATCATGGGAACATATCTGTCTATGAGGTAAGAGAAAGGAATCCTCTTTCTCTCATTCTTGTACCTTGGTTTAAGATATGGCTCATAAATGAAATGATCCAATTTTCCTTGTTTAAACCATTTTTCTCCAATATTTGGGATCCCAATGGCTACTGATATGATAGAAGGAGATATAGTGAAAGTGACACCAGCAAGGGTTCCCTGGTTGTCATGGAGGTTTTTCATGAATAATCTGGTCAACTCAAGATGATGCTAGATCCTTTCCACTTTCTCACAAAACTCAAAATAGCCCATATGTTTAAAGCTTGCCACAGTGATGGGAGATGCCATGAGTTCTCTGGTGTTGGTTGCCTCATGTCTCATGATTCTCCCTACTTTCTTATATTGTGTCCTCTATTGTCTTTCTTCCTCAGTCTGACTTCTGTGCTCTTTTTCTACCATGAGTTGTTGTTGTCAAAACCCTACGGAGATGATAAAATGGAATGTGGGTGCGGGAAATATGGAATAATGTGAGGATTAGGACGGAAAGGGGATGTGTGGTATGAGGGGAGTGATAGGGGATAGTCTTTAAGTGGTGGGAGTGGCAATGAAATCCTAAGAAATGTGATTTAAGAGTAAAATATTAGGGTTTTGAGTTGAATAATGACAACAAATGACCATGAAATCCTATGTAGATCAACAATGGAGGGAAGGAGTGAATGTATTTCCCACCTACCTCATTTACTGGAGCATTTTATGACACTTTTCGAAGATTGGAGCAAATGGAGGACGTTCTGGGCAATTTCTGGTCTTCCCAGGCAAATGTGCAACGACCTAGTCAAACGCGCCCTTGAGCTACAAGCACGCAACACCGTTAGAAAATGCACTAGCTTTTCTCGAAAACACGCAGCAACTAGGCCAAATGCGCCCTCCCTTGTCTAAGCGCGCCCCTTGGCCCTGTTTTTCCTAATTTCGCTTGAAATCCGAAAATCTTCTTATGCTGAGAAGATTTAAAAGTGTAGGAGTTCAAATGAAGGTTGCATAGATGTCTCGAGAGCTTTTATACTTGAATGAGCTTTGATTTATGAGTTCCACACCCATTTTCTAATGTTTCATGTCATTTTTCAAACTTTCATACTAATGTTTTTTTTAGTTTCTAACCTTTTTTCCTTTGACAGGTGGATGATGCTTTGGAAATCTTGATTTTGATCTTTTTTGGGTACTATTGGCAATGGAATTGAGTAGACAGCTAAAATAGTGACTTATTACATATAATAGACATAAAATTACATAAATGAAAATAAAAATTATTACGTCTGTTTTGAAGTAAAAATTTAGAGACTAGAAAATATTTCCTTTTTTGAAATCAAATTTGGGGCTTCAAGTAACCATGGTTACATGCTTGTAAACCTTTATTTAACTGAAAACAAAATTACTTGCTTCACTCTTATATTTGTTGACCTTATGCAGTGAGATGGTGATTTATTGGGCCTCAGGAAAATAAAACCTAGGTGACCTAATGGAACCTTAAATGACTGAACTTCGGGTGGACTTGACTGATATAAAACATGATGAAATGAGCCTTTATGGTCAATGGATGCTCAACAAGGAACATGAAGGTGGGCCAAGAAATACAAATTTTTGAGAGGGGAGAGTGATTTTTTATTTTGGGCTACCATCAATGAGAAAATTCTTGCATGATGACCTAAATGGAATGCAAAAGAAATAAAATGGGAAACTAATATGATATAAAAGAGGGATTTTGATCACTGATGGTAGTATGCAAACACTAACTCTAACAAGCTCCAATAGTGATGGTGAGAGAAAAAGATAATGCTTGAAGGATGTGCCTTAACCATAGATATCTAACCAAAATCGGCATTAATGATGAATTCCCTATCCAATTATTGATAAGCTATCACATAAGCTTTAAGGAAGAGGCTATCTTACAAAGTTAGATATTAAAACAAGACATCGCTTAAGCAAATTAACTAAAGAAGATAATCCCAAAATAGATTTTAGAACACATGAAGGGAACTATCAATTCCTTCTCATGCCTTTTGGATTCACTAAAGTCCCTTCTACTTTTCGAAGTTTAGCGAACAACATCTTTTGGCCCAATTTTAGAAAATTTCTATTCGTTTTCTTTAATGATATGTTAATATCTGACAAATCAAGGAATTGTTGAAGAATTGCAGCTTTGGTCGAGATTTTCATCAACAAAATAATGGAGAAAATTCATATTCTCAAGTTTGAAAAAGTCATCCTAATGAAGGATAAGTCGACGCATAAGTGGAAAAGACCCCTCCCAAACCACATATAAATAGACCTTCGTTGACTATCATTTGGCACATCACATCAACACATCAATTCCTCTCTAAAATTCAGTAGAGCAAGTTCGCACGTGCGAAGGAGCAAGGAGTCGTCTCTGTTCTACGCTGACCAACATTTCCTCCCTCTTTAACTTGCATTAACTGGGCTTGACTTGGGCTATTTCAAATATTCTTTGATAGAGTTCTTGATTGTCTTAGAAGGCCCAAAATTGTACAAGGAGGTTGACCTTGTTTGACCAAATTTTTGGCTCTATTTTCTAGGCAATGATTGTAGGCTTGACTATGTGTTTGATCACAGGTTTTACTGTGGAATTTCGACCGAAGATTTCAAGATCTGTTGATGAAGACTTTGAATAATCTAAAGGCTGAGTTTGACTAAGGTTTGGTGGCCTGAGTTTTTGTTTTGTTCTTGGACATTGACCGAAGGTCAACTCTACCTCCTTTGAATGAGAATTGCAAGTTTTGTTGACTATGGTTAACCGAGCTTCCACAAGCTGAATTTAAGCCTCCATTGCATACAATTATATTTGACCATATCTGACTTTCTCTCTAATTTGATTGGTTTTGACTTGGTGGACTTGTTAATTCAAGGGTTTGACTAGTTTTGGGATGTATTATTGGACTATGTATCTCATGTTGAACATTTATTAACTAAGAAGAAGAAGAATTGATTCTAGGCTTCCCCCCTTGTGGGGTTTTTCCCTTATCTTTAGCCAAAACCTTTGTGTCTCATTGTGCTTGGCTTATATCTTCTATTACGCATTACTGTTTATTATTCTACCTATAATTGCTTCACTGTTACTCGAGTGAATGAAATTATATGCTACACTATTTAAATTGATTATAACAACATATAACATGTGAAAAATTAACAAGAATTCCCCATTAAGCATGTGGATAAAGTCCTACGAATTTTTGATAACAATCAATCATATTTAAAAGGATACAAATATGCTTTTGGAAAACAAGAATTGGAATATCCAAGTCATATTATTCTAAAGGGAGAGGATGGGGTGGACATTGAAAATATATAAACTATTACAAAATTGTGTATATCTAAGAACATTAAGAATCTTAAAGAAATTTTGGGTCTTACGAGATATTACCAAAAAGTTATGAAGAATTTTCCATAAATTCAAGGACCACACTCATCCCTCTCAAAGGAAACTTCATTTGCATGGAATGACAAGCCTACATTAGTAGTCTCTCTATTAGAGGATACCATTTCCTCTATTCTAGTATGGGAAACACCTTATATTAATCACATACCATGATAGCTTAGAGTACTTTTCAAAGAAAATGTTACCAAAAATAAGTACTAAAAATTCAAGGTTTCATTTTGAAATAATGTACAAAAAGGGGAGGACAATGTGTTAGAAAATGCCCCTTTTAGAATTGAAAAAGCCTCGAGTTTATATTCTATTACATTTTATATTCCCATTTTGATAGAATAAACTCACCATGAATCAAAATAAGATGATAATAATATATATAAATACCATGCAAAAAGGAAGGACGAACTCTATGGATCATTATGAGAGGAAGAATGATATGCTTTAGTATAAGGGTAGAATATTATTATTCCTCCAATTGAAGTAAAAGAAACAAATATTAAAGGATGCAATGAAGAAATATATTTATAAAATTATAAGAGACTACCGTGTTTACTCAAGAAATAAATGAGACACAATAAAATCTCGCGGGTTACTCAGTTGTTACACATACCTGATCAAATATCGGAAGTGACATCAATGGAATTAATTAATACTTTATTGGTTATGGTTAGGTCATCTTAGTTTATTGTTACGCCATGCGAACTTGATCACCTATTTATAATAGATATGATTCTAGGAATCTTGTCATGTGCATTTGATTCCTTGTAAAGTTAGGCTTCCATGTCAAAGAGGATTGTTATTTCTTAAATTTTTATCATTATCAATACATGAAGCATGTTATTCTTGTTATTCGTTAACTATTTTTTGCACTTGGTCAATAACACTAGAAATGCCTCCATTTATGTATAGTGTACCCTCTCAATTAGAAAAATAAGCTAGAAAAAATTCAAAACTCCCATCAACACAATAGAAATATATAAGGAGGTGTCTTAAAATCTCCAACAATTACCACCTCTTAGAGCTACTAAGCATTGTATAAGCCCTTTCCCAAGTCAATTGTTTCCCAATTTTGATATCTATAGATTTTATCTACAAAATGTGTAAAACATCAAAAACAACTATAGCAACTCCTAGACATTAGAAGCATTCAACCTAAATCCTTCCCTTATATCTCTTTAGCATTGATCATTCTGAAAAAGGAGTAGAGTAAAAGATGGCAACCCCTTAATAAAACGACCATAAAAAAATCGTATCACATTTTGAGGTTTTTTTCAACGCTTTTCTTTAATGATGAATTAAGCATCAACCACATTCACATCTATGGGTGGACCAAGTGGTAAAGAATAAGAAATAACTAAATAATAATAATATCATAAACGAATCATCTAATCTATTGGCAGTGCTAGACCCACCAACATCTCAAGGGGATCTTCCTGGTAAGAAGTCCTAATTAGAACTCAGATCGTTTGGTGTAGGAGTCCCAACAGTGTGTCATATAGCAATGCGTTGACCGCGATTTCACACAGAGGCAAGTAAGATAACTCTGTTAGTAGCAAGGTTGTGATCACTGCAGTGAGTCAAAGAAGGTGCATGAGAGGTTCTAACACGTGTGGGTTGAGATGAGTGTGCCCCTTGGCACCCTGTAACAATACTCTGATGGAAAGGGAACACATGAGCGAAGATGCATCACAAGCTGGAAAGCAAGTCAGCTGGCAATCCAAAGTGATGGTTAAACCAATCAACACATCTCAGAAAGATTCATACATGCTCATACAGAACAGTCCATGCATGCGTGCGTACTAAAGCAAATAAATATGCCATTTAGAGTAAACAAGACAACTGGAATACAATACAACATATGCATGAAACATGATGGATCTTATTATATAAACAAGTGTAAGTTCCAGTCATACAATACATCCATGTACACCCGCTAGCCCCAACAGTGGAATGTTACAGCCATATCCGCCTACTCCTCCAAAGAGATATATTAGCTCCCTACAGTGCATAAGCCAAGGCACATTACAATACTGTCCAAGCTCTCTCCAAGATAGTCTTATTGGGAGCTTCGCTGACCAAAAGCCCTTACAATGAGTTATGAGGGACTATTTATAGCAAAGGGTGGGGTGGCCCTTGACATTCCCCTTTGTGACTATTCAACTACCCTCATGACTCTTCACCTACTCTATGATTGTTACATCCAACTATTTGACACTTGACTTACACTTGACATGACTTAACATTACAATGCACATGTACCCATGTGAACAAAATTGCTTGAGCAAGCCAAGCTAGACATCACTTTGACTTAGACAACCATTGAAGTCCAACTCCTCAACATTCTCATGTTGATCAACAGTAACATATTGATGCCAAAATCTGTAGTCTTTGATGGTGTCCATGTGTTCCATGGTAACATCCATATGAAACCTGACTCTTCCCTCGATAGCATCCAGGTACACTACTCGAGCTCTGTTTGGTCAATTTAGTGTCCTAAATTGCTCTACATAAATTATCAATCCGGGTATCGTAAACTGATAAAGTGTAGTGCACTATATGTGCTAAATGACCCTTCTTACTTCAGTGTTTTTGAGTTTTCTGTTGTTTTTGGGTTTTTGATCCTTTAATCCCTAATGATTCACAATGTACTTATCAAAATCTAAAATCTACTTTTGCTAAGAATCTAAATAAATGAAATGAAGACTAAAAGTGCTTTAAGCAAGATTTGGATGTAAAGTTTACTCAAGAAATGACAACAGAGTTTCTATTTCTACTCTTATCATTGTTTCCAAATCATGGACCAAAAGAACTTAAAAGTGAAATTGCAACTATTGTCTAATCAATTATAGAAACAAGACTAAATTAAATACTAAAACTGAAATTGAAATTGCAACAAAACTAAATGAAATACTTAGTTACTCAGCCTCTCAATTTTGGAAGACAAACTTCCTTGGGATGACATTTTGAGGAATTCTGTACTTCATTATTCTAAGAGAAAATAAATGCAAAAACACATAAAAGACTTATTGCATAAATGAAGTATTCAACCACTTCGTTTAAGATCAATCATCAACTAGAAGGGTTTTTTGGAAACATTCACCTACACCATGAATCACTAAACTAGTAATGAAATGGCAAAAAAAATAATGGCAATGATCAGTTTACTTGAAAACCTAAAAACTAAGGAAACAACAAATGAAACAAACTACTCTACACAACTAAATTCAACTTCTAATTACTGATAAGAAACTAGAAAGAAATTAAGCAAAAAGAACTATTCTACAATGAAAGAAGCTATTCTGCATTAGTAAGAAAATGATAAACACTGCATTATAAACAAAGTTAGTAAATGGTTATAAACATTATGGAAGAAATGATGAATTTACAGTTAAACTATAAAAGAAAAAACAAAATGAAATGAAACCTCAGTCGGCGCAGGGGCCCTCTGCAACTGCTCAGGTTATTCATACTCAACCAAAACTCCAAGAAACACTTTCAGATATCCATGAAACTTACAGTCTTAATATTAAAAAAAACATAGTAAATGAGTTTTCAAAATTACAGAGTAGTAGTCTAAGCTTAATACATCAGCAAAATTCGAACTAGTTCTGTTTTCTTCACACAGGTATTTATAAGAAAATTATACAACTGTTTATGGAGAAAAATAAGCCACAGCCAAAAACATGTAGCAGACAGGCACACGGAATTCTCTTCATTGGTTGCTGGAGACATAAATCTAAGGTGATGGCTATTGGATTCGGTTGCACAGATGGTTGTCGAAGTCCATGGGCTCAGGAAGTTGTTTCGGATCCCATCACTGTGAAATGTGTACAAAACAGAGTCTTGTTTGCCTCAGGTCTCTACGATTGACTTCTCCTTTGATCGAAGTCTTGTACCATCTTGCTTGTCGACTTGGGCTAGGTGAATAGGACACGATCCATGTCATGATGTTTTCCAAGCTACCCATGTAGTTATTTTCTCCTTCTGACACCTAAAACCTGTAAAAGAACGGAAGTAGCTACGGAACAACCGATTAGCTACAGAATAGGCTACATTCCGTAGCTAAAAGACAAAAACTTATTCAAACAGCAAACATAAAAGTATAACATGTAAATCACTAAATTTTTCTCCTTAAGGCAATGTATACTAGTAATTGATGATAGGGATGCATTTTCCATGGAAAAACAAAGAAGAAGGGATGAGAAAAGTTGCTAAGGAAAGGGCAGTTTTGAGGCTCAACATACACCAACTGCAAGACTATTGCATGTCCCCATGCAATCAAAATTGTGAACTTCATCCTCCTACTGTATTTGTTCTAATACTTTAGCCAACACATCCAACTTCCTCTTCCTACTTTTCTTTGCACCGACTGCCATCCTTGGCTTCTTCATGAGAAATCTATACTTGAGGTTAATAAGTGCCATGTTCAGCTTCTTATTCTTCCTTTTTAGTTTCATGTTATTCTTGTGCCATAAACCCAAGTGAAGCATAGTGTTATCATGAATAGCCCTATCCAACTTATTCTGTTCCTTTAAGGCTTCATTTTCTCTTTGGATGTGCCTGTTCAGAATTTCTAGCTCATAGATCCCCTGTTTGAGGGAGCTAGTTGGAGTTTCTAATGAGGTGGCAAGCTGCTCTGGATTAGCTGAAGTTAGTGGGTCTATTGATGTACTCTTTTTCTCTAATGACTCTATGTAGTCATAGATTTGCTATTGTATTGGATCAATGCCAAGAGAGGCTCTACTTGCGCTGCCTCCAAAGTTTTGTGGAGGACAGTTCTATGGACTTTGCTCATATGGAACATTGTCAGGGGACTGAGATGGTGTTTCTTCCTCTAAATTTATAAACTGGGCCTCTTTTGATTTCACCTTCTTCACTTTGCATCGGAGTCTAGAACTCCTCCTCAAGTTTTGGGACCCTATGATTTCTTCTTTTGTATCATTTTTCCTCTTTTCTTTCTCCTTATTTTTCTTGATCTATTCCATGATCTTGGTTAGTCTTTCAGAAAGCAGTTATTCATCCTCTTTAGGTAATGAAGGTTTAGGAATATCCTTGTTGATTTCCTCAACCTTTTCTTTCATTTTTCTCCTTTTCTTAGTCTACTTTCTGATCTCTATTAATTTTTCAGAGAATGGTTCTTCTTCATCATTTTTTTGTGTTGAAGTTTCAGGGGTGTCTTGAATGGTGAGATTGGTCTTCTTTCTCCTACTTCTTTTAACATGACTTCCCTCAAACAAATCTAGAGCATCTTGGAACAAATTCCTTACCAAAAAGTCCTCCCATGTATCCCCTACCCTTCTCAAATAAAATTCAACTAAAATCTTCACTAGTCCATGGTGATATAGAGTGGTTTTTATTGACTCAACTTTGTTTTGAACATTGGTTTCCATTCTTCTCACACTATTCGAAACGAAAAAGGGAAGATTAAGGGTTCCATTCTCTAGAAAATTCATTAACAGTCGTATATGATACACATAAATAGATCCAAACCTCCCTTCACATGTAATAAACTTTTGTAGTATTAACAACATGCTACTCCATTTGTTTTCGAGTGCAGAAATTGAAATCCCTTTTCTAAAAACTGAAACATCCATACCTGGATTTTTAAGAATGACCTTCCAAAATTCATCATGAAACTCTCTGTTCTTAAAACATCTTTCTCCTAGCCTCGGGAGTTCTGTTACTTCAGCTATGAAAGACTCCGTAACTGCAAATTTGATGTCACCTATTTCCACTTTTGTACCATCAAAGGATCTTCCAAAGGATCTAGTGATTTATTTGTGGTAACTGTTGAATTTTTCAATAAAACACAACCAACCAGCGTTCTGTAACATTTCCTTTAGCTGCGGATAACCCTCCATGTATTTCACCCCTACGCGTTTAGTTCTAACAATAAGCCCCATAACCTATGTTCTTGGCTACTCTTCAAAACTACTACCACTATTTGAGAAATGGAATGACTACGTAAAGAGGACCGTGTATACAAAGTAGAATGATATGGAAACAGGATGACAGGGTATATGGGAACAAAATGATCGGGAACAGAATGACTATGAATATAAAACAAAACCACTGTACATATGGAATATATGGAAACAGAGTAGCTGTATATGCAAAATGTGTGAAAACAGATTGACTGTATGCACAAAGTATATGAAAACAGAGTGACTGTATGCACAAAGCGGCTGCATAAATATGAGAGAAAGACTTAGTGTAATAAATGAACAATCAAGGTTTGAAGAGTCGTATATAGATAGGTCATGTCATTAATCTAATCGTTAACAGGTGTAGCTGTAAAAGTCCGGTTAATGATCCGGATTTAAACAGGAATGCAATAAAATACTGAGATAACCATAAAGACAAATATGTAGTGGAAATAATACTTCATTTCATTACTGTAAAATACTGAAATATGCTTACAAATAGAAATGGAAATAACCCAGCTAGGGCGATGGTAGCTTATCTCTGAGAAGAGATGTGCCGGCTACATGCCTCTGAACTGTTCTCCAAAAACTGTGTTATAATGAGGCTCGAGGGCCTATTTATTGTTGAGAAACAATGGAAAACCCTTCACATTCCAAAACCTAACCCTAGAAGATGAAACGCCAAATTGTGGGCCCCGTTTTTGGGTAAGTTGGTACATCAACTTCCCGGGTCGCGAATTGGTCGTACTATCTCCATTTGACGCGCATGATAGCCCATTGGAAAGATCTCTCCAAGGACTACGACGAAAAAGACGATTTTTAGACAGAAAAATCGCTGACGGTGGATTTCCCAAAAAACGTTGTTTAGGGCCTCAAAATAGCTCCGGAAGTTTAGGACCCAAAAAACTGCTAAAAATAGTAAATTGTGCTATAATTTAGGAAACAGAAAAACTAAAAGAGACAGTTGTGGGGGTCCAAATGGGATAGGTGGGTGGCCACCAACATCCACCTGGATCATTCCTCCCCCCTTAGGAAGCAATGGTCCCCATTGCGTTGAGTTCCTCCCTGAGATGAGGAAGCTTCTGCTGAGCTAGGTCTCTGGTGAGCTGTTCTGCAATCTCTGATGTGTCCAGAAATGGTGGGGAGCATGGTCGGCGATGGCCCACATTGAACACTCGGTGCAAGCAAAGGAATGGAGGAATGTTGTGCTTCAATGCATTGTTTCCCGTAGCCTTGTTACTGGTGTAAGGACCATGTCGAAGTGGTCTGAGTTTCTGATGGGTTCTGGTAAGGCGCTCCCTCTGCAAATGTAACCAAACTTTGTCGCCCACCTGAAATTTGTGTGGTACCCCTCCGAGTAAGGAGAAGTTGTTCCTGTGTTCTGTCACGACTGTATCCCTCTGTTGTTGCTGCTGCTGCTATGTGGAGGAACCCTTCGCAGGGGTCATGGATGTAGCACCGATCTTCCCCTTACTTTGGGAGCGAACCAGACAGAAAATAAATTTCCTAGTCTGTGAGATGAGCTTGCTGCCTTTCTTAGTAGTGATCAAAGAGGTGGCAGTAGGTGGGGCTACCTCCGGTGTCCTGTATAATGAATTATGCAAAGAAATGATGACAGCACGAGGCCTTGACTCATACACAGCATGTCGCCTCCACAAGTATGGCTGGCCTAATAGTACATCACAAACATCCAGAGGTGTAACATCACACAATACCTCGTCTGTGAAGGTCTTGATGCTGTAGGGAAGGCGGCACTGCTGGCGAACTTTGAGATCTCGTCCTTCGTGAAGCCAACCGATACTGTACGGCTGTGGGTGTGGTGTAGTTGGTAGGCCCAACCGCTTCACAACCTCTGCTGAAATGAGGTTCTTTTGGCTGCCACTGTCGACAATGAATTGCAGCGGCGAACCCTTCAGCCACATCTGTGAGTGGAAAAGACGATCCCCCTCCTCTGGATCTTCGGGCTCATTTTTCTGGATCTTGGCAGTAGCAACAGTGGCGCTGGGATCCGCATCAATGATCTGCTTCCCTTTGTCATTCCCCTTGTCGGGTTCTGACTCAGAGTCGGAACATGCATCTGATTTGGAAGCCTTCAACTCGGCCACCAGCGACTGCTTGGTCCGACACTCACTTGTGTTATGAGTGGGACTCTTGTGGAACTCACACCACTTTCCTGTGTCCTTCTTCGGCTTCGTGGTGTTGTTCTTTTCTTGCGGCTTCGACGGGTTGTCTTGGGTCACCCCGCCTTGGCTTTTTCCTTTAGGCTTTGGATTTGCAGATCCAAAGTCTCGCTTCTTCTGTTTGAACTTTTGCTCGATTTTGACAGCGTATCGGTATGTTGTGCCGAGTGAGGAGATGTTCAAGAACTCCATCTCTTCCTGGATGTATCTGTGTAGGCAGCCGCGGTATTTGAGTGCCAGATGCAACTCAGAATCTTTGATACCCAATTGTGTGCGAAGGGTATGAAAAATGTTTGTGAACTCCGACACATCATGGTCGCGTCCCTGTCGCAGTGTGGTCCATTTGATGTATTTGTCCTCATAGCTTTTAACAGGGTAGTACTGCTCCTTGATGGCATCCCGGAAGTCATTCCAAGTGGGTGCGGCTGAAAACAGTGATCCTGTACTTTCATCCTTCTGTTCGCAGTAGGTTTCCCACCAGTCCTTGACGTGGGGGGCTGCTTTGAGAAGAGCGAAAACAATCTTTTCCCGACTTGAAAATTCATAACAGAAAAATACCCATCGAGCAGATTTAACCATTTATCTACAGCATCTGCATCTATTTGACCCTCGAAGATGGGGATTTCAAACTTAACTTGTACCTTAAACGGTGTGGCATTTCCAGAGTAGCTGTTGGAAGCCGATGCGTTGCCTCTAGGTAGCCGCTGAAGGATTTGGGCAAAGCTGTCCATCATCGCATTCCTTTGTCGCTCGAGGGATTCTTCGAGCAAGATTTTGATAGGATCTCCTATCCCCTCCTTTTTCTTCTCATCCGCCATGGGAGGTCATCGAGATTTGCGAGGCTGGTCTTGCAAAGGTTCGATCAGTTCCAGACCTAACTCCTTATATCCCGACCTCGTTGGGGACATGCAAAGAAAAACAGAGAAAAAGCAGACCGCTCTGATACCACTGATCCAGATTTAAACAGGAATGCAATAAAATACAGAGATAACCATAAAGACAAATATGCAGCGGAAATAATACTTCATTTCATTACTATAAAATACTGAATATCCTTACAAATAGAAATGGAAATAACCCAGCTAGGGCGATGGTAGCTTATCTCTGAGAAGAGATGTGCCGGCTACATGCCTCTGAACTGTTCTCCAAAAACTGTGTTATAATGAGGCTCAAGGACCTATTTATTGTTGAGAAACAATGGAAAACCCTTCACATTCCAAAACCTAACCCTAGAAGATGAAACGCCAAATTGTGGGCCCCGTTTTTGGGTAAGTTGGTACATCAACTTCCCGGGGTCGCGAATTGGTCGTACTATCTCCGTTTGACGCGCATGATAGCCCGTTGGAAAGATCTCTCAGAATTATATTTTACCTTGGATTTATCTCATTATTTTGTCATAAAGTGAACATTTGCATCACACTGTTGTCACCTATAATATTTACTTAACTCAATTTTGGGATTTCAAATCACTGATGTTTTGGATTCGCTTGTATTTCATCATATACTTCAAGGATACCTCACTTGGCCGTACAAACTTGGCCACAAGTGAAGAGGAGAAACATGTTTGGGTGATGCTGGTTCTTCTCCTACGATTACTTCAAGGTTACATCACTAATTATGCATTTTTGTGTTAAAAATTAATGGAGATATATTAACTTTATCGAGACAAAAATAAATCAACAAGCAACAAGCATTAAAAATATGGACAATATTTACCCTGGGAAACCCCCAACTCTGAGGAAAATACCATCCAAATGAAATTTCGTTAGATCCCTTAGCCCGAAGCCTAGCCAAGCTAGCCAAGTGTCCTTGACCACTTACAATGAAGTCTTCACATCCTTTTAAAGGTTCCATCACATGCAATTCCATGCAAAAACTACTGTTGGAAACCAAAAGACCATGGGCCCAAAACCACTACTATTATCTCCATCAAATTTGACTCTATCCATGACTTAACTTTACCTAACAATTCGTTCCTTAATCCTCAACTTGGGCTTCCGTTGACTAAATCCAACCAAACTAGCCAAGTGAGTTAGCCCCACTCACTCTAGTCCCTCCCAACCCCAAAAGTTTATACCCAAGGTATTTATTAACCTAACATTCCCCTATCACCAAGGGATAACCCATACTTTACCAACAATTACCTAGGAGTTCACATGCCTTACAAGGTCTTACAATGCTATGCCCATTTACATGCAAAAATTGGCTCCACTGTAATTATTTTTAATCCCTTGTTGCTATATTTATATGACCATCCTCTCAACTTGACACACTTCGTGCCTAATTCTCTCCTCAGCCATGTACCACCACACTCTGTGAATCACTTGATTGATGGATTTTGTCAAATACTTTGCATGCAACCTTGACATTACCATTACCTTTTTCTAAACATTACCATGTTAGCTGCAATTTATATATTCCACCATGCCCTCTTATTCCACCCAGGCACTGAATCCATTGTGCCTATCTGTGATGTTCTACTCTTAATCCTGCAAACTTTCTCTGACAATTTTCAACAACTACCTTGAAATTTTCTTACGGGCTCCCTTCTACAATATAAACCACATGTTGGTGACCTCGTACCATCCAAGTATAACCAAGAGCATAAAAATGCACATCATGTTCGCTATTTCCAATAATAATTTCATGAGCAATAAGAAATAACAACCATGGCACTAATCCTTATTTAAACAGGAACGCAATAAATTACAGAAATAACCATAAATACAGAGATGCAACGGAAATAATAATTCATTTAATTAATGTAAAATACCGAAATATGCTTACAAACAGAAATGGAAATAAACCAGCGAGGGCAATGGTAACTTATCTCTAAGAAGAGATGTGGTGGCTACATGCCTCTGAACTATGATACAATGAGGCTCGAAGGCCTATTTATTTTTTAGAAACCATGGAAAACCCTAAACATCGAAAAACCTAACCCTAGGAGACAAAACGCCAAACTATGGGCCCCATTTTGTGTAAATTGGTACATCAACTTCCTAGGGTCGTGACTTTGGCATACAATCTCCGTTTGACGCGCACAATATCTTATTAGAAAGATCTATCCGAGGACTACAACTTTGGGAAGAGAAACATCAGTCCATGAACACATGTTGCTCCCAGATTTCCCAAAAAACGTCGTTTAAAGCCTCAAAACAACTCTGAAAAACTACTAAAAATAGTAAATTGTGCTACAATTAAGGAAACTAAAAAATTGAAAGAGATAGTTGTGGGGGTCCAAGTGAGATAGGTGGGTGGCCACCACCTGGATCATTCCTCTCCCCTTACGAAGCAATGATCCCCATTGCGTTGAGTTCCTCCATTTGCTGAACTTGGTCCCTGGTGAGCTGTTCTACAATCTCTGATGCGTCCAGTAATGGTGGGAAGCATTGTAGAGGGTGGTCCACATTGAACACTCGGGGCAAGCGAAGGAATGGGGGACTTCTGTGCTACAAAGCATTGTTCCCCACAGCCTTGGTACTGGTGTAAGGACCATGTCGCTTCTTGTACTTTTCATTTTTCAAAATGGAGCGGTGACATATCAGCTGATTGGGTAGAGGTGCTCTGGGAGTCAGATCGAATGAATGCTTGACCTAACAGTACAACGGTACCCCTGTGGGTAAGGAGAAGATGTTCCCATGTTCTTTTATGACTGTATCCATCTGCTGTTGTTGCTGCGTGGAGGAACCTTTCGCAGGGGTCATGGATGTGGTGACGATCTTCCCCTTACTTTGGAAGTTGACCAGACAGAAAATAAATTTCCTAGTCTGTGAGATGATCTCACTGCATTTCTTAGAAGAGATCTAAAAGGTGGTGGTGGGGCTACCTCGGGTATCCTATATAATGAATTACACAAAGAAATAATAACAGAGCGAGGCCTTGACTCATACACGGCATGTTGCCTCCACAAGTATGGTTGGCCTAATAATACATCACAAACATCCAGAGGTGCAACATCACACAATGCCTTGTCTGTGAAGGGTTTGATGTTGTAGGGAAGGTGGCAATGTTGGCGAACTCAGAGATCTCGTCCTTAGTGAAGCCACCCGATACTGTATCGCCACGGGTGTAGTGTAGTCGGTAGGACCAACCGCTTCATGACCTCTGCTGAAATGAGGTTCTTTTGGCTCCCACTATTAACAATGAATTGCAGCGGCAAACCCTTCACCCACATCTGTGAGTGGTAAATACGCTCCCCCTCCTCTGGATCTTCAGGCCCATTCTTCTGGATCTTGGCAGTGGCCACAGTGGCGCTGGGCTCCACTTCAATGCTCTGCTTCCTTTTGCCATTCCCCTTGTCAGGTTCTGACTCAGGGTTACAATATGCATCTGATTCTGAATCCTTCAACTCGGCCACCAGTGACTGCTTGGTCCAACACTCACTTGTGTTGTGAGTGGGGCTCTTATGGAACTCACACCACTTTCATTTGTTCTTCTTCGACTTCGTGGTGTTTTTCTTTTCTTTGGCTTCGACGGGTTGTCTTGGGTTGCCTCGTCTTAGATTTGTCCTTGGTTCTGCGATTTGGGGAATCCTTTCCCTTGCCTCGAATTCGCAGATCTAAACTCTCGCTTCTTCTATTTAAACTTCTACTTGATTTTGACAGTGTATCGGTATGTTGTACCGAGCGAGGAGATGTTCAAGAACTCCATCTCTTCCGGAATGTACCTGTGTAGGCAGCCGCAATATTTGAATATCAAATGTAGCTCAAAATCCTTGATACCCAGCTATGTCCGAAGGGTATGAAAAATGTTTGTGAACTTTGGCACATCTTGGTCCCTTCCCTGCCGCAATGTGGTCCAGTTTATGTATTTGTCCTCGTAGCTTTTGACAGGGTAGTATTGCTCCTTGATGGCATCCCAGAATGAATTCCAAGCGGGTGCGGCTGAAAATAGTGAGCCCGTACTTTCATCCTTCTTCTCACAGTAGGTTTCCCACCAATCCTTGACGTGGGGCCTGCTTTGAGAAAAGCAAAACTTATATTTTCCCGACTGGAAAAATCATGAATAGAAAAATACCCTTCTAGAAGATTTAACCATTTATTTACGACATTTGCGTCTATCTGACCCTCGAATATGGGAATTTAAAAATTAACTTGTACCTTAAATGGTATGGCATTTCCAGAGTATCTGTTGGAAGCCGATGCGTCGCCCCTGAGTAGTTGTTGAAGGATCTAGGCAAAATTTTCCATCATCGCATTCCTTCGTCGCTCGAGGGCTTCTTCGAGCAAGATTTTGACAGGATCTCCTGCCCCCTCGTCTTTCTTTTCATCTGCCATGGGAGGTCTTCGGGATTTTCGAGGCTGGTCCTGCAAAGGTTTGACCAATTCAAGCCCTAACTCCATATATCACGACCTCGTTGGGGACATGCAAAGAAAAACAGAGAAAGAGCATACTGCTCTGATACCACTGATCTGGATTTAAATAGGAATGCAACAAATTACATAAATAACCATAAATACAGAGATGCAATGGAAATAATACTTCATTTCATTAATGTAAAATACTGAAATATGCTTACAAACAGAAATGGAAATAAACCAACTAGGGAGATGGTAGCTTATCTCTGAGAAGAGATGTGGCGGCTACATGCCTCTGAACTATGTTACAATGAGGCTCGAAGGCCTATTCATTGTTGAGAAACAATGAAAAACCCTCAAAATCCAAAAACCTAACCCTAGGAGACAAAACACCAAACTATGGACCCCATTTTGGGTAAATTGGTACATCAACTTCCCAGGGTCGTAACTTTCACATACGATCTCTGTTTGACACACACAATAGCTCGCTAGAAATATCTATCTGAGGACTACAACTTTGGGAAGAGCAACATTGGTCCATGGACACATGTTGCTCCCATATTTCCTAAAAAACGTCGTTTGGGGACTCGAAACAGCTCCAGAAGTTCAGGTCCCAAAAACTGCTAAAAATAGTAAATTGTGCTACAATTAAGGAAACTAAAAAATTGAAAGAGACAGTTGTGGTGGTCCAGGTGGGATAAGTTGGTGGACACCAACATCCACCTGGACCAAAATCAGATCGCAAATAAACTCTACATTGATCTCTTCATCACTAGGCCAAATAAACCCTTAGCAATAGAGGCATCCCTCCTATGCCAATATTTGGATTTGATACCACATGTTAATAATTAATAGAGAGATATTAACTTTATCAACTGAAAAATAAATCAACTAGCAACAAACATTGATAATATGCACAATAATTAACCTGGGAAAACTCGAACTCCTAGGAAAATGCTATCCTAATGAAATTTCATTAGATCCCTTGGCCAAAATTTTGGCCAAGCGAGCCTTCACCACTCACATCCTTGGCCCTACAATGAAGTCTTCCTAGCCATTTAAAGGTTCCATTGCATGAAATTCCATGGAAAACTACCATGGGCAGCCAAACAACCATAGGCCCAAAACTAGTATTATTAGCCCAGTAAACTTCGACTCTATCCCCCAATCAAGCTTAGCTAAAATTCTCCACTTAGATGTGAGTTGAAAAGTTAATATATGGTTAAGATTCATCACATCTTACATATCCTTTCTAATCAAATACATTTTTCTTAGACCGTTCTTGACAACAAGACTTTTACTCATCTAAAGCATGTTTTTTGTTTAACCCCTAGTGTATGCTTTTCCAACTCTCATTAGTATTTTGATTTTGATAATTTCAAGCATGATATTGTGGAAGTCCGCGAGGAGGCAAAACATCTAGTCTATCATTCTAAAATATTGTTCAATGTTATTAAATGCGAAGCTATGGTACAATGCCTATGACGACTAGTGCTCAAGTACACAAATATTGAAGACACTAACTACCAAAAAAATAAATTTTCTTACATAAAGAGCATCATTTGTTTATTTTTCTAAAAACTAAAATTAAACTATAACAACAATGTCAACCAAATGGGCTTGATATATTTAAGTAGTTTCGACTACTAATTTAAGTACAAGAAAGGCACAACCAATATATATTCGATATGGTTAATAGTATTCCTCTTTCTACACTTACCATGACCCTTAATATCAAGGTAGCTGCCAAAGAATTATGGAGAAAGAAATACATTGCTAATCCTTATTATGGTCATATGTTATAAGGTAAACCAAGTATCCATTTTATATTTCTAAAATTGAGATTTTTCGTGATATAAATTGACTCAATTGTCTACACCTGTTATGCAAGAGAGATTTCGCCTTAGCATGGAGGGCATGCTTCCACCTATGGAGGTAATTTTGGCATTAATAAAAGCTTTTGTCATTAAGATTGTTATTTTTTGGCTTATAACATGCATAAATAGGAGACTTCCTTTCTCTATAGTTGCATTATTTTTTTTAAATATAAACTTAGCAATTGTATGCTTTATATTTTATAATCATTATCCATTTCATTGGATTATATACTTTTACTTTGATTTTCTAGGAAGCTAATCTTAATACCCCAAGGAAAAGAAATTACAACTAAAAAACTACAAATCCATTTCCACTCACGTTTGGAAAATACTTGCTTCCTCCTTACCACCATCTCTAATTATGATTATGTATTCCTCAATCACTTTTAGAACACTTTCAAATTTTCTAGGTTCTAAATTGAAAATTTTCACTTCCTTTCATCTCCAGATAGATGGAAAAACATAAGCAATCAACCACATACTCATTCATACACTTCGTTTGATCTATCGTACACATAAATAACGGTATGATTATATGCACATTGTATACAACAACTATAATAGAATTGCTCACAATTCTATGGGTCATTTTCTTGCGAAGTATCCTATGATTTCGAGCATCTTAAGCCCTGTTAGATATTAGCCATGCTCCTTTCTTCTATTTCCCCCTGTTAATAGAAAGAATAATAACCTTCTTTTTACTTCAGGACACCTTCGTATATAGATTGATAAGTAACTCCAACTTGCTCTTGGACAAGCACTTACCAATTATAAAGCCCAACCAGATAAACATTGCATTGCAACATAGTTTACATACTTTAATGATAAATTTTAGTTTGATTTTCCCAAACAACACTCTCTGGAACAACAACATTATAAGCTCCAACCTATTTTCTATGGTCCACGTACACTTATTTAAAAGGTTGCATAAGATCATTTAAATTAGAACTTCTAGCATGGCTAACCATCCAGCGGGTCATTATTGTTAACAAAGAAAAGTTGCGTTGTAACATTGTTCTGCATTTTTACATTAATATGTCAAAAAATAAAAATAAAGGAAAACAAAAGAAGGAAAAATGAAAAGGGATAAAAAATGAAAAATATTGACAAAAAAAAAAAGGAAATGGAATCCCTAGAGAAAATAATTTCAGTGATGTACATTTAAATGTCGCTATCAAATTCTAAAATATTAAATTTGTTGCTAAGTTAAAACTTTGAATAAATCGATTTTGATGCTTTTATCGCATTTTATAAAGTTAGGATATGACAAAATAATTTTGTCGCATGAAAATAAAGTTCGCGCTACAAGCAACGGCTTTGATTCACTCTGCGGCGATTAACGACAAATGAACCTTTTCAACCCCCCACACCTCCCCCCCCCCCCCCCACAAAGCGCTCCCAACGGTTAACATGAGGGCGGGGGGCCCGAAAAGAAGTCTCCCCCCATATTGCCGAAGCATATGTGGCGAATGCTAAAGGATTTTCAGGGTCACCTACCAATATGACAAATCACCAACACACCCCCCCCCCCCCCAAAAAAAAAAAAAACCACCTCTGCTCGCGCCAATGAGTATATCCTCTGATAACTATCTCCCACCAAGTATCTCCTCTTCCACCACATATCTTCTACCACATAACCACTACCCCCTACCTCTCGACTCTTTCCACCTGACCAACCACATCATAATCCTTCCACGTCACCTATCCGTTAGCCTTCAAAATCTCCCGCGATTCCTTATGAACATTACAACATTTATTCCCACCATATACATGTTTTTGTCAATTAAGCCCATGTCCAAAGACGTATGTTTGGTTGTTATGCACCCGATTAGCCCAATTATATAAAACTCTGTAACGCCAATTATTCAATTCCTTTACTAGCTATCTGATTCTATAGAACGAAGAACTCCCTGGCGCCAACTGTCAGCGTTCAAAAGCAAATTCTCCCAGTGTATAGTTGACAGGTTTCATGGGTAACCCTGTGTTTAAACATTTCTTCTATTTGAAGTTTTCTTATGTCAGAGCTTTCCGTCCAAATCTTCTTAGCATTTTCCTTCTGCCCCTAATTCTTTGTTTTATAAAATATCGAACCATAAGGGAAAAGTAAAGGCCATAGAGAACAATCCCCTTATTACTCGAGTGTCGAATTTCGACAAAAGCCCTTTACTAGACACCCAACATAAAATCGCAAAAACCATTTTAGAATTTGACCTTTATGGACTACATAATTGGGCCAAGCAAAAATATATGGACAAAAGTGATGAATTAAACATCTGGGAATCCTTTCTCCCACAATTCGTCTTCCGTCATACTCATGTCTACCCAGAATTTTCTCTCTGGTGTCATTTTAGATATTTACCTAGTCCAAGGGTTGTCATTTCCCAAAGTAATGAAGTTCTCTTATCTTTTTCTCCTAAAAGCATCTGCCAGGTTGTACAAATTAAATATGAGCCTTCCCACCACCCTTTTTATTTTGAAATCCTAATGGAATCATATAACAAACTCACTTTCCCTCAGAGAGCCTAGATATTTGAATATTTCCTTCCTGAGAATGTTGAGTTGCCTAGGACTAGTCCCCCATATCCAACTTCTATCTTTCTTGAAATTTCCAAGCATGTCATTTCCATGGTAACTCGACTGTTTAGATAGTATACTAATCAGTGGGTAGATGAGATAGTATTAGGATTTTTTTCCACTTTTTCAGTTGGTAAACACCCCTCTCTACTTTTCAACTATAGTTAATTTTCAGCCAATGGAATTCATGAGCAGTTGGTTAATTACAAATCAGAAGGTGTTTTCAAATACCAGTGAGTCCTAGTTTATCTTATGTTATATTATCAAGTAGATACATTAAAATTTTCTTTACAGAAAATTGATAGTGAAGGTAATCCTTGGTCAGTCATTCAGTGGACTTATCTGGTTAGATATCACTCAGAAGAGCATTCCTATACCGATTTTGTTGAAAAAATATTATAGAGCTCACTATGTTTGTTAAGTAGTGATGTCATTCCCAGGATTTCTCCTGCGATTAAGAAAGTTTTACACTTATCATAGCATACCAAACTGGGAGACTGGTACTTATACCATAACTACACCGAAATCAAAGTCTATGGATCAGAATTGCCTCCATACATATTGCTAATTTTT
The DNA here is from genome assembly GCA_031772625.1 of Pinus tabuliformis. Lineage (NCBI taxonomy): Eukaryota > Viridiplantae > Streptophyta > Pinopsida > Pinales > Pinaceae > Pinus > Pinus tabuliformis. The sequence goes on along the minus strand of CM062806.1, from coordinate 165,150,663 downwards.
GTGCCTATCAGGATTTTTGCATTGGAGTACAACAGGAATATGTTAAACATGGATGAAGTGCAATTTGTTTCCTACAAGAAGAAGACAGTTTAAACTGAAATCACACATAAGACCATACATTATCAATACCAAAGTTGCTACAAAAGAAATAGATTCAATCTTGAGCCAAATGAATTTCAAGCTCAGCTTGTCCTACTCATATGATCCTCGGGGTATTATTTCTAAGCTTAGGCTAGATCAAAAACACACTTCTTATGCACAATCATCGAGGCCTAAGATTGAGCAATATGTCATTCAAGAAGAATGGATGGAAGGTACTTTACTAGAAGTCGAAGGATGATTGGTCACTTAGTCATCCATGCAGCCACCTATTTCTAAAGAGAAGGAGAAGAAGAGGGAAAGAGAACCAATGTCTCCTACAAACTCTAACAATTAAGATGCAAAGTTCATTGTTTTTAAAACGAATAAGAAAGACCCTAAGGCTACTCAAAAAATTATATTCTCCAATTAATCATCTGTTTAGATCTCAAATAATAACTATTCAGGATGAAACTACAGATGAAGGAAACACAGAGCAGCTAGCCACAATGATCTTATCAAGGACACCTATTACTCCTTCTACTCAAGTAGAAGAAACAGTACAATCAACTATTGTTGAAGCAAATGTCCAATCTCCAGTATCCACCAGTTCACAGGTTTCTACTCAGCAGAGTATCTTTTCCAAATACAGAGAAATAAAGTTGAAGAATGAAGCTCTGAAGGCTTCTACTTACTCTGAGTTTTGGAAGCAAACAACCAAGACCCAGCATAGACTACTTTTTGCATTTTATGTAGAGAAAGGACAATTCCATATGGCTTTCATTGAACCTCTAGTACTAGCCCCCACGAGTGTTGAAGACTATAAAGCCTCCATCTTTGCCATTGACACTAAGAAAATACATGAAATAGATCAGATTGATCTACATAATAAAACATGAGAGCTCACATATTCATCACTCACTAGCTCAGCCATGGTTGTTTCGAACTTATAGTCATCTTTATATAAATATGAACTGTCAATTAAAGACTGAAAAAAAGTCCTCATTTTCAAAGGATAATAAAATCAAATCTCGGGAGGATTTGGTCATAAAGCTAGGACATGATCCTAAAGATGTTAAAAGTAGTAGAAGATTTAATCAAGAATAAAGAAGCAGATATCTAAGCATCGAGGAAGCAATTGCAGCTGCACTCCACAGAGCATCCTCAAGCTAAAGTGGTTGCAAATATAGAGTTGGAAAAAGAGAAACTTTTTACTATAGCAGTGGAGCAGAATGCGCAGATACAGAATATGGAGCAGGCTATGGAAGCACTGTTGGAAGAAAAACAACAATGGAAAGGAATAGGGTATCTACATCAAACACAGGTACAAAGGCAAAAACTTCAGTCAGGACTATAGTTTGAGATCCCACAAAAGAGCTTACTAGAGCTCTCCCTGAATTGTCATATTTTCGATCAGAAAAGGATAAAAATCGGCCAAGGTGGAGGAAAATAAACTCAAAACCAACAATCCATATCTATCAGAATTACAGAAAAATTATAGACTCATGCAGCAAGTGCATAAATATGAACATCAATCCTTTGTAATTCAAATGCTAGGTGAGGCTAAAAACAGTGTTTGGCTGAATATAAATGCCAATATAACAAATATGCGGCCTTCCATACAAAGTATTTTTGAACAGGAAGAACTTGTACCCAAGTCAAAGCAGCCATAGAAAACACAAAGGTGGATTTGGAACACATGCTAGAGGAAGCACAAAATATCATCAAGCTATTGAATTCCAAAACCAAGGAGGAACTTGAAGACCTCATTATTCCAGACAGAACAATGTTGATCAATCGATGTCATTGATGTCAACCCAAACAGCTCCAGGGCCACCCTGATCTTGCATGGGCATTTTGACTTGACAACTTACTCTATTCTGAGTCAAGGATCATCTATATGGATTCTATGCGTCGAGATGTTTCCATTGACATATGGCACGCCAAGTAATTCTTCACAGTTTGAGAGATATTCAAGTTCGAAGTTAGTAACCCCAGTTAGTGGGCTACGACCCTATGGAGTTGTGGCCTGACACTCATAATTGGTTGTGGTCATTGAATAGTCAATAATTAATAAATAAAAAATTTGCTCCTAAAATCCCTCCAACGTTCACTTATTAGGGACCCTCTCAACTCAAGACATTCATATAAATAATGACCCTCATACCTCCTCTAGTAGGGATTTTGTGGCTTCAAACATGTCATCGTGGCATTTTCGCTACAACGTGTTTTCTGCGAAGCGGAATTAAAACCCATTTGACTTGAAATCTTGATGAACCTCATGACCAAATTTCAGATGTTGGTTCGCTATATTTTCAGAGATATTAAAACAGTTCGAAACACTCATGTAAAAGAATATTGAATGAATTGATTAACCAAGAGCAAACAACTCGATGATAATACAAGGATATTTACAATAATAGAAACATCAGGTTTCTATGTAGAATATAGAAACAAACAGTTTCATCTAAGAAACTGCTAAAAGAATAAAGATAGCAACAGCTAAAAGACTGAGCATTAAATACTAAATAGAGATATTCTAATACCCTCCCTTAATGCTCAATCTATTTACAACACCAATAGACCCGCGAAATTTTACAAATTTATCAGGACCAAGAGGCTTGGTGAAAATGTCGGCGCGCTGCTCTGTTGTGGGAACATAGTGCAACTGAACTGAGCCGTCTTCAACCAGCTGTCGAATGTAGTGGCAATGAGTTTCCACATGCTTTGTTCGTTCATGAAAAACTGGATTCTTGGCAAGTTTGAGCACTCCCTGATTATCACAAAACAAAGAAGTAGGCCCTGTCTGGAAAACATGCATATCTGCAAGCATACTACGAAGCCAAACTGCCTCACAGGATGCCTTAACTGCTCCCCGATACTCTGCTTCTGTTGAGGAGAGAGCCACTGCCTGTTGCTTCTTACTAGTCCAAGTAACAGCACCAGATCCTAGACTAAATACATACCCAGTTGTAGATTTACGGTCATCAACCGAACCGGCCCAGTCAGAGTCAGTGTAGCCACGGAGAATAGGATTGGAGCTGCGAGTATATAAGAGGCCATAATCAGAAGTACCACGCACATATCGTAGCACCCGCTTTGCTGCTATCCAATGATCAGCTTTAGGAGCTGACATAAAGCGAGAAATGTAGCTTACTGCAAAACTGATGTCAGGTCTGGTAGCAGTAAGATAGATGAGACTGCCCACTAATTGCCTAAATAAAGTTTCATCCACAAGGGGAGAGGATGACTGAGCTGAAAGTTTGAGCCCCGGTTCCATAGGAGTCGTGGTCGGTTTGCAATCCTGCATTCTGAACCTTTCCACAAGATTTTTTGCATACTTGGACTGAGAGAGAAAGATCTGATTTTCAGTCTGCCACACTTCAACCCCCAGACAATAATGAAGAAGTCCCAAGTCTGTCATCTCAAAAGTTCTGCATAGATCTTGTTTGATCCCATGGATCAAATGTGCAGAGCTGCCAGTAATGATAAGATCATCCACATAGAGAACCACAAACAAGATATCATCACCAGTATGCTTGATATACAGGTTTGCATCAGATGGGCTCCGCTGAAAACCCTGATCTGTCAGGTACTGGTCAATTTTCATGTACCAAGCCCGAGGAGCTTGTTTCAATCCATAGATTGCTTTAGCTAACCGACACACTTTCTGTTCTTGACCAGCAACCTTGAATCCTGGAGGCTGCGTCATGTAGACTTCTTCTTGAAGATCACCATTTAGGAAAGCACTCTTTACATCCATCTGATGAACTTTCCAATTGAGCTGAGCTGCTAGGGCAAGAACAAGCCTTATGGTACTCATCTTGGCTGTAGGAGCAAAAGTCTCCTCATAATCGATGCCTTCCTTTTGTGAGAACCCTCGAGCCACAAGACGAGCTTTATACTTGTCTATGGTTCCATCAGCTTTGTATTTCACTTTATACACCCATTTCCAGCCTATGGGCTTTTTGTCGGCATGAAGATCAGAAAGTGCCCAGGTGTGATTCTTCTGAAGACTCTGGAATTCGGCTTCCATAGCCTTTTCCCACTCAGATGTACCCTTAGCCTCTGAATAGGTTTGAGGCTCAAAAATACTGTGTAGGTTAGCCATAAGAGCAAAATTGACTGTAGACTGTTGTCTGTTCTTATGTCTAGAAGTTCTACCTACAAGGAGCTCATCATCCCGGAGATCAGCTATGGTTTTAGCCCACCATTTTGGCCGAAGAGAAGAAGAACCTATATCAGGAGTAGAGGAACCAATATCAGGAGGAGGTGGAGAAGGCTCAAGAGCAATAGGGACAGCAAGAGGAGGATTAGCTTCTGGAGGAAGCTCAGATAGAGTATTATCAAATACTGATGCTACATCATCCCTGCCATCAGGTGGACTGACTGGAAGAAGAACACTGTGAGGCTGATCCTCAGAACGCTGCTCAGAAGAAGAAGACTGAAAGAATCCTCTGTCTTCATCAAATACTACATCTCGACTGAAGCTAAGACGACCAGTGGCTATATCTATCAGTCTATAGGCCTTGTGATGATCACTGTAACCTGTCATCATGAGTTTCTGACTTTTGGGATCCAACTTAGAGCGCTTAGCAGATGGAATCCAAACATATGCAACTGAGCCAAATACTTTGAGATGACTGATCTTAGGCTTACGACCAGACCAAACTTCTTCAGGAGTCTTCCCTTTAACAGCCTGAGTAGGTGATCGATTAAGAAGGTAAACAGCAGTAAATACTGCTTCAGCCCAGAATTTGTTTGGAACACTCCTGCGTTGTAACATGGAACGAGCCATTTCAACAACCGTGCGGTTGCGACGCTCGACAACACTGTTCTGCTGGGGAGTATAAGGTGTGGTTAATTGACGTTTGATGCCATGAATATCACAGAAGTTGGCAAAAGCTGAGGAACAAAATTCCCCCCCATTGTCGGTCCTAAGGGTCATGATATTAAAACCAGATTCTTTTTCAACTAAGGTTTTAAACTTCTGAAAGGTACTAAGAGCATCAGATTTATTTTTTTAAAAATACACCCACATCTTTCTACTGAAGTCATCTACAATAAGTAAAAAATATTTGCAAGCAGTGATAGAAGCTGTATTCATAGGACCACAAATATCAGCATGAAGTAACTGAAGTACCTTAGATGCGCGCCAAGATTCTCCATTTTTGAATGAAGACCGATGTTGCTTTCCCGCTTGACAGGCGCTGCATACCCCCAACTGCTGAGTCTGAATATCAGGTAATCCTGACACAAGACCCTCCCGAGAGAGCTGAGAGAGATACTGCATATTGAGATGCCCATATCGCTGATGCCATAGAGTGCTGATGGGAGAAACACGTGCTGCTAGAGCCACTTCTGGAAAGTCACCGGTGTCAAGTAGCCTGTATAAACCATGGTCCTCTAGGCCAACAGCAACTGTTAGACTGGTCTCCCTGTCAATGATGGAGCACTTGTGTGCACTGAACATAACATCAAGCTGAGGAGAATTCCTCATAATCTGGCTGACAGATAGCAGATTAATCTCCATACCAGGAACATAGTATACATTTAGAAATATGAGCGTGCGTCCACTAGACTGAATTTGAACTGTACCCCTGCCAGCGACATTGTACTTTTCACCTCCACCAAATACCACTGAATCACTGAAAGGTGAGAAGTCAATAAACCAGTCACGCCTGTGAGAGAAGTGGCGTGATGCACCAGAATCAATGTACCATGCAGAGGACAGAACATGTTCTGAAGACCTTTTAGCCATAAAGGCGTAAAAGGCAGAATCTGTCTGCTCGGAATGTTCTGCAACATTCGCTGTCTGATTTGGCCCTCCCTGTTTCTTCTGTTCAGAAGCAATCCTCTGTCGGCAATCTTTCTTCATGTGACCGAACCTATGACAGTAATTACACTGCACACTTTTCTTCCTAGCAGGATCAAAAGACTGAGGAGAACCTTTCTGCGGAAAAGACTGATAGGACTGGTATTTTGCAGCAAATGCATTTTCCGAGGGCACTGATGAAGTACCACTACCAAACTGTTGTTTCCACCGATCCTGCTACAGAAGTTTGGTACATAAATCTGGAAACTTCAGATCAACATTTGTGGTTGTAATGTTGAGTGTTTCGATGAAGTGTTCATAAGATTTTGGTAGACTCTTCAGAGTAATGACTACCATATCTTCTTCCTCCATGGTCCGACCAATGGCTTCGAGCTGATCTCGAATGTCTTTAATTTTGTTGAGATGTTCCTGTAAAGACATATGTTCATCCATCATGATGGAGAACAACTGATTTTTGAGAAAAAATGCTCTGCTTTTGTCAGATGTCTCGTGCAGTTCTTTCAACTGTTGCCAAATTTCGGCAGCGGTCTTGCCAGAGGGAATTTGTGGTAACTGATCATCAGCGACAGAGAGCTTGAGAAGCATAACAGCCTCCCGATTTCGATCATCAAATTTATCTTGATCGGTACCAGCTGTACCGGGACGAGGCTCTTTGCCCAAAATGAGCTGATCAAGACGCCTGTATTCAAAAATGGTCAACATTCTTTGTTTCCAAATGTTATAGTTGCTGCCATTAAAGCGTTGATTTCCTTCTAACATCAGATTGCTGAGCGTGGCCATTTTCCCAAAGATAATACAGAAGTTTGACACACAACAAAGTGTAGCTGCCTGCTTAAAAATCTTCTTTCAAGATGACTGTACCAAATTGTTAATAAATTCTGTTGTGAAAGAAATAGACTTGCACACAAAAAAAAATTACTCAGATCTGATCACGCCACTTTAAAAATGACTGTGATGCTGGTTTGATCACGCTTCAAAAAATTACTGTAATGCTTACTTAAAAAAGACTGTGATGCTGGTTTGATCACGCTTTTAAAAAATAACTGTGATACTTATTCTGGTCCCACCGCTTCAAATCAGATCACAATAATCTTTAATCCACTTTCTAAGCAAAAACAGTGAAGCTGGAGAATACCTTTACTTGAAACTGCCGTCACATGACCTGAAGAATCTCGCTGTCGTCACGTGATCTGAATGATCTCGCTCTGTTAAAAAAAAATTTGATTTCTCAACAAATAACGGTGGCTCGGATCTCGTCCTGCACGTCTTAGCTAGAATATATATATGAATTGCGGGCACAGTCGGGTCTCAGACGGACTCTATCTGGAGAACACCGTGAGCCAAACGCTTCGGACGCAATCAATGTAATACCACGGGACGTTAATGCAATACCACGGGAGCTATATTGTTGTAACTTTGATTACTGATATATTGCCGTAACTTTGATTTGATTTAGGCGTGCAATTACTGATATATTCATGTGAGCGAAGGCTGAGCGTCGAACTGTGAGAGCGAAGAGTGTGTTGCCACGTTCCCATGTGGCAAAGCAAGTCGAATTTTGGTGCCGCTGGAAAGTGCTGGAATTTTGATATGTTTCTAGCGTGCCTTGATTAGAATGGATCCGGAACCCTCCTCAGAACAGACCCCACAGCTCTATTTCGAATCTTGATTCTTCAAAAGCGTCGGCGGTCCTGCACGGCTTCCAAATTCATTGATCGGATGGCCACAAAATAAACACGTCTTCAAAACAAATAAACTGTTCACGATTCTGAGCACCGCCACACAGTTAAATCCTCATAAGATGATAATGCAGGAGATGAATCCCTTTCTGTATCGAGATTGACGACTGTAAGCTTTTATCACAATGAGCAAAGCCGAGGCTAAGACTCAGTGAAGGCTCCCTGGCTTACAAAGGGCTCGACCTTAGAAAGGAATGAAGATCAAGAAATCTGCAGACCCTGAGAGCAGTTTCGAAATGAACTATTGAATTTTTCAATCTATGAAAAATTATTTCGAAAAAAAATTCCTGAGCTCTGATACCATAAAACAGTTCGAAACACTCATGTAAAAGAATATTGAATGAATTGATTAACCAAGAGCAAACAGCTCGATGATAATACAAGGATATTTACAATAATAGAAACATCAGGTTTCTATGTAGAATATAGAAACAAACAGTTTCATCTAAGAAACTGCTAAAAGAATAAAGATAGCAACAGCTAAAAGACTGAGCATTAAATACTAAATAGAGATATTCTAATAGATATGATATGAGGAAGTTAGGGCTTTTGCAGGCTCCCGAATTCCATGTCAAACATGTGACATTAGGAAAATCGTCATAACTTTCTCTCTGAACATTGGATTCAAATTTCATAAATAGCGGTAAAGTAAGGACAGACTGTAGTTTGTTGGTCATCGTTTTGAGGGCCTAAGGTCGCAACAATGACACAGCGCACTTCGTACAAGTTTTCTCTACTGAACTAATCTATAATCAGGTCATCGTGGTAGATTGGGCATAACTCTTTCTTGAAGAATCGAATCTTGATCATACCTGTGGGGTTGGAAAGAGGACTCATAGAGCTACCATAGGATGAAATGTCAGACCCTAGATATCCAAAATTAGATAGATACAATAGGTTCAATATCGAGCGCCTAGAATGCAAAAAAAACATGCATTCAAGGATCACCGCAGTAAGGGCCACACATCAAAGTCAAGCATAAGTCTCCTACAGCAAGGTATGTGTGATTAGTGTTTACATTTGAATTTTGAGTATCATCTCTGACATATGTTTTTGGAGGACAATGTAAGTATATACAGGGTCTCGGTTATATCTCTATGTCTCTATATGTCACTGTTAGTTTTGATACCACATTTTGGATGTCCTATTCTTGATACTACACATTTGAAAATTGACGCTACACCAAGTCTGTTAAACCTATATGATGTTGCATGCTCATGTTAATTGTCTTGTCATAGTTGATAGAATGGTCTCTGCTTTTGTACTTAGAACTTGGTCCATCACAAGCATAGGGTCTATCATTAGTTTTTATTGTATATATCTTTAGGCGAGTTTTGGATATAGTCTTGCATAGAGTCCAGGCCTATATCAGGAGTGGGAGTCTTTGTCTACTGCTGCAACAAGTCAACAACAAAAGTGACAAGCACACTTCAGGTACACATTGTAATTTTAATTTGTATTTATTCATTACTATGCACATACATATTTTTTGCAGGCAGAGTTAAGTTGAAGGGTATTTTGTTTTGTTTTGGGATTGGTTTCGCCGGGAAAATTTTGCATGCAGGTAGAAGAAGATTCAAGTACAATATCAAGCAAGTATTCAAGAGCAGAAGTATCAAATCAAAGGAAGAATTGCAGTGGGACATCCTTTGAAGACATGACACCCATCCGCATATTGTGAAGTGTCAAGGCCAAGAGTCATCATTGTAAAGTTGTAAAATAGTCATCTATAAAAGTGTCATCATTGGAAGAGTCATTATTGTAAAAGAGTCATTCTACCTAGAGTCGAAAAGCAATTATTGGGAGGTATAGGAGTCTCTATTGGTATGATGTGATGGTTGTGTTGCAAGACATAGTGTGATTCGGTGTTCGGTCAAAATAATTGTAAATCATATTGTATCATTGATCGTTCTCACTGGTACGGAAATCCACAGTCTTGTCTCATTTCAGTCATTATAGGGTGGTAGGGAGGTACTAGGCTGGTGCATAAAGTCGCCTACAGGTTGGAGCCTATGAACACTTCAGGGTGGTAGGTTGGTCTAAGATGTTGGGGCATCCATTCAGTTGACTACTGAAGAAGCCAGGGCGTTGGGGCTTCCTTCCAGTGGGAGCTAGAGAATAATTTTCTAACATCTAGGAAGTTGATGCTTTCATTTCAGTTGGGGCTGAAGATTAAAGAATTTATTAAAAAAGTGTTCAGTGGTTTTTCACACGAAGGGGTTTTCCCCCTAAAATTATTGTGCCTACTGTGTTCTTTTATTTACTGTTATTACTGCATGAACATCTATAATAATTTAAGAAGACAGTGATAACGAAGAAGAATTCAACGGAAGAGTATTGTTTATGGCCAAGCACAATAAGCAAGAGGCACCTGACGAAGAAGGAGATGAAGAAGAAGAAATGACTGAGGTTCAATTTCAAAACGAAGTGATTAGGGTTATCAAAGAGCTCAAGGATGATAACAAGCATGTCAGCAATCTTGAATACAAATTAAAGACAGAAAGGAAACAAGTCCTAAATCTTAAAATCAAGGTTGAAGAATATAAACGAATTGAAGAAACGCTTAGGAAAGAATTAAAGGAAAGAAACAAGGAAAGAGAAGCATTAGAAGCTGAAATTGTTTCTTTACGAAAGGAAGTAAAAAATGGAAAAACTCTTTAAAACTACACCAACAGCTCAAAGACTTTGGACAAACTCATCGGCGACCAGCAATCATGCAGTGACAAGACTGGTCTTGGTTACAAAGAAAACTTCAAAAAGGAGTCAAGTCCTTCTATGACAACTAAAGAAGAGGGATATGCAAAATCTACCAAGCAGGTATATCTCCCATCTAGATCAAGAGATCAAGACTCGGAGGAAGAACCTTGGAAGATTATTTATCGAAGAAGATTTCCTCCCAGGTATCAACCTATTTTTTATGGTCATTGTTATTCATGTGGAAGGTTTGGACATAGAGCTGCAAAAGGTCGCATGTATGTCTGGAATGAATATAATTCCAGGAGATATCTTAGAAATGGATATTCCAGAACTTAGCAGAATATCAACAGATTTGATCATTTGAGAGATGATGTCGAATGTTACAAATGTAACAATTTTGGACACATGGCTTGAGTTTGCAGGAATAATAGGGTCTGGAAAAGGAAACAAGTACAAGAAAACAAAGCAAATAGCAAGGTTTCATCAGTTATGCTTTCAGGATTTGTAAAAGGAAAAGTTCATGAGGAATTAGTAGTTGCTTCAGATAATGACTCAAGACAAGATAGATCTTTAGGTGACTCACTACTTTGAACAATTTGGCTTGTTGACTCCTTAATGTTTGTAGAGGAGGAGTCTATGCAGCAGTATATGGCACAAGTCTACGAATGACAAGAAGGTAGTTTGAAAAAGATGGAAATTTCATTACAGGTTCAGGGGGAGAAAAACAGTTGAAGGATTACAGGTTACCAGGAACAAGGCAAGATTGCTCAAGAAAAATCAAGGTCTACCAAATGGAAGTTAAGTTAGCTTTTCTAAATGGTGAATTGGAGGAAGAAGTTTACGTTGAACAACCCGAAGGTTTTCTGCTCTCTCACAAATAAGTCTACGTCTGCAGATTAGATAAGGCTCTATATGGTCTCAGGCAAGCTCCCAGGGCTTGGTATGCTCGCCTTGACAGAGATCTACATCAATAGGGATTCAAGAAAGGAAGCGCTGGCAATAATATTTATGTTAAAATGTATCGAGATAAACTAACAATTATCAAAGTATATGTGGATGATATAATCTTTGGAAGTAGTGATGACAGATTAAGTAAAGACTTTGCCCCAAAAGTCCAAAGTGAATTTGAAATGTCTATGATTGGCGAACTAAAATACTTTTTAGGGCTTTAGATTTCTCAACAAGATAAAGGAATATTCATATATCAAACCAAGTACATCAAATAAATGCTCAAGTAATTCCAGATGTAAGATTGCAAGTCAGCCCTTACCGCCATGATAACAGGTTCCAAGTTAGTCTTAGAAGATTTGTCAAAGGATGTGGACCAAAGGTTGTATAGATCCATGATTGGTAGTCTTCTATATGTGATAGCCTCCTGACCTGATGTGATGCAGGAAATTGGACAAGTAGCAAGATTCCAAGCAGCACCAAAATAATCTCATATTATTGCCGTCAAAAGAATTCTTCGATATCTTAAGGGCACAGCAGAATATGGTCTATGGTATCCCAAAGGAAATGATCTGGTTATCCAAGCTTATACAAATGTAGATTGGGCAAGAAGTGTTGATGATCGTAAGAGCACTAGTGGAGCAGCATTCTATCTAGGTGGTTTTCTTGTTTCACGATTAAGTAAAAAGCAGACTTCAATTTATTAACAACCTATTATTATAATCTTTATCATTATTAATTATTAAATAAATAAATGAATTAGTTTTCTAACTAACCATTAACACCAATTAAAATTATTTTATTTATTAAAAATTGAATAATAATAAAAATAATAATAATAAGTAAATAAATAAATAATAGTAATAATAATATTAATAATTTGACCCTGGTCCCAAGGTCAAAATTAGCCGTTGGTCGAATTAGCCGTTGGAGACTCTGCTCAGACTATTTAACATGCTAAGTTGGATCTGTTTCTTCAACCTGTCCTGACGATGAACCACACTAGTTGGTTCGAAACGCGTCGACAAATGATATTCTATGTGATTTATGCTGAAGAATCTCTCGTAAATTGATATGGATCACAGAAGCCTCAATTCGACAGTCTTCAATCTCGTTATCCACAGCAGAAGCAGAATATATCGCGTCAGCATCTTGTTGTACTCAAGTTCTCTCGATGAAGCAAACTTTGCAAAATCTTCAAGTTAAGTTTGATGAGCCTATTCCCATATTCTGCGATAGCACCAGTGCCATCAGTATGTCCAAGAATCTCATGATGCATTCCAAAACGAAGCACATTCCAATTAAATATCATTTCGTTAGAGAGCAAGTCGCTGAAAAGAATATCAAGCTTCAATATGTTAGCACAAAGGAACAAATCGCTGACATCTTTACCAAAGCATTATCTCATGAAGCATTTGAGTATCTTAGCCAAATGCTTGGGATTCTCCCAAGTTTTCATTAGATTCTTTCTCTTATCTACTCGAGTAGAAAGAGGGAGTGGAGGTGTGTATAGGTCCACAGGATGGTTGTTTTTCAAGGGGAGTTACCCTTTGCCATTGATGACAAAGGGGGAGAGAAGGCAGTAGGAAGAGGTGTCATGATTGCACGGGGAGTACTTGTGTTGCCATCAATGCCAAAGGGGGAGATTGTTGATCAATGGTTGTCATTGATGTCAACACAAGCAGTACAAGGGGCTACCCTGATCGCGCATGGGAATTTTGACTTGACAAGTTACTCGATTTTGAGTCACGAATCTTCTAGATGGATTCTATGCGTCGAGATGTTTCCGTTGATATATGTCACGCAAAGTAATTCTTCACGGTTTATGAGATATTCATGTTTGAAGTTAGTAACCCCAATTAGTGGGCTAAAACCCTATGGGGTTGTGGCATGGCACTCATAATTGGTTGTGGTCATTGAATAGTCAATCATTAATAAATAAAAAATTCACTCATAAATTCCTTCCAATGTTCACTTGTTGAGGACCCTCTCAACTCAATACATTCGTATAAATAATGACCCTCATATCCTCCTCTAGTAGGGATTTGTGGCTTCAAACAGGTCATCATGGAATTTTTGCTATAAATTTTTTTCTGAGCCGAAATCTTGATGAACCTCGTGACCAAATTTCAAATCTTGGTTCGCTATATTTTCAGAGGTATGATCTGAGGAAGTTTGGGTTTTGCAGGCTCCTGAATGCCATGTCAAACATGTGACATTGGGAAAATCATCATAACTTTCTCTCTGAGCATTGGATTCAAATTTCGTAAATAGTGACAGAAAGAGGATGAACTGTGGTTTGTTGGTTATCGTTTTTAGGGCCTAAGGTCGCAACAGTGACACAGCGCACTTCACACAAGTTCGCTCTACTAAACCAGTCTATAATCAGGTCATCGTGGGAGATTTGGAATAAATCTTTCTTGAAGAATCCAATCTTCACCAGACCTGTAGAGTTGGAAAGAGGACTCGGGGGGCTAACACAGGATGAAATGTCAGACCCTAGATATTTGAAATTGCATACATAAAAGAGCTTCAATATTTAGCTCCTAGAATGCAAGAAAAAACATGCATTCAAGGATCACTGCAGTAAGGACCACACATCAACAATCACGGGTAAGTCTCCTACAACAAGGTATGTATGATTAGTGTTTACATTTGAATTTTGAGTACCATCTTTCACATATGTTTTTGGAGGACAACGTAAGTATATACATGGTCTCAGTTATATCTTTATGTCTCCATATGTCACTGTTAGTTTCGATACCACATTTCGGATGTCCTATTCTTGATGCTACATATTCTTGGTGCTACACCAAGTCTGCTAAATCTATATGATGTTGTAGGTTCATGTTAATTGTCTTGTCATAGTTGATAGAATGGTCTTTGTTGTTTTACTTAGAACTCGGTCCATCACAAGTCTAGGGTTTCTCATCAGTTTTTATTGTATATATCTTATGGTCAGTTTTGGATATAGTCTTGCATAGAGTCCAGGCCTATATCATGAGTGGGAGTCTTTGTCTACTGCTGCAACAAGTCAACAACAAAAGTGACAAGCACACTTCAGGTACGCATTATAATTTTAATTTGTATTTATTCATTATTATGAACTTACATGTGTTTTGCAGCCATAGGTAAGTTGAAGTGTATTTTGTTCTGTTTTGGGATTGGTTTCGCCCAGAAAATTTTGCATGTAGGTATAAGAAGATTCAAGTACAACATCAAGAAAGTATTCAAGAGCAGAAGTATCAAATCAAAGGAAGCATTGCAGCAGGACATCCTTTGAAGACATGACAACCATCTGTATAATTCGAAGAATTGTCAAGGCCAAGAGTCATGATTGTAAAGTTGTAAAAGAGTCATTTGTAAAGTGTCATCATTGGAAGATTCATTATTGTAAAAGACTCAATCTACCTAGAATCGAAAAGGCATTATTGGGAGGTATAGGAGTCTTTGTTGGGATGATATGATGGTTGGGTTGCAAGTCATAGTGTGATTGGGTGTTCGGTCAAAATCATAGTAAATCATATTGTATCGTGGATCGTTGTCACTAGTACGAGAATCCACACTCTTGTCTCATTTCATTCATTATAGGATGGCAGGGAGGTGCTAGGCCAGTGCATAAAGTCTCCTACATGTTGTAGCCTGTGAACACTTCAGGGTGGTAGGTTGGTTTAAGATGTTGGGGAATCCATTCAGTTGACTACTGAACAAACCAGGGCATTGGGGTGTCGTTCCAGTGGGAGCTAGAGAAGGTGGTTTTTATATAATTCTAGGAAGTTATTCCTTTCATTTCAGTTGGGGCTAAAGATTAAAGAATTTATTAGAAAAGCGTTCAGTGGTTTTTGACCCCGAGGGGGTTTTCCACCTAAAATTCTTGTGTCTACTGTGTTCTATTATATATTGTTATTACTTCATAAACATTAATAATAATTGAAGATTAACTAATGCTCTGAAAAGATTTAAAAGTTCTAATTGCTAAGGAATATTGATTCACCCCACCCTCTCAGTGTTTTCAACAAGCAGCAACAGTCATGGAGGTCAAGAGGGTCTTCACAAACAAGACTTTGATGATACAATTGGAAAACAAATGCAAGGATCTTGAATTGCAGATCAAGAGATTTAATAGAAAATTCATTGTGTTGCAGGAAAAGAACTTGCCTACACTCAAAAATTCTAACTGCAAATTGATCCCATTAGAAAACTATAAAGAATAGTTGTGTAACATAGGTGTTGATGCCTCCAAATTTGCAAAAGCCAAAGGCGTTATCAGTGGTGAATCTTTCATACAGCGAATACAATTTGATCTGAATATCTAGCACGGAGTCCGCCACCTTTTTGTGATAAAACCTACTTTTGACACTTACACTGAGGCGGATGAAAGATTCAGGAATATGATTGGATTTTCTATCCCAAGTGAAGAAAGGTGGGACTGGCTACTAGAATTGGTCGAATGAAGTTTAAATGCAGTCCAAGGTTTTCAATATGAAAGGAACAATATTTCCAGCAAAGTGCAACAAGAGTCATCCCCATATTACGATATAGGCTTAACATCATAGCATTTTCCAACAAATTTGCCAATTTTTCCTCTATATTTAGAAATATCTGTGTTTTTTTTTTTAAATATTATTTTGTAAATGTATTTTAGTTTGGAATCCGATATTAGATATAATATTTTCTATAAATACTTAGAAATAAGACCTAGAAATGGTTGAACCATTGTGATAGACCTTTGAGCACACTTGTATCCTCAAGATTGTTTCTGAAGTAATAAAAGGATTCTAGATTCATTCCAAGATAGATTGTGTTCATGTAAGTCTTTCTTTGTTATTATTTTCACTCTGTTTTCTGCATATGTTTTGAAGTTTATGGGAGTTACTGGTAAGATAGTATTGAGTTTCAATATGTCTGAAAGCCACCATGGAGTTATAATTTATTACAGAGATTATTTGATTAAACTGTTTGCTTGATTTAACTCCTCTACATCCAAAAATTGTCATCTTCCCTCAAGTTTCTTAACATATATTGTTTGTTTGTAAAAGTATTTTACACGCATCCACTATATATGATGGTTAGACAATCTGTTTGATCTTTAACAAATCATATAGTTTCTAAATTTTCAACCTTGCACATCTAAATCCAAGATAAATTATTGTTTAGAGGTGAAGAATAAGCCCTTCTATTTATTAATAAGTAATTAAGAATTTCACATATTCAAGTAGTTTACAGCTTTGGTTATCCAAAAAAAATTATAAAACCAACAAAGCATTTTAGATGCTCTGGTATAATTCCTAACCTAGAATTATCTACAGAGGTACAACATCAGGCTGGCATCGTTGCCGGGGAACAAAATTCTTGAATTATTTTCCCTGTGGAAATAATTAAAGCTTACCTTTTAACGGTGAATAAAAGGTTAGTAGTTTAAATTCATTTATCTGACGATTCCACAAAAAATAAATTGGCTTCACGTAGACACACTTGGTCTCTGTCAGATCCACAACTTTATTCTCCACTATCTGATCATGAGAGACTGGTAAGAATTGCCTCTGCAAGACAAAGACTAAAAGCCTCTACTTTTGCCTCTGTAATTCATCCATCTGAAATTGTTTCTGAAACTAATCCTTTTAGACTTGTTCCAATTCCTCCTAAACTATTAGATATACCACCAAAAGTGTTAGAATTGCTATCTAAAGGAGTTGATTTGCAGTCATATCTCCTCGTTAATCAGTTAGAATCTTATCATATTCCTGAACCTCTTTCAGAATCTCCTAAATCAAAAAAAGAATTAGGTCTAGAATTAATAGAATTAAAACCTAGTGACTTTATTTATTTAGTAATCCACACTTATCCATCTTCTTATGTTAGCTTTGAGGAAAACTTTTCTGTTTATAGAAATCCTTTGTTTGATAATGAATGAAAGTTTTTTCCTGAAGAACAAAAATTAGTCATACAAACACTAAGAAAATAAAAACTTCCATAAACTCTTCTAGCCTATCTTCACACCCTACAACTCCCAAAAACTCAACCTCATCCCCTTCATCATCTTCATCTTCTAAAATCTCATCCTCATCTTCCTCATCTTCATATAATCAAATGCTTCGTATTCAACCCATCATGTAGGCTCGTTATGTAACCTTAGTTCTTCCGAATCAACTAAATAATTTCCTTGATGGATATCTGAAGCACTTACCTAGATTCAAAGGTGAAACTGGTTTGTCTGCTAAATACCATCTGGCAACTTTCTTAGACTTTGTTGATAACATGAAATATAGAGCATGAAAATGTCTGCATGAGATTGATTGTTCAATGTCTTAAAGCCAATGTTAGTATTTGGTTTAGACAACTACGAGCTAATTCTATCCCTTCTTGGAATGAATTAGTTAATATTCTTAAAAACGAATGGAGTGTTAAAAAGGACCCAATTTACTATCTGACTAAATTTGATGACCTAAAAAGAAACCCTGGTGAACCTATGGCTGATTTTATAAAACGATTTAACAAAATTTACAATAAAATGCCACCAGATTGTAAACCATGAGTTACTATTGCCAAAGCTAGGTTCTCGAAAGGATTTGGTGACGATTTTACAGATATGCTCAAAGAAAAAACTTATGTAACCCTAACAGAGATGCAAACCAATGCTATTGAGGTTGAGGCAAATAGATCAGCCTCATCGAAACTCAAAGAAAAGGCTGAAAAGGATGAAAGGAAAATGAAAGCTAGGGAAGAATGAGGTTCTTCTTCTAAAAGCAAAACTGAGGATCACAAAATTGATGAAATCATTTCCTTACATAGAAATCTTTCAAATAGGATTTCAAAGATTGAAACAAATCCTAGATTCGTTCAACAACCATCAAATAGACCTCACGCTCAGTATAGAAGACCTTTCCAACCCTAGATTTTACAGAGATCCAACCTTGATTAGCAAATCTAACCACCATTGGTGATTGATGATCAAGAACCTGAAGAAACTGGACCATTAGTTACTAACGACATAAATTATTTTGATGATCAATCATAGCAGAATGCTATAATGGCAGTTCCCAATGAACAAGCTTTAATCCAAAACAAAGAAACTTCACACGTTTCTAAATATCAAGCCTTCTTAGAGTTTCTAATAGTTGAATTAAAAAGAAGGTATGATTTGAGGCCTAGACCAAGCCCTGGTAGGCCAGCCAAGAATGTTACAATCAATGAGACTCCAACAAAAACTGTTGAAACTGAAACAATTGTAATTCAACCATTAACTCAACCTAATGAACATAATACTTTTGCAAAAATTGTTCCAACAGTTTTCAATGTAGAAAAAGAGTTAGAGAGAGTCAAAATCCATGTTTCACTATCTGAACTCTCTAAAAAACAAGGATATAAAAAACAAGTATCAAAGTGGATTCAATCCTCGAGTATAGATGTTGAGGGGGACGTGATCAGTTTACAGGATCAAAATCCATCAATGGTTTTTGGTCCAAAACATTCCTCCCTTTTATGTCACTCTCAAAGTTCATGATTTTTTTCTACTCAACTATATGTTAGAGTCTGAGGCCTCTCATAATTTAATGCCCAACGTAATCATGGATCAATTGCAATTACAAATTACCAAACCTTACCATAATTTATACACTTTTGACTCCAAGAAAGTTCCTTGTCTCAAACTGATAAAAGACATAGTTGTAAATTTAGCACAAATCCATGTAAAAAGTGTAGTACTAGATATTGTAGTCACAGATATCCCTCCCAAATTTGGAATGTTGTTTTCAAGATCATGTTGTGCTAAATTAGGGGGAAATCTGCAGATGGACATGTCCTATGCTACTATCCCTGTATATGGGGGTGAACACATTAGGTAATATAGATAGGTAAGATTCATTAACACTGTTTGTAGGGTTGATCAAGCAATTAATCATCCAATTTATGTTGTTCATAGGATTTTGGATGCTTCACATTGTCATCTAATGTTGTCCAAAATTCCCAGCTTAGATTGACAAGATTGTGGAGAAACCCAAATGTATAAAAACTGATGTGTGGAAGTTATAATTCGGTGGGGCTTTTTCTAAAGATGGGGTTCGAGCAAGAATTGTGTTAATTTCTCCAGATAAAGAAAACATAAACCAATCCTTTAAGTTAGACTTCGATGTTACTAATAATGTAGCAGAATACGAAGGCCTACTTTTAGGCATTGAGTTAGCTAAAAGTCTAAAAGTTCAAAATTTAAGTGTTTTCAGTGACTCATAATTACTTGTCAAGCAATTAAAAAATTTATGCCAAGAAAAACATCCTAGCCTTAGATCTTACCGAAATAGGGTATGGGATTCTATAGAAAACTATTTCCAAGCTTTTAACATCACAACAATCCCAAGAGACAGGAACATTTATGCAAACTCTTTAGCAGTTTTTGCAAGTTCCTTTAAAACACCTGATCCAATGAAACTCCAATATCAAATTCAGGGAAAATGTAGGCCTTCAATCCCTGACAATCTTAAACATTGGAAGGTGTTTGAATATGATGATCAATTGAAGAGTTTCTTCTAGGAAATTGATGATCTCTCAATTTTTTAATTTGAGTAAGAAAAAACTATTGATTATAAATCAACTCAGGGAGATGAATCCTCACAATTAAATAACAAGATTGTTGATCATAATATCCTTCAAATACCAAATAATTACATTCCCAAGCATCTAATCCCTCTTGAAAGGATTTTTTATCACAATGATGTTTTAAAAAATTCGTTATTAAACACACCACAGGAGGATGTAGAAGACTGTAACATTGGAACTGATGAAGAAACAAAGAGTATGAAAATTTCAACATCCTTACCCAAGGATATAAAAGACAACTATATCAATCTCTTGAAACATTATAAAGATGTCTTTACTGGGTCCTATGATGAGCTCAAAACTTATGATACAAATCTTATTGAGCATAAAATCCCTTTAAAACCAAAAGCCAAACCATTCCAACAGAAATTAAGAAGAATTAATCCAATTTTACTTCCGACCATAGAGAAAGAACTAAAGAAGTTGTTGGATGCCAAGATTATTGTTACTCTTAGATATTCTGAGTGGATTGAAAATTTAGTTCCTATAAGGAAAAGGAATGGTGATATTAGACTGTGTGTGGATTTTATGGATCTGAATAAATCATCGGTGAATGCCAGTATTGCAGCAAGAATGCTGCAACTCCTGGGCTGCCAACTTTACTTTTATCAACCCGGTAGTTTGTAACAAACTTGGAAGCGTCGGTGTTATATGCACAAGTACTAGTTCTCACTGCAGGTTGACACTTGGTCAGTCGATGCAAGATCACTAGGAGCTCAAGCCAACTTCTATAGATTTTAGAAGAAGCTCTAGGTATGATGAAAAGAAAGAAAGATTACTCTACAGATGCTACTCTAACTGCAGAAAGGAGAAACACTGGAATGTAAAGCAAAACCTAGTAACCCCTAATTATTCTACTTTTACCAAAAACACTATGAAAACCATTAAAGAAATGTCATTACCTACTCAAGGAAGTAAACAACATCTAACCATACTATTTTTGGAAGTAAATAAGCAAAAAAAATATTTTTGGATTTTTATGTGTTTTTATGTGAATTTAACATGCATCTAATTTATTGTGTGTGAGTGTGGCAGTGAACAGGTGGCGTTAGAGGGCGGTTTTGGAGCTTGGGAGGATGTAGGATGGTGTAGATGGGTCCTAGGAGGTCTTAAGTGGCCTTCTGGAGGTTTTTTCCACACTCCACCTTCAAAAGAAAGACTACATGAAAAACTATAGGAGGAAAATAGGGAAACTATAGGAGGCCTATAGGAGGAGGCTGAGAGCAATTTTCATTGTTCTGAGGGTGTAAGAGTAGGTAGAAAAGGTGGAGGAAGGTTGGAATTAGGTGTTAGGGTGCCTAAGGTCTACCATGAATCACCAGGAGAGAGAAAGATGATTGGGTTTACTCAAGGAGAGAGGAAGAAGTTCTATGAAAAATGAAGGAGACTAGGGCAAAATTGAGATGAGGTTTGGGAGACCTATAGGGCATGGATCAGATAAAGGGTGCGATTGCTGGTAAGCTGGCCTACTGCTGGAAGAGATCTGCTGCATAGAAACTGACAGTCAACCACGAAAATCAAACAACCAATGAAATGAGTGCATCCTAGGAAAAACAAAGTTTTGCATTAAAATGGCCTAAACTATGATGTATAGAAGCAAATGCTCGAAATGTTGTAAGAAAGTGAAGCATGCAAAAGGACTATTGAAAATCAGGAAGTGAACATGATAAAGGAGATCTAAAGCAAAGCAAAACTGGACTATCAATCTACTAGAGAGCTGCAAACACTAGAAGTCCTAGGAATGAGGAAACTCTGTGTTTTTTGGGCAACAAGAGAGCCTTTTCCTCAAATCATGGTCCTAGAGGAAGGAAGAGAAGCCAAGGCATTTTTGGTAGCCTTTAGAATCTTCTCTGATCACTACTTAACTTGCTACAAAAAGCACAAAAATGTTGTAAGAAAGTGAAGCATGCAAAAGGACTATTGAAAATCAGGAAGTGAACATGATAAAGGAGATCTAAAGCAAAGCAAAACTGGACTATCAATCTACTAGAGAGCTGCAAACACTAGAAGTCCTAGGAATGAGGAAACTCTGTGTTTTTTGGGCAACAAGAGAGCCTTTTCCTCAAATCATGGTCCTAGAGGAAGGAAGAGAAGCCAAGGCATTTTTGGTAGCCTTTAGAATCTTCTCTGATCACTACTTAACTTGCTACAAAAAGCACAAATGGAAGCAAACTACTAAATCATCAAAAGCAACCCATTCTTAACCATAAGGGAAATACATCTAACAACAAACTAATCTACAAACTGAAGTAAAGCATACAAATACAAGTGAAGAGAAGCTTGGCTGCTTGGATTAGGCCCTAAACCAAGAGCTCCAGCACTCTGAGGTAACTCAGTGCTAGCTCAAAAAGGATTCCATCTTCATTATCAAAAAAATAGCAAGATTACATAAAACTATCACAAAATAGTAAGTTTGAAATTTGAGCAGAGTTTTCCCAAGCCAAAATTCGACCCTAGTGAGGCCCTAGGCCTCTCTACTTATACATATGAAGCTACCAACAGCTTCCTTAAAATCAGGGAGGCTTGGCTCCCAAAACTCGAGATAACTATCAATCATCTTCCACTTGCTCGGTTGCCTTCTTAGTGCATGATTTGACTGCTTGTACTCCGAGCTGAATGAAGGGGAATTCGCAGTGAGGAGCAATAAATGAGGGGGATTCCCTCCTATAAGTCCTCTCCTCTGTCTACTTCGAGTTATTGTTGCAGTTTGACCATTAAATCCTTGACTTTGACCTCAAAATCCATCAATAATCTGCATTAAATATATGTTAGACCACATGACATAATAACTAACTCAACTCACCCTATAATCATAAATATAATCAGAAAATCATACAATAAACTAAGAGCATGGTTGATTTGACTAGGTTAGGAGGTAGAATGAGCCCATGTAATTACCCATTTATGAGGTTCGTCATCATCCTTAAAAGACAATTGTCCATTGCGTAAAATGGATCAATTACTACAAAGAGTTTCAGGTTCTAGTAGAATTTCCATGCTAGAATGTTTCTCTAGTTATAACCAGATTTTGGTAGCTCCAAAAGACAGAGAAAAAACAACATTCGCAACTCCTTGAGGTACATTTACATATGCTAGGTTGCCCAATGTTGCACGAAGCGGGAGCGAAGCGGAAGCGCGGAAGCGGAAGCGGGAGCGCGGAAGCGTCATTTTCCAAAAATCTAGGAAGCGAAGCGTCTGCGGAAGCGTCTGCTATATATATATATATATATATATATATATATATACATATATATATATTTTTATATTTTTTTGCATTTATACTCAAAACAAACATCCCAAATACCAAATTAATTGTAGAAGACATGAAAACATGCATATTTTTGCATAAATCAAGATAGATATGGCATCCATGATTCCATTGTAGTTACTAGTATGTACAACAATCATCTATATTCTAGCTATTACAAACATACATCAAATTTTTAAGCATATTATAAAACATAAAACATTTAAGCATATTATAAAACATAAAACATAGAGCATATTATGATTTATCTAGCAAGTGAGCAATTGTCAACATTTGTCATGTCCAAAATTCAAATAATAATGTTTACAAAATATGTCACTTGGTCACCGCCAAGCCAAAAAGGTTCAAAATTCAAATTCACAAGTCTACAAGTCTAATGAGTAATCTATGACAAAAAGTAGTAGATTGTGAATATATCTACTAATCTCTCCTCCTTCCACCACGAATAGAACGTGATGGCAGGCCTCCACGTGGTGGCAATGAAGAAGATGGTCCCTGTGTACGTCGTGGCACTGAAACTGATGAAGAAGAACCCCCTGCTGTTGGTGTTGAACCACGGAACCTAGGAACCAAGGGACCAGATGGGGGTGGGGGTGGTGGCATATCAACACGGTCATCATCATCCTAGAATCGCTCAAAAAATTCATGCAAAAAAAAAAAACACTAGTTAACAAAAAAATTAAAAACATGAATTAGAGAAATGCTTTATAAGGGAAAATTGGAAAATTCATACCACAATGGACATACCTGGATAAGAGCATCCTCTAATTGCTCTAGTCGCAACACTCCATCCTCCAAATTGGGCTCCTCTGGATTCTTGTCCCAAATCAACAAGTCTTTATTAGACTTTGCATCTTCACAGTAATGGGACAACAATCGCAAGTTGTAATGAACATAAACCAAGCTCTCTGCCCGGTCTAAATTCAACATGTTCCTTTTAACACTGTGGATGAAAGAATAAGAGCTCCAACACCTCTCTGCAGAAGAAGTGTTTACCACCTGTGATAGCACCCGCAATGCCAACATGCTATCCATTTGCTCATACACCTCCCCAATTACTGGTCGATCTGAATCTGCAAACTTGATCATGTAATAAATTGGTTTGGTGAATTGCAAAACATATTTAACCTGTGACCAAAAGTAACTGTCAAGAACAGTGTCCTTGACTGCATTAGCACCATCTGTATCAGTGTTAATTTCATCCCATGAATCAGCACACACCAGATTAGTTAAAGCTTGTCTCACCCTCACTAGCCGCCTAAAGGTGAGGTAATAACTAGCAAATCTTGTCTTTGCAATTTTAAGCAATTGCAACTTGGAGTAAGTGCCATAGAAGTAGTTTACCCTTGTATGCCCTGTGATGAATTTAATGAGCTGCTTCCCTTTCCTGTAAACCTCAGCAATCCACCCACAATCTTTGTGTTTCACAATATCATGCATCAAAAGGTTCAATGTGTGAACCAGGCACCCAGACCAAAAGATGTGTGGATGAGTACGCTCAATAATTTTTCCTGCTGCCTTACAATTCGCTGCATTATCTGTGATCACTTGAACCACATTATTCGGACCAACATCTTTGATTGATTTCAATAGGAGATCTGCAAAGTTTTGTGCAGTTGCACTGATGGAGGAGGAGTCATGACATGCAATAAATACTGCACCACTAGAAGAAACACCAAGAACATTTATCAAATGTTGGTTTCTAATATTTGTCCACCCATCTGATACAATGGATACCCCAGAATCCACCCACTCATGTGTAAAACGTGTCAAAGCTCTTTGAACCTTAGCTTTTTCTCTTTCTAATAACACTGTTCTAGCTTTCTCATAGTTGGGGGCCTTGTATCCTTTTGGGGCTTCATTGATGGCCTTTACCATGTCATGCCAATAGGGAGAGCGAAGCACATTGAATGGTACACCGCAAGCACAAAGAAAACGAACTATCTTTCCATCCACATCATCCCTCCCAGCAACATTAAGGAAATCCCCTATTGTTTTTCTACCTCCAGAGGTTGCAGAAGTACCATGAGGAGATGGGCAACTACCAAATTTAGAGGTTGCACTTGATTCAGAATGAGTTTTTTGTTTCTTGTTTTTTTGTTGTGCAGCCATCTCTATTTGGATGTATTTTCTTCTTTCTTCAGTTGAAATGTTTGGGCAAATTTGTACCCCCACAGAACCCTTTTTTTCATCATTGTCCAGCACCCCACAAAGATGCCTCCTCAGACGGGTATATGAACCCGTATATGGTTTTCCTCCATGACAACCATGAGGGCACACAAATTTGTAAGATCCACCACCCTTTCCCCCATCAAGTTTGGTCACATAGTTCCACAAGGGTGTTGATGTACCTTTCCCATCTTGTGCTTCAGTGTCCCCTTCAAGTTCATCCCCTTCCTCTTCAAACCCTTCCTCCTCATCATACATTGGGTCACTACTATTAGGACCAAGTTCATCCCCTTCCTCTTCCCCTCTATTCCTCACCCTTGCCATCATTAAAACCAAGAGTGGAATGATACATAGAAGCCAAAAGAACACCATCTTGGAATATGGATATAGGTGGTGGACAACCTGTAAATAAAGGAGCAAGTAGAAACAATGGGAAAGAGTAGGAGAGGGAGGAGAAAAATACAATTTTTTTTTCAAAAAAACAAGGGAGTTTGGGGTTTGAACTTACCTCTTTAGCTCTTGTAGATGAAGTCCTCCAAGCTCTTGCTCCAAGCTCCTCCTCCTTCTCCTAGCTCCTCCTTCTTCACTCCTCCAAGCTCTCCTCTCTTCTCCTCTCCTTTCGTCTCTTCTCTTCTCCTCTCCTCTCTTCTCTTCTCCAACTCTCATAAACTCAAAGTGAGAAAATGAGGAATGAATGGGAGCTTTATGCTTTTCATTCCTCACCTAAACTCACCCTAAACTCACCCTAACCCACCCCCTCATTGCAAGTTAAGTTAACTTTTAAAAAAAATTAAAAAAAAATTAAGTTTAATTCCTTGCCCGCGCGGAAATTTCCGGAAGCGCTCCGAAGCGCTCGTGAAGCGTGCGCTTCCGGGCCCGAAGCGTGGCGCTTCCGGAGGCCCGAAGCGCCCTCCGAAGCGCGCTTCGGGGGCAACGCTTCCTAAAAACCAGGAACCGCTCCAAAAACTCGGAACCACGCTTCGTCAAAAATGGAATCGCGCTTCTGCTGGCGCTTCCGGAACGCTTCCGTACGAGACGCGATTCCGGCCTAGGATCCGGGGGGGGGGGGGTGCTTCCTGCAACTCTGAGGTTGCCATTTGGCTTAACTAATGCAAGAGCAACATTTCAAAGAGCAATGGATTTAACTTTTGTTGGTAAAATCAATAAGTTTATTGTTATTTATCTAGATGATCTAAGTATGTTTTCAAGCTCTGATGAAGAAAACTTAAAGCACTTGAGAAAGGTTTTTGGCAAGCGCAGAAAATTTAGAATCTCGCTCAACCCATAAAAATCTATGTTTTCCATAAAAGAAGGAAAGTTACTTGGCCACATCATCTCGAAAGAAGGAATGGTAATTGATCTAAAACGATTCTTAACGATTGAGCTAATTCATCTCCCCAGAAATAAAAAAGAAATTCAAGTTTTGTTGGGAAAGATTAATTTTCTAAGGAGATTTATACCAAATTATGTTGAAATTGTTAAAGATATTACTGGTATGTTGAAGAAAGATCATGAGTCTAAATGGACAAAGCAAGCTATATATGCATTTACACAAATCAAAAAGGCCATTTCTTAAGCCCCAATACTAGTCAACCATGATTATACAAAACCTTTCAGCATTTTCTATTTGGCCTCTGATACCAGTTTCGCTGATGTTTTACTACAAAAGAATGATAACCAATATGAACAACCAATAGCCTTCTTCAATAAATTTATGAGAGATGTAGAACTAAAATATGATATTATTGAAAAACAAGCTTATGCCCTTATACAAGCTCTAAATGTTTTCAGAACTTATGTCCATTCCCCTATTAGTGCCTATGTCCCGAACAATGTTGTCAAAATTGTTTTGACCCAACTTGATATACATGGTAGGAGAGGGAGATGGATAGCTAAAATTCTTGAATTTGATTTTGAAATCAAATCCACTAAGCTAGTAAAAGGACAAGGTTTAGCTAAGCTCTTCGTTGAATCTAACTGCAAACTTATCGGAATAAACACTATCATCTAGGTATCAGGAGAGAAGAATCCACAAGAAAATTCCTCTAGTTCACCAGAGAAGAATCCACAGGGACCTTCTTCTTCTACAGACTCTACTCCTCTTCCACTTCACATTGATAAAAAATTCTTGTTATCTGAAGGAAATGCTGATATTGTAAACTTTCTTTGCGATCCTGAATATCCTCCCGGTTTCAAAAAAAATCAATGCGGAACTCTTAGATTAAAGGCTATGAAATATTGTATTATCAATGCTAACCTTTATTGTAAAGATACATTAAACATCTTACTTCTATCCCTGACTAAGAGTGAAACAGAAGGAGTTATAGATCATTTTCATGAAGGAATATGCGGGGGTCATTATGCTTGGAAAGAAACAACAGAAAAGATTTTGAGAGAAAGTTTCTATTTGCCAAAGTTGTTTTCATAAGTTGGAGCAAAGGTTAGAAGTTGCATTCCATGTTAGATTATTGCTGGTAAACAAAGATTTGAAGCGCTCCCCCTTGTTCCACTTTTGATTTGGGCACCCTTATTACAGTGGGGACTAGATTTTATTGGAGAGATACATCCAGCATCCAGCAATCAACACAGACAAATCTTAACTACTTAACTACCACAAATTACTTTAAAAATTGGCTAGAAGCTATCGTTGTAAAAAATGCTACAGATACGGTTGTCATTAAATTTATTGAGGAAAACTTATTATCTAGATTTGGTTGTCGACAACAGACAGTTACATATATAATGTACATGCATTTAGTAGGGTTGAAATGATAGAATTTTGCCAGAAATATAAGATCCTATTGCATCATTCTACTCCATACTACCTTCAATGGAATGGATTGGCCGAGTCATCCAATAAGAGTTCCGTAAAGGTGATCAAAAAGGTACTTGCAGATCATAAGAGAAATTGGGACAGTCATCTTAAGTATGCAATTTGGGCCAACATAATTTCACCCAAAAGATAAACATGTAAATCCCCTTTTCAGCTTGTCTATGGCACTGACACTACTCTTCCTATACAGTTAGCTTTCCCTCTCTTGAAATTTTTACAAGACATAAATGAAGAACCTAATTATTTTTCTAGAAGAATTAATCAGATTATAGAATTAAATGAAAATAGAGATGAAGTTCAATAAAAACTTTGTTAATATCAAAACAAGATGAAAACTTTGTTTGATAGTAAATCCAAAGAAAGAGATTTTAAAGGAGATTTAGTTTTGAAATGGGATGCCCGAAGAGAAGAAAAGGGCAAACATGGTGAATTTAATAATCTCTGGTTGGGGCCATTCAACATTGCAGAGGTTAAAGGAAACAATACTTTCATTTTACAAAACCTGGAAGGAGCATACTCTACATTGCCTACCAATGAATAAATATCTAAAGCACTATATTCAATACTAAAGTTTATTGCAACCATAATAAATTGTACATTTCTAGTTTTATTTACATTTTCATTGCAAGTGTGATTTTCACACCAAAGACTCCATATCCCGAGGAGAAGGCAAATGGATGTACATGTTCTCTACATCCCACAGGGAAACGCAGTACCAAGATGCAGGCGATGTTGTAACATTGTTCTACATTTTTACGTTTATATGTCAAAAAATAATAACAAAAAAAAAATGAAAAGAGATTAAAAAAACAAAAATAAAATAAAAAAAGGAAATGAAATCCCTACAAAAAATAATTTCAACGATGCACATTTAAATGTTGCTATCAAATTTAGAAATATTAAATTTGTTGCTAAGTTAAAACTTAGGATAAATCAATTTGTATGTTTTTAACACATTTTATAAAGTTAGGATACGACAAAATAATCTTGTCACATGCAAATAAAGTCCACGCAGGAAGCAACGGCTCTAAGTCACTCTGTCGAGATCAACGGTAGATGAACCTTTTTGGCCCTTGCCCCTGCGCTCCTGACGGTTAACGTGGGGGGGGAGAAAAGTGGTCTCTGCCCATACTATTGAAGCATACATCCCAATCAATGAAGGATTTCAGGGAGTCACCTCCCAATACCACAAAGCACCAAGACCCACCCCCAAAAAACCACCTCCACTCCCGCCAATGATTATATCTTCCACCAACTAACTCCCACCAAGTGTCTCCTCTTCCACCACATAATCATTACCTCCTACCCACTTGACTCTTGCCACCCATCCTACTACATCATCATCCTTCCACATCACCTATTCGTTAGTGTTCAAAATCTCGTGCCAAATCTTATGAATATTACAACACTTATTCCCGCCATATCCCCGTTTTTGTTAATTAATCCCTCATCCCAAAGACGTCTGATTGGCCATTATGCACCTGATTAGCCCAACTATATAAAAACCTGTAACACCAATTATTTAGTTCCTTTGCTAGCTATCTGATTTTACAGAACGAAGATCTCTCTACTGCCAATTGTTAGTGTTCAAAAGCAAATTATCCCAGCATAGAGTCGACAGTTTTTGCGAGTAACCATGTGTTTAAAACTTTCTTCTATTCGAAGTTTTCTTCTTTCAGAGTTTTTTATCCAAATATTCTTAGCATTTTCCTTATACACCTAATTCTCAGTCATATAAAATGTCAAACCGTAGGGGAAAAGGAGAGACCACAGAGAACAATCCCCTTATTCCCCCAGTTTCGAATTTTGACAAATCCCCTTTAGTAGACACCCAACATAAAATCATAGAAACCATTTCAGAATTTGACCTTCTTGAGCTACACAATTGGGCCAAGAAAAAATATCTAGACAAGAGTGATGAATTAAACATCTAGCAATCCTTTCTCCCACAGTTCGTCTTCTGCCAGACTCATTTCTTCCAACAATTTTTTGCCTGGTGTCATTTTAGGTATTTACCTAGTCAAAGGGTCATCATTTCCCAAAGTAATTAAATTATCTTCTTTGTTTCTCCTGAAAGCATCTGTCAGGCCATACAAATTAAAAATGAGCCTTCCCACCACCCTCCTTCTGCTGAAATCCTAATGGAATTATATAACAAACTCACTTTCCCTCTGCAAGCCTAGATATTTGAATATTTCCTTCCTAGGAATGTTGAGCTACCTAGGACTAGTCCCCTGTCTCCAACTTCTATCTTTCCTGAAATGTCCAAGCAGGTCATTTCCATGGTAACTCAACTGCTTGGATACTATACTGATCAGTGGGTAGATGAGAGAGTATTAGGATTTCTGTCCACTTTTGCTTTTGCTAAACAACCCTTTCTACTTTTCAACTATAGTCAATTTTTAGCCAATGAAATTCATGAACAGTTGGTTAATTACAAAGAAAAAGGTGTTTCCAATTACCAGTTAGTCCTCATTTATCTTTTGTTATATTATCAAGCAGATAAATTCAAATTCCCTTTACAAAAAACTAATAGTGAAGGTAATCCTTGGTTAGTCATTCACTGGATTTCTCTGGTTAGAAATAACTCAAAGGAGTATTCCTATACCGATTTTGTTGACAAATTCTTGTATACCTCACTATGTTTGTTAAGCAGTGATGTCATTCCCAGGATTTCTCCTAAGATTAAGAAATTTTTACACTTGTTAGAATGGGCCAAAGTGGGAGGCTGGTATTTATACCAGAACTAAACCGAAATCAGAGTCTATGGATCAAAATTGTCTCCATACAAATTGCCAATTTTTGTACCTATCAAGATTTTCGCATTGCAGTACGGTAGGAAGATGTTAAAAAATAGATGAAGTCGACTTTCTTTTAACAATAAGGCACAATTTAAAGGCAAATCACACATAGGACGATACATTATCAATACCAGAGCTTCTGCAAAAGAAATACATGCAATCTTGAGCCAAATGAATTTCATGCTCAACTTCTCCTGGTCATATGATCCTCAGGGTAATATTTCTAAGCTTAGGCAAGAGCAGAAAAGCACCACTTATGCACACATATTGAGGCCTGAGATTGAACAATATGTGAATCAGGAAGAATGGATAGAAGGTACTTTACAAGAAATTGAAGAACGACTGGTCACTTAGTCATCCATGCAGACACCTATTTCTAAAGAGAAGGAGCAGAAAAGAGAAAGAGAACCAATGTCTCCTACAGACTCTAACAATCCAGATGCAGAGTTCATTGTTTTTAAAAGGAAGAAGAAGGACCCTAAGGCTACTAAAAAATCAGATTCTCCAATTAATCCTTTGTTTAGATCTCAAATAATAACTATTCAGGATGAAACTGCAGATGAAGGAAACACAGAGCAGCCAGCCATAGTGATCTTATCAGGGACACCTATTACTCCTTCTACTCAAGTAGAAGAAACAGTACAATCAACTATTGTTGAAGCAAATGTCCAATCTCTAGTATCTAGTAGTTCATAGGTTTCTACTCAACAAGAGTATCTTTTCCAGATACAGAGAAATAAAGTTGAAGAATGAAGCTCTGAAGGCTTCTACTTACTCTGAGTTTTGGAAGCAAACAACCAAGACCCAACATAGACTACTTTCTGCATTTGATGTAGAGAAAGGACAATTCCAGATGGCTTTCATGGAACCTCTAGTACAAGCCCCCACAAGTGCTAAAGACTATAAATCCTCCATATTTTCCATTGGCACTAAGAAAATCCATGAAATAGATCAAATTGAGCTACATAGGCAGATAGGAGAGCTCATCTTTTCATCACTCACTAGCTCAGCCATGACTATTTCTAAGTTATATCCATCTTTAAATAATATGAACTCTCAATTAAAGATTGAAAAAATGTCCTCATTTGTAAAGGATAATAGAATCAAATCTTTGGAGAATTTGGTCATAAAGCTAGGACATGATCCTAAAGATGTTCAAACAACAAAAGAGTTAATCAAGAATAGAGAAGAAGATATCCAAGCATTGAAGAAGAAATTCATGCTGCCTGTTACACTAAAATTTGTCACCATGACCATTTGCAGTTAGTATGGCTCCATCAACTGTCATACTATCCTCCTTAGCAAGTCTTGTGCCTCTGCTCCTCATGTCAAACCCCAAGAAAGAGAGAAAGTCCTTAAAAAGTCAATTAACTCTGGTTACGCAGTTTCTCTTAACCTTACCTGCGTGTACGCACCTCAAGTTCACAATACCTGCGTACTTGTACGCTCTGTCTGCAAAGGGCTGGGTACGTACTCCTGTAAAGGTCAAAAGGCGCAAGTTTTACTCCAAAAAAGTTACTTGTGGTCGATTCTAGAGCATTCTAGAAGATGGTTTAACGTGCATTGAGCGCCTCTAGATGGTTCATGCATCCCAAAGAAAGAGGGACTTATCCCATCAAGAGGGGAGCTATCCCATTGAAAGAGGGACTTATCCCATTGATGGTGGACCTGATTAACTTCCTCCAAAGCATTATAAATACAGGCATTGGGCCAGAGAGAGGGGAGGTTGAAAGCTGAACATTCCTAAGGGTAGATGTTGCTGAGATTAGGACTTCCTTGTAGAAGCTTGTGAGGAGAGATTGTCATCCTTTCTTGTTTCATTTGGAAGTGGGTGAGCTGGTCAAAGTAAAGAAAAACTCTTGCTGGACCCTGGGAGGAACTTGCACAACACCAAGGCTCAGGTTGTAATGGTTTCTTTTGTTTCCTATTAATACAAATAAGTCCATTCTTCTCAACAATTTGTTATTTATGAGTTGTTTCATATACTCCTTGGTCTGTATGTTAATTTGTTTGTTTTTACTTTTAGAGACCATAGGTGTGAATTGTGAATTTTAATTGTTAGGTGTGAATTGTGAATTGTTAATTTTAGTTATAAATTGTTAATAAAATTCACTGAAGTTGAATATAATGGCAAACGTTCCAGAATTTACCAACCTAGGAACCCCTCCTAACGAGAATCCTAGTACTTTTCCTTACTTTGGAAATGTTGGTCCTCCTTATATGGCTACTTTGTCATTACCTGGATTTACAATAGGATTACCGATATGGTTATTTTCAACTTCGTTGGCCCAAAGTACTCCAATTGTTCCACCTCAACCGGATGCTTCACCTCAACAGAGTTCACCATCTCAACATCACCAACCTTCTGTTGACCCTTTACCTTCTTCGCCTAATTTTTCTTCCTCCATTTCTTCCTCTTCGCCTGGTAAAAGCCTTGATGCTAGTAACCAGGAGGCTAAGAAGAAGAAGAAGAAGAAGAAGCAAGATAAGAAAGAAGTCAACCAACCAACCACGACTGTCAGTGTTAGTTGTGTTGAGGAAAACTCCGACGTGCATCGTAAACCCAAATACCCTTGCAAGCTTTGTAAGGGTGACCACTTCCTTGTCAATTGTCCTGGTATTCCAAAGGTCTTGGAAGTATGGTCAGAAAAATCTCATCAACTTTCCATTGATCCATCAACCAGTGATAGTCAGGTTCCTGGGAAAAAGGGTAAAGTTAGGTTTCCTTGTAAGTTATGCAAAGGGAGTCATCAAACTCACATTTGCCCTCACATGGATGAAGCCTCAAAGTTGTTGGAAAACCTTACTGTTCCACAGCAAGAATTTCCAACTGGTTACCGTAAACTTTCTCCCAACCTACCGTCAACTGACGGAGTGATTGATCTAATTTCAAATACAGTCAATCACACTCTTCCATTGGAGAGTGAAACTCATGTCACTCAGGTTGATGATCCATTAGTTGATCAAGTGGTCGGTTCAATTTCACATTCGGTCGATCACACTCTCCTTTTCGAGAGTAAATTTCATACCGCTGATGTTCTTCTTGTTACATTGGATTCTTCTATGCCGGGGGGCATTTCACCTGTTTCTACAGGACCCCCTCCAAGTACTGAGGTCTTTTCCTTTGATTGGAATAGACTGACAGAACCTCGTCTTCCTTCCTCCATCCCTTTCCAAATCATTCTCAAGGCTAGTGGTAGGGACATACATCGTACTCAGGTAGATGAAGGTGCTTCTGTTAGTATTTTATCCTCAACTGTTTGGAAAGCTTTGGGTTCCCCTCAGCTTGCGCCTATTACGGAGAATCTGAAAGCTTTTAACAGAACCATTAGTGAACCTTTAGGGATCCTTCCTAAGTTTTCTATTACCTTGGAAGGTAAAACTGTCTGTATTGATCTTATGGTAGTTCAAGGTCCCTTGGATTTCAATTTACTCCTTGGGCGAGACTATGTTTATGCAATGAAAGCTGTCGTATCGACACTCTTTCGCGTGATGTCTTTCCCTCACAATGGCAGTATTGTGACTGTAGATCAGCTTTCGTTCCCTAGTCTTGTTTCAACTACCAATAATATGACACCCCTAAATGTTCCTGATTCTAAAGTGGTATCTACCCCGCCACGGGTTAATTATGTGGCAACTGGTCCCATATTTTCAGTTACCGATGTAAGTGAGCCTCTCACTGTTTGCTCATCTTCCTTTGATTTAGATCCGGTAATTGACATGGAAAACTCTACGAGATTACTTGAACACGATGTTCTTATCCCTTTCGAGTCCCTTGACATGTATTCCTTCCAGAGAAGTATTCTTCCTTCTAATGAAGACCTCTTGGAAGCCATGATCAAGGTGTGTCCATTGACATGTCTTTCTTCCAGTTGGAAGCCATGATCAATGTAGTGAGGAAAGTTCCTTTTACTGTGTCAACCTCGTTAAAAAATGAATCAGTG
Source organism: Pinus tabuliformis (assembly GCA_031772625.1). Classification (NCBI taxonomy): domain Eukaryota; kingdom Viridiplantae; phylum Streptophyta; class Pinopsida; order Pinales; family Pinaceae; genus Pinus; species Pinus tabuliformis. Next base: position 165,115,758 of record CM062806.1, on the reverse strand, counting down.
TGTGCGAGGATAGTTCCTTTTCCTGTGTCAACCTCGTTAAAAAATGAAACAAGTGTCCACGAGGATAGTTCCTGTTACTGAGTCAACCTCGTTAAAAAATGAATCAGGTACGAGGAAGGTTCCTTTTACTGTGTCAACCTTGTTAAAAAAAGAAACAGGCTGCAACGAGGATAGTTCCTTTTCCTGTGCCAACCTCGTTAAAAAATGAAATAGGTATCCATGAGGACAGTTCTTTTCCTGTGTCAACCTCGTTAAAAAATGAATCAGTTGTTCGAGGAAAGTTCCTTTTATTGTGTCGACCTCGTTAAAAAATGAATCAGTGTGTACGAGGATAGTTTTTTCCCGTATCAACCTCGTTAAAAAATGAAATAGGCTTTCGAGGAAAGTTCCTGTTACTGAGTCAACCTCGTTAAAAAATGAATCAGGTATGAGGATAGTTCCTGTTATTGAGTCAACCTCGTTAAAAAATGAATCAGGTACGAGGATAGTTTTTTCCTGTATCAACCTCGTTAAAAAATGAAACAGGCTGTGAGGAAAGTTCCTTTTCTTGTGCCAACCTCGTTAAAAAATGAAACAGGTGTCTGAGAGGATAGTTCCTGTTACTGAGTCAACCTCGTTAAAAAATGAATCAGGTACGAGGAAAGTTCCTTTTACTGTGTCGACCTCGTTAAAAAATGAATCAGTGAGCACGAGGATAGTTTTTTCCTATATCAACCTCGTTAAAAAATGAAACAGGCTAGCATGAGGATAGTTCTTTTACTGAGTCAACCACATTAAAAAATGAATCAGGTAGATTTTAGGATATGTAGGTAGATTTTAGAAAGTAGGGTTTTGAGGATAGTTCCTTTTACTGAGTCATCCTCGTTAAAAAATGAATCAGGTTTGAGGATAGTTCCTGTTACTGAGTCAACCTCGTTAAAAAATGAATCAGGTATGAGGATAGTTCCTGTTACTGAGTCAACCTCGTTAAAAAATGAATCGGGTATGAGGATAGTTCTTTTCTTGTGTCAACCTCCTTAAAATGAAACAACTCCCTTTTCAAGTTAAATATTGAAAGTAAACCTTCATTCCATCCATCTGGTTGAATGCAATGAAGCCTGGGGGGCATGTACCTCGCTTTGCATTATTATACTGGGGGCATGCGAACTTTTTGAGCATAGTTCCTTGTCTTGTGTCAAGCTCGTTAAAAAATGAAACAAAGAGTCTTGAGCATAGTTCCTTGTCTTGTGTCAAGCTCGTTAAAAAATGAAACAAGGGTAGGTTAAGTAGGTAAATTGTAGAGAGTAGTTAAGAGCACAGTTCCTTGTCTTGTGTCAAGCTCGTTAAAAAATGAATCAAGGTTTTTTAGAGTAAAGTTTTTTGTTAGGTAGATTGCAGAGAGTAGTTATGAGCAGAGTTCCTTGTCTTGTGTCAAGCTCACTAAAAAATGAAACAACTCCCACAAGTCTTTCAAAGATCTTGAAAGTAAAGCTTCATTCCATCCACCTTATTGAATGCAATGAAGCTTGGGGGGCATGTACCTCGTTTTGCGTCATTGTGCTGGGGGCATGCGAACTTATAACAAGCATAGTTTTTTTTTCAAGCTTGCGTAAACATGAAACTGAATCCGAGCATAGTTCTTTTCCTGTGTCAAGCTCGTTAAAAAATGAAACAAATCCTCCTCTACTTGAGTCGAGAGTTTGACTAGATCTCATAAATGTTAAGTTGTATATTTAGGTTAGTTATTTCAGTGTTTTGCATAATTTTTCTTACGGTTTTAGGTCGAGTCTTTCAAATGATCTCGTAACTGGACCTTCATTTCATCCAACTGATTGAATGAAATGAAGCTGGGGGGGCATGCACTCTAGCAGTTACGCTTAGGGGGAATCAAGCACAGTTTTCTCTCTGTTTCAAGCTTGTGTAAAAATGAAACTACTTTGAAGCATAGTTTTTCTCTGTTTCAAGCTTTTGTAAAAATGAAACGTATTCCGAGTCAATTTCAGTTATTTTCAAGACTCGTTAAACTCATGAAAATCTCGAGATTATTTTGCTATCTTTCATTCTCGTAAAACAAATGAAAATGCCGAGTTCTTTCCGTCTTTTCCTGCTCGTAAATTAAATTGAAAGTCGGCCAAATGAGTACATTTTTATCATTTTTTCAAACTCATTAAAACTTACGAAAAAGTGAAAACCATGAGTACATTTTTATCATTTTTTCGAACTCGTTAAAACTTACGAAAAAGTGAAACATCAGAGTCATCTTTAAGCCCTTTTCTGACTCCTAAAACATGAAAAGATTGCCGAGCGTTTCTTTTACACTCGTTAAAACGGAATTAAAAGACGGTCCTCTTATAGCCCTTTTCTGACCGTAAAAACATGAAAAGATTGCCGGATTTTTGTCGTTTCAAATTCGATATTGGAAATAAAACGACGTGTCCTTGATCGCTTTTTACTTTTCAGGTCAAAGACACTAATCATGAAAGTACTCCTTGGTCGTAAAGATCAAGCGGTTCTCTCAAGTATTATTTTATACTTTTTCGGGCTTGGGAGACACAAATTTACGAAAAATTTCAACCCTGGAATCTTCTTAAGTTTTTTCAGACTCTCTAAAATTGAAAAACGCCGAGTTTCTCCTATACTGGACTCGTTAAAATTTCACAGTAAAGGACTTGTTTGATTACAAACAAGAACGGACCACTCCTTAGGGTTCGAATCTAAACTAAGTTGGACTCATCCGAAGGATGAGCTTATAATCAAGCAAATGTTATCCTCCTCAAGCTTGTTAAAAAATAAAGAGGTACTTGCCAAAAATGGTGGGGGAAAAGAGAGAAAAATGAGCCTTTTTGTTATTCTTTGTCTCAGAGAAACCTTATCACCGCTCTTGAACACGACACTTTTCATTCACCTGGGTTGGGAAATCCTTTGCCTCACAGTTGATCGAACCACATTGAAAGTCTTCAACCGGGTATTAACTTTGGGTCAATTGTCACCAAGCCATCTGTTGTGTCGTTATGTGTTCAAGAGGTCACTGCAAATAAACCATTCATCTGCAAAATACCTGTCATCCATCTTGACCATCCCTGAGTCAGTCCTTACAGCTACATTTCTTCAACTTGATTTATGATTTCGTGTTGTGGGCTTGCCTACGACAGATCGCTTTCTATCGACATCAGCACATTATCTAGAAAGATGATCTAGAAATCGTCAGTACCTTGAAATCTGCATGCATCAATGGCAGATTTCTCGCCTTCGACGACAGTTTACATCATTGACTTTCGATCGAAGGATTCCGTGACATGTTCGACATCAGCACATTCATTCACATCTCATGGATTGTACTGGGTACTTTGAGAACCATTGACATCACTGGTGGTCTCTCTCACACTTGTTAACAGTTTACATCATTGACTGGTAATCAAGTGGTTTCTACCATGTTCGACATCAACTCATTTATTCGCATGGATAGAATCGTACTATTTCGGGAAGTAGACATGAAGACCCTGGATCTAGTTTCCGCCATCCAGGCTGCAAGGAGTTTTGTATTCATTATATAGTAGACTAATTATAAACAGATGGCTGCGTCCATACTGTGTCTACATGAGTCTATGATTATGATGTACTGCGAAATCATTCCTATATCAAAGCAGTAGTTAGTTTGTTAGTTAAAGTTTTCAATCTGAGTATGGGAATGCCTACCTCAGCGATGATATGATCTCATATATGTATTTTGTGTTGAATATTTGCAGGTTCCGACTGGGCTCTCCACAAGATAATCCTTGAAATGATAAAGTACTTCACCCTTCCTAGATGATATGAAACCCTAATCTACTACAGGCTTCGCACTTTAGGGGGCAATCTGTTATACTAAAATTTGTCACCATGACCATTTGCAGTTAGTATGGCTCCATCAACTGTCATACTATCCTCCTTAGCAAGTCTTATGCCTCTGCTCCTCATGTCAAACCCCAAGAAAGAGAGAAAGTCCTTAAAAAGTCAATTAACTCTGGTTACGTAGTTTCTCTTAACCTTACCTACGTGTACGCACCTCAAGTTCACAATACCTGCGTACTTGTACGCTCTGTCTGCAAAGGGCTGGGTGCGTACTCCTGTAAAGGTCAAAAGGCGCAAGTTTTACTCCAAAAAAGTTACTTGTGGTCGATTCTAGAGCATTCTAGAAGATGATTTGACGTGTATTGAGCGCCTCCAGATGGTTCATGCATCCCAAAGAAAGAGGAACTTATCCCATCAAGAGGGGAGCTATCCCATTGAAAGAGGGACTTATCCCATTGATGGTGGACCTGATTAACTTCCTCCAAAGCATTATAAATACAGGCATTGGGCCAGAGGAAGGGGAGGTTGAAAGCTGAACATTCCTAAGGGTAGATGCTGCTGAGATTAGGACTTCCTTGTAGAAGCTTGTGAGGAGAGATTGTCATCCTTTCTTGTTTCATTTGGAAGTGGGTGAGCTGGTCAAAGTAAAGGAAAACTCTTGCTGGACCCTGGGAGGAACTCGCACAACACCAAGGCTCAAGTTGTAATGGTTTCTTTTGTTTCGTATTAATACAAATAAGTCCATTCTTCTCAACAATTTGTTATTTATGAGTTGTTTCATATACTCCTTGGTCTGTATGTTAAATATGTTTTATTTTATGAGATATTCAGGTGCTATTTAATCGTTTGATTGTTAGTGAATGCAGATTTTGAAGAGAAGGAGGAGCTCATCCGGATCGACGAGGCTGGACTACTACAACAGCGTTGGACTACAGGTAGGATCTAAACACTTGGTTTCTTATATGGTAAATGCATATTTAGAGAAGGATTGTTCTTAATTGTCTTGTTTGTCACTAGAAAGCCTTAAGCTTCTAGGGAGGTTGGTTTTGTCCGCAAAATTGACTCTTTCTGCTTGACACTGCCTTCCACAGAGCATCCTCAAGCTAAAGAGGCTGCTAATATAGAGCTAGAAAAAGAGAAACTTTTTAGTAGAGTAGTGGAGCAGAATGCATAGATACATAAGATGAAGCAGGGTATGGAAGTACTAATGAAAGAAAAACAATGGTGGGAAGCAAGAGGGTATCTACATCATGCGCAGGTACATAGGCAGAAACTTCAAAGAGGACTACAGTTTCAAAGCCCACAGAAGAGCTTACTAGAGCTCTCGATGAATTGTCAGTTGTTCGGTCATAAAAGGATAAATTGTCAATAAAATTGGCCAAGATAGAGGAAAATAAACTCAAAACCGACAATGCATATTTGTCAAAATTACAGAAAAATATAGACTCATACAACAGGTGTAGAAATATGAAGATCAATCCTTTGTAATTCAAATGTTAGTTGAGGTTAAAAACAACATTTGGCAGAATATAAATGCCAATATAACAAATATGTGGCCTTCCATGCACATTATTTTTGAACAGACAAACTTTGTACTTACAGTTAAAGCAGCCATCGAAAACACAAAGGTGGATTTGGAACACAGGCCAGAGGAAGCACAAAAGATCATCAAGCTACTGAATTCCAAAACCAAGGAGGAACTTGAAGACCTCAATATTCCAGACAGAACAACAACAGTCATGGAGGTCAAGAGGGTCTTGACAAAGAAGAATCTGATGATACAATTAGAAAACAAATGCAAGGATCTTGAATTGCAGATCAAGAGATTCAACAGGAAATTCATTGTGTTGCAGGAAAAGGGCTTGCCTACACTCAAAAATTCTAATGGAAAATTGATCCCATTAGAAAACTATCAAGAACAATTGTGTAACATAGGTGTTGATGCCTCCAAATTTGCAAAAGCCAAAGGTGTTATCAGTGGTGAAGCTTTGATACAGAGAATAAAATTTGACTTTATTATTCAACACGAAGTCCACCACCTTTTTGTGAATAAACCTACTTTTGACACTTACACTGAGGTGGATGAAAGATTCAGGAATATGATTGGATTTTCTATCCCAAGTGAAGTAAGGTGGGACCGGTTACTAGAATTGGTAGAATGAAGTTTAAATGCAGTTCAAGATTTTCAGCATGAAAGGAACAACATTTCCAACAAAGCAGCAACAGTCATCACCAGATTACTATATAGCCTCAACAACTTGGCATTTTCAAGCAAATTTGCCTATTTTTCCTCTATATTTAGAAATATTTGTGTTTGTTAAAACATATATTATTTTGTAAATGTATTTTAGTTTGGAATTCGATCTCAGATGTAATATTTTCTATAAATACTTAGAAATAAGACTTTGAAATGGTTGAACCATTGCGATAGGCCTTTGAGCAGATTTCTATCCTTCAAGATTATTTTTGAAGTAATAAAAGGATTCTAGTTTCATTTCAAGACAGATTGTGTTCTTGTAAGTCTTTCATTATTTTTATTTTCACTCTATTTTCTTCATATGTTTTGAAGTTTATGGGAGTTCTGGGTAAGATAATATTGAGTTTCAGTATGTCTTAAATCCCCCATGACAATATAATCTATTACATAGATTAGTTTATTAAACTGTTTCTTTGATTTAACTCCTCTAGATCAATAAATTGTCATCCTTCCTTAAGTTTCTTAACATATAGTGTTTAGCTATAAAAGTATTTTACATGCATCCACTTTATATGATGGTTAGATAATCTGTTTGATGTTTAACAAATCATATAGTTTCTAAAGTTTCAACCTTGCACATCTAAATAAAAGCTAAGTTACTATTTAGAGTTTTAATCATAAGTAATTAAGAATTACACCTATTCAAGCACTTTAGATATTTGGTCAACCAAAAAAAACCTTTAAAAACCAACAAAACATTTTAGATGCTCTCGCATAATTCCTAACCTATAACTATCTACAAAGGTACATCAAATTGTATAGATCATCAAAACTCAAAATTGTTATACTTTTCCTTTTTTTACAATTTCTTACATACAATTACAAAATAATCAAATTTCATCTAATTAATAAGATCAATTACCATAGGAAAATTTATAATATTATATTGGATTTCATTATTGTTATCTTGATTCACAAGGAATTGAACTTTGAATTTAACAATAACTAGTAAACTGCCCCCGTATACGTTGGATTTCAAAACTACTATTTATTAAAGTAATAAAAAATATTTCTTCGAATTAATTAAAAAAATATTTTTGAACTCTTAATTTAAAATTTTACATTTCCATTAAAAGCAGACGTCACCTTGAGATCTTGCGGTTTTGCTATACTTGTTGTTTTACTTCCTTCCGAACACTTCTCGTATCGTTCCAACATTTTCTGCATGCTTCACGTCAAATACATATGTAATATATCATTAGTCTTTTCAATATCAACTCAATAATTTAATATAAATAAATCATAAATTTCAAGAAACAATACAAACCTGAAAACATATTCATTCGTTTCTAATTCACTAGTAAGTTCAATTGTAATTTAATCACAAACCTTTCCATATGATAATTTACGCTTCCAAATGTTCATTCATTTTTTATCTACGAATAAAATCAGTCACACTTTAATCTCAAAATTAACTTAAACTAAAAAAGCTTATGTATATCAACAAACTTAAAGTATCTTTAGCACGTAAAATAATATAGTATAAAGAAAACACGTAAAATAATGTGTATAAAAGAATGTTAATTTGAGTTTAAAAAATAACTTCAAACTAAAAAAGATTATCTATATCAACAAACTTAAACTATATTTAGCTGGAAAAGATTATCTAAAAGATATATACACAAAAGAATTGACATAGAAAGCAGGTAAACCAATATGATATAAAAGAAAACATGGAAAAGATTATCTAAAAGATATATACACAAAAGGATTGACATAGAAAGCAGGTAAACCAATATAATATAAAAGAAAACAGGTCAAAGTATGTGGTATAAAAGAAAAAAAACATTAATAAATTAGGAATTTAATTAAATAATTAATTTATTGTTATTTATCAATTTTTAAATTTATAATAATATTTTCAATAATAATAGATTTTAAATTAATATATAATTTTGTTACCAAGAAAAAAATAATAATAATAATAAAAGAATATAAAAAAACATCAATTTTATTATTAAAGTATACAAAAGTGTATAACTTTTAAATAAATCAATTAATACCCTTTATATTTTAATAACAAATTAATGGTATATTAAAATTAGTCATGTTCATTCGCATTTAATATGTTTAGAAATAATGCTACAATAGGTTTAATCACAGATTATAATGATTACAATGACTATTAATAATATATATATATTTTTAACTAAGTTAGATTTATTTTAAATTTAGGTTTACTAAATTTTAAAAGTATCAATATTTTTAAATGCATATTTAAAAAAAAAAAATTGCTTTTAAATCACTCTTAACTAGTTTAATTATTAATTTTTTTAAATTTTTAGCTACATAAATGGCTCTTCATTCTATATTTAAATAGGTCTAAATTACATTTTAGATATTAATTTACAACCACGAACGGGATCACATCTTTTATGTTACTCTTAATATTATATCCATCCCAAACGGTTTATTTCCCATTATTATGTGAATACAGCAAAGCAAACACAGAAGGCAATCCGTCGTTGGAGTGTGGTTCATGAAAATTGGCGATTCAATGAGAACAAATAAAGCCCAGGCTACCTGCGAATTACTTCCACTAATCAAGTCATTGCGGAAACGTAACGTAATATGCCTACTATTCCTTCGTATGGATGGTTTTGGGAAGGAAGTCAATTGCTTCTTATATCCTTATAAGTTTCCTTTAAACATATTTGAAATTGGATTCAATTGGTTTTTATATTCTCAAAGATTTCCTCTAAATATATTTAAAATTGGATATTTTTAAAATGAGTCAAATCTAGATAAGGAATTGGAGAATCTAATTCCAATCACTTGTTAATAGACTGTCTCTCTAAGTGTCCTAGTTTAGTTTCATTTAATCTAATTCAATTCTAACTCCAGTCATTTATTACTGATGTCTCCACACAGTTTTCATTTCTTATCATGCTGTCAGAGTTTTCTCCTGTTGTGCTTCCTTTTCTATCTCTTCCTATGTCTCTGTCTCTATCTTTTCCACAGACTCAAGTGGGTTTTTCTCTATCTCTTCCCCTCATTTCACATGCAAAGGCAGCGAATGAAGCTTGGGATACCCTAGAGAGGAGTTTTAGTGTAAGGGGGAGTATTGAAGTTTAAGATGAAGGTGGATCTATAGCAACAGATCTACAGCAAGAGAAAAAGTTTGTTGCACTGTGTTCAGCCACAAGTGGACGATGATTGTGATAAATTTGCAGAAGAAGAAGAGGAGCACATAAATGCTCGTCAATCCCACTATGCACAGTTGCAATTCGATGAAAATTTGATGAATCCTGCAACATGGCTTTCTAATGAAATTTTAGTGAATCCAACAACAAAGCTCACTGATGAAATTTTGGTGAATCCAACAACAAAGCTTGTTGATGACAGTAACACTGCCATTGGAACAGTCAATGCTATGGTGAATCCAGCAATTAATATTGTTGATGTAAACTTTGATGGAGATTTGTTGGCTAATGATGCAATCCAACAACAAAGCTTGTTGATGACAGTAACACTGCCATTGGAACAGTCAATGCTATGGTGAATCTAGCAATTAATATTGTTGATGTAAACTTTAATGGAGATTTGTTGGCTAATGATGAATGATTGCAGATGATGCAACAAAAACACCATATTGACATGATATTATTTGGTGAGATAATCCCACTTGAATCTGAAAACGAAATGGAAGAGAACTTGTGTGCAGTAGCAGAGGTTAGTAAACAAGTTCAAGTGATGGCCTAGCCCCCCAACGTTTACAAACGTGTGGAACTTAATGTGTGTAGTTGGTAATCGTGTCAACAATTACAGGACCTCTCGACCCTTCGGTGATTAACCTTTGGTTAGGTTAGCTGTCGTGTCTATATGTAATGATATTAACCCTCTGTAATTCATGACTCGTTTGCAATCTGTTGGTATTGATTGTTGTCCCTCCTCTCCGGTTAAGGGACGCCACCTGTCGGTCTTCACGGTTTGGCCGCTCCCGCCTTTTGATAAACCCTATTTCTCGTTTATTGTCACTTTGTTACTTCACCGTGCTCGACTCTGAGCTCTGCTCCGTTGTGGTTTGCTAGTGGTTCACCGTGTTCGGCTCTGAGCTCTGCTCTGTTGTGGTTTGCTGGAGGTTCACTGTGCTCGACTCTGAGCGCTGCTCTGTTGTGGTTTACTGGCGGTTCACTGTGCTCGACTCTCAGCGCTGCTCCGTTGTGGTTTGCTGGTGCCTTCGGGCTTTCTTTGCTCTGTGCGTGAACTTTCTATGAAGGCGATAACCCTGTTGGTTCCCTGCTCTGTGCGATGGTAGGTTCGCTGTTCCTATGGACAATTTCTGTCACATGGGTTGTTTCTCGGCTCTGATAATTAGTTGGCTTGTAACTGTGACAGGGTATCCTCCATTTCTGCGCTTCCGGCTCGGTTCGTTCGTCCTCGCCTCCAAAGGTATGCAATGGTTCTATGCTTTACTCTGCCTTCTCACCTGTTACAGTCTCTTACAGTTCCGCTCCTTGTCTCAGGCTCTGTTCGTTGGGTTCGGTTTTTGCTGAGTCGCCTTATCAACTACAGGTAAGAACTGTTGGGTTTCATGGCTTGTTTCATCCGTTGTTTAAGCTCGTCTTTCGTTCCCGGCTATGCACTAACCCTCATCCACTTCCACTTGCAGGTTGCTAAGGTGGCTGGCCGCCGAGGGTTTGCTCACTCTCAGTCTTCGGTCATCAGTTCGAAACCCGCCCAGTCTCATATAACGGGTAGGGTCTTTCCGACCACAATTCAGTTGTTAGGTTATGTAGGGTTCTGTGGTTCTGGGTTCTGATTCCGTTATGATTGCAGTCACTTGAGTCGTAGATAGACTGTTCTCCCTTCTGTCTTTTGTGGCTCGTATAGCCCTGTTCTGTTGTATTAGTTTAAATGGCTACGTTTGTGAAAGAGTTCGTTTTTCGGCGAATGCTATCTGCTCAGAAAATCTTGCGGTGTGCTCTGGCTTGTAATGGACAGTGATTATTTGATGAATTAAATCAAACTGCTTTTCTCACTTGCTTTCTGTACTTGTATTAACTTATAAATAGAATGAAAGTGTTGTATCTTTGTTACCTGGTCATTCGTTGGCAACGGTTGAATGATTCTTCTCTCCTTGCTGGAATTGGTTACCTGTAGCAACACCTTTGTTTTCTCGTTTCCTGTTACAGCTTGATATCTTGTCGCTTCAAATGCTTTTTAATCACAACAGAAAGAAATATGAAATACTTATGAAATAATTAACCATGGACCATTGGTTGGCAAGGCAAATGTTCTGTTTCTTTTTATTACAGAGGATTGTTTCATTGTTCGTTTCTTTGTGCCGGAGGTTCTCTCTCCCTCACTATTTTTTTTCTCTGTTTTTAACACCTGGAAAGCATAACTGCTTCCATTTTCGGTTGAACTGTCCAACCAGAACTTTGTACAACTGCCAACCAGTTTCTTTTTACAAAAATGATAACTAACTGTTGATTATCTCCTAAACTAAAACAATTCACAATTGTAATTCTATGGTCTCTAACGGCCTTTTGGGAAAAATGAAACAAATAATAAAGAAAATAAAAAAAATGACAAGTCTAATAACCTGTCCAGCTATGCATGTAGTCTTTGGCTTGTTCTTGTTCTCTCTACGAGACAGTCAACCGCCTTCTGTCTCCTCGGAGCTGGATGCTCCTGCATCAGGCTCCCGGGGTGGCAAAAAGTCATGGCTCCGTTCCATGAGGTCGTCGACAGAATAGCCTGCTTTTTGTATCTGCGTTGCGTTGAGCCACGAACTGTCCTCTATCGGACGGTCCTTCCACTTGATCAAGTATCGCAGATATTCTTTCCTGCGTGTGCGCCTAGCTACCTGTGTGTCAATAATCCTTTCGATCTCAAGGGGTTGTGCCGTTGGCATCTGTCTCATCCATGAACTTTCCTCACAACTGGTGTCCCGCGGTGGCTTTGCTGCTGTATTGTCTTCCGGATCAGCGACATAAGGGAACAGATCTGCCACGTTAAAAATGGGAGAAATACCGATCCCTGGTGGCAACTGTAGCTCATAGGCATTTGCAGAAAACTTGCGAATGATTTTGCAGGGACCGATCTTTTTATATTTTAACTTGTTGTACTCCCGTTTTGGAAACCGCTCCTTACGTAAATACGCAAGGACTTCATCTCCAACGTTGAACTGAACTTCCCGACGCTTTGAATCAGCTCGCTGCTTATACTTTTGACTGTTGTCCTGTAATTTCAGCTTTACCTGCTCATGTAAGTTGCTCATTGCTTGGGCGAAATCTTCCCCATCAGCACTTCGTTTTTCGAGCTTCCCCAAATCTCGTAATTCATGCACTCCGCGTGGATGCATGCCGTACAAAATCTGGAAGGGACTATAACCGGTGCTGCGATTAGGTGAATCGTTATATGCGAATTCCGCCTGAGCTAGTACACGGTCCCACGTCCGTGAATTCTCGCCTATTAAGCTCCGGAGCAAATTCCCCAGACTCCTGTTTACCACTTCAGTTTGGCCATCAGTCTGCGGGTGATAAGCGGAGCTGAACTGTAACTGGGTGTTCAACTTTTTCCACAGGGTTCGCCAAAAATGACCGGTGAACTTTACATCCCTGTCGGAGATGATGGACCTTGGAAGTCCATGTAGTCGAACGATCTCAGTAAAAAACAAATGTGCTACATAAGTAGCATCACTGGTTTTCTTGCAAGGTACAAAGTGCGCCATCTTTGAAAATCGATCTACCACTACCATTACTGAATCGAAACCCCGCTGTGTCTTAGGCAAGCCCAAAACAAAATCCAAGCTGACGAAGTCCCATGGTCGGCTCGGAATGGGTAATGGTAAATAAAGACCTGTATTCTGACTGTGACCCTTTGCCAGTTGACAAACCTTGCACCTACTTACGTACCTTTGTACATCCCGTTGCAACTTTGGCCAAAAATAGAAATGTCGTACCTGTGCAATTGTCTTGTCTATACCAAAGTGTCCAGCCAGACCCCCACTGTGTTTTTCCTGAATAATGTTCTCTCGCATAGAGCAGTTGGGAATACATAACTGTCCTCCTTTAAACAGCAACCCTTCCTGTAAATTGTAGTCCAACCACAGGCTATTGTTCCTCAACAGAGGGTTTTGGCAAGCCTCATAGGCCTCCTTAAAATCTGCATCTATTTGATACAGTTCCCTTAGGTGCTCAAAGCCTAAAACCTGCATCGTACTTTCCTGTAAGAGTAGGGTCCTCCTACTCAGCGCATCTGCCACCTTGTTCGCTTGCCCACTAATATGTTTCAGTACAAACGTGAAATTCTGCAGATACTCAACCCATGCTGCATGCTTATGGTTCAATTTATGTTGCTGCATAATGTACTGTAATGCAGAGTTATCCGTAAATAAAACAAACTCATTACCTAACAGATAATGTCTCCAATGCTTTAACGCTTGTATAATTGCGTAGAACTCTTTGTCATAGGTTGAGTATTTCTGTCTACTCTCGTTCAGCTTTTCACTGAAATATGCGACTGGCCTATCCTCCTGACTAAGTACTGCCCCAATGGCTGTACCACTGGCATCACAACGAACTTGAAAGAGTTTGTTGAAGTCAGGCAGCCTCAATATCGGCCTTTCGGTAATCTTCCTTTTCAAAATCTGAAAACCACTTTCCGCTGCTTCGGTCCAGTGAAAAGGTTGATTTGCCTTCTTGATCGTATCCAGCATAGGTGCGCAGATCTCACTGAAATTCCTGATGAATTTCCTGTAAAAACTTGCTAGTCCGTGGAAACTTCGGACTTCAAATAAACTTCTTGGAGAAGGCCAGCTAACTATAGCTGCCACCTTTTCTGGGTCCATCTTCAGTTCATTTTCCGCAATTACAAAACCCAGGTACACTAACTCCCGCTGAAAAAAAGTACACTTTTTCAGATTGATCAGCAACTTGTTTTGCTGCAGCTTCCTCAACACACTTCGAACATGCCTGAAATGTTCTTCCTTAGTTTTACTAAAAATCAGAATGTCATCCAGGTAAACTATTACGAACTTCCCAATGAATTCCTTCAGCACCTCATTCATCAGGCGCATGAACGTACTGGGAGCATTGCTCAACCCAAATGGCATCACCAGCCACTCATATAGGCCTTCATTCGTCTTGAAAGCTGTCTTCCACTCATCTCCTTCCCGAATTCGGATCTGGTGATATCCACTCTTCAAGTCAATCTTCGAGAAATAAGCCGCCCCACTCAAACAGTCCATCATATCGTCCATTCTCGGTAAGGGAAACCTGTACCTAACAGTAATTTTGTTAATGGCTCTAGAATCCGTGCACATTCGCCATTCTCCTCCTTTCTTTGGAGCCAAAACGGTTGGTACTGCACAGGGGCTCATGCTTTCTCTAATCAATCCTTTGTCTAACAACTCCTGGACCTGTTTCCTGATTTCTTCATGGTCCTTAGGGCTCATACGATAAGCTGCTTTATTTGGTAGACTTGCCCCTGGTATAAAGTCAATACAGTGACTAATACCTCTCCTGGGGGGTAGTTCATCCGGAAGGTCATCCACCACGATGTCTCCAAATTCCTGCAACATATTTTGGATTTCCTCGGGCAAATCTGAAATCTGTGTATGCAGTATCACTGCCTTTGGCCTTCTTATGACAGCGAAATTTACATCACTGTCTTCAATCTGTTTTATAAATTCTTTTCCACCCATCAACAATGCTTTCACCCCACTGGTTTCAGCTGCACTTTCCTCTTTGATGGGTACAAGCGTGTGCTTGATCCCATCTTTGACAAACTTATAACAGTTTGTTTTCCCGTCATGAACTGCGCTTCTGTCAAACTGCCAGGGTCGTCCTAGCAATATATGACAGACATCCATTGGCATAACATCGCAGATAATTTTGTCCTTATATCTGCCTATTTGAAACTCCACCTCACACTGTTCATCAACTAACAGTTGATGTCCTTTCTGCAGCCATGACACTTTGTAGGGAGTGGGGTGCTTCAACTTTTTCAATCCCAGTTTCTCCACCATCTCTACAGCCACTAAATTGTCGGTACTTCCACTGTCGATGATCAGCTTGCAGCACTTACCCTGTGACTTGCAAACAGTTCGGAACAAAGCCTTTCACTGGTCAGGTTCTGCAATTTCTTTTGTTGGTTTCAACAGCACCTTATTCAACACCAAAGCTTCACCCGTCTCTGGTGCGTTCTCCACTTCCTGAGGTGTTGCCTCAGCATCCTCTGGCTGAGCAACATAAGCTCCTCTTCCACCTACCGGTTCACCTTCAGGACAGTCATACGACTTGTGTCCCAACTTGTGGCAACGATAGCACTGGACAGTTCCCCTGCCCCGACCATTTCCTCGCCCTCGCTGAGCCGGTCGTCCTCCTCTAGTGCTATTGTCCTTCTCTGCTGTGCCAGCAGACTTAGAACTGCTGCCTTCTTCACTTGAACCTGCACCTCTGCCTCTGCCAAAAACCTTACCTTTCCCTCTGCCAGTTCCGCCTCCTCTCCTGGCATTTTGTTTCCTGTTAATTTTCTCCTCCGCCTTTAGTGCAAACTGGTAAGCTTCATCCAAAGTTCTGGGTGAGAGGATACCGATTTCATCCAGTATTTCCCCCCTCAACCCATTCACAAATCTGGCTGTTTTTTCTGGGGTATCTTCCACATACCCTGCTCGCAGATTCAACTTATAGAATTCTTCTGTAAATTCCTTAACAGTCATCCCCCTTTGCTTCAAGTTCTGCACCTGCCTATACAACATGATCTGATAGTCTTTCGGCAGAAACTTCTCCTTCAGTTTTGCCTCCATCCTGGCCCACTTCTTTATAGGCTGTTTGTGTAGCCTTTTCCTTTCCGCCTGAACGTTGTCCCACCACAAGGACGCATGTCCTTTCAGCTTTGTGGCGGCGAACTTCACCTGTTTGTCCTCACTGGTTTCCTCAAACTCAAAATATTTATTTACTTCACTCAACCAATCCAGTAACACATCTGCAGACAAACTTCCGTCATAAGTGGGTAGCTCATGCTTTGGCTTATGACTGGACAGCAAAACTGACTTTAATAACCGGAATTCCGGTGTCACCCCTTCAAACTCGTCTTCTGGTTCTGCCACATCTTCATCACTATCATCTGCTGGGTCTCTCCTTCCCCCAGCTTCTACTACTGCCAATCTTTCACGCAAAACGCGAATCTCCTCACGGAGTCCCTCTTCTGCTATCCTCCGGACCACTCTTCCTCTTCCTCTTCCTCTTCCTCTTCTGCCAACCTCCATTTGCTCCTACTCGACAACCTGCTCTGATACCACTTTTGATGGCCCAGCCCCCAACGTTTACAAACGTGTGGAACTTAATGTGTGTAGTTGGTAATCGTGTCAACAATTACAGGCCCTCTCGACCCTTCGGTGATTAACCTTTGGTTAGGTTAGCTGTCGTGTCTATATGTAATGATATTAACCCTCCGTAATTCTTGACTCGTTTGCAATCTGTTGGTATTGATTGCTGTCCCTCCTCTCCGGTTAAGGGACGCCACCTGTCGGTCTTCACGGTCTGGCCGCTCCCGCCTTTTGATAAACCCTATTTCTCGTTTATTGTCACTTTGTTACTTCACCGTGCTCGACTCTGAGCTCTGCTCCGTTGTGGTTTGCTGGTGGTTCACCGTGTTCGGCTCTGAGCTCTGCTCTGTTGTGGTTTGCTGGAGGTTCACTGTGCTCGACTCTGAGCGCTGCTCCGTTGTGGTTTACTGGTGGTTCACTGTGCTCGACTCTGAGCGCTGCTCCGTTGTGGTTTGCTGGTGCCTTCGGGCTTTCTTTGCTCTGTGCGTGAACTTTCTATGAAGGCGATAACCCTGTTGGTTCCCTGCTCTGTGCGATGGTAGGTTTGTTGTTCCTATGGACAATTTCTGTCACATGGGTTGTTTCTCGGCTCTGATAATTAGTTGGCTTGTAACTGTGACAAGGTATCCTCCATTTCTGCGCTTCCGGCTCGGTTCGTTCGTCCTCGCCTCCAAAGGTATGCAATGGTTCTATGCTTTACTCTGCCTTCTCACCTGTTACAGTCTCTTACAGTTCCACTCCTTGTCTCAGGCTCTGTTCGTCGGGTTCGGTTTTTGCTGAGTCGCCTTATCAACTACAGGTAAGAACTGTTGGGTTTCATGGCTTGTTTCATCCGTTGTTTAAGCTCGTCTTTCGTTCCCGGCTATGCACTAACCCTCATCCACTTTCACTTGCAGGTTGCTAAGGTGGCTGGCCGTCGAGGGTTTGCTCACTCTCAGTCTTCGGTCATCAGTTCGAAACCCGCCCAGTCTCATATAACGGGTAGGGTCTTTCCGACCACAATTCAATTGTTAGGTTATGGAGGGTTCTGTGGTTCTGGGTTCTGGTTCCGTTATGATTGCAGTCACTTGAGTCGTAGATGGACTGTGCTCCCTTCTGTCTTTTGTGGCTCGTATAGCCCTGTTCTGTTGTATTAGTTTAAATGGCTACGTTTGTGAAAGAGTTTGTTTTTCGGCGAGTGCTATCTGCTCAGAAAATCTTGTGGTGTGCTCTGGCTTGTAATGGACGGTGATTATTTGATGAATTAAATCAAACTGCTTTTCTCACTTGCTTTCTGTACTTGTATTAACTTATAAATAGAATGAAAGTGTTGTATCTTTGTTACCTGGTCATTCATTGGTGACGGTTGAATGATTCTTCTCTCCTTGCTAGAATTGGTTACCTGTAGCAACACCTTTGTTTTCTCGTTTCCTGTTACAGCTTGATATCTTGTCGCTTCAAATGCTTTTTAATCACAACAGAAAGAAATATGAAATACTTATGAAATAATTAACCATGGACCATTGGTTGGCAAGGCAAATGTTCTGTTTGTTTTTATTACAGAGGATTGTTTCACTGTTCGTTTCTTTGTGCCGGAGGTTCTCTCTCCCTCACTATTTTTTTTCTCTGTTTTTAACACCTGGAAAGCATAACTGCTTCCATTTTCAGTTGAACTGCCCAACCAGAACTTTGTACAACTGCCAGCCAGTTTCTTTTTACAAAAATGATAACTAACTATTGATTATCTCCTAAACTAAAACAATTCATAATTGTAATTCTATGGTCTCTAACGGCCTTTTGGGAAAAATGAAACAAATAATAAAGAAAATCAAAAATACGACAAGTCTAATAACCTGTCCAGCTATGCATGTAGTCTTTGGCTTGTTCTTGTTCTCTCTACGAGACAGTCAACCGCCTTCTGTCTCCTCGGAGCTGGATGCTCCTGCATCATGAAGAGACAAAGACAAGAGGCGGAGGCAAAGAAGGAAGCCTAGAAACAGAGACAGCAACAAAGGCAAAGAATGAAGTGCAACAGAAGCAAGCTCTCATCGCAGAGCAAAAGGAACAAAATCAATGTGGTTCTGCAGATGTTTTTACACTTATCATTGATTTCCAATGTGCAGGTACATAAAACGATTATGAAGAAGAGTTAAATTTCCTTGAAGTATGGCTTGCAACACCATGCCTTGATAAACTCTGCATAGAAGCTGCAGAAATGAATCTCGAAGACAGCTTGAATGATAAACAAATTAAAGAAATTTTTAGGTATTGGGGTTCTGAAGAGATGAAATTGTATTATCTTCCCATGTTGCAGCAGATTGATGATGACAAGAACACAACAAAAGATGACATGTCGCTGCAGTCCAACTACAATTAGACAACTTGGAATGATGAAAGACATGCACCAACAAATGAGGAAACTGAAATTACAAGCCTACAACAAAAAGAAAAGGCTAAAACCATTTAGAGGCTAGAAGATCTAGAAGAAGAAAAGTAAATCTACTTGAAGTCAATTTTTTAAGTTGTAAGTTCAGCTGACACATACACCAACAGGTTTCTTAATTGAATTTTTATGTTGTTGTAATTAAGAGGTCTTGTTGAAGAATCTAATTCCAACCACCTGTTAGGTGTCAAAACCGTCACTCCAAGTGTCTTAGTTCAGTTTCACTTAGTCCGCTTTAGTCGAGTTTCACTCCAGTCATTTATTACAAATGTTTCCAATATAATTTTAATTAACTGATTCATAACACTAAAAAAAACAATCCTCTGCTCTATGTCAATTTCATTTTTTGTCAAAATATACAACTTTCAAATATTTAGAACATACTCATTCGTGCCTATGGCCTCTATCCGAGAAGAACGGAACGACACTTCACAGAAATTTCAAACCCAGAAAATGTTACCATCAACCCAATTGCTCAATCCAAGAAATCCGAAACAACACCTCCCTAGAATTTCAAACCCTATAAATATAAAGGCGTTAGGTACTGATAAACATAAGGGAGTAAACAACCCAATGACGGGTCACTGCCTCGAGAGATTCCACGTTCAAGTAATATTGAGTATCTACTACCATGTACCGGAGATTTCATTTATGGGCACAGTAAAAAATAAATAAATACAGACACATTATA
The DNA here is from genome assembly GCA_031772625.1 of Pinus tabuliformis. NCBI lineage: Eukaryota > Viridiplantae > Streptophyta > Pinopsida > Pinales > Pinaceae > Pinus > Pinus tabuliformis. Next base: position 165,096,299 of record CM062806.1, on the reverse strand, counting down.
TGATATACAATGCAGATTGAATCTACCAGACTCCTTAGACTTGTAGATATGGTTTTTACGAAGAATATTGACTGAACTTTATTTACTGCTACGATTACTATGTCATATTTTCATTACTAAAGATATAAAAGAGTTCAAATTACTGCACATGCATGCCCACCAAGAACAGTGGCTTCAATTCAAATTTATCCACTAAACATAGATTCCAACCATATACTGATTCGATTTCATATAACGATTCAGCCCCATTAAAATTTTTGATTGTTTGCTTGTGATTGAAGTTCACACAAATATGTGCCGGAATTATACAAAAGATTAAAAGGAATAGAGGGCACCAAAAACCTCAAACAGAGTTTCACTAACAGCAGAGAGGCAAAAGAATTAACCCCTATCCAGTGATCGAAGCTTCCATCCTAGGTATCCACATTGATGGCTAGAAGTATCCCGTGATAACCCCTATCCGGTGATCTTATTCCTCCAGTTCTTGGTAAGCCGTCCTCTCCGACTTAACATTGGCGAATTAAAGTGCACCAGCAGATCTATAAGAAAGCATCAATCAAAACCTAAATGCGGCTACATTTGGCCAGCGTAGCCCCGTGTGCCAGCGACTTCATTCTTTTTGTTACCGAAATTTGAGGATCGATCAAGATGGCGCGTTGAATGTACAATGAAGATGATGTACATGATATACTTGAAATTTTAAAAAATCTTTAGCCTTACAAACTTACATGACAATGCATTGATATTGAAATGTTCAACTATAAGTCGCATCCTAGAAAGATCGGCAACAAAGGCAAGCGAACGGCAGACGCAATGACAATCTGAAGCAACTTGACATGGAATACGATTCTAAGTACCAGACACTTCATAAAACCAAATTGCAAATTTAATTCCAAATTAGTCCTATGGAAGACATGCATAAAAGCTTCGAATCCTTTCTCAGACTTCCTCAAGATCAAAAGTTAAGAGGCTGTTTCCAATGTATAGCCATCCCTAACCCCATTCTCAGAATTCAATTTATCCTGCATTTCCTCTCTCTCCAGGCAAACCATCCGTAAATATATTCTTCCATTTTCTGTCCACGTTCTGCACGTATAAACTAACAACAACAATACCTATGGTAGTTTGAGCAAATGTGACTTACTACAAGGGTCACGTGGTTGGATGGCTCGCTTCATAGCGTAATCCTCTACCTGTCTTATTCTGAGCAAATTGCAATGGACATGCAGATCATGAATACTTCATATGGTTATATGGTTCCGCTCTAAAAGCAAACCAAGGGCACAGACTGTTTTAAATCATGATAGCACAAACTCTCTACAAGTTTACAGAATTGGATTTCAACTGGAGAGTTGTTAAATTACTTTGATCCGGAGAATTGCTAAATTACTTCTGGTTGGATGGGCTATGCCATTTACAAATATGGTTTTAATATCTAAATTTATTCCAATTAAATTGATTCTTATAATTCAATTTAAAATTTAGTTTTTAAATTTCAATATATCTGTTATCACTCCTCTGGATCTTTAACGGTGAGGAAGAGTCCAGCTGAGGTAACCACAGACCAATCTTTTGACTTGGTAGCTAGCCCTACCAAGCCAGAGAGGGCTCTCTCCAAAGAATCACAGCCAAGAGGGCTGGATAGATTAGAGTTTTAGGCTAGATATAATAGCTCAAGGTTTGCTTGATTTGATTTGATTGGGGTAGTCACTGGATGAGTAAATTAGATCAGACAATGAACTAAGTCAGGGGAAAAGAGAATCAGAATTGCAGACATTTGATGGGGAAGGTAGGCAAGTTACTTTAACACTTTGTAGTATAGTGATGAAATGGCTTCGACGGGTGAGGTGCTAAAAAGAGCATGAAAACCATGAATTCCTTTTAAACTAAAGAAATGAAACAATTTATGATGATTTGCCAAAGATGAATTCTATTATCAAACCTTGAAAATCAAACATATTTAAAGTTAAATGGATCATGAAAGGTACAAAACATTCATACATATGTAACTGAAGAGGAAACAATATCAAAGTACCATGCCACAGGGATCCCACCAAAATAGCTGCAACTCATCCAATATATTTTATGCCAAAGTCTGAAACACTAGTACAACATCCAATAGAGTCCAACCTATAGAATCACTGAAAGATTACACGATATAGGCCTCAAAACCAACTCATCCTAGTCTCAAGGGTCGAATCGATGGGACAAGGAGCCGTCACAACAAAAACTGAACTAATAGCTAGAGTGTAGGGCGGTCAATAGTGACTCATCCCTAATTTAAGTAAATTGATTCAATACAAGTCATGGAGGCCATTTACCTAATTACTTACCCTAGGCAATAGTAAAAACATAATAATTACATCAATTACATCAGTAAAACATAGATCAAATTTGGAGAGAAACAGTGAAAAACTGGGCCAAAGGTCAAATGCGCAGCGCTAGTGTCAAACGCACTACGCCATCTTCAGACCAACTTTTTATTGCGTTCCCGGTGTCCACATTGAGACCAGGATAGCTTATTGGAAAGCTTATCATGTCTAATTTCCAAAACTTCCCTTGGTTTTCAAAATGGCTTGATTTGACCCTCCAAAACTCCATTCTCCTAACACTGCTCAAATGCGCAACGCCTGGTCCAAAAATGAGGTAGAAACATGATTTTTAGGTAGTTTTTTGCCTTTTTCACCTGCCAGTTTTGCATTCTAGGGCTAGAAACATGGCTTTCCTAGATTTATTGGTCCTTTTGAATCCATTGGTGGCTTCCATTCCTCCAAAAAGTGCCTCAAAAAAGTGGCGTTGGGCGTTTGACCAAGGAGCTAATATGAAATTGCCTCAAAAAAGACAGGAAAGACAATATTACAAAAAATGAACCAAGAGTCTTCAAAATTGGTCAAGAAGCTGATGTTTGGTGTGGCTAGGCATGGAGTGAAGCCTCTGCAAGTATATCAAGCTTCTTCTTTTCTTCTTGGTGAGTTAGGGATTCAATTCTTGCCCTAGTAGCCTTGAGCTTTGCCCTTGCTATTTGGTTTCTTTGGCAATAATACTTTGCCATCTTTCTCTGAATGTCAGTGTCTCTTTTGGCCTTGTCTAGGAGCTTTACGAGATGGTTGTTCACCCTATCAAGCCAATACTCCCGGTTCTCAATGATCATTTTGGAAAATTGTTCATTTAGGGTGAGTTCATTAGCTAGTTCAGCCGCTTTCTGTTTTTCTAGCTCCAATGTTCTTTTTAGGCCTCTGGCCCTTGGCCTTCTTCTTGGCACATGTTCCTCCAACTAGTCACTATATTCTCCATATGCTTCATCAAGTAAAGCCTTAGCCTTTTGAGCCTCCCTCTTTACCTTGATGAGTTGAATCTCCATGAGCTCTTGTTTGGTCTCAAACTACATGTTTTCCTGCTCATAATATGAAATGATGTATTTTTCCCTCTACAAGTTTACCTGGAGCTCCCCGATGAGTGCATCCTTTTCTTTGATGACAATGTTTGTGCTCTCACCATCATCATGCTCACTTAGATCAACTAAGTCAAAATCATGAAGAAGGCAAGGCCCCTCCCGCAATTTGTGGGGAAAACACTTGCCTATGTCCACTCTGATAAGTATGTGTCAAAGTGCCCAAATTAGCCCCTTTAGGCTTGATGACCTCACCCTATTCAATGTGCTCTAGCTCTCTGATTTCATCTCTATTAGGTGAATGAATATGCTCATAGAATGGTGGTGATGGAGAGACTGATTCATCAAATGAGGATGAATGATCTATGGGCTGAGATGGAGAAATGTAGGTGGAAGGATAAGATGATGAAGGGATGCTTTGAACATTCTAAGTAGATGAATGAGTGAATATGGGATTAGCTATGAAGGTACTCCATGCAATGTTGAGTTCTTTGAGATGATAAAGGACTATGATTTTAATGAGGGAATGATGAAAAATAATCTTCATTTGATCTTTATACTCCTTTTGGGCAATGTAGGCCATCTTCTCAACACTCTAGAAAAGATAGTAGGGTATATTGAGCATTTTTACCCTAGTGAAATGCATTAAAAGCTGGATGTGATAGGAATAGAGCCTAGAAAATCTACCTTCACATGAAAAATATTTCAAGATAATCTTCATCATTGATACCTTGGTTTCATGCAAGGCTCATAATAATGTCTCTCCAAATCACCTTGTTTAAACCATTTCTCTCAACATCTGGGATTCTGGTGGTAGCGGATATAATGGCAATAGATAAAGTAAAAGTAATACCTGCTAGAGTGACTTGGTTGTCTTGGAGTTTAGATATGAAGAGCCTAGTCAACTCAGGATGGTGTTGGACTGCCTGAACTTGCTCACAGTATCATAACAGCCTAGCCATTTCAAGGATTTCACAGTCACAAGGGATGCTAAGAGTTCCCTGAGATCTGTGGGCTCAAATCTATGTATTTTGCCTCCTTTGTGTATTTTCTTGTCCTTTGTTTCCTCTTTCTCACTGTGTGTTTTGTATTCCTCTTTTGCCATGGTGTTTAATATCAAACACTAGGAGGTTGTTATGCTCATGACATGCGAGAAGATACCAGAATACCAGATATGCGAAGAAATATACCCAAAACATAGAACAATAAGAAATAACAACGTGTATTTTATTATTCAAAAAGGAAAGCAATGTTCACTTGCCTCTTCGAGGGGGCAACCTCCAATAGAGCTAGGCTCAATTATAAAATAAAACACGACGCTCCTCAAGGGGAGTCTCTATCCTTTATATGGGATTCATATATGCAATACCATGGGTCAGTACCATGGTTCTTATTAATACCATCTATCTAATACCATGCCCCATTTGCAACTCATTGTGGTCCCTTATTTAAATGCGAGTCAACCACTTACAATTATTAATATGGGCTTTATTGACTCTTTAACTAACTACAACTATGACTCGACCCTATTACATAAATAAGGGGGTTAGGGTTGGACCCTAATATGCTCTTCCCCATAAAAATAGCCTTGTCCTCAAGCCTGAAGCTGCAGAAACTGTTGAAGAATAGTGATTGGTTCCCAGTGTGCATCTTCTGGAGAGTTGTATTTCCATTTGATGAGGACTTCCTTGATCGTGCGGCCGTGCAGGTGCTGTTCTCGTGTGTCAAGAACCTATTCAGGTTGGAGCTAGATTGAACCTTCTTCGTCCAATTCTGGTAGACTGGTTTGAATTCTGCAATGGTTCCCAACCACTTTCTTAAGGCATGAGAAATGGAAGATGGGATGGATTTTTGCAGTGGGTGGCAAGGCTAACTTGCAGGCTACTTCTCCGACACACTGAAGTATTTGATACGGCTCGCAAAATTTTGGAGATAATTTCTGACAACCCTTGTCTTTGAGTGATGTTTGCTTATATGGTTGCAGCCTCAAGAATACCTGATCCCCTTCTTAAAATTGGCGCTCTGAATGATGTTGGTCTTCTTGTTGCTTCATGTGATTTCGAGCTTGATGGAAATTCTCTTTGAGGTGGGCAAGCATGGTTGCATGGTTCTGTAGGAGTTGATCCACTATTTGTACCTTCGAGCATCCCTGGATATAAGAAGTAGGTGAAGGAGGGAGTTGACCATAAACTGCTTCATATGGAGTCATCTTCGTCGTGGCATTATAGTTAGTATTATACCACCATTCAGCTAGAGGTAACCACTGTACCCATAGATGTTGCTTTTCTGAAGTGAAACACCTGAGGTAGGTCTCCAGACATTTGTTGACTGCTTCATTTTGACCATCAGTTTGGAGATGATAGGAAGTACTAAGTTGTAGTGGGGTACCTTGTAGCCTGAAGAGTTCCTGCCAAAAGTTACTAGTGATGATCGGGTCACGATCAGACACAATGGAAGTAGGCATGCCATGCAAATTTGAAGATCTGGTCCATGAAAAATTGAGGCACCAAAGCGGGTGTAAAAGGGTGGGGTAGGGCGCAAAAATGAGCATACTTAGAAAGTTTGTCCACAACCACCATGATGACTGACTTGTTGCCTAACATCGAAAGACCAGTAATGAAATCCATAGAAACCTCTGTCCAAATTGAAGCAGGGATGGGCAATGGCTGTAAGGTGCCTGGGATTCGATTGTTTCCCCTTTGTGGCGCCGACACCCATCACACTCAGCTACAAAAGTAAGAATGTCATTTTTCATGCCTGTCCAAAAGAATGAATGTTGAGTGCGAGATCAGTGTTCTGAAATTCTGAATGGTCTGCAGTGGGAGATGAGTGCAACTCTGCCAAAATGTGACTTTTGAGGGTGGATGTTGGTGATATCACTACTTTGTCCTTGTAGCGAAGAATCTCATCCTACCAAGAGTAGCCCACTGTGGAATTTGGCTCTCCCTGCAATTTATTAATGAGTTGGGAGAGCGAAGGATGTGAAAACCATTCCTAGCGAGCCTCTTCAATCCACTAAGGAATGGGAAGAGAGATTGCTAGCAGAGTGCTTTCCTCCTCAAATTGGCATGATAAAGCATCCGCTACGACATTTTCCCGCCCTTTCTTCTAAATTATCTCATAATCATATCCCAACATTTTGGCTAGCACTTTATTTTGTTGTGGCCAGAATAGGCATTGCTCTAAAAAATATTTAAGGCTTTGATGGTCTGTGCGGATTTGGAAACACTGCCCCAGTAAGTATGGTCCTCAGATATCCATTCCATGTAATATGGCCATAATCTCCTTCTCATAGGTAGATTGTCCTAGATTTGTCCCACTTAGTTGTTGGCTAGTGAAGGCCAAGGGCTGACCTTCCTGCATTAAGATAGCCCCAATACCCATACCTGAAGCATCACATTCAATCACAAAAGATTTGATGAAGTCGGGTAGTGCCAATACGGGAGTGGAACACATGGCATGTTTGAGAGCTATAAATGCCTGTTGCTCTTCATCATTCCAAAGGAATGAATTTTTCTTGAAAAGATGAGTGAGGGGTCTAGTAATGCGACCATGATTGCGGACAAATTTGCGATAGTAGCCGGTGAGACCCAAAAATCCTCTCAAACTCTTCAAGGTCTTTAGTTGAGGCCAATCCTGCATTGCCTGGATCTTTTTGGGATCCACCCTGACACCTTCACGCCCCACAATGTGGCACAAATACTCAACCTCTTCCATGCCAAAAGAGCACTTGGACAATTTGACAAATAATTTATGCTTCCAAAGCAGTTGCAAGAGTAGATCTACATGCTGAAGATGTTTTTCCCAGGTGAGGCTATAGATGACGATGTCATCAAAGAAAACAAGGACAAATTTTCTGAGATATGGTTTGAGCATGATTCATGAGGCTCCAAAAAGTTGATGGGGCATTACAGAGACCAAATGGCATGACCAGGGATTCACAATGGCATTCATGAGTTCGAAAAGCAATCTTTGGAATATCTACTTCTTTCATGCGAATTTGGTGATAGCCCAAGCGAAGGTCGAGCCTAGTAAAGGATTGAACCCCATTTAGTTCATCCAACAAATCATCAACAACCGAGATGGGAAATTTATCTTTGACCGTCAGCTTGTTGAGGGCCCTGAAGTTTTGACACATACGTCCCCATCTCTCTTGAGCACCATTAACACAGGCGATGAATAAGGACTAATGCTAGGACGAATGAGACCGGCTTCCAGGAGTTCCTTGATGATTTTTTCAATTTCATTCTTGGGGCGAAAGGATATCTATATGGGCACACATTTGGTGGTTGTGCTCCTGGGACCAAAGTAATGCTGTGATCATGTTCCCCTCTCGAGGGTGGAAGCTGATGAGGCTTCTCAAAAACCTGTATATGGTTGTTTAAGACCTGTTGCATCTCAAGATGAATATGAAGAGAAGTGGGTTCGAAGCCCTGGATGGCATTAAATTGGACTATAACTCCATGGTGGCACTTTTTTAACAATTTTTCCATCCTGTGCAAGCTAATGATAGAAGGAGAACCTGCCTAGAGTCCACGGAGGGTATGCATGTGGTCATTCTACTTAAAGCTCATATATAACTCCTGGAAATCCATTGTGATTGGGCCGAGTGTGCAAAGCCATTCAGCACCCAAGACAATGCCACACCCACCCATGTTGATGGCAAACATGTGGTTCTATAGGTGATAAGCCCCCATCTGAAGTTTGACATTTTCACAGCGGCCTTCACATTTCATTGTCCCCCCATCAGCGATCTGGACCTGTAAATTAGACACTACTATGACAAAACAATGCGTACTGCCACTATCAATCAATACTACTATAGGGCGATGCTTAATAAAACCTCTAATTTTGAAAGTATGGGGACAAGAAATTCCTGCCAAAGCACGAAGCGAGATAACTGGTTCTTCAGGTGTAGCTGGGAGCTCATTGTCCGGCTGGTTATCCTCATCTTCCTCCTCTGGTTATTTAAACGGTGCGGCTTCCTCTAATGAACTTTGATCAACGACATCAATTTGAAAGAATTTTGGTTCCTTGCATTATGTCCCGGGGAGTATTTCTCATCACAGTAGTAACACAATCCTTGCTTTCTTCTTTCTGCCATTTCCGCTGGTGACACCTTTCGAACCTTAAGTGTTTGGGTAGTGCTCGGAGCCTAGGTGGGGCGTCCCTTGGCTACGAACTTTGGATGAGTTGACTAGGCCGCTAACGCGCGTTCTACTTCCCGAGTTGTCTTGCAAGCTACCAGCCATGAGACTGGGTGGTGCATTTGGTCGTGGGCTTGTATGGCGTCTTTGAAACCACTGATAAAACATTCCAAGTAGAATTCATCTGCTACACCTCCTGCGGAAGGCTAATGCTTCAAAGGCTTTAAAATATTCTTGCACTGTGCCTGTCTGTCGGAGCTTATTAAGACAACCCAAAAAGTTAGATTCATGCTCAAAGCAACCAGAAAGGGCTTTTGAGAATATCTGCCAAGTCATTGGCCTTGCATAGCAACATTGATGCCACTGTCACCATTGCCATCTTTCTTGGTCCAAGTACAGGCTTCCCACACTTAGCTTAGTCACATCATCTTTGATGTGATTCAATGTGAAATATTGCTCCATTTGTGCTAGCCATATGGTCGGATGAGAGCCATCAAATTTATACATGTCCAGCTTGGGTGGTCGAGGCTGGAACTGTTGGTGGTTTCCATAGAAGTGAAGAGAATGGCTAGACTCGCCCTCAAGGTTTTCATTAAAATCATATGCCTCCAATTGTTCCCCTAACTTGCCCTTGGTGATTGTGTCATATAAGGACTGGATCTACTTCGTTAATGCCTCCAACTTTTTTTCAAGGGTGTCTATCTTCTCATTGGCCATAGCTTGAGCTATGGTTTGTACCATGCACAGATGTAGTGCACTTGTCGTTACTTTGACAAAAAATTGGGACCACCCGAAATTTTGATGCTGACAAGTGAATGGTACCACCTTGCTCAGCCTGTCAACCTGATTCTTATGGGCTAAGACTCTTATAAGCGTCCCGGGAGTGTCTCCGACTTTTTTTTCTTTACTCAGGAATACTGTAGTATCTGATTACCAGAAAATTTAATTCTGCCCAATGTCCTGCAAGAATCATGCCCAAATATAGGAGCCACACAAATAGCCAGATCTGTCGCGAAGCCCTCAACTGCAGAGTATGAGTAGGAATGTGGCAGTGGTCGAACCCCTCCTGCAAAATCTGAATGGAGGATCTGATTGTTGCGACTGCTACAGAACCCAACCTGCTAGATCCGAATGGTGGATCTGATAGATTTGAATGGCGGATCTGATTGTTGTGGTTGCAACAAAACCCAACCTACTAGATCTGATCTGGCAACGATGATGCGTGATCTAGAGAGAGACAAGGGAACTATGGTCTCAAGGAGTGTCAGGTGCTATAGATCGCAATACACATTAGGGTCCAACAGTAGTACTCGGCCCAATCTTTCAAGGAACTAACCAAGGAGGATCAACCATACCTTTAACCATTCAGCCTGACTACCTTATCGTACGCGCGAGTAATCTCCCTGAGTGTTGTTCTCGGTGTACTATAGCAGCAAGACAGCCGATGGTTTGTCTATGGCGAGGTTTCAAGAGACCCTGGGGGCTTCCGATATACCCAGAGGGTACTTGGAAGACAGTCCGTGCGCGGTTTTGTCTAATGCGCTACTATTCGAAGGGGTACCCACAGGGGTTACAAGAGCACCCAACAAGCGTGACCACCTCTTGTATTTCCTACGTGCACGCCTACCCAAATCCGCAGGTTTATACGCTAAATGACAGATCCTGTGGTTTAAAGATGCCGAAATACGTCTCTAGCAAAAAAAAATTCTACTAAAAATGGAGATTCCACCGGCCCTAGAAAGTGCTCTAATACCACTTGTTATGCTCTTGACCTGCGAGAAGATACCAGAATACCAAATATGCAAAGAAATATACCCAAAACATAGAACAATAAGAAATAACAGCATGTATTTTATTATTTAGAAAGGAAAGCAATGTTCACTTGCCTCTTCGAGAGGGCAACCTCCAATAGAGTTGGGCTCAATTACAAAATAAGACATGACGCTCCTCAAGGGGAGTCTCTATCCTTTATATAGGATTCATACATGCAATACCATGGGTCAGTACCATGGTTCTTATTAATACCATCTATCTAATACCATGGCCCATTTGCAACTAACTGTGGTCCCTTCTTTAAATGCGGGTCAACCACTTACAATTATTAATATGGGCTTTATTGACTCTTTAACTAATTATAACTATGACTCGACCCTATTACATAAATAAGGGGGCTACGGTTGGACCCTAACAGATGTATAAGGTAGTAGGAATTTTTTTTTTTTGGGAATAATAAATGGGGAAGGGTAAATATGAAGGAGATGGGTGAAAGGATATATGTAATCGAGGAGGACATAAGGGATTAGTATGATAGCTTTTGGGATGGGGGAAATTGTTGCAAAGTAGGGGGTTTGGGAGCGTAGGTAGTTGTGGCACCTAGGACTTAGGGTTTTGGGACAAAGGGTTTAGAGGGTATTTGGGATAAAAAGGTTTAGGGAAAAGGAAGGAAGGTGCAGGGGAGTGTATAAAGGAATTGAGAGGGCAAGAGTGGTTTTGAGGAAGTTCTAGGGTTTAGATATAGGATAAACAACAAATCTCCAATTAAATCCTTAACACTTAGGCAGTGACTTAAGGAGGAAGAAAAACACATTCCTTAGCTCGTACTTACTTGTTTGAAGGTTGAATGCGCTTTGGAGGAGCTGAGGAGGTACTGTAGCCTTCCTAGACAAACGCGCAGCACTGATGGAGAGTGCACAACACCTCAGGCAAATGCACAACACCTCAGGCAAACGTGCAGCGCCTTAAGAGAACACGCAACACCTTAAGGAAAAGCACATCACCGGGTAAACGCGGAGCACCAGAAGAGAATGTGCAACACTTGCTCTGTTCTACTGATTTTCGCCTAGAACTGTAAAAAGGGTCTCTTGGGGTTTGCTTAATCAGTGGTAGGAGGAAAATGAAGGTCAGTTTGAAGCCAAGAAGTTCTTTATAGCTGAGTGAATTTGATCTTTTAGATTTAAACCCACTTTCTAATGTTTCATTTCACCTTTTTGACCTCTTTGCTAATTTCCTTTCTGACTTTTTCCTTTGTAGGTGGATGATGCTGGAGTTTTGGCAATCTTTACTTTTGAATTTTGCTTGGATGATATTGGCAATAGAGTTTGAGTAAACAGCTAGGAATAGTGACTTATTACATATGATAAACATAAAATTACATAAATAAATAAAATTATTACATCTCTCTTTTTGAAATAAAATTACAATCTGAAACAAAACTTATACTTTTGGAATGAAAATTAGAGCTCTGGAAACCATAGTTACATGTTTGCAAATCCTCTTTGAATGAAAAAGGGATATTATTTCTTTCACTCTCATGCTTTTGTTGGCCTTATGCAGTGAATGGTGTTTTTATTGGACCTTGGAGGAATGAAACCTAGTGACCTAATGGGACCTTGAATAACCAGACTTCATGTAGACTTGACTAACACAAGACATGATGAAATGAGCTTTTAAAATGAATGTATGCTCAGTAAGACATAGGAAGGTGGGCCAAAAAATATTGATTTTTTTTAGGGAGAGTGGAATTTTGACTTGGGCTACCATCAGTGAGTAAATTTTTGCATGAGGACCTAGGTGGAATGATAAAAAAATTCAACATGGGACACTAATATGATATAAAAGAGGAGTTTTGATCACTGATGGCAATTTGCAAATACTAACTCTAACAATATCCACACCTCCTATAAGATTTCCATGTATGAAGATACACACCTACAAGATTTCCATGAATCAAATGAATATACACATACAAGATTTCCATGAATCAACGCTTGAGTGAGATCAAGTGTAATTATGTAGATGTTAAAATAATGTTATTATTACTTATTTTTACCATAGACACATGTAAAATTTCTACCGTTTTATGTTTTTAGTGGAGATCTTGTAGTAGATGAGTTGGGAAAAACCACTCCAATGTATTCAAAGAGGATGTCGCTATAATATAATTCGATGTAAAACTTGTAACCCAATGGCATTTAACATATATTTTAGTATAGCATAATTGCATAACATCGGTTTCATGTTGTAATTTCATTCTCAGCCTATGATTATTAATATATTTTTGTCAATCTCATTATTAGTTAAATTTTTGGAATTCTCAATCAACGTATAATGAGTCTAAATTTTATTATTCAAAATAAATCCATCTTAAGAAGGGATTAAGTAGACATCATGAGTGAGAGAGAGCAAATTTCTTTAGAAGCAACCTTATTTTTAAAATAAAAAAACAATGTGTAATTTTTTGTTGTTTAAATTGTATTTTTGAATGTTATAAAGATTACATGACATGTTTATTGAACTATTTTATCATTATACATTAAATTGATATTTTTTGCTAATAATATATTTTTAAGTATATAGGAGTATAGTTTTAAGCATTGGCTTCGTCTGTTGAACTAGATCTTTGCTAGGGTTAGGGTTTATTATGTAGAATTTATGAATCACACTAAAATTACACTTTAGTTTCCCTCATTTTTTCAACGGCAGAGGAGTATAGTTTTAACCATTGGTTTGACATATGAGTGGAACAGGGGGAGGGGGTAGAGATCCCCATCTACCAAGTGGTAGTAATAATAGATAAACCAAGAAACTTGGTCGGCATTTGGGCAAAGTAAAGGTAAAGAGGAGAACTAAAAACCAAATCCCAGGGGGACAACGGCAAGGATGAGAGGAAAATGCTTGTTGTGGACAGAGTCTAGATCAAAGTTTGTGATTCCAAAGAATACGCTGGAGAATTATAGACATTATATGAAGGATAATGCTCTCATTTGTAAATTCATAGGAATTTGGTTGTTAGAGAGGGATCTAATGAAATGGATTCAAATTAAATGGAAACGAAAAAGACACATAGATTTGAAGTTGGGGGCTCATAGTTTTTTAATGGTGATCTTTGAGGATGGTCCTCTTTATGAGATATTTGAAGGGATGTTATAATCTGGATCTAGAAGAGTTCATGGCACCACCTCTTTGGCTTAGATTATTTTCATTATTCATTGTTTTCTAGGATCTTGCGATCCTTGATGGCATTGGTAACTCAATTTGGACAATTGTGAAAGTAGAAAATACCACCAAGCGAGGTTGCTCCGCATCGTATGCACAAATATATGTATATATAAACATAACAGATCCATTCCATACTTTGGAACCTCCGCTGTGTCACAATGGACTTTTTTCATGCATGTTGGGATTTTATTGCTTAAGATGTCTATGCAGTGGTAGAGGAGTATTGTCATATTTACAAAGCCTCGCACTATCTTAACTCTATTTCTATTTCTCTAACACCCAAATCTGATAACTAGGAGCATCCCACTGGGTTTTACCCTATTACCCTTTGCAATTTGATATATAGAATAATATCCATTGTTATGGTTAAATGGCTTAAACCTCTTTTGAGAAACATTATTTCCCCAAAGCAAACAAGCTTTGTAAAGTGTCCCCAAATCCTTGATGGGATAGTTACCACCCAAGAGGTCATTCATTCCTTCAAAAAACTTAAATCCCCTGTCGTCCTAATCAAATTGGATCATTATAAGGCTTACGATCAGCTAAGTTGGAACTACCTTCTAAGTTTCCTCAAACATTTTTGATTTTTCCCTTAGTGGGTGTCTTGGATACAAACACTAATTTCCACGTGTATTTTCTATCATGCTCAATGGGTCTACCTAAGCGACTTTCAACCCCACCTGTGGCCTTTGTTGGGGGGACCCTATCTCCCCTTTCCTCTTCATCTTCGCTGCTAAAGGTCTAGTAAGGTACCTGAAAGTTGCAGTTAGAAGTAACGGTCTGAAAGGTTTGTGCCCTTAGGGAGAAGATCTACTTAACACCCACCAAAATTTTTTTGATGCCATCCTCATGTTTCGTAGTCTATCCCTAAGAGAAATCAAGAAGTTAAAATCCATCTTGAAGGACTTTATGGAGGCATCCGACACCTAGATAAATAAGGAAAAATTTAATATTTTATTTCTTTAATGTCCCTGGTGCTATTCAAACCCCCATGTGGTTCAAATCTTAGGATTTAAGGTTCACACCATTTTGGTAAAATATTTCAGAATTCTCTTAGTTATTAATTCTCTCATAATGACCTGTTGAAGGCAGGTAATTCAAAAGCTTACCACAAAGCTTGATGGATGGGCTTTCCGATCTCTGAAAATTGTTGGTAGATTAGTCCTACTGAATTTGGTACTCCAATTGATATCGATATATCAACTATTTAGGCTATCTACTCCCATCCTTCTATATTTTATGTGGACAAGAAGGAGAAAGTATGGACCATCTTCTCAAGAACTGTAGCTTCTCCAATTCTCTATGGTTGAAGATCCTAGAGTTATTCAAATATATTGAACGATCCCATTATAACATTATTGATACTATTAACCTATGCAGACCCTCTGTCTTCTCCAATTTGGTGGTTAATTGGGCATGGACTCTAGCTCTTGGTTTCATCATATAGTCCATTTTGAAGGAGGATAACTAGTACAGTTTAAAAACATTGAATTTCCTATGAGCAAAATATTGGATAGGGTGAGACAAAATACAAGGGAAACTATTCTCGCTGAACCTTGGCACCTAGATGATTCGCAAGTGCAACCTTTGGAAGCGATTATCCTATGATGGTTGGATCTTTCACCTAATATGATATATTTGGCTGCATGGAAACCTCTACCATCTCCGTCTACCTCCCTCGTGTTTGTGCCACCCCCAGAAGGCTCTTCTAAAGTGAATTCAGGGGAAGCCAGGTTTTGAGGGATTTTTAGCGAGTGGAAAAATCGACTATTAAGTATTTATGCCTCATACTGTGGGTTTTCCAGCAATAATGAAGCAAATTTCTACGCCTTAGAAAATGTTCTCTCAATAGCTCTTTCTACAAGTTATTCAAAACTCATTATGGACAAGCACTCAAATTTAGCCATCAAAACGACCCATAAGCTTATCCAAGGCATTCCTAGTGAGAAGATCTCAAAGAGTTGGCACCTTGCAAGTTTTTCTCATCGAATCAGTCTTCTATTACAGGATTTCAATTTTGTGGTTCCATCCCATGCTAAAAGCACTGGAAATTGCGCTGCAAATTTCTTAGCCAATTTGGGTTGTTCGCCCCTGAATCCCTCGCAAGTTGATGTGGACGACATGAGCACAATAATATATGAAGACACTTCAGCTAGTCAACGCCTGAGCAAAGAAGAAAGGAATCCCTCTCCGATGGGGTTGAATAATATAAATATGAGCCTGTTAGGGATTTGTGCCCACCATCCTGGGTGGTTTGATAATGTGCAACATTAACTACCCAAGGTGTCACGACCCCCCTCATGTACACTGCTAAATACCATGTGAATTAAGGAAGTCTCTCGACTTTAACTCACTTGTGCTAGTTGGTTTGGGGAGGTATTCAAGGCATGTTTGCTGAAGGACCAAGTTGTGCTCTGTCATTTGGGACTGATGGCTTTTATATTTGCTCTACTTTGCAACCAATCTCGAGTTGTCAGTTTCTATGTATCACAGTTATTGGTGGTTTCCCAAGTTATCGCTGAGAAATGCTAATTGACTTTCGATTTGGGACCAGTCATTGATATTGGTTCCTAGGGGTTGAAATTGTGCATGCTACATGTGATGTGAATTAAGGAAGTATCTCGATTTGAACTCACTTGCGCTAGTTGGTTTGAGGAGATATTAAAGGCATTTTTGCTAAAGGACCAAGTTGTGCTCTATCATTTGGAACTGATGGCTTTTATACCTACTCTACTTTGCAACCAATCTTGAGTTGTCAGTTTCTATGTTTCACACTAAGTTACCGGAAACGACTGCCTGAACATTGGAAACACCGTTTTACGTTTTTGATAAGTATGCAGAGCAGAAACGGCAAAAAAACGGTGGAAAAACGTTTTGGGTGTTGTTTTCTGATTTGGTTGTCGTATTTTATCTAGCCGTCTTTCAGGCGTTTTCCGGAAAAAAACCCTCCCGTTTTAAAAAAAAATACGTTTCAGCAAATCGTGATACGTTTCTTAAAAATTTCAAAACGTTTTGGTTCGCTGATACCTTGCCGCGAGGAACAGATTTTCGGAATTTAGGTTTTTTGGTTTTTCGGTTTTAACTTTTAAGTTTTTAACTTTACGGGTTTCACTTTCATTCTACCCTGATCTAATTCCTAAACGACAACTTTGTTGCGTGAGTTTTGAGTAACGAGTTCACTGCCGCCGCTAGGTTAAGAAACAATGGGGTTCGAATATGTAGTGGCCCACCTAAAGAGAATGGGGAAGATGGAAATGGTTTAAGCAAGGTAAAAATTGCAAAATATCAGAGAGAACAGGACGAGGCAGATGCTAAAGCAAATGAAGCAAATCCTGCCTCCCTTTTAAAACACCCAACAAGGTTGGGAGCATCTTCATCAAAGCCTCCACATTATTCTCATGGAATTGTTGGGTCAAAGCGGTTAAATTTACGACCGCTTGAGAAGAGTTTTAATAATGATGCTCAAGAGATAGCAGATGCAGCTGTAGCCCAATGCATTTATGCAAATGGCCTTCCCTTTAACCTTGTGCGATCTCCTTACTGGGCAAAGATGGTAAAAAGTTTGAATGAAGCCCCAAGAGGGTACAAGAGCCCTGGATATGAGAAGATATGCACCACATTGTTGAGTGCTCAAAAGTTAGATTTGGAGGCTAAATTAGCCCCCATTCGTGATTCATGGCTCATTTCAGGGGTGTCCATCATCTCTAATGGATGGAAAGATCAAAGAAATAGGTCTTTGATCAATGTGATTGCTCAGAGCCCACATGGGGCAATGTTTTTGAAGGCAGTGGATTGTGAGGGGCAGATGAAAGATTCTCAATTCATTGCTAACATCTTGATTGAAGCAATTGAATTGGTGGGGCCTGAAAATGTTGTCCAGGTAATAACTGACAATTCCACGGTGTATAGAGCAGCAGGCCTAATTGTTGAAGGCAAATATCAACACATTTTTTGGACCCCTTGTGCTGTGCATTCATTGAACCTCATGTTGAGCAAGTTGGGGAAGCAAATTGAGTGGATTCGAGTTATTTTTGAAGAGGCAAAAGAAATTCAAGCCTTTATCACAAACCACCACATGTCCCAAGGCATCTACAGGGAATTTGCTAAGTTGGAGCTCCTTAAGGTACCTATACTTTAAAGTTTAAAGTTTATTAAATATTTCATAAATTCTAATTTCTGACTCTAAATTCAAATATCTAAATTGGATTCTCAAATGTCATGATTCGTGAATCATAATAGGTTATTCAATCAAATTATCATTTTTCAAATTGATTCAAATTTTAAACATTGGCAATTTGACACCTGCAAGTTGCTGAGACTCGATTTGCTTCTCATATCATAGTCTTAACAAGGCTCATGCAGGTGTGATTTGTGAATCATAATAGGTTATTCAATCAAATTATCATTTTTCAAATTGATTGAAATTTGAAACATTGGCAATTTCACACCTGCAAGTTGCTGAGACTCTATTTGCTTCTCACATCATAGTCTTAACAAGGCTCATGCAGGTGAAAGATGCATTACAATCAATGGTATGCAGTTCTCTTTGGAATCAATGGAGGCAATCCCAATCTAATAGAGCACAAGCAATGAAACGGTTGGTTGTTGATGATGAATGGTGGGATAAGGTGGAGTACCTCTTGGCATTTACTAAGCCAATTGTGGATTTTCTCCCTATGTTTGACATAGATATGCCTAATCTGGGAGAGGTGTATGAGAGCATTGATTCCATGATAGAGAAGATAAGGTTGGTTATAAATGCCAAAGAGAATGACCCAGATGAAATCTTTTACAGAGAAGTAAAAGATATATTGACCAAAAGGTGGAACAAGATGACCACCCCCATTGCACCTTTTAGCCTATGCAGCGAATCCAAAATATTATGCTGCAGAGTTGCTACGTGATCCAGAAAGAAGCGCACCAAACAAAGACCCAGAAGTCGTAGAAGGATTTAAAAATGCTTTTAGAAAGATTTTTGTAGATTCTGAAATTGGGCTTCGGATTCGTGCACAGTTTTCTCATTTTGTGGGATCAGAGGGTTGGGGTTGTGATATTGAGTGTATGCAGGACAAGAGCAGATTAAGTCAAATTGAGTGGTGGAACTTCTATGGTAGGGCACTTCCACATATCCAAAAATTGGCCATCAAGATATTGTCACAGGTTGCTAGTTCTTCTTCAGCAGAAAGGAACTGGAGTACATACGGCATCATCCATTCAGTGAGGCGAAACAGATTGGGCTCTAAGAAGGCTGAGGAACTAGTGTATGTTCATTCAAACCTTTGTCTTCTGTCACACAAGAGAGATGAATACAAATTTGGGCCCACCAAATTATGGGACGTGGAACCAGAGTTGCCTGACTTGGATATGACAGTGAATGCCATGTCTCATATGAATTTGTTTGATTTGAAGCCATCACTGGGAATAGGTGGATCTTCAAGTGGACATGGCAGCAATGTTCCCAGTGCCACTTCTAGAGAGGATGTGGAAGTGGAACATTATAGTGGCATGAATGATGACATATTTGATGATATGTAAATGTAATTTATAATGGTGTTTTAAGTTTTAACTTGTAACTTTTAAACTTTTGAACAACCATATGAATTATGAGTAATGATAGTAGACTGTCAGTGATAGTTCATTTATGATTTTGTACTTTCATAATATGTAGTAATTAGTATGCATTATTAATTTTTGGTAATGATGGTGTTTGTGTAACTTGTCATGTTGATAACTTGATCTTTGAAATTTGAAACAAAAACTTGATGATATGTTGAAACTTGAAACTTGAATCATGAATGTTATAATAATGAATAATCGTTAATGATGATGGCAATGTTGAATGTTTATGTCATATGGCATATGTTGAAACTTGAATTGATGATGATGAATCATGAATCATGATAGATCATAGATGATAATATAGATTCTGAAATATGAATGGTAATATAAATTTTTTATTTTTAATATATCTATATATATATATATATATATATATATATATATATATTATGAGTTGTTTCCTGCCGTATCGTATCCAGATTTTTTGAAAATTTTCCGTATCCGTTTCAAACCCCGTACCCGTATCCGTTCCCGTATCCGTTTTCTGGTAACTTAGGCTTCACAGTTATTGGTGGTTGTGCAAGTTATCGCTGAGAAATGGTTATTGACTTTGGATTTGGGACCAATCATTGACATTGGTTCCTAGGGGTGGAACTCGTGCATGCAAGTTTAGGGGTATGTTGTCTTTGATATTTCTCTCCTTGCTCTACTTGAATCTACCGGGTTATGTCTAGAATTCTATTGTTTCAGTGTTTCCATGGTAGTCTAGTCACGTTATTTATAATTTTCTCTGGTTAATTGTTTAGTTTGGTTCTTTTTTGGAATATGCTTGGGCTACCCAACTCCAGCCATATTTGAGTTATAAAAGGGAGTGGGATCTATCTGTGTTTGCTTCTTGTTGTTACGACATAGGTGGTTAGTAGTCCTAGGCCCCTTCTGAGGAAATTCTACCTTCTTCCCCAGGCCAAGAATTACTAAGTTCCATAACTCCTCTTTGGAATTGTGGATTTATCAAGCCTCTAAACCTAACATATATGTGATGCATCTATGTGGAAGGGGTTTATCTGTGAGTTTCTTGGAAAAATTGTGGTTTTAATTGTCTGGTTTTATCTGTGGGAGTATTTGTTAAACATCGTAAAGATTTGTTTTATTTCTATGGTAAAAGGAGTCATTTGAAAAATTTTAGCAACTTTGGTAACTTGGAAATGGTACAAGAGTATCCAAACCCCTCAAGTGATGGAGACATCCCTTGCTTGAACAAATTTGTAGGTGTTTTGATTACACCTCACGACCCATAAGACTTGGTGTCTTAGTGTCACGCTTCATGTGTCTAGGAGGTCAATTATACAACGTCCGATCTAGTCTATCATTATCTTCTCAAACGTTATGGTGTATTGACATTCTTGAGAGTGATATTTGTTGGTTGCATTTGAGGGTTAAATAGGCTCGAAGTGGCAAGCATAACATTATGCAACTATAACAAATGTTCTGTCTTATTAGTGGGGGTGGTGGTAGGGGAAAACAGGGATGCAACAAGGATCAAGATCAAGATAGTGAAGCTATAAAAAATTTCCATGCTAACACCTGTGCTAATGCCCATAACGAATTGCACCATTTTGAGGAACTCGCAATCAGAAATAGCCATTCAGTTTCTGATTTTGAGTTGGTGGAAGAGTTTGGCAATTGGCAATGGATCCAGAACATACAAGGGATAGAAAGAAGCAATATATTCATGCTCTCTTTCTATATTGGAAAATGAAATCGTTAATGGGAACGATTTTGATGGAGAGGAAAGCCAACCAATACAACATTTGCCCAACTGGTAGATATGAAACGAGAGAAGCGAAACATGAGATTTTACATGGATCATATAGAAAACATACATGTTAGAATTGCGCAACACATCTTTGTTATTACACCTCCAATCCCTTTAAGATCGAGCAAGAGACCCTGAACTTGTCTCCTCCTCTCATACTTAGATTTTTTATTATAGTTTTAGATCGATGGTTTTAAGATGATGTAATTTTTTTAGTGACGCTGCAAATTTTTATTTTGTTAAAATTTGGACTTCATATTATGTTAATAGATGGCCAAGAGACACAAAGACGAATGGAACAAATCTAGCAACACCCTTTAGTACTTTATGATTCAAATAGAACAAGAACAAGTTCACAAGCTCCGATGAGTAGTTTCTTATTTAGACTCAGGCACCACTAACCGTTAGAGAATTGGTTTCAATTCGTTGACTTTTCATGCAGTTTATCACTCGACTAGAAATTTTAAGAACATCATAACAATCACATGGTCCAGGATTGATTACATCATTATATTATATACTATTAAATTTGGATGATTTTTTTTTTCACTTGAAGAAAACACCCAAATATTTAAAAAACAATGCATTTATCCATTCACGTGAAAGAAATTATCAAATAGAATTTTTTTAATTAATGTAAAACTTTACGCACTTTAAAATATTACACTAAGCATAAGCGTCACTTCGTAAAATATAAATAAGTGGAAGAACCGTTTCATTCTTTTGACAACACTAGTCTTCGATTCCGATAAAATATGATTAAGGAAAAAAATATATATAATTCCGCAGAAGTGGTAAAAAAACGAGGGGGATTTCTAATATATGATGCAAAGCATCTAACTCAGCAATTTCATTGTATTTTAGCAAACATAGAGGGTCTTGTGTTTTTAAGGAAGTTGGTTTCTTGAGTATTAAATTAATGTAATTTTAATGTTTTTATGTAAGTTTATGAGAGATATTAGGAATATGAATTAATTAGATATTGTGAGGAATATTGTAAATGTTCTCGAATGTTGGAGAACATGAGAGAATTAGGATAGTTGAGATGTTGAGAGATTTGGGAATTAATTGTAAATCTTAGATTAGGAATTAGTTTCATGGTTTGTGGAATTAAAGAGGATCCTTAGGGATTAGTTGAGTCAAAAGTGGACTTAGGGAATATTCAGGGTTTAGTTCAAAAGATTAAGGATCTGAACCGAAATGGGTTACAGAACCTTTTGTATAAATGTAAGCCTAAAAGGCATAGAGAGAGTTAGTTAGTTAGAGAGTTAATGAGTTAGGGAATTAGAATTCAGAGATTAGATAGGATTTGACTGTAAGCCAAAGGGCAGAAAAGGAAAAGCCCACTTATTAGAAAATCAGGCTATAGAGAGAGACTCATTATGTAATTATTTGTTTATATATACACAAAGATTTTAATTCTAAATTGTGCAAGTGTGGATTGAGTAATTGAATTATAAAGTGTGTGTGGATTAGAATAAATCTGCGTAACATAGGCTTGCAGGTGTGTAGAACTACAGAAGAAGTGCAGAGAAGAGTGTTACGGGGTTGCACACAGACAGTGTTGGAGAAAATCTTTAATGTTATAGCGAAAGTATAACTGCAAGGTTTCCTAGAAACCTGAGGATTTATGAAGGAAGCGTAAAGGCTCGAAGGAGTGAAGTAACGAAGCTGAAGATCGAGATCAAAACAGTTGAAGACCATAAGGAGAGAACAAATACACAGGCAGAAAGTTGAATGGGCTATTACAAAGTAAAGAACAAAAGAACGTAGCAGCAAAGTACAGTCGCTGGATCAGTCAGATCAACAGACGAGATTGTGTGAGATGGACAGCTAGGATTAAGTCGCGCAAAATAAAGTCAAGAGTGAATGGATCAGATTAAAACCACGTGTTATCTTAATAGTGGCACGGTCTTCATAGGCGGTAAGCAGTATCTCACGTGCCCTCAAAGCGGTAAACGGTATTCTATAATTTGACGCAATTAGCCTAAGTGGGTGACACGTAGCACATGATGGAAAAGGAAAACCACTTTTCTCGCGCGCTCTCGACCCGATATCGGTCATGCAAGAATCTGCGCGAGATTGCGCAATAGCTTTCAATTGGATGTGTCACATCGACGGTGGAGATTGTCCGGACTAGTTGACAAGCGGTCGATGCAATAACCGTCGGATTGAGGAATGAGATCGACAGCGGAGATTTAATGCGTTAAAGAAAGCATCGATATATGTGCGAAGGTTTGTGGAATGGAGGAAAGGTAAGGTTTAAGTGTGCTTTATGAAATATTTCTATTGTATGAGAATTATAATAAAAATAAGCGGGATTAAGGTATTATGGTTTAAGCTGAGTTTTAACTAAAGCCTAAAATCCTTGGTATGGTTATTATGCACGGGTAATAAAGATTAACCAAAGATTATGAAGGTTCCACTCAAAGGTTTATAAAGGTCCAGACTTTAGATAGTTAAATCAAACGTTTCCACATAGAGCTTATTCAAGGAAAATTAAGCCTTGGTTTAAGAAGGTTTTACTGAGCAAGAATATTAAAATTCCTAAGACATGTATATGACATGCATTTTATTTGCATAATCTGGGTAGATGCGGCTTTTGCGGAGTCATTTTTGGTATCAGAGCTGAACAAGGAAATTCTACATGTAAGAATTCTTTGAGAAATTTAGAACAGAGTTATGTTTTGAAGGTATGTATACAGGCAAAAAGAGATTAGATTTTAAACTTGACAAACAGTAGGGACACAAAGATAAAGTGTAGCAGAATTCGTAGATGCAAAGAAACAAAGAACAATCCATTCAAAGTGCAGGTGAATGGTAGAACAAAATCATGCAAAGATCTTGAAAGTGAGATGATATGTTTTTGTTTTAATTTGGTTTGAAGATTGTGGTTGCAGAATTTAGGTTGTAGACAAAAGAAGGTATCTCAGCAAAAGAAAAGAAGCAGTAACGAAGGAAGCTGGTAAGAATTTCTGAGTGAAAGAAGAGGTGGCCAGAACCTATTATTTCATTTGCGATTGAGATACAAGAAGAGAGTTGTGTTCTTAAAACGTGCAAATGAGTTGAAGCCTAGGAGGAGCAGAGAGAAGTGCTCAAAGAGGTTCAAGAGAATAGAGAACCAAGTCTTTGCCAAAAGACCAAATACCAAGGAAAGCTTGGTGAGGTAAGTGACAACAGGGAGGATTTGCTGTTGCAAAGGCATTAATACAGTTCATAGTAAGTGAGTGATGAACTCATGAAGATAGAGAAGGAGATGACTATTGATAGTCATAACAGAGATAACAGAGGTTTAGAGAAAGACCACAGTAGAAGAAAGGTGAAGAAAGAGGATGCCAAGGCAGATGGCATACAGAGACAATTAAGTGAAGAAAAATATGAGAGGGAGAAGGCTGAGATTGCAGTTCATCTTGAATTATTGATGAAGATGTTGCAGATGAATAAACATGACCAGAAGTATGGTTATGTCATAAGTAAGAAAGTAAAGTGGCAGAGGCTACAAGAGAAGAGAAATCAGCTGGTGAATATGTAGTTAGCAGAAGAGTTGATGAAGCTTGAATATGTAATGAATGTCCAATTGAAGTCTGAAGAACTCGGAGAAGCTGAGTTGAGAATGGAAGTTTCCATTTATGAAGCAGAACAAGGTGAAGTTCTGTGTGAAGATGAAGACTGGAAATCTGTGAAGGATCTTATGAACCATTGTGCGAATTCAAGACATCAAGAAGTTTACTTTGTTGAAGAAGGAATTATTGATGATTTTATGGACTGTTGGACAAATTTGGATCAACAAAAGGATATGAAAGCTTGTATATTGGAATCTAATAATTTTGATGTCATTACAAGTTTTGCAGAAGATGAGCAGTCTTTTGAAGCTGTCAAAAGTATGGAAGAGTACCTTTGAGAAGATAAATACTCTGAAGTAAAGAATGATGGAGAATTATTCTTGAATGAGAAAAGCAGTGAATTATTGCAACAGAAAGAATTTAGTAATACATTGATGCTTGAAGTTGTTACAACACAAGAACAATTTCTTGTGAAAGAAGGAGATGAGATTCAGTCTACAAAACTGATATGTGAAGCAACAGTTGAGACTGTTGAACGTTGTAACTCTCAAATTGATAATCTGTGCATAAATGCATGAATTATAAGTGATGATGAAATACTTATGAAGTGTCAAAGAGAAATTGAATTGCTGGAATATTTGCTAGAAAACTCAAAGTATGATAGTGTGATTGCAGACGAAGCAGTTCACTACAGTGGACAAGGGCAAAAATACATCATTGAAGCAGATGGTGTGAAAGAGAGACTCGCTGACAGTTTCGAGAGTCCTTTGGAGAATTCTTTAAAGATGTGGAATCAGCATACTGATGTGCTGATAGAGAAGGAAATGTCAGAGCAGCATACTGAAATGTTGTCAAAGGAAAAAGAGGCGCTAAGGTCGTATGTTTTTCATTTTAATAAATGTTTTGTGAGTGCAGGTTTTGCTGCAGATACTGGAGAAATTTGGCACATATGAGCAATCAAGTAAAGATGAAAGGGGAAGGAAAATATGTTGGAATTGACGAACAACATAGTCATGTGTTTGAGAGGAATCAAGTACAAGGGGAATTGGAGGACCATTTATTTTTTGAAAGTAAATTTACAGATATTGAACAAAGGTTGTTTGGAAAGTCACGAGAGTGTAAGGATGAAAGGGCTGCAGTAAGAATCCGACAACTTCAAAGAGAAGATAATGAACAACAGTTTGAAGATGAGTGGACAGAGTACAACAACAAATGGCAGAATATGTACCAACCCAAGGATGTGCTGGAGATAGAGATTGACGAATTATGGCAATTAATGATGAAGCAGTCCAGATGGACAAGATTGACAGCAACAGGAAGAATGATCAATCGTAATTTGAAACTGATTAACAAGGAGAGGATGATGAAACAGAGGACAACAAACATACAAGACCAACAGAGCATTCAGACAACTACAAACTAAAGTTTGGGACCCTGGAGGTTTTCTATCAACATATGAGAACACATGATCTGGAGATCATGATTATTTTAACCTTGCGAACCTGATGCAAGAGCATCCAACCCAACAATTTCATTGTATTTTAGTAGACATAGGGGGGTCTTGTGTTTTCAAGGAAGTTGGTTTCCTGAGTATTAAATTAATGTAATTTTAATGTTTTTAAGTAAGTTTGTGAGAGATATTAAGAATATGAATTAATTAGATATTGTGAGGAATATTGTAAATGTTCTCAAACGTTGGAGAACATGAGAGAATTAGGAAAATTGAGAGATTTGAAAATTAATTGTAAATCTTAGATTAGGAATTGGTTTCATGGTTTGTGGAACTAGAGAGGATCCTTAAGCATTAGTTGATTCAAAAGTGGACCTAGAGGATATTCAGGATTTAGTTCAAAAGGTTAAGGATCTGAACCAAAATGGATTACAGAACTTTTGTATAAATGTAAGCCTAAAAGGCATAGAGAGAGTTAGTTAGTTAGAGAGTTAATGAGTTAGGGAATTAGAGTTCAGAGGTTAGATAGGGTTTGACTGTAAGCCTATGGGCAGAAAAAAAAAAAGGCCACTTATTAGAAAATCAAGCCGAAGAGAGAGACTTGTTGTGTAATTATTTGTTTATATATACAGAGAGATTTTAATTCTAAATTGTGCAAGTGTGGATTAAGTAATTGAATTATAAATTGTGTGTAGATTAGAATAAATTTGCATAACATAGGTTTGCGGGTGTGTAAAACTAGAGAAAAAGTGCAGAGAAGAGTGTTACCGGGCTGCACACAGACAGTATTGGAGAAAACATTTAATGTTACAGCGAAGGTATAACTGCAAGGTTTCCTAAAAACCGAAGGATTTATGAAGGAAGCGTAAAGGCGTGAAGGAGTGAAGTAACGGAGCGGAAGATCGGGATCAGAACAGTTGAAGACCATAAGGCGAGAACAAATACATAGGCAGAAAGTCGAATGGGCTATTATACAATAAAGAACAAAAGGATGTAGCAGCAAAGTACAATGGTTGGATCAGCCAGATCAACGGACGAGATTGTGTGAGATAGACGGCTAGGATTACGTCGCGCAAAATAAAGTCAAGGATGAATGGATTAGATTAAAACCACGTGTTAGCCTAATAGTGGCGCGGTCTTCATAGGCGGTAAGAAGTATCTCGCACACCCTCAAAGCAGTAAATGGTATTCTATAATTTCATGCGATTAGCCTAAGTGGGTGACACGTAGCACACGATGGAAAAGGAAAACCACTTTTTTCGCGCACTCTCGACCTAATATCGGTCGTGCAAGAATCTACGCGAGATTGCGCGATAGCAGTACGATTGGATGGGTCACATCAACTGTGGAGATTGTCCGGGATAGTTGGCAAGCAGTCGACGCGATAACCGTGATTGAGGAATGAGATCGATGGCGGATATTTAATGCGCTAAAGAGAGCATCGATATACGTGCGAAGGTTTGTGGAATTGAGTAAAGATAAGGTTTAAGTGTAGTTTATGAAATATTTCTATTGTATGGGAATTATAACAGAAATATGTGGGATTAAGGTATTATGGCTTAAGTTGAGTTTTAACTAAAGCCTAAAATCCATGGTATGGTTAACATGTGCGAGTAATAAGGATTAACCAAAGATTATGAAGGTTCCGCTCAAAGGTTTATAAAGGTCCAGACTTTGGATAATTAAATCAAACATTTCCCCATTAAGCTTATTGAAGGAGCATTAAGCCTTGGTTAAAAAATTTTACTGAGCAAACATGTATATAGATGCGGCTTTTACTGCGTCACCATAAAGAAAACTCTTATCCGTATTAAACTATGGCATAAACGTTGCTTCCTTTAATATAGATAAACAAAACTCTTATCCGTATTAAACTATGGCATAAACGCTGCTTCCTTAAATATAGATGGAAAGAAATCACATAATATTTTATCATCTTTTTTCTATATCTAATTTTAAATAATTTCGAAAAACAGAGTAAGAAACCCGATAATAATTTATATAACTTTTTGAATTTTCTATAATCCTACTTGAAATGTTTAACAGTAACCTTTTCACAACATTCTTCCTTTTCATACAGGTTAAAAAGCAATGAAGTGAGAACAGTATGGATGATAAAAAAATTCTAAATGCTTAAGAATGCATTCTTGATTTAAAGAAAAAATATAAAATTATCTATATTGTGCAGTTGCTTATTTACTTCACGGAGCGACATATACGGCGATCTCTAGGAAACTTTCAAAAAACTATCGGGACTTCATTTGAACCCCAAGATTTACTAGTTGTTCCCCAGAAATTCAGAGTAGATAAGGGATGTTTAAGATAGATTTTTGGAATATTTTCAGTTTTGTATGCTTTATTTCTCTATTCCAATAAATATATAACGTGGCATTCAAGTTCCTAGTGATTCAAGTATTGTAATTCGAGCAACAACATGACAAGACGAAAAAGCTACAAGTCAAAGAAAAAGTAAATGCAACATTCCCGAGGAGTAATCAATGTGACAACCACCGTTGTCTTAATTTTTCAAGTCACCTGAGCTTTTACATATAAGTTTCTTAATTTGAGCAACAACATGACAAGAAGAAAAAGCTACAAGTCAAGGAAAAAGCAAATGCAACATTCCCGAGGAGTAATCAATGTGACAACCACCGTTCTCTTAATTTCTCAAGTC
Source organism: Pinus tabuliformis (assembly GCA_031772625.1). NCBI lineage: Eukaryota > Viridiplantae > Streptophyta > Pinopsida > Pinales > Pinaceae > Pinus > Pinus tabuliformis. The sequence goes on along the minus strand of CM062806.1, from coordinate 165,067,701 downwards.
ACCTGAGCTATAAGTTTACGGCGAATGCTATTTCCAACCGTGTAGAAACATAAATGTCCTCTAACATGTAATGGAAATAGCGTTCGTCCTTTCTTTCCACTTTTCATTCATTTGTTTATGTGTGTTCGTCCTTTCTTTCTACGTTTCATTCATTTGTTTATGTGCTGTTATTCAGAGGACGAACTTTATTTCTCTCACATGTCAGAGGGAATTTATGTTTCTATTGAGTTGGAAATAAACTTCGCCTAAATTTACAAGAGACATTCAATCTCAATGCTTCCACCATCCCAACATCGACTTAAAACATTAGGGAAACAATTAAATAATACTGATTTGGATGAGACACTCAATATTACAATGAATTCAGATTCAATCATCTTTTTAATCTAAAAGATCTATTTAATCTCTTTATATAACTGGAGTGTTTTATATGTATTTTCATATACCTAAAGTATTTTATATTTATTTTCAACAAATCTGTTAAAGAAAATGGTTTTTTATATTTTAATACGATCATCATGAAATAGAACATTAAAATACGAATAAGTGTAAAAACAATTTTTAAAACTCATAAACTCTTTATAAACCTTATCCCACATTAAAAATATTCCACTTAAAATTCCTAAAACTAAGTTGCATTTTACTCATATGTAACAACTTAGGGTATATTTAACGACCAATAATAAAATGTCACAACTTTTTTAAATTACTTAAACCTTTTCCGAATTAACCCATATAAAGACTATGAATCCTATTATATATTAAGCTTATTATATTAAAAAAACTGTAAAGCCATTACAAATATTTAGAATAAAATTTCCAATATTTTTAATGTTGTTATCATCCTCAACACACCATTTTCCTCAAAAAAAATTATGCAACTCAGAGCTTCTTTTACAATAAATTCCAGGTCACTGTTTATGTTTCCTTGCTTCCCTGTAAACAAAACTTTTATCACTTTAGGTGGTGTACACAGTTCAATGAGTATTCAGCATTCTGCCTATAATGTAGCGAAGTTCAAGGAAAATGCTAAATTATACTATATTGTTTAGAATATGTTCAATTTCATCATTAGGTTTTAGAGCTATTCTGCTTGTAAAGCCTAACGATTTTAACATCATTTGCAGAGAGAGAAATGCTGGGATTTAAATTCCACAAATTTTTCATTCATTGGTTTTTCAGTAAGAAAAAGCTGTTTTTATTTATGAGATAAAAAACAATACATATATCCAGCATTTTTATGGTGCATATGCATTTGCTCCGACATCCTTTTCTATCTTATATTTGTCCATTACTTTGTGACAAAATGTGTCTAGAAATTCTAATATAACATCCTATGTGAATAAAAGTTTATGAGATAAAAAACAATACATATATCCAGCATTTTTATGGTGCATATGCATTTGCTCCGACATCCTTTTCTATCTTATATTTGTCCATTACTTTGTGACAAAATGTGTCTAGAAATTCTAATATAACATCCTATGTGAATAAAAGTGAACATCAGAAGATATCAAAACAGCGTATCCTGCACATTTATAACGTCCAACTTATATCAAAACATATTCAGTCCATGGTATCACCTAATAATATAAAACTATGCATATTCAACAACAGAATCTTAGCCACAATACAGCATCTAGGGAGAAATAAAAAACACCAGTCTCGAATTGGCAAGATCCCATCCAAGAGGGGACATTATCCCGGGAATGGAAGGATCTCAGCATCCAGTGTGTTGCCACACCCATCTTTATCTCAAGGTGCAACCCATCTAGTGCATCCAATAGACCTTTCTCTGACATGTTGTCCGCATTCTGATTGAATTCCCTTCCAATGTGCTGAATAGTTGAGTTCCTGAAAGATCCCCAAATGACCTAAATTTTTCTGAGCAATCCATGAAGTTCTGGTTGATTTATTTTAGTGCTACCCGTACATGGTCTATGATAGTCTATGAATCTCCATAAATGTGGATGGTGGGAATGTTCAGATCAGAAGTGAACCAAATAAGTCCCAATAATGCAATAGCCTCTGTCTTCATATTTGTGCCTCTACCAACACCCCAATGGACCCAATATTCTTGTTCCCTAGATAATGATCGATGAACTACACCCACATGTGCACCTTTGTGCCCCGCCATCAAAGAACCCTGTCGGGCAATCATTCTTGAGGCCTGTCTTCCTACGAATTTTCTTCGTAGGTCCATTGTTGTTGGCATTTGTAGAATTATATCATCCAATTATACGGTCTACCACATGTGTTTCATTTTCCATATAGTTCTCAAAGATGATATTATTGTGCCATATCCATATTTCCCAAAAAAATGTTAATGTGATGTTCCTCCATTGGGAGGTTTGTTTACTCCACCAGCGCAAACAGGTAGTGATGTTATCATATTGATTGAGTGGAAAACCAATCTTTTCAACAATATTGTTCTAGCTTTGTATAGTAATGGGGCATTTTAGAAATAGATGAACATTGTATTTCGTCGCGCTCCTACATAATGCACACACTCCAAGCCCCTATCAGTTCCTCTTTTGTAGGTTTTCCCAAGTCAAGTTCTTGTTTTTCAAATGTCTTAATAGGAATTCTAGATTTCCAAAACTTATAAAACCAACATACCTTTGAGTTGTGTACTTTTCCAGCCTTCCAACTCACACCAATCAATTTCATTTCGGGCCTAATCTACTCCCATTCCCGTGTCATCGGACCTAGCAGGCCCATCTCCCTCGATCTCTTGCAGATAGGTATATTACCATGCCATTGCCTAATGGCTTGATTCTAATAGAAAATGTCATTATTGTTGATGCACTAGATGAGATCTTCTGATGGACATAAATCCCTTCCCATTCCCAAAATTTCGTCCTAGCCAATCACTATCTTATGCCCAGATCCAAAGATCCAACATAAGTTTTGCAGAAAAATTCGCCTGATTTTATTTAAGCAGAGGCATATGGCCGACCCTAAAATACTCCCAATGAGCTCCCTAAGCATCCGTACGGTAAAATCTTTGTCTTTGAGGTTTTTACGTCTGATAATATTCGCCCATATGGCCTCCCCAATTATACCCCTCCACAATGCTTTTTGTAGCAACGCCCATCCGAAACGTCTCTAATCCAAGATCCCCCAACCCCCTAGTCTTTTTGGTAATGTAATGGATGCCAAATTAGTCAGATGGTATTTGTGTGTGGTGGTCGATCCAAACCAAATGTATTTTGTCATAATCCTATTAAGTTTTGTGATAATGGTGCTCGGAAGGCAGTATAGATGGGATCAAAACACTCCCAGCTCTGTGATCACCGATTGGGTGACAGTAATGCCCCCACCCAGTGATAAGCATCTGTACTCCCACCCAGATGTTATAGACATTTTTGTGCCCTACAACTCCAAGCATGAAATGTCCATAAACCAAGGGCTCCTAAGTCCCTAAAAGTGTTGTTCTAACCCCTAAAGGAAAAAGGTCAACAGATTACAACTTCTCCCAGAAGTTCTCCACCAGAAACTGCTCAGAATAAGTCAAAACAGGATCATTTCAGCTGCTTCACTCGCTAGGTGCGTTGCATCTCACCCAAATGCACTGTGAGGGTGCGTTGCATTTCAAAACTCCCTTCTGTGGGGTGCAATGGGCGAGATATGACAAATGGCAGTGTCATTCCGCGAGGTGGAGAGGCAATGGAAGCTTCCAGAATCTTCTCCTGTGACACTTGCCTCACTGAATTCGACCAAGGATGAGTAAGAGGCCCTCAGTCTCCAAGTGGAAGCAAGAATTGACAGAGAGAAGACACTAATCAAATCACAAGCTGACTCATCCCCCTTACAGATATCTATATATGGATCCCTCATCCCAGAGATTCGGAGACTGGAATTTTGCATATTGTAAGGAATCGTTGTTGGTTTCTAGAGACAAACATCAGATTGTTGGGTGATCTATGCTTTGTTTGAGGTGAAGAGGGGCTTCTTTGCGGGGAGGTTGACGCTGGGTCGGAACCACTGGTTGTAACTCCTCCTGGATCTTTTCTTGTTTATCAATAAAAGCTATTTGAGTTCTCCTCCATGCTTTTGTATCATTGATGCTTGTTACATTTGTATGGTCAATTTAAATCTGATCCTAAGTTGTTTATGAATATAGATCCATGTCTTTGTATAGTGCTATTCTTCTGTGATCTTGCAGGTACTTTGTGAAGCTGGACGTGCTAGGAAGCAGGTAGCTGGAGACTATCAAAGAAGAGAGGGATCGGATCAAAGGATTAGTGCAAGACACAGGTTGGTTCTTTCTATTCCTCTCTATCTATAATTCATAAAGGAAATAAAAAAGTAGCTTTTCTCTGTTTGTTTCTAAGTTAACTGTCACATCTTAGTGGGATAGATCAATTCTAAATAGACATTTTTCCCTGTAACAAAATGGCGACTCCACTGGGGAGATAATTAGTTTGTTTGTTTATCATTCTTTGTTGTTTGTTTCATAAACTTATAGGTAGCATTCGAACTGCGTTTGCCATAACAAATGCAAAGTAGATAACTGCTGCTTCAATCCATTCACTGGATCTGTTTATGATTTAAACAACTGATTCACAAACTATCTGATTGCCCTTGTGATAGCTCTTAGACCCTCCTTAGATCTACCCCTGATTGTTGCATTACTGATTGCTTTTTACTCGGCCAAAAACCAAGGACTGAACTGTAAACTGTGACCCGGAACCCGGACAGAGTCTCGTTTCTGGCCCAGCGCAGGTACAGTTCAGAGATTCTGAATTTCAGCGCACTTCCCGAAGGGACAACCTGCGCTTCATTTCAGATTCTCTGTGTTACAGGTGCACTGATCAGACTAGCTCTGTGCAGCTGTTGTTCCTGTGCTTCATTCTTTCCAGTTCTATCCCTGAATTTTGCTACCTGCGATCAGTATATGTCTTTTTGAAACCCCTTTTCCTTGTTGTTATTCCGCCTCCTTTGTACAAAGGAACTGTAGATGTTTTTGTGTGTTTGTTGAGTCATTTACAGTTTTCCATTGCAAAAGTACCATAGTCGTACTGTCGTCCTTTGATTTGAATCTGTCGCAAGTGTCGATGTCGATCATAGGAGAAAGTTTGATTGTTGTTGATGGTCAATTATCCTGTTACCATTGCCTTTGGTCTGAATTTGTAATTTTCTAGTGTCAAGAACGAGTGTTCATTTCAAAATCGTAAGGTGTCGTAATCATCTCTAGTTTTGATTTCGAAAAGAAGCTTGTTTATGTTTGTCGCTTGAAAAGAAACTTAGATTTGTACATCAACTTTCTTTTTAGCGTCAATACTAAGAAAGTCGAAAACAAATACATGCATGAGCATTTGCATATAGACAGTCTGTTTGGCTTGATTTAGGAAAGTGCATTTACAGTGTGCTCTTTGCTCTTTGTGAAAAGATTCTGTCTTTCTTTTCCCTAGTAGCTAGGATTTTCATCGCACAAAAGAGATAAAAAGTTTGTTTATCATCTTTAGATTGCATTTTAGGAATTACATCTACATCTCGTGGTGAACCCAAAAGGCAAACTTCATAAGCAAGATCAACTTAAAATAAATTCAATGAATCTAACAACGCTTTGGAAATTAACACACAACATTTAGAGGTCTAGGCTAGAGACGTATTCCGGCGTCGTAAAGCCTGGTAACTGTTGTTCTCACTGATGGTTGGGTGATTCCTCCACTTTGAAACGATAAGTGCCAGTACGGACTTGTGCTCCCACGTACCGTCGAGTATATTTTGGGAGACCCCTATAGACTTAAATCATTTATCCATAGGAAGCCGTGTCCGCCGCCCTATCGATCGCAATGCACTGAACACAACATTCGGGAAGATTGACTGCCGTACCGTAAAAAGTATTCTGCAGTTTTGCGATTGGTTTCGTACTCCCTCTACCTAGACCTCCAGAGTAGTCCCTTTCGTTCCTTTTCAGACTCCTTAACGGAAAAGGTCCATCTGAGCACTTGTCACTTCAGGCTCATTAAAAATAGAAGGAGACTACAGTCATCTTTTGTTTTTTCTCGACTCTTAAAAACTGAAAAAACAAGTTGTGTCAAAGCGTCTAAAATTCATTTAATTGGGAAACATACTTCCCCTTTATTTTAGTTGATCAAGTAATCCGCAATCGTGGAAGAAAGTCAATTGAAACCCCGTCGTCGCAGAGGCTTACGAGTCAACTATCTTTGTCTCAGACAATACGGACAAAGCGAACTCATTTAACCGGTTCCAAATCTCCTATTAAAGTTAGAACAAGTGTTCCAACGACATCAGAGACTCTGGTTACTCCAAACATTTCTTGAATCCCTGCCTCTACAGAAGAAGCTCAGCAGCCACAGAAGGACAGTGATACTGATCCCAGTCTGAGAGTAAACACTTGTGTTACCGAACCAGTTCCATCTACAACCGGTTCGGAGAGTCTTGCTCTTCAAACATCTGTCGCTGTCGATTTCGCACCTTCTTCGACACCAGAAATATTTTACGGACCTGACGGTCTTCCCCTTCCACCTGGTCTGATTGCCATAGAAGAAATTGTAGAAGATCCTCAAACAAGTACTCCAACGCACTTTGGAGTCAGGATCACTCTATATCCTTCTTCGTCAAAAGTTAGTTTACCACCAGCGGAAGCTCCTGTAGAATCGCTAGGCAATCTTTTGGATAAACTACAAATGTCTGAACAACCGTCAACATCTAGGACTGTGTCGTCTGACACAGCGACGGCAGAACTCCCTGCTATCACTCTGACAATGTTCGTCGGTATACCATCTGTCCCGACTAGCGCTCAACCGCTAGAAGGAGCCCACTCAGAGGCTATTTCGACAGTATGGTCCGTTCTTGTTTGTTCATCCAGAATAATATCCGGAAACTCTTATGTTGAGTCTCAACAAATTGATCCATTTGGAGGTCAATTTGTGCAGTCCGGCCCCCAAGGGCAAACAATTCCCTTGAGTTCTGGATTACCACCATATGGGGGTCAGTATACCCTTTCATTATCCCCTCCGGGAGGATATCCATACGGGAGTTCACAACAACATTCAGGTTATACTGGAATTACCTCAAGTGGTTGGGTACCTATACTACCTCAACAACCAAAAGTTGTATACTCAATGCAACAATGCGTACCTATGTCGAATATCCCGACTACGCCAGCTATTGTGACGGTGTCGCAAGTTCAAGTGCTGCCTGTTGTATGCCAACCTCAGGTTTCTCAGGTTGTAATGCAACAGCCCCTTGACCCTACGACTCAACCACAATCGCCGACTAGTGGGATGACACAGGTTCAGACGGGTACAATTACCCCTCATCTTGGTCAAACTGTTAGTATCGGGCAACAGCATGTGGCTTCACAACCATGGCTGGTGCAATACCAACAACCGCAATTCCAACAAGTATACCAAGGTTCTGAGCAACAAATCTTTGCTAAAAGTGGACAGTCGTACATTCAAAACGGTCAAAATCAACCATTTTACAATGGTCATGTCCACCAACCTTACCAAACATACCAGCATCAAATGCATTATGCCGGTATGCAAAGACCAACTGCTCAGGCAATCCCATCTTACCCTGGGTATGCTTCACCTAACCTGAATCAGCAGTTACCATTTGTGGCAACTTTGGAGTTACCTGATTTAAACCGGTTAACCAACGATCCAATTGCTTACGCCCCTTGGTGGCCAGCGATTCCGCATAAACTTCCATCAGATATTCCTAAATTTAATGGAAATCCGAGTGAAGATCCATCGAATCATGTGATGACCTTTCATCTATGATGTTTATCAAACACTTTAAATGATGATTCGATAAGACTTCGCCTCTTTCAGAGTACGTTAACGGGTCCGGCGGTAAAATGGTACATCGAATTGCCTAGAGATTCGTTCGACAACTTCAGTACCTTAGCCACAACCTTTTTAACCCATTTTCAGTTACAAATAAGGTACGAAACGGGAACAGAACTTCTTACCAATTTCAAACGGACAACGGCCACTCACATATCTGATCATATACATGAGTGGCGACGTCGTCGTAGAATGGTAAAAACGTATGTCCCCGATCAGCTATTAGCTGAATGGTTTATCAAGTCATTACTGCCTTCCATCACGGAAGATGTGGCAAAGGGGGGAGTCATAACAGAAGAGCAAGTTATCGCTCGTGCGCAATATCTGGACTTGATTTACACTCAGTCCGGCACGCTCTACGATAAAATACCTGACGCCCCTAGATCGGAATTCTCAATTCCTCCTCCTCCTAAATCGAACAATGACTCTCATGCCGGCGATGGCGTGATTGGCACAACAGACACGAAATCAACAAAGGCTACATCCAAAAAGGCCCGTAAGATTTCAAGTCAAAATGCAAAAGACGAACTTCTTGCTTCGGAAGTAAATGCCGTATCGACAGATAAAGGCAAAGAAACCAAAAAATCAGGGAGCAAGAAAAAGGCAAAGGGAAGAAGAAGAAACAGGAGGAATCATCACCTGAAAAATCTTCTTCAAACCCTCTTGGAGATAGGAAACCAAAAAATCCATGCTTTATATGCGATGAGGATCATTGGACCGTGAATTGTCCACACAGGGCTGAGCTTAAGAAATTCTTCAAGAATTCGAAAACCTCCGCAGTGTTAACTGATCCGTTTCCAAATCTAGGAACAAATCTGGTTGAAAGTGGAAATGCTTCCCCGTCTCAAGTGCTAATGTTGTCGGTTTCAAAACAGCAAAATGATGCTTTGATATCGACAAGGAACAAAGATTATGGGAATCCACAGCTGTCGAACAACAAGGATAAAGATCAACCAAGTAGTTCGACAACAACTTCGACAGAAGTTGTGCCACCCACCATTCCTGAATTGACGATAAAACCGCCAAAGGGAGTAGTACACAAGTCGACATTTAATCCCCGCGCTAGAGCGGCACAACATTATAATATAGTGGAAGATTTGGCCCAATCGTCATCCGCTATGTCGACTCTTGAAGTACTACAAAATTGCCCATCCCAAAGGCAGGTTTTATTATCAGCCATTGGTGGGATAGACCCAAAGGATTCCAATCTAGTATCTTTCGACCATAAAGGATACGATCCTCAATTGCCAGCTCAACTAGCTTTCCTTGTTCAAGTGAAAGCCCTCAACAAAACTGTTCATAGAAACGATTATTGATGAGGGGGCATCCACATGCATTATGTCGATGAGTTGCTGGAAAACTTTAGGATCTCCAACCTTGTCGCGATCTTCGACGACATTAAAAGCATTCGACGGAAGGACATAGACCCCATATGGTATCCTCAGTAACTTGAAAGTTGAACTAGAAGGGAAAACGGTAGAAATAGATGTTGAAGTCATCGATGGGAATCTTGATTACAACATCCTACTAGGAAGACCATGGATATATGCCATGGCCGCTGTTGTGTCGACCTATTTTAGGAAGATTGCATTTCCCTTTCAAGGAGGGATTACAATCGTTGATCAACAAAACTTCCTCCCCAATGGTTCTCAAGTTACTGGAAGCATTCCCATGATCCATGGAAGCCCCCATTCGCTCAGAATATCGGAGTAGGCCTACTAAAAAATCCTATACTAATGGGAACTTTCGCTCTTCCACCTCCAATCAATCTGGCGGAAGTAGCGTCGATAGGAACCTGCAACATGATATCTTCAAAAAGATCTCAGAAAACGATATCGACATGGATCATGCAGTGGTTTTGCCCCCAAGCCCAGCGGAAATATTGTAGCAATCAATGTTCCTAGCATGGGAGGCAAACTCAAATCAACGCTCATCAAGCATTTGGATAGATAGGTCTAGAGAATATGGTACCCCTTCAGATCCTTGGTCGCGAGTGCATATCACTGACGAAGGAATTGTCCAATCTATGGTAATTGAAGGGACACCATGGAATGATTCCCACCATCGTTCCCTTCTTCCGGATTGTAGAGAAGATAATCAAGATGACCTGTATCATCCTTCAGTTTTTGAATTCCTATCAAATACTGTAAACACGGTGGATTCCGAGCGAAACTTGTCCAATATTGAAGAGACTATCGCCATAAATATCTCGACCAAAACAGATGTTGTAGAGAATATTTATGTCGGCAAATGTTGTTCTCCTTCAGAACTAGAGATATATAACGCTCTTTTTCGCGAATTCAGAGATGTCTTTGCTTGGTCATATGATGAAATGCCAGGCATTGACTCGAGTATTGTTGAACACGAAATTAAGATGTATCCAGATGTCAAACCAATATGACAACGGATACGACAACTACACCCAAAGAAAGCCGCTGCCATTAAGGCAGAAGTTGAAAAACTTCTCCATGCTGGTTTCATCTACCCGGTTCCTCTAACCAATTGGGTATCGAATATTGTCCCTGTTATGAAAAAACAAGGAACAATTAGAGTGTGCGTCGATTATAGGGATGTAAATCAAGCTTGTCCATAGGACAACTACCCTACACCCTTCATTGACCAGATAATTGATGAATGCGCCGGATGCGAAATCTTTTCATTGATGGATGGATTCTCCGGGTATAATCAAATAAATATCCGCCCACAGGACCAGTCAAAGACTACATTTATTTGTCCGTGGGGCACATTCGCATATCGAAAATTACCCTTTGGTTTAAAGAACGCAGGGGCGATGTTTCAAAGGGAAATGAATTATGCCTTCCATGACATCAAAAACATCGTTCAACCATACCTCGACAACCTTCCGAGTCATTCGCGAAAGCGGACTGATCACCCGCAGCATTTAAGAGCAATATTTCTACGTTGCTGACACTACAAGATACGACTCAATCCACACAAATGTGTATTTTGCGTCAGTTCTGGTCGATTACTTGGCTTTGTAGTCTCAAAGGACGGGATTCGTCTCGACCCATGTAAGGTCCAAACAATCATAAATTTGCCTCCACCTTCGAATTTGCTTCAGATTCAGAAACTCCAAGGGAAAGCGTACTTTCTGAGGAGGTTCATTCCAAATTACGCCGAACTTGCTAAAAGTTATACACGCCTTTTGAAAAAGGAAGTACCCTTTGTCTGGGATCAGGATGCGCAAGATTCCTTTGATGCTTTAAAAGATTCCCTAATGAAAGCATCATTAATGTACACTCCTGATTATCAAAAAGATTTTAACTTGTATCTGGCTGCAGCGGATACGACCATCGCAATGGTTTTAGTTGAAGAAGTCGATGGAATTGAAAATCCTATATATTAAGTAAAAACTTAAATGATACAGAAAGCAAATATTCTTACGTTGAAAAGCTAGCGCTCGCAGCTGTTCAAGCGATACAGAGATTTCGACACTATGTCCTCTTTCGAAAAACTACCATTCTGTCAGACTGCAACCCCATGACTTATATATTGTCGCGACAGTTGCTGGGGGGCAAATATTCAAAATGCATAGCAATCCTACAAGAGTTTGATCTGGAATTTGTAAAATCCAAATCAAAGAAAGCTCTAGTTTTCGCAGAATTCTTGTGCGAACTCCCATCGTCGTCCAACGATGGAACATCCGAAGAAACAATCGTGGATGAAAGTTTGTTTCTGATATCTGCAAGCAATGAGTGGTATGGGGATATAATCATTCATCTCCAAACCCAAAAATACAGGCCAAACACCTCCCACTCCGAACAAAAATGTATTCGATACCAAGCAAAAGACTACATGATCGTCGGTGATACACTTTACCATCGTGGTATCGATACAGTTCTGAGAAAGTGCCTCACCGATGAGGAGGCCGAAAACGTCCTGAATGATTGTCATTCAGGCGCGTGTGGGGGGCATCAATCTGGATATGCTACGACACAAAAAATCCTACGAGCAGGATACTTCTGGCCAACAATGTTCAAAGATTGCATAACCGCAGTCAAAAGTTGCCATGCTTGTCAAATTTTCGATAGCAAAACCAAAAAACCACCCGCACCTCTGCAACCAATAGTTGTTGTTGGGCCATTCGCCAAATGGGGCATCGATTTCATGACATGTAACCCCACCTCGACCGGGGGGCATGGGTACATCATAGTCGCAGTTGACTATTTTACCAAATGGGCCGAGGCGATGCCTACATTAGATAATACTGGTGAAACAGCTGCCCTCTTCTTTTTCAATCATGTAGTCGCCAGATTCGGCGTGCCACAGGCTATAGTCACAGATCATGGATCGCATTTTCGTAATCACATGATGGTCGAATTAGCTGCCAAACTAGGGTTGTCTCAAGACAGCTCTACTCCATATTATTCGCAAGCCAACGGACAAGTTGAAGCAATCAACAAGGTCCTCAAACGCATGCTGCAAAGGATGATTGGAGTTCACAAAAGAAAATGGCACCTAATCCTGTACTCAGCTTTGTGGGCTTACCGAACATCGGTAAGGAATGCAACCGGGTTCACACCTTTCCAACTGGTATATGGCCTGGAAGCAGTCTTACCAATCCAGTGTGAAATCTCGTCTCTCAAACTCACAATTGATCTCCTCCCCGAAACTTCAGAAGAAGATGCTCGTTTCTTGGAATTAATCCAATTGGATGAAACCCATCGTGATGCCGCTTTGGCTAACGAAGCCCATAAGAAACAAGTCAAGGCGCAGTTCGACAAAATGTCAAACCCCGTGTCTTCTCAGAAGGTGACTTGATCTTGCTTTACGACCAAGAATCCGATAAATTGGGAGCAGGTAAATTTAAGTCTTTATGGATGGGCCCCTATATTGTTAAACGAGTGTTAGCAAAAGGAGCCTACGAGTTAATGGATTATGATGGAATTCCACTGGCACAACCTCGTAATGGGTTGTACCTCAAGCGTTACTATGCGTAATAGTAACCTATGTGCTTTTGTTATGTTTTTGTTTTCGCTAAAGTGTTTATTTTGGTCAAGTAATCCACTTTTTACATTTGTTGCAGATGTCAAACCTATTGGAGTAATGTGTTGGATATGCCGACGGAGCGATTCGTAGTTCGCGGAACCTATCCTCCGCAGCCTGGGCTATTTTTGATCCAAGCGGTGATTTAGTAAGTTTTAGAGGTGTATGTATTGGTCGATCAACGAATAACATCGCTGAATATAGCGCGTTGATAGAACTTCTCTCTGATGCCATCACACATGGTATACGCCGACTAATTGTCAGGTTGGACTCACAATTCGTAATACTACAACTCAATGGTATATATTCCGTCCGAAACCCAGCTATTTATCGCATGTTCCTAAGGGTTAAGGTTTTGGAAAGACAATTTGATTTTATTCAATATCAACATATTTCCAAAAACTTAAACACATTAACTGACTCATTAGCAAACTATGTGTTAGATAGACATTTGCAACATTTATAAAAAGAAACACACCATCAATGTTTGCATGTGGATCATGTAGCTTAACCAAAATAAAACTCCGAAAATCAAAAATATATATAACTGTTTATGGTTTACACATAATGTTCTGTAACCAAGACAAAATCGGTCAAATGACCCAAAAACTCAAAATGCTAGGGGGCACCCTAGTCTAATGATGCTCGTGATAGCAAGTCACAGCCTGTGCGATCATGCGTAAGAGACGAGTCCATCGTCTGGGCACACCAGTAGTATGCCGCTATAACCGCAAAGGTAGCTCGTCAGTCCTCACATCTGGAATACCAAGAGTGAGGCCCTCAACCTGCTCCTGTAATGCTGTGAGAGTCTCGACCACATCGAGGTCACGAAGAATAGCCCTTCCGACGGCCTCTCCTGTTGGGGCAGCACGTGGTACTCTCAGGGGAACTACTGGATGAACAGGACCAACATCTGCATGTACACATGAGTTTGATTAAAGTCTTGATAGAATAAAGCACAAGGACATTATAAAAAAAAAACGATAAACAGGAATATGGTCAAAGATTTTACCAATGGCGCCCCACTGCTCGCCATCAGGCAGTACTAAATCTGGATCGCCCCGAAAGTCCATGCCAGCGTATGGATACTCAGAATAAACCATCTCCTAACGATCAAACCACCTGAAGAAGGTATCAAAAAATGAAATCTGAGACTGGCCAGCATGCCTAGACATATGGTCAACCCATCCCTGCATACGTGGTTCAGTAGGAGAAGGTAAATCGAGTGCAATGTACTGCGGCTGCATCAATGGTATCTTCTCCAAGGCAAAGGCGGTCAAAATAGAACCATACCCAAAGTTCTTCAACCTCCCGCTCTTTATCTTGGTCAACTGTTCTTTCATCACAAGAAGTACTGCAGCGCACCAGTTGAACATCTTCAGTTGGAGGCATTCCAAGGCATGCTGCATATAAGATCGGTTGGCTACATGAAGAGCCGCACCACCGGCCATCCTACCAAAAGTAAACAGAATAGTCCTGAGGGACCTGTCAGTGACATCACGGATAATGATCTTGTCGTCTTTACTCGATTGAGATCCTTCTCTGCAGTACCAGCGGACATAATCTCTCACAAAGTTGCCTCCTCGGGCCGAACCTGACAAAGAGATGGGGGCACCCCGCCTCGACAAGCCAGTCAAGAAATAGATGTCTACTACAGTCAAGGGGATAGATTTGCCCCTGATCTGGAAACCTGATTGGTAGGATCCCAAGCATCGAGCAAATACTGCAGTAAGTTGATCTGCTGTCTGATGCTAGAAATGCGGAAGAATTTTCGCAAGCCACAGTTCGGCAGCGCGTTCACTGTAACTGGATCATGTAGGGCAAGCATGTCCTCTTCTTCATGCTCACGTTCTCGCCATGTAATGGTCATCTTACTCCAAAGATCTCTGAAAAAACAAACAAGAGAAGAGTTAGATCCTGATTTTGGTAAGAAACAGGCAAAATTTCCATCAAAAATTGTGCATCAAATTCCCTTTTTGCGCCCAACGCACTTGCAGCAGTGTTCTAGGTGCGTTGAATGTCAGATAGCCTTTAGACAGTCCAACATTCAACGCAGTTTTCGATACACTGGGGGTGCGCTGATGGAAGAACGAGTTCTTTAAACCCCAGGGACTCAGAAAAGCTAGGAATCAAGCTCAAAATGCAAAATGGAAACCATGAAATGAAAGAGCTCAGATTTAACTCCTACCTGGTCCAGACGGCGCCGAGAATCGTCCACAGAATCTCCCGAATCAGCTGATGAAAATCGAGGGGGAAAAGCACCTCCAAAGCTCCAACAAACCAAGTTCAAATGAAATGGTAAAATGAGAGGTAAAAACACATTTTCATTACTTTTACGTAGTTCAAAGTAAAATATTAGTGTTCTAACTCGTTTTCAAGCATATATTGTTCATTTCTGACTAGTTTGATGAAGCAGTTGAAAATACAGTACGATCTTTGAAAGGACAAAGCTATTTATGGTAAAATCAAAACAAGACCATCTAATCGAGCAGTGTTACCGCAAGGTTCAAGCTCGTTAAAAAATAAACCCGCATCGAGCAGTTTTAGCACATAGTTCAAGCTCGTTAAAAAATAAAAATAAGACATGAGCAAATGTTTCCACCCGCGTTTAAGCTCGTTAAAAAATGAGCCATTCCCTGGTAAATAACCATCGTGAATGTAGTACTTCAGCCATTAAAGCCTTGGTCGTGTTTGCACCGTCACCTCCACTTTTTCATTGGCCGATCATTCACCCCCATTTGATTGTTTACCCATTTTGAGGAACAGCTGCGAAGAGTAATTTCACTAGCCATCCTTGTGATACTGCCGTGATTGGAGAATTCCAAACCTTACCTGGAATCAGCTGCTACCTGTTTTATCACTCGTTCCTCAAAAGACGAGTCTCCTTTAAGCTCTTTTCATCTAACTCGTAAAATATGAAAAGATTGTCGAGCCATTGGCCTCTCCAGCTCGTTAAAGGGACAGGAAATGCTATCCCTCCTCTAGATTTTAATCTTTTGGACCTGAGGGATTATTACACAAAAAGATCGAGCGCTTGTTTTGTTCGGCTCGTTAAAACTATCGAAAATTCATCCCTTCTGTATTGTTTTATACTTTTTCGAACTTAAGGGATTAGATGACGAAAAAGGAATTTTGGAGTTACCTTTACGTTCCTTTTCAGACTCTCTAAAATTGAAAAGGACCGAGTTATCTTTGTCGTTAAACTCGTTAAAATGATTAATAACGACAAACTTGTCTTTAGACGAGAACGAGTTTCACTATCGCTAGGCTCGTTAAAACATAGCGATGGGTTTGCCCGAAGGGAAAATTATAGAACAAGCATATGTTATCCTCCTCAAGCTTGACAAAAATAGAGAGGTACTGGTCAGCAATGACTGGGGAAAAATTGGGAAGAAAACTCAAAGAAACATTGTTGCTAGCAAGTCGCTCTTGAACATGACACTTCCACTCCGTGTCCGAGTCGGGTTGGGTTGTTTCATTCACCGGTCACATCACCATGGTCACGCCATACCATCCACATTTGGGGTTAATGCTACTAATCCATCACATCAGTGTCGTCGATATGTTCAAGAGAAGTCATCCAGAGAAGTCACCTGTGTCTCACCCACTACCATACATTATACTCCATTCTTTCATGACCGCCACCCTGAACCTTATATCACCAGATTGTTTTCACCTCCATCAAAATCATTTGCTCCGTTCCGTGTCATTGATGTGGGATTCATTAAGGCCCTCCTGTGACGGATCACTTCTTGTCGACATCAGCTCATTATCCAAGAAGTTGATCTAGGAACACCCCATTCAGTACTTTGAAGCTTGCATGCCTCAATGACAAGTTTCTCACTTCCGGCGCCAGGTTTACATCAATGGCCTTCGACCGAAAGATTTTGCGTGCTGTTCGACGCCAAGTCCTTTATTCACACCACGTGAATTGTACTGCAGTACCTTGAGGGTCATTATCATTATCGGTGATTCCTCTCGCGCTTGTTAACAGTTTACATCATTGACTGGTAATCAAGCAATGTCTTTCCATGTTCGACTTCAGAACATTTCTCACATGGATCGACTTGTACTTCGAGTGAAGATCGGACGAGATTGAAGACCCCGAATCTAGTTTCATCCATCCGGGCTGCGATATATATTCAGGGAAATAAAGACATTAGATGTACAGCATTGCAGCACAGATAATCATCCTACCAAAAGGATGATGGCTCTATCAGAATCATCAGTCTACACTCAGACGGTTGTCTGTCCTATGTACATGAAAATGAATTTATAAAGCTGAGCATGGGAATGCCCACCTCAGCTAGATCATGAAAAAATTATGAAGATAATGTATTGTATTGTATCTTATTACAGGTCTCCTCCCAGCATTGAAAGAACTTCGGATCCTCATAATAAAGCATTTCACCCGACACCAAAAGGTTAACGGCCTCATACTTTAGGGGGCAACTGTTATAGACATTTTTGTGCCCTACAACTCCAAGTATGAAATGTGCATAAACCAAAGGCTCCTAAGTCCCTAAAAGTGTTGTTCTAACCCCTAAAGGAACAAGGTCAACAGATTACAACTTCTCCCAGAATTTCTCCACCAGAAACTGCTCAGAATTGGTCAAAACAGGTTCATTGCAGCTGCTCCACTGGTTAGGTGCGTTGCATCTCACCCAAATGCACTGTGAGGGTGCGTTGCATTTCAAAACTCCCTTCTGTGGGGTGCGATGGGCGAGAAATGACAAATGGACGTGTCATTCCGCGAGGTGGAGAGGCAATGGAAGCTTCCAGAATCTTCTCCTGTGACACTTGCCTCACTGAATTCGACCAAGGATGAGTAAGAGGCCCTCAGTCTCCAAGTGGAAGCAAGAACTGACAGAGAGAAGACACTAATCAAATCACAAGCTGACTCATCCCCCTTACAGATATCTATATATGGATCCCTCATCCCAGAGATCCGGACGCTGGAATTTTGCATATTGTAAGGAATTGTTGTTGGTTTCAAGAGACAAACATCAGATTGTTGGGTGATCTATGCTTTATTTGAGGTGAAGAGGGGCTTCTTTGCTGGGAGGTTGATGCTGGGTCGGAACCACTGGTTGTAACTCCTCCTGGATCTTTTCTTGTTTATCAATAAAAGCTATTTGAGTTCTCCTCCATGCTTTTGTATCATTGATGCTTGTTACATTTGTATGGTCAATTTAAATCTGATCCTAAGTTGTTTATGAATATAGATCCATGTCTTTGTATAGTGCTATGCTTCTATGATCTTGCAGGTACTTTGTGAAGCTGGGCGTGCTAGGAAGCAGGTAGCTGGAGACTATCAAAGAAGAGAGGGATCGGATCAAAGGATTAGCGCAAGACACAGGTTGGTTCTTTCTATTCCTCTCTATCTATAATTCATAAAAGAAATACAAAAGTAGCTTTTCTCTGTTTGTTTCTAAGGTAACTGTCACACCTTAGTGGGATAGAGTAGTTCTAAATAGACACTTTTCCCTGTAACACCAGAGATATTTTTGTACTAACGATCCACTAACCACATCCAGACATTAACTTGTATTTATTATGTTTGATATGAAATCCCAAGTATTTCATGCCCCCCACCAAATCATCAACCTCCACCCAAAATAATCTTCGGATGTATGCAATGTCCTCCAAATCACTATTGCCATATAAAATTATAGACTTTTGTAGATTCATGTATAGTCCCGTGGCATTCCCAAATTTGGAAAAGATGTGGAATAAATCCAACCATGCAATTGTATTGATCATACCCATTATCAGCACATTGTCCACAAAAAAACTATGAGAAATTCTGATATTTCGGTCCAGAACCAGAGCGTTGAAACCACCCTCTGCCACAACTTTCTTAATATGCAAACTGAGTCCATCCATTGCCAAAATGAATAATAATGGTGAGAGGGAACATCCTTGTCTGAGCCCTCGGCCTGCCGCGCAAAAACAAGTGGGATATCCATTTAGATTTTATAATAACAACATATCTAACATTAGTGATGCATGCCATGATCCATTATGTATTCCTGGCCTGTAGGCCAATTTTTTGTAAAACCATCCTCAGATATCCCCAGTCTAAGCAATCATATGCCTTCTGTAGGTCCACCTTCATAACTGCAACATTTAGTTTTTTGATGTGGATCGTATGAATGCATTCTTGAGCAGTGGCCACAACATCGTGTATCTGTCTATTCTGTAGGAAGTTGAACTGTTCGGGCGATATATATTTTGATAAGGTGTGCTTAATCCTTCCTGCAATAGTCTTGGATATAATCTTATATATAAGATTACATAGCGAGATGGGTCGATAATCCATGAAGGATCCAGTGGATCTCCTTTTTGGAATGAGGGCAATGTAGGTCAAATTTATATGAGGATGGATATAACCCCTAATCCTTGATTCTTCCACCATTGCCAGGAGGTCCCCTTGAAAAATGTCGAAAAAATGTGTAAATAGTTCGGCAGTCCATCCATCTGGTCCCGGGCATTTGTCTCTTTTAAAAGATTTGAGAACCTCCAATATTTCCTCCCTCGTGACTTCCTTGTATAGAGTCATGTTTGCATCATCATCAAACATGGTGGGGTATACATCCACCCCCCAAATCTGGTCCTCGACACAATCCGCCTCTCTGCGTCTGTATGCCTTTTCAAAATGCTAGACAACCTCTTTACTTATATCCTGTTGAGATTGTATCTGGTTCCCCGGTTCCCCTCTGTTTAAATTATCTCCCATATGGAATTTATCTTCCTTCTGTGATTAGCATATCTGTGGAAAAAATTTGTATTTCTATCCCCCTCCTGGATCCATATGGCCCTACTCTTAAGGCACCATGTTGCCTCCCGAATTTTTAGAATATGTTTTCTTTTTTGTTCCAGTGAGTATATTGTTTCCCGTAGTGACGCCGAGGGATTGTGCTATAGCAATTGTAAACTTAGTATATCCAATTCAGCAAATATATCATTTAGCTTTTTTTTTTTCATTTGGGATTTCTTCCTCCTATCCCATTCTTTTACAACCACCTTTAAGGCCCATAGTTTTCCCAGAACATTCACCATTGGGGAATGTATTATGCCTTGTCCTTTTTCCAGACATTCTGCACTAGTGTCAAATTTCAGGTCCTCTAGCCACACCCAATTAAATTTGAACGACAACCCATGTTTGAGGTCCCCCCACCTCCATTGGAGAATAATGGGTTTGTGGTCAGAAAATAAAGTTATTTATGACACCCGATTGGATGGACCTAAGTCTCTCTATCAATTGTTCGTGTACAAGAAATTTATCAGCCTTTTTGCCACATATCCATCTCTAGTCCTTCCATTATCCCAGGTAGGTGCAATCCTAGAGGGGCATATATCCACGAAATTGAAGTCGGCAATGATGTCTTTCATCTGTTCTACAATGGCATCTACTTTCCGGGACGCCCCCCCCCCCAAAAAACCCCCGTCTACTTTCCGGGACCCCCCCCCTCCAAACCTCGTCCATCCCAATAGTGCAATTCAAATCCCCAACCATAATCAGGGATTCCAGTACCAAAACCCCTTATGCAACCAGTTATTCCTAGAATGTGTTCCAGTCTCTATACGGGGCATATATATTCAAAATATGTATGCGTCCCAAGAGCCCTCTGATTTTTCCAGTTAGTAATATGTCTGCAAAATAAGAAAAAGCCTTCATATAGACCCATCTCGAGTCCCATAGAGTGACAAGACCCCCCGAGAGGCCTGCAGCATCTGTCGCCGCCATATTCCAAATAGGGAGCATCTTCCTTAAATATATAATCACGTGTTGTGCCAAGTGCATAGCTTCCTAGATAAGAATGATGTATGGTCGAGTCGAGAGGAAGAGTTCTTTGAGGGCCAAAAATTTTGGAAAAGCCCTTAGACCCCGGATATTCATAAATAGAATGAAATTCATGATAGCCCAAGAGCGGGCACATTTTCTCCAAGGGCCCGAGGGGTGAAGGACGATGTGATGGGACATCAACCAATGCATATGTATCGAACGAACTGAAAGGAAGGGGCCTTGGTCATCCTCTTAAGTGACGACTATCCAAGGTCTTCTTATTGGGTAAGAAGTCAATGTCTTATCTACCGAGTTTGTAGGGAATGAGCCGAGCAAAGTAGGCATAATAGATCGAGTCCTAGTCACCGAGGATGGTTGTGATATGGGGGGGGGGCTGGGGGGGAGATGCAGGGATATATGTGATGAGTGTTGGGGAGATGGCATCATATGTCGTCAAAGGGGGAGGAGTTAACCCCATATTTGGCAGGTTAGCACAGGGTTTATGGGAGATCTTTGCCTATGGGGACAGAGAAGTGTCATCAACAAGAAGTGAGCCAGAACCATTGGATGTCCAGGGACATAAAGGAACCACAATAGGGGCAGAATAACCATATTTATCAGGATTTAATTCAGAGGATGGGAATGGCATCAAAAGAGGAGGGGTACCTGAACAGTGGTGCGTACCACCCGAATACCTGTTCGCATCCTGGCCAGCCATAGAATTAGCAGCCCATTTGTTATCCTTATCATTCATCCCATTTATTATCTACGTCTGCACCATACGACGTCCACCCTCCAGCCTGGACACAGAGCCATGAGGTGTCCCATGTGGTGGCAAATGAGACATCGGAAGGGGACACCCTAGAAGTCCAGCCTTTGCACTGGATGTGTGCCTTCCCAGAGTAGCTTGATGTGGTCTTGGAAGCCCCTCATAAATTCCTTTTCAATCGAGATCCATGCAATTCTTTTGTCCCAAGCCCCCAAACACTGAGGGTCGACGTAAACGAACTTCCCAATCACATTTCCAATATCCATGAAGACTTGCCGAGTCCAGAATTCAATCGGCAAACTAGGAAATTTGACCCATATCAGTTTATTTTTTGGCATCTCCTTAAGGGGATTGAATCCAATGCACCATGAGTGTAGTGCCAAAAAACCCCTCCCCTTAATCCATGGCAGCATCTAGATCTTGTTCAAGTCATCTAGACTCCGAAAATGAAAACTGTACCATCCATTCATCAGCCTTACCACCAAGGGCATATATCCCAGGAGAGTCTTCCATTTTGTTTCTACCCAGCTCCTCATATCCATTCATCAGCCTTACCACCAAGGTCATATATCCCAGGAGAGTCTTCCATTTTGTTTCTACCCAGCTCCTCAGATCTCCTTTTCCCAATTCAGCAAAGTGCCATCTTCCAACCAGTGCTCTCTTCTGTAAATTGTTAACCCGGTCTATCAAAACATCATGGACGAAACTTAGAATTGGCATCGATGTGGAAATATTGATGGGTCGATGTTGTTTTCAAGATCTGATGCCCCTGTGGTAGCCGTGTAGGCCCCCATGTGAACAGGGATGGACATGTCCACCACCTGGCAAAATATTCGGGTTCTCCACTGTGCGCCAAGTATTTGTGTTTATGGGCCCACCATCCTAGTCCATCCCAGAGTGGTGGCCTGGGTGCAGGCGATATGGACAGCCTCTCAAACCTCGTCACAATTTCTTCAATATCAGGCCAAATTTCTCCCTCTATTTGTGTTGGCGTATTAGTTATTCACTGTTAACTGACAACCTCATGGATTCCCCTCTGATTGCCCCAACCCTTGTTATCAGCGGTATTTCTCACACAAAGCTCTTATCCTTTACCGGGACTGTAATTCCAAAGGAATGACAGTAATACACTATCGTTGCTTTTAAACAAGTGGAAATGCATTTATAACACAATATATACGATCGGCAGGGTTTTGTTCCAAAAAAACAAAATATACTATCGGCTCTTTAGAACCACTGTCACGGCCTATAAACAATCTTTGTCTTAATTCCGAAGAATTAATATAATCGGCGCTTTTATATTCAAAGTATTGCATTATACGCAACATACACTATTGGTGCTTTTATGGTCCTTCCTCCTTCCTTCTTCCGATGCGACATATATATGTATATATCGGAGATCGCAATCGGTGATCCTGCTATTCCAAGGACTTGGCTTCCCCGCTCCGAACTTGCGACGCGATACACTTGTGAACCCGACGCCCTTTCCACCCTTCTTCAGCACTCGGTGGTTCCAAAGGCTCTCCACTCCACTTGCGCTTCTCCGATGCGATATTGATTCAGACCCGATACGGGTATGAACCAAATCCAATAAAGTTTCAAGTCCAGAACTATGTTCTGGCTAAGGAAATATCACAATTCCTCTGCGTAAAACAGAGTTGCCCATGGGGCTCTGTAAATGATTTAAGAAGCATGTGCGCCGATATGAAGGGAAAACGATTTGAAAGGCTTCAGCCAAAGCATCAATTGGAAATTAAGGCAAATTCATGGATTTTCAAACTCAGAACAAAGCGATTGGACAAATACACGCATACAATTATCAATTAACAGAGAACCATTAATTCAAATGAACGGAGAGAGATGTTTTTAGTTGATAATGCTTCCAGCTTTGAACTCACTATGAGTCTCCCATCATTTTATTTATAATCAACAGATAAAGCCTTTCTCGACCATTATCCTTTATAAAAGCATGCTTTTACATAGAGTGATTTAAAGCATAAAGCTTTGTTACAGCTATCCATAAGCGATGATTTTAGCATGATTTTATTCTTAATTCTATTCTTATCCTAAACTGGGAAAGCATGGAAATCGCTGGCTAAAGGACCCCACTCCTTTGCCTGTAGATTTTTTTGGATTTTTTTTTAATATGTTTGAAGACTTTTTCCTTCTAAGTCACATGCTCCTGCATCAGACTCCTGAGGACAAAACTCTTCATGGGCTCTTGTCCATGAGTTCATCTACAAAACTGCCCAGTTTCTGTAGCATGTCTTCTGTAACCCGAGTAGCTTCAGCGGTCGGCTGTCCCTTCCATTTTACCAAATACTAGAAGTACTCTCATCCCCTTGTCTTCTTAAGCACCTTCCTGTCCAGAATTATTTCTGGCTACAACTCCTTTACTGTGGGTAACTGTTTTACCCAGTCAATCTCTTGGTTCTCTTGATCTTGTGTTGTATCATCTGCAGTCTCATCTTCATATTTGTACAGGGCTACAACATTAAAAATTGGTGATATCCCAACATCAAGGGGTAACTCAATCTCATAGGCATTTGCAGAGAATTTCCTCAATACTTTGCATGGTCCATTTTCTTGAATTTTAATTTATTATACTCCCTCTTTGGAAACCTCTCCTTTCTGAGATGTGCTAAAACCAGTTCTCCAACTTCAAAGTTCACCTCTCTTCTCCCCATGTCTCCTCTGGCTTTGTACTTGATGTTGCTATCTTGCAATTGTTGCTTCACTTGTCATGTATTGCTTGCATTTCTGAAGCAAAATCTTCACCCTCTGCACTTCTCATCTCTTCTTTTCCCAAATTTCTTAATTCAAATATTCCTCTTGGATGCATTCCATAAACAATATGGAATGGGCTCTGTCCTATACTCCTGTCAGGTGAATCATTATATGCATACTCAGCTTGTGCTAACACTTGATCCCATTGCTTTGGATGTTCCGCAGTAAGGCTCCTTAAAAGATTGCCTAAACTCATGTTCACCACTTCAGTCTGTCCATCAGTTTGTGGAAGATAGGTAGAACTAAAACTTAATTTAGTTCCCAGCTTCTTCCATAATGTCCTCCAGAAATGTCCAACAAACTTGGAATCCCTGTCTGAGACAATACTTTTGGGCAACCCATGCAATCTTACAATCTCCTTTAGAAACAAATTAGCAATGTGAGAAGCATCACTAGTTTTATAACAACGAATAAAGTGCGCCATTTTTGAAAATCTGTCAACTACAACAAAAATTGAATCATTACCTCTTTGAGTCTTTGGTAAGCCCGACACAAAATCCATACTTACCATATCCCAAGGCCTATCTGGAATTGCTAATGGGATATACAAACCTGTGTTTTGGTTCCTTGCCTTTGCATATTGATAGATTTTGCAAGGTCTCACATACTTCTCCACTTCATATTTCATTTTCGGCCAGAAATAAAATCTATTTAGTTGTTCAAAAGTCTTCTCTATGCTAAAATGTCCTGCAAGTCCTCCACTATGTCTTTCTTTGATTAAATTCTCCCTCACTGAACAACTTGGTATGCAAAGCTGATTTTTTTAAAATAATAGTCCATCTTGTAAGAAGTAATCCAACCATTTACTTCTATCTGTCAAAACAAGATTTTTACAAGCCTCAAATGCATCTTTAAAATCTGAATCAGTCTCATACAATTCTTTAAGAAAATCAAAACCCAACATTTGGATTTGACTCTCTTGAAATAATAAATTCCTCCTATTTAAGGCATCTGCAACTTTGTTTAACTACGCATTCATATGCTTCAAAACAAAATGGAAACCTTGAAAATACTCTACCCATTTGGCATGTTTCTAGCTGAGCTTTGGCTGCTACATTATAAACTGTAGTGCATGGTTATCTGAATAAAGGATGAATTCCTTTGACATTAAATAGTTCCTCCATTTCTTCAACGACTGTACAACTGCGTAGAACTCCTTATCATAAGAAGAATACTTCTTTTTGGAATCATTTATCTTTTCACTAAAATAAGCTATTGGTCTATGTTCTTGGCTTAAAACACCTCCAACTGCTTCTCTGCTAACATCACACTTTACTTGGAAAGGTTTGTTAAAATCAGGCAGAACCAAAATAGGCTTTTCAGTGATTTTTTTCTTTAATAGCTGAAAATCCTCCTCTACTTCAGCAGTCCCTCTAAATGGTTGTTTTTCCTTCTTTATGGTCTCAATGATAGGTGCATTAATCTCACTAAAATTCTTAATGAATTTTCTATAAAAGCTAGCAAGACCATGAAAACTCCTTACCTAAAAAACACTCTTGAGTGAAGGCCACTCCATAATTGCCTTGATCTTCTCTGGATCAATCTTCAGCCCTTCAGTAGAAATAACAAAACCCAAGTACACTAGCTCTTCTTTCATGAATGAATACTTCTTCAAATTCAGCAATAATTTCTCTTGTTGCAGCCTTTGTAAGACATAATTTAAATGTCTCACGTGCTCCTCCTTAGACCTGCTATAAACTAATATATCGTCCAGGTATACTATTACAAATTTACCAATGAACTCTTTAAGAACTTCATTCATGAGTCTCATAAATGTACTTGGTGCATTTGACAACCCAAAAGCCATTACTCTCCACTCATACAGTCCCTCATTTGTCTTAAAAGCAGTTTTCCACTCATCCCCTTGAAAAATTCATTGCTCCACTCAAGAAATCCATTAAATCTTCAATTCTAGGCAAAGGAAATATGTACCTGATTGTGATTTTATTGATGGCTCTTGAATCTGTACACATTCTCCAGCCTCCATCTTTCTTTGGACTCAGCACTGTTGGCACTGCACAAGGACTCAAGCTTTCTCTGATCAGCCCTTTGTCAAGCAATTATTGCACCTGCTTCCTAACCTCTTCATTTTCTGTAAGAGTCATTCTGTAAGCTGCTTTGTTAAGTAGAGTTGCTCTAGGTATCAAATCTATATGATGGCTGATTCTTCTAATAGGCGGTAATTCATTAGGCAAATCATTAACAATAATATCACAATATTTCTCCAACATTTCTTGAATTTCAATGGGTAAATCAGAAACTTTAGTAGAATTCATTATTACCTTGGGCTTGCAAATTACAGCAAAATTTACCTCATTTTCTTCAATCTGTTTCAAGTATTCCTTTCCTCCAAGTAATAGAGTTTTTGGATCAGTCTTCTTTCCTGGTACATCTTCTTCTTGCAGAGGCAGCAACATATGATTGACACCATCCTTTCCAAACTTATAGGTGTTTCTTCTTCCATCATGCATGGCTCCTCTGTCATATTGCCAAAGTCTTCCAAGCAATATGTGACACACATCCATTGGAATCACATCACATACAATTTTATCTTTATACTTGCCCACCTGAAATTCCACTTGACACTGTTCATTCACCAACAGTTGATGTCCCTTTTTCAACCATGACACCTTGTAAGGTGTTGGATGTTTCATTGTCTTCAGCTTCAATTTCTCCACCACTTCCATAGAGACCAAATTATCAGTGCTGCCACTATCAATGATCATCTGGCAACATTTCCCTTGCACTTTACACACAGTCCTGAATAAAATCTTCCTTTGTGATGGTTCAACCATCTCGTTTGTTGGCTTGAGCAGAACTTTATTAACTACCAAAGATTCTCCTCTCTCTGGTATATTTTATTCTTTTGTCACTGTTGCTGCTGGTGCCTCTCCTTCAACTTGAGCAACAATGGCATTCCTCTGATTTGTTTCTGCATTCTCTGGGCACTCAAAAGCTCTATGTCCCAGCTTGTTACATCCGTAACATCTTATTTCTCTACCTCTTCCTCTAGAAAAAACTCCCTATGCCTCTTGCATCATCTCCTGTGGTTGCATGCTAGGTTGAGCTGCTGCTAGCTCCATCTTTAGGTGGTGTAGATCTTCCTCTACCACCTTGGCTTCCCCTTCCTCGGGAAGTACCTCTCCCTCTAGCAGATTGCTTCCTTATGAGTTTTTCTTCAGCGTTAAATGCTATCTGATAAGCTTCCTCTACTGTTTTAGGAGACAATAGACTTATCTCATCTTGAATGTCCATCCTGAGGCCATTCATATATCTAGCCACCTTCTCATCTGTATCCTGGGCTTGTCCAGCTCTTATGCTTACCTTGTAGAATTCCTCTGTGTATTCTTTTACTGTCAAAGACCTCTGTCTAAGATTTTGCATCTGTCTGAACAAGGTTTGCTGACAAATACTTGACAGATTACCTCTTATCTTTGCTACCATCCTGCTCCAATTCTGATTGGTTGCTTGCCAAGTCTCTTCCTTTCTGCCTGCACACCATCCCACCAAAGCGCTGCATGGGCTTTTAGCTTGGTGGCAGCAAACTTCACTTTCTTCTCATCTTCTCTTTCTTCATAGTCAAAGAATTTCTCCATGCCATTAATCCGGTTTATTAATTCTTCTGAATTCAGTCCTCCTTCATATATTGATACCTCAGTCTTTGGCCTAGTTGTGGATCTCAACAATGACTGCAAGAACCTCATCTCAGGAGTAACTGCTACAGCTTCCTCCTCTACGGCTTCAATCTCTGGTTCACTAACATGTCCATCATCTATGTTTATGCCTGTTGTTAATGCATCCAATCTAGCTTGCATCTGTTGCACAACTTCCATTACTTCAACGTTTGCAACATGCCGTCCTCTTCCACCACATCCTCGTCCTCTTCCAAATCTAAAAGCCATAGTAACTTTCCTTCTCTTGCTTCTGAGATTCAATCCAATGTCAGCTGGCTGCTCTGATACCACTAATAGTGGCCTGGGTGCGGGTGATATGGACAGCCTCTCAAACTTGGCAACAATTTCTTCAATATCAAGACAAATTTCTCCCTCTATTTGTGTTGACGTACCAGTTATTTATTGTTAACTGACAGCATCATGGATTCCCCTTTGATCGCCCCAACCCTTGTTATCGACAATATTTCTCACACAGAACTCTTATCCTTTATCGAGACTGTAATTCCAAAGGAATGACAGTAATACATTATCGTTGCTTTTAAACAAGTGGAAATGTGTTTATAACGCAACATACACGATCAGCAGGGTTTTGTTCCAAAAGAACAAAATATACTATCGGCTCTTTAGAACCATTGTTGCGGCCTATAAACAATCTAGGTTTATTATGAAGAGTTGATACTATTGGCGCTTTTATATTCAAAGTATTGTGTTATACGCAACATACACTATCGGCGCTTTTATGGTCCTTCCTCCCTTCTTCCGATGCGACATATATATGTATATATCGGAGATCGCAATCGACGATCCCGCTATTCCAAGGGCTTGGCTTCCCTGCTCCAAACTTGCGACACAATACACTTGGGGACCCGATGCCCTTTCCACCCTTCTCTATAATGTTTCGGGTCCGAACTGTCGGGACTTCGACGCTCGGCGGTTCCAAAGGCTCTCCACTCCACTTGCGCTTCTCCGATGCGATATTGGTTCGGACCTGATACGAGTATGAACCAAATCCAATAAAGTTTCAGGTCCGGAACTATGTTCCGGTTAGGAAATATCACAATTCCTCTGTGTAAAACAGAGTTGCCCACGGGACTCTATAAAATGATTTAAGAAGCCTACGCGCACCAATATGAAGGGAAAACGATCCAAAAGGCTTCAGCCAAAGCATCAATTGGAAATTAAGGCAAACTCATGGATTTTCAAATTCAAAAGAAAGCGATTGGACAAATACACACACACAATTATCAATTAACAGAGAAGATGTTTTCAGTTGATAATGCTTCCGACTCTGAACTCACTATGAGTCTCCCGTCATTTTATTTATAATCAATAGATAAAGCTTTTCTTGGCCATTATCCTTTATAAAAGCATGCTTTTACATAGAGTTATTTAGAGCGTAAAACTTTGTTACAGCTATCCATAAGCGATGATTTTAACATGATTTTATTCTTAATTCTATTCTTATCCTAAACTAGGAAAGCATCGAAATTGCTGGCTAAAGGACCCAACTCCCCCTTGCCTGTAGATTTTTTTAGATTTTTTTGAATATGTTTGAAGATTCTTTCTTTCTAAGTCACATGCTCCTGCATCACAGAGTAACCCCGATGGTTTGATTCTGCCTCCAGCGTGGCACGTATGAATGCTTCATGTGCCAATGTATCCGACGCAAAAGGGTTCGTTATGGACATCATTCTTTATGCAGGGCAGGGTGTGCAAATGGAGGGACCTTCTGAACTACGTAGGTAGGGGAATAACCACAGTGAGAAAAGTGCGTCAGAATGTGGTAGGTCAACCAATAGGTGTATCCTACACAAATCTTACCACCAGGAATGTCTCGGGATGCCAACCATCAGGCGCAGAGTGATATATACAGGCGCTGTCTATAATGCGACTTTTTGGAGATTCCGGTGACGGAATCCGGGGGAAAAAATTGAGGTTAAATCTTGATTTGTATTATTTAAAATGGTTTTTTAACTGCATATTTGGATTCAGCACCCTGAAAAACCCTAGGACACTTTGATTATGCAGAAACTAGCTATCAAAATTGCGATTCCAATAAATTGCTACCGGATTTTGACCGGAAAAACCCACCGGAAAAGCTTCCAAAAAGTCACATTATAGACAACTGGATATATACATGCCACAATACAAGCGCCTTCCACCAAACGAGGAAATTGTTGCCGGATCGCAGTCCGAAAAGGGAAAGATTGGAAGAGTGCAATAGAAAAATAAATTGCCCGATCCGGACCCCAGAACACATCTACCAATGGCCAAAATGGTCAGAATCTAACAGTCAGGGATATATCGATAATGACCCTTGTCACTTCATGTAAGAGATGCCCCAACATCCCTCCGTCGGAATATTCAAATTGTACAGGAAACCAATAACCAGTGGCCGGAGCAGCCCGTCAGCCCCGATGCACCAGTGCCCAAGGAAAAACTCCCATGAGACTCAACAATCACCACGAGAGCTGAAGCTGGATACACATCTAACCTTCACAACAACAGCAGCAACACCCCAGACAAGTTCCTTGCATGGCCTAGAAATAATGAAGGAATTCACCCAACGTTGCCGGAGGGTATAGTAGTTTATAGGACTCAGACAAGATCCCTCACCCGGATTGTGTTGTGGGCAGGCCAGAGAAATGATATCAGTCCAAATAAACATCTAATCACGTGATAGAGGAAGGAAAATGATTCCTAATCATGCAAATTAATATATAGATGGCAATAAAGAAAATCATCAAAATATGTATTATCTCAAACAGTAATAAGGTAAACAAGCCATCCTGGCAATCAATAAGCATTTCCCAGCCACAGACCACACCAAATAAACCAATATATCAACCCACTATCCTGATAATTAGTTCCACAGCAGAGACGGCAGCGAAGTCCATAAGCTACCCCATCCCTACCAAACACTATTCACAACACCGAGAAGCTCTATCTACCAGCCTGTTGGAATTTTCTGATAAATTCCATAACAGACAGACAAAAATCGCACTCTGTTTTTACACAGAAAAACAGAAAAAATCGCTTGCTGGAAACAGTGTTTCAGCAACACAGTTTTTTTTCAATTGCTGAAACAGGTGTTTCAGCAACGCTGATCGTGGTGTTTCAGCAACGTAAATTTTTGACGTCAAGTATTTTTTAAGTTACGGTGTAACAGCAACAGGAAAATAACTTGCGTTTAATAAAAGTAAACTAACTGTTACAGGAATTTCATAAGAGATTGTGCTTGAAAAAAAACGCTGTTGTTTTACACAAATAAGATCTGTGTTCTTTCTTAGTAAACAAACATAAAACAAATTACATACAAATCTGCACTGCTGTGCATTTTTGCCTTTCCGCTCTCTGCTACACTGTTGCGTTTACATTGCTGTGCACTGCCGTGCCTTTCTGGAAGAATTTATCTTCACGCTGCTGCGTGCTCTTCTCTGCTGTGTATCACTCTGCTGCTACAGCTGCTAACTATAAAACAGAACTGCTGTGCGGTATTTATATGCTGAAAGATATTTGATTAAAACAATAAAATATTACAAAATATCTTCTAATGTTTATCTCAGAATTTATTGCAGCAAGGCGGTGATGCCTTTATCAAAAAACAAGTCAGCTGTCTGCAGGGGAAATCATCTGAAACTTTAATGCATATTAATGTGCAGAAATATCAAAGGCGACTTGGCTGCACCGAACAGCCTGTAACATTTACTGAAAATCAGATTCCTGTGCAGCTGTTCATTGTTGCAGTTGGAATTAAATTCCAACACTCCCCCTTAATTTCAACTGCTGCATACCCAGACATTTTCTGAAATGATCAAAACCTTTCTTTGCTAATGGTTTTGTCAAGATGTCTGCAAGCTAATCCTCTGTTCTGCAGTGCTGCAAAACAATCTCACCATTGTTAACCAATTCACGTATGAAGTGATATTTGGTGTCTATGTGCTTTGTTATTTTATGAAAAACAGAGTTTTTAGACAATGCTATTGCTGAGCTATTGTCACAGTAAATGGTTGTGCCATTTTCTTGTTCATGACACAAATCTTTGAGAACTCTTCTCAGCCATACTGCTTGGCATGCTGCTGCTGTTGCTGCCGCATACTCTGCCTCTGCTGTTGACAAAGCCACAACTGGTTGCTTCTTGGAAGCCCATGAGATGGCTCCCGATCCCATATGAAACACATATCCCGATGTGCTTTTCCTATCATCAACACTTCCAGCCCAATCACTGTCAGTGTAACCTGTCAACATGAAACTTTCAGAAGAGGAGTATAAAATACCAAACCCCTTCGTTCCATTCACATACCTTAGAATTCTCTTGGCTGCCTGCCAATGAGTCTCTTTCGGTCTTTCCATAAATCTGGAAATTAAACTCACAGCGTGCATAATGTCCGGCCTAGTTGCAGTCAAGTACATAAGGCTGCCAACTATGCTCTTGTACAATTTTGGATCAAAATATTTGCTGCTGTCTTCTTTGGTTAATTTCAGCCCCACTACTGTTGGAGTCACAGCAGCCTTGCTGTTCTGCATGTTAAATCTCTTCAAAACAGCTTCTACATATTTATCTTGAGAAATGAAAACACCATTTTCACTTTGGTCTACTTCAATTCCAAGAAAATATCTTAAGAAGCCTAAGTCAGTCATTTCAAATTCACTCTTCATGACTGCTTTAAAATCAGCAATGAGAGAAGCATCATTGCTAGTAAAAATCAGATCATCTACATATAAAACAACAATAATAATCTTACCGTCATTCTGCTTTATGTAGAGTGTGGGTTCACTATCACACTTAGCAAACCCATTCTCAATCAGATAAGCATCAATTCTGCTGTACCATGCTCTTGGAGCTTGCTTCAGCCCATAAAGAGCCTTCTTCAGTTTACAAACTTTATGCTCTTGTCCTTCAACTTCATAGCCTGGAGGTTGATCAACATAAACCTCTTCTTTTAACACTCCATTCAGGAATGCAGATTTAACATCCATCTGATAAATCTTCCATTTGTGTTGTGCTGCAATAGACAACACTATTCTGACTGTTTCCATCCTTGCTACTGGTGCAAAGGTTTCATCATAGTCTCTGCCTTGTTGCTGCTTGTAGCCTTTCACAACAAGTCTTGCTTTATGCCTGTCAATCTTACCTTCAGCATTGCTCTTGGTCTTATAAACCCACTTAACTCCAATGGCATCTTTGCCTTTAGGGAGATCCACTAACTCCCATGTTTTACTCTTCTCAATTGCACCAATTTCTTCATTCATTGCTTCAATCCATTTATTTTCATTTACAACATCTTCAAAATGGATTGGGTCATCAATATGACAATACAAAGCAAATAATGAATTCAGACCGGTATTGTTACTTACCTCTCCTTGTTCATAAATCTCATTTAGATTTCTGAATCTTGGTCTTCTTGGTGTGCTTGGAGTTCCATCCGAACTTGAGGGTGTATTTGATCCCTGTGGTGTTTCAGCAGTAGCTGTTTGTGGTGTAACAGCATCTGTTCTTCCTTGACTTCTCAAGGCTGTTCGGATTCCAGCTTGTGGCGTGGTTTGTTGTACTTGCTGTGGTGTAGGAGGAGCCACCAAGGAAGGATTATTTGCTGTTGTCCCTTCCTCTTCTTCTTCATGAGACACTATTGTCTTCACATTCACTGTTTTTTCCAAGCTTCCATCCCAAGCTTCATCTTCAATGAACTGCACATCTCTGCTTACTATTAACTTCTTGGTGGATGGATTATAGAGTTTGTATGCTTTTGACTCATCACAATAGCAAATAAAGACACACTTCTCCCCCTTACTATCAAGCTTTTTTCTTAGCTGATCTGGTACATGTGCATATGCCACACAACTGAATACTCTCATGTGAGTGACAGTTTGCTTTTGACCACTCCATGCCTCTTCTGGTATTCTGTTCATGACAGCTTTAGTTGGGCATCTATTCAAGATGTAAACTGCGCAAGTAACAGCTTCTGCCCAATACTCATACGGCAAGTGTTTTGCCTTCAGCATACTTCTGACCATGTCAAGAATGGTCCTATTCTTTCTTTCAGCAACACCGTTTTGCTGAGGTGTATACCTTGCTGTGAACTGCTTTTGTATGCCATTCTCTCTGCAAAAACGCAGAAATTCTTGGAGATGTACTCTCCTCCTCTATCTGTTCTGAGCACTTTGATATAATGCCCACTCTGCTTTTCAACAAGAGTTTTGAAGTGGCGGAATTTCTCAAACACTTCACTCTTCTGTTTCAGCATATACACCCATGTCTTTCTGGTGTAATCATCAATAAAAGTTAAAACATATCTATTTCCAGCAAATGATGGTATTTGCATCGGTCCACACACATCAGAGTGAACAATTTCCAAGGGTGCTTTTGCCCTTATACTCTTTCCTGCTGGAAAGCTTTCTTTATGTTGCTTGCCCAAGATGCAGCCTTCACAAAGGCTGTCCGGTTTCTCAATCAACGGCAATCCCTTTACCATGCCCTTTCTGTGCAACAGATTCAGGCCTCCGAAATTGAGATGTCCAAATCTCAAATGCCACAACCAATTCACATCTTTCACCTGTTCTTGAAAGACTTCTTGTGTTACAGCCGCAATAGTTCTGCCTTCCTTCAAATCTGCCCTGAGTTTGAGAGGAAACATTCTATTGCTGGTCATCTGCACCTGTGCAATGATCTTCTTACTTGGAGGTATGTCTCTGATAGTACACAAATCATCTTTGAAGAACACGTTGTAACCTTTGTTCATGAGCTGTCCAATGCTCAAAAGATTACATTTCAGACCAGGTACATAGTATACAGCTTGCACAGTCATCTGTTCTCCATTTTTTGCTCGGATATTGACACTGCCCTTACCCTTGACAGTTATCTTATCATCAGTCCCTGTTGTTACCTCAGATTTCACATTTTCATCCAGATTGGCAAACATTGCAATATTTCCAGTCATGTGATTACTACAACCTGAGTCTAAGAACCAAAAATCATCTTGTTTGTCTTGTGCTATGTTACATGTTAACAGCACATTCTTTGGGTTCTTATCTTCTTCATTTGCAAAATTAACATTCTGCCTATTGTTCATGTCATTTTGTTTTTTCTTGCATTCATTGGCATAGTGCCCAAATTTTTTACAATAATGACATTGGACTTGGGATTTGTCATACCTTTGTCCATGAGCTTGCTGTTTGCTTGAACCTTCAGCTTGGTTCTGATTGCAGCTCCTTCCGCTTGTGCTAGCTGGATAATTTCTGCCTCTGTTTTGGCTTCTTCCACGACCTCTGTAATTTGCTCTGCTTCCACCTCTTCTTTGGCCAAAAGACATCTGAGTCTTGAATGCTTGCTCAAAAGAGGAATCTGTTCCTCTACTCAGTCTGTGTTCATGAGACAACAGAGAAGCACTCAGCTCATCTACCGTGAACTGTGAGAGATCTTTTGTTTCTTCTATTGCCACCACAATAGATTCAAACCTTGAGGGTAAACATCTCAAGATTTTCTCTACAACCCTTCTATCTTCAAGAATCTCTCCATGAGATCTTATCTGGGTTATCAAGCCAATAACCTGGGTGAAGAATGAATCTATTGTATCAGATTCCTTCATGCTGAGATTTTCAAAGTCTCTCCTCAACATCTGCAACTTTGCAGTCTTCACCTTCTCCATGCCTTGGTAGGCAGTTTGGAGAATATCCCATGCCTCCTTAGATTTTGTTGCTGCTGCAATCCGCGGAAAAACACTTTCATGTACTGATTGGAAGAGGAAAAAGAAGGCTTTGGCATCCTTCTTCTTGTCACTCTTCAACTGGTCTCTTTCTGCTGCTGTCAAAGCAGCCAGTGCTGTTGCATCTGCAGGTTCAGCATAACCTGTTTCAACCAGCTCCCATATTCCTTGAGAAGCAAACAATGCTTTCATTGTTATGGACCAATAACTGTAATTTTTCCCATTAAACTGAGGCAGTTGGGGATTTGTCAAACCTGTTCCAGCATCTGCCATCTTAACCTGTACTGGTAAAGAAAAGGTACTCACTGTATTTTGAAAAACAAGCAAAAACTTTCTCTGCTAGAAAAATCTGCTTAACAAACTTCTTACAGCTCCTACAGTGAAAAACAAGCTCTATTTTTGACTCACTGAGTGCCTAGACTAGCTCCGATACCATGTTGGAATTTTCTGATAAATTCCATAACAGACAGACAAAAATCGCACTCTGTTTTTACACAGAAAAACAGAAAAAATCGCTTGCTGGAAACGGTGTTTCAGCAACACAGTTTTTTTTTCAGTTGCTGAAACAGGTGTTTCAGCAACGCTGATCGTGGTGTTTCAGCAACGTAAATTTTTGACGTCAAGTATTTTTTAAGTTACGGTGTAACAGCAACAGGAAAATAACTTGCGTTTAATAAAAGTAAACTAACTGTTACAGGAATTTCATAAGAGATTGTGCTTGAAAAAAAAAACGCTGCTGTTTTACACAAATAAGATCTGTGTTCTTTCTTAGTAAACAAACATAAAACAAATTACATACAAATCTGCACTGCTGTGCATTTTTGCCTTTCCGCTCTCTGCTACACTGTTGCGTTTACACTGCTGTGCACTGTCGTGCCTTTCTGGAAGAATTTATCTTCACGCTGCTGCGTGCTCTTCTCTGCTGTGTATCACTCTGCTGCTACAGCTGCTAACTATAAAACAGAACTGCTGTGCGGTATTTATATGCTGAAAGATATTTGATTAAAACAATAAAATATTACAAAATATCTTCTAATGTTTATCTCAGAATTTATTGCAGCAAGGCGGTGATGCCTTTATCAAAAAACAAGTCGGCTGTCTGCAGGGGAAATCATCTGAAACTTTAATGCATATTAATGTGCAGAAATATCAAAGGCGACTTGGCTGCACCGAACAGCCTGTAACATTTACTGAAAATCAGATTCCTGTGCAGCTGTTCATTGTTGCAGTTGGAATTAAATTCCAACACAGCCCAGGGGTTACCCGTCGTAAATCTATCATACAGAGACAACAGTAACCAGTCCATAATCCATAGTAAGTGATCCGGCGTTGTTAGCATAAGGGAGCAAATACATACCTTCAACCCTATAGTACATACCATCCAGACAGTGCAACATCCCACCGACGGCAAAGAATATCCTTGCCGGAGATGGACCTTCAATCCCTATTGCTATTGCTGGAGATGGGACCTTCTATCCCTATTGCTATTGCTGGAGATGGCGAGCTTCCCCCATGTTCCAAGCCTCTTTGCCTCAGCCTAGTCCTCGCCTTCGCCGTCTCTGCCTGCAGTGCTACAGTTCCTCATCAGAAGCTATCCTCTCTGTCATGTAAAACTCATTGGTTGTGATCTTTGAATACCAAAGGGGATTTTTCAATGATTAATCCATAAATTTCAGCTTCCAATTGAATTTTTCTAAATTGTAAATGAGCCACCTTACAGAACTAGTGTTTCTGCGAAGTTCGAAAGCGTCGAACTCAAAGCAAACCTTCTAAACCCTCTGGATTAAATAAGGTTGAATATATTCCTGTTTTTGTTAACGGGAAGAAAGGAAAATGAATGTACGACGGAATTTAACATTACAAGAATAACCCTAAGCCACGCTAAAGTCGCAGAAACAAGTCTGCACTTATCAGGAAAGCATATTGTTGGTCCTAAATAACTCGATAAGTTTATTTCGAAACTCCAGACTTCGAAAATCCAATGTAACTTCTGTTCGTTAGAGGATCATTCAGCACTCGAGATACGGATAGTTATTCCCAAACGTTTCGTTGATTAGGTATATCTGCGAATGTGTGAAGAAAACACAGAGAAGTCGAAACTTTTGCCCAGGTAGTGTATCAGGAAACCAAACTGTTAGACTCTAAAGAACTCGATAAGTTTGTTCTAAGGACCGATGCATCCATCAGAAACCCTAGATTTCCAATATCCAAAATGACTGCAGGTTTATGGCCGGACCATTGGGCAGTCGACATCCAGATAATTATTCCCCAAACATTATTGATTATTGTATATAAGCCATCGTGTGAAAAGATAGAGAGAGCTAATGAAAAAAGAAAAGATAGAGAGAAGCCGAAACTTATAAGAGAATATTGCATTAACCATACATACCAGGTACCTGAGAATTCATAGACCTTCCCTCTGGCGGACAAAACAATAAGTCCCAGTTCAACATCGCAGAGCACCGCAAGCTCGTAAGCTTTCTTCAGCAACCCATTTCTGCGCTTAGAAAACGTAACCTGCCTGCTGGTCGCGCTCTCTATCTTTCTCAACTGAGTCTTCCCCTTTCCCATTCTCCCCTCCTTTTTTTCGTTTGCCTCCCTCTCAGAAACTCTCGGGCAAGAGGATCGGAATAATATCCCAGTAAAAAACTTCAGGATATAAAATAGAGTTCAATAGTGGCTTCTACAACTAACTATTGAAACCATACACTCCAAATACAGTATGCTTCTACAATCATGCTCCAAGTCTCTATCACGAAGATGAGGATTACGAAGATGAGGAATACTCTTCTATTCGAAAATACTGGTAGAAAGGCAATTATCTGAGTCTCTCCCGTCTAAGTGCGGGCCCGCGCACCGGAGTACTGTTTCACACCCTGTTGTATCCACAGCCCTTCAAAGTTCTACAAAGATATGGCGTTGGCGTTGTCTACGGAGACCATAAATTTTCCCGGCAAGTTAATTTTTAGGGTGGTTTTTTCGTTTTCAAAAGGTCCGACTTTTAGAGTGTTTTTTTGGGTGTTTTTTTTGTTTTCAAAAGATCTGACTTTGAGAGTGTTTTCTGTTTCCAAAAGATCCGACTTCGAGAGTGTTTTTTGTTTTCAAAAGATCTGACTTTTAGAGTGTTTTAATTGTTTTTTAATGATGGTAATAAATTTAGCATTGTTAAAAACTTACCACCCATGAAAAAAATCTCCAAATTTGAACACTATAACATAAATTTCCTAAAATTTTAACAAAAATCATGCTAAAATTTTCACTATTTTCAGGCCAACTTTTAGCCTGGATAAACTACTCTCAAACGAATTACATAGAGTACGAGAAATCAATTAAGGTAGACCGATCTCTGATTCTGTACTAATTGTCGACTTCGTTCACGTGATAAAGAGTACGTATGGCTTAAAATGAACCATAAAACGAACTAAAAATACTTCTTCCAATGTCCTTCTTTCCGTGACCGGTACGGTGTATGCGTTCGATATCTGAACAGAAAATATGGGCGTCAGAATAGACGACGGTGTCGTCCATCGCGCTTTTTCAATAACTCATAAGTGAGATATGCCGGTAGCGGTGACCACTTTGGATGTAACACTAGTTTACGTTTCATAGTAGAGATGCAACGTGTAGATTTTGGATTATTTCAGCATAATAGGTGTTACCCTTTCTCAAGATCACCAATTATGCTGCTTTT
The DNA here is from genome assembly GCA_031772625.1 of Pinus tabuliformis. Lineage (NCBI taxonomy): Eukaryota > Viridiplantae > Streptophyta > Pinopsida > Pinales > Pinaceae > Pinus > Pinus tabuliformis. Next base: position 165,028,455 of record CM062806.1, on the reverse strand, counting down.
GGATTTTCAGTTGCAGTTGATTCCTTGGGCGTTGCGTGATGCTTTCATGAGGATTTTGGGTTTCATGTCGTATTCTATAATAATTTTATGATCACATGTCTTTGTCATGGATTTCGCTTCAAATCAAAAACCTAGAGAAGTTTTCTGTTTCAGTGTTTCTTGTTGGATTTTTTGTGTTTATGTAATTCACTTGGACAATCCAAATTTTAGGTTTTTTATTTCAGTGTTTCCCGTTGTTGGATTTTTTTTATTTATGTAATTCATTTAGACAATCCAAACAGTCCCGAATGTTTCAGGAGTATTTTTAATAGAGAAAAACTATCTTATATATTTTGACTTTTTTTTGAAGTCTTTTGTAATATGTGATTTATTTGAACAATTCAAACAATTTCAAATGTTACAAGAGCATTTTAAGGTAGAAAAACTATTAATTTATGTTGTTCTTTTCTTTTAAATAGATCTTTGAATTACTAATTTCCAAACAGAGGTTTGTTGTTGTGATTTGCAATCTTGTTAGCCATTATGTTCATTCACACTATGGATCCTTGGCCGGATTTAAAGTTTAATGGAATGTAGAAGGTTTGAAGACTATGCGATATGCTATTTTCATAGTTTCACAAATTTTCATGGAAAATAATAATTTGATGTTAAAAAAATTAAATAAATAATCCATGACAGTGTGCAGGATGATGCTTATCTTTCAGCCATGTCAACAAAATAAGGAGAATAAACAATGTTTTTTAAAGTAAACTAATTATATAAGACTGGTAATGATTTATACAACTCACATTCCTAAATCTGTGTATAAATCCTCCACCAACGAGTAAGCAAGGCACCTTTGGCCTCTGAGTAAAATTCTTATTAACCATGCCCTAGATCTAGTCGATATAGGACTTCATCATTGTTATTACATAATAATGGGGCTTAAGGCTTCGGTTTATAGTTAAGGAGAGGCTTTTTTCTCTCAATTTGAAGCTATTTGAGAGTGGTTGTGATGGCCGGTTGTGAATAGGTTCAAACACTATAACCACTTTTATCAATTGTTGTAAGAGTGCCAAAAACTTGGGGATGATTTGATAAAAGATATTAGAGAATGCAAGTGATTATAGCCATTGTGTTTAAACCAATTATATACTATATGTAATAGCAAATTATTTGAGATATGTTGTTGTGTATTTATGTTTATTTTCAATTGAATTGTAAATCCTAACACTTCTCCTTTTAATATTGAAATTGAGTTTGGTCATAGCAATTCTCTAGTAATTTAACTGTGTGTACAATATCACAGGTGATTGTGAATTTACTACATCAAGTCATATTTAAAAAAGTAGAATCATAGGGGAATTCAAACAATTACAGAGATGAGAGGAGCACTAGGTAGGATTTCCAAACAGAAATGCATGGACCCTAAGGAGTATAGCAGCACATGGTCTCCAAAACAACAAAGAAAGTTCAACATGGAAAGGCAATGTGTCAAACACAACATTAGTTGCTATGAATGAGAGGAAGATGATGCAGATGCAATTGTAAGTGACTAAATATGTATTAAAAAGAAGGAATAGATAGCTCCAACGGAAAGGAAATGTATTGGGTAGATGTTATAAGGGAAGACAATTTGAGTAAACATCTTGTATAGACATTGTAAAACTATATTGACATCATATTATGGAGTCGATGAGAGAATTTTAAGATGAAGAGATGCTAAAGTCATTTGCATAAATGTAATCCATAGAGAAAGCTCAATGTAAATGAAGAGGAGGGTCCTCTACGAAATGAGAAATTTGTAGAAGAAATGTTGCAAAATATGAAGAGAAGGACAAATATCATAAAATTGGCTAGCAGAGACGTGCTTCAAAGGATGATGTTAAAGATTAGGAATGCAAATAAGCTTCCAATTTGAGACAAGAAGTAGAAGAAGATTGTGGTTGCACAAAAAAGTGTAAGTTTTAATTGAAGACAAATATTGTTATTGTGATGGAATCATTCAACAGAAGGATATGGAAGGATACATTGTGACAATCAAGTAACAAAAGGAGACGGTTGTGGCTTACAATGATACTGCAAAGCTAGCAAATGATGCAAAATAGAATGGACTTGCAAGAATGAAGTTCCAAGTAGTTAATCTTATGGAAAGAGATGGTGTTACTAAAGAGACAAAAAAATAAGCAGAAGTTTTGATGAAATATTGGAAGGAAAAGATTGAGTCATTCATATAAGTTAGTGCAACAAAGTCAAAAACTAGTAGTGATTTACAATCCACCTGTTACATGGTAAGTGCAAACCACAGATGTAGCATTAGTAGTGAGGAGTGCTGCAATAAAAACTATTTTTGTAGAAACAAAGTTGTGAGAGAGAGGTCGGAGAAGTGCTATTATAAGTGATGTTGGCGGAAATGTTTGATTCATGTTATCTTTTAAGTTATTTTTGTTGCAGGTAAAATGGCATGTGCAACAACCAAAAAGAAAGAGGATCGCACTAGAGATAAGACACAATAAGCATGTTTACTAAACTGCAATGGCATAATGCTCTAAAGAAAGCTTAAGGATGAAGAAGATTAAGGAACACATGAAATATTCATGATGGAGAGGTAGTTCCAACTGGAAGAGTTAATGCTAGAGAGTTGAGAACAATAAGAAGCATAAGATCAAGTTGAGGATGATTGCAACAATGTACGGGTTGTCTTAAAGAAAAGCACATTGAACCGATCTGTAGATAACAAGTATTAGTAGGTTTTCATTCACATAATATTGACGATGTAAATAAGGGAAAAAGAGGAGAAAATTGCCATGGTATGCCCCATTGAGAGGGTAAAACAACAGGAAATTATCCACACTCCATAACATTTATAATGAATGCTAGAGGTGGAGCCATTTCAACAAACAAAGGAGGATATGTTAAAGAGTTCGAGGATGGAAAACTAGCAAGAGATGGTGGAAAGATAGAGTACAAGTGTGAAAGATTAAATACAATGGGAAATTATGGAGATGTGCTTCACAAAGAGGTAAAAGAAATATGAAAAGCACAAAAGGAGGACATATGAGTAGTATAGGGTCCTGCCAAATTAGGAGAAGAAAATAAATAAATGACATATCTCCAAAATTTTTCATTTTGATAATAATCTTGTGAGAAAAATGCAAGAACACACCTAATAAAAAATAGTATCTTACACATATCTTTTACTTTAACAAGTTTTTTTAATGATTCACTTCAAAATATACATTCACATCTATAATATTTTAATGCAGTTCATGTGGATGTAGAAGTATTCCATTATAAAAGAGATAGCATTAGAAAATAAATAAACCACATGGTTCCTTGTATGGAAGGTTTTAAGGTGGCCACCTCGCCAATTATCTTGTTAATTTACACCATAAAAGCTCAAAAATGATTAAAACTTGATTGTTGAATAAATTTCATTGTACCTTAATACGAATGAGATAGCATTAGAAAATAAATAAACCTCATGGTTCTTTGTATGGAAGGTTTTAAGGTGATTTTCTACCTCGCCAGCTATCTTGTTAATTTACATCATAAAAGCTCAAAAATGATTGACACTTCGATTATTGAATAAATTGCATTGTACCCCAATACAAATGATAGAGGAATGGAATATTGAAAGTTCGAAAATCATGGGATATCATACCAGATTAGAGTGATATGTTGGAGGCTTGATTGAGGGTTGTGGACCAGGTTTGACCATTAGCATAATTTTTGACCAGCTGCAATAGGTGTATCTATTGTTGAAATGAAAACTCTCTTAGGAAAAGGTTGTTTGGCTTCCCCCCAAGTGAGTTTTTCGAGGGTAAATCTTGTGTTCTCTACTGTGCATTGTAATATCTAATATATTTATGGTCTACAGTTGAATTTCTGAAATTTAATTCCTTAATGATAAACGGGAATTGTAAAAATAAGATCTATATCATTCGAAGTAATTACCAATAGTTTTAAAATATTATTTTTCCATCTATTGCACTTGAAAAATCAACATGATTTAGAGCTTTGGTGAAAAAATAGACATTGAGATCACTCTTGAAGAAGATTTTACTCTTTTTGTAAGGGGCCACTCTTGAAACCCTACATCTACAATCTATTTGTCTGTTTATAGCTATGGGTTCCCACTTGAAGGAAGGAGACAAGTTAGAATGAGCTACAAACTTTAAGGATTTGATGACAAGGATTGGTACTCTCCGTGCAAAAGAATCTCTCTTGGGTATTGAAAAAGGAAAGGTCATCGAACCTAAAAGCGATGAAGAGAAAGCTAAGTTTGTGAAGCATAATATTACATCCATTAGAATTATTGTGGGCATTATCAAAGATAACTTGATTCCCTATGTTTCAAGTCTTAATTCTACAAAGAAGATGTATGATGCCCCAACCAATTTGTTTATTATCAATAATATTGGTCAAGCGATGAGTGTGAAAAATGAACTTTGTGATGTTAAAATGAGAAGAAATCATACTATAGCATCATACATAAAGAGGATATCTCAATTAAAAGATCAAACGAAAGAAATTGTTGAAGTCACCCCCGATAAGGAAATAATAACTTCAACACTCAATGGTCTACCTTAATCATGGTATGATTTTGCAACAAGAATATGTGCTGAAAAAGATGCTCCAAAATATGATGACCTATGTGCCAATTGTCCTCAACAATAATCAAGGCTCGTATCAATAGGAAGGATTCAATGATCTGATGAAGGAAAATCTCAAGTGTATGCAACACGGTTCAAGAAAGGTGGAGGAAGAAAGAAGTTCGGTTTTCAAGAAAGAAAAGGAGTAAGAAGAAATGGAGGAAGAAGACCAAAAGAAAGAAGATTTTCTCCTCAAGGAAAGAGAGACATGTCAAAGGTTCAATGCTATCAATGTCACAACTATTGTCACTTTAGACACAATTTTCATGAAAGATAAAATGATAGAAGCAGGAAGGGAAAACAACATGTATATGTAGCAGAGCTTGAAGAACTTCCAAAGAAACCAAAGAACGAAGAACCAAGTAATAAAGAATTCTTCTTTTTCTCCGCTCTTACTTGTGCTATTGTAGAAAGTAAAGATTTATGCCCAGTAGATAGTGGTGCCTCAAGGCGCATGACAGGAGATCAAGATAACCTCACACATCAGATGGAAAGAAGGCTAGCACAAAAAGTTGAACTTGGAAACAACCAAAGTTATGTGGTAAAAGGCATTGGGAAGACAACCATTCAGCGAGAATCAAGTGATAACGTTCATCTCAACAAAATAATTTATTGGCCAAGTTTGAAGAAGAAATTGGTTTCTATTTCATTCTTGGAAGATAGAGGGGACAACGTTTCTTTACTTGATGGGAAATTTCTTGTTTGACCCAAAGGCTCTAATATTTTTTCTACTAGAGAAATTGGAATTGGTGAAGGAAGGTTGTATATACTTTTGAAAAAACATACTCAAGCACTTGTACATAATTCTATTAATCCTCGTGAGCTTTGGCATAGAAGATATGCACACCTTCATTATAATTTTTTGAATTATTAAAATAAATGGTTTCAAGGGTTCCATATTTGCAAGAAAAGCATAAAAGAGTATGCAAAGGATGTGAAAATGTCGAGAAAACGTTTCCAAGCAGTGAAAGTAGATCTAAGGGGGTATCAGACTCAATTAACTTTTATGTTTATGGTCCTGTTCTAGTGAAGTCTCGTGGAGGTTCTTTGTATTATGTAACATTTGTTGATGGTTTATCACGTAAGACATGGATCTACTTCATGATGACAAAAGATTAAGTATTTGATGAATTCTAGGAATTCAGAGTTCAAGACAAAAACATGAAGGGAAAGAAGATCAAAATCTTGAGATCTGACAATGGAGGAGAATAAACATCCAAGGAGTTCATTTCCTTCTATAAAGAATTTGGGATTAAGAGGGAGGAGACAATCCCCTATAATCCATAACAGAATGGAGATGTTGAAAGGAAGAATAGAATAATTGAATAATTTTTCAAGGTTATCGTGCATGACCAGGACCTACCCATATTTATTTGGAGTGAATCATCGATGCCCGCTATCTAAATTCAAAATAGAATTTCTCATCGAATTATTGAAGACAAGACTATTGAAGAAACATTCAGTAGACAAAATCCGTAGCTTGGTCATTTAAGAATTTTTCACTCTCTTGTTTATATTCATGTTCGTAAAGATAAGGGAAGGAAGTTAGAGCCTGCAGAAAGAAAGGAATATTTGTTGGTTATAGTGAATCATCAAAGGCATATATAATATATAATCCACGACAAAAACAACCTAAAGTTATCAGGGATGTGGATGTGACTTTTGATGAGAATGTGGCTTATTGGAAGTCCAAAGAAGTGGACTCTGTTTAAGCTAAACAATGTGAAGCTCCAATGGAAGAAATATCTTGACCATACATCTTGTTAATAATCAAGAAGAGATAAAATTACCAAGTGAACCTACGAACCTGATTGTTCCTGAAATCAAGAAAAGGCTAGCTTGGTTGAGATCCGCTTTGCATGAAGCTGAAGGACATTCAACACCACGTGGCACCTTCAAGGAAAGCAAGAGGCCAAAGAGGTATTCTGGTTATGCATCATTAATGACTAATCATATTGATCCTGAAACTTCCACCTTTGAAGAAACTCTTAAAAAAGAAGTTTGGAAGGATGTAATTTTGGAAGAATACCAATCGATCATGAAGAATGATGTCTGGAAAATCATTCCTAGACCTGAAGATAAATCATTGGTGTCCTTCAAGTGGGTATACGATATTAAGAATTCAGTGGATGATGGTGTTGTATCTTTGTAGATGGTTCTAGGTTAGGGCACTGTGCCAAAGCATCTAAGTAAGGGTTTTAATTGAATTGGATGACCAATGTATTAAACCTTTAACACTTGTAAAATCTAAATATTTCTGAGAAGTTTCAAAGGGTTGATTTTCAATCATAACAGTATAAATATTTAATTGATTGTGAAAGTAGAAAATGAGAAGAATTTTAATAATAAAACATTCACATTGAATAATTAATTAATTAAATGCAGTTGATGTGTGCAAAAGAGTTATACCACCAAACAATATATGTTCGAGAGATTACAGAAGGCAACAATTAAAAGATGTAGAGGAACTAAATTAAATAAATTGTTTAGTTAATTAATCTCTATACTGGTTATAATTTTGCAATAGGTTGTTAGGGAGATTGATACTCAATCTAGCCTTGCCCTAACCCCTATGTTACCTTGAACATATGCAGAAACAGATTATGAAAAACATAAATGACTAAATAAGAAAAACTCACATGAACACAAATGTTGTTAATACTGAAGCCAGAATCCTTTGACTATCTTCAGAAATATTTCAGTGTAGTACAATAGTGTCACTGGATCATCCCTAGGGTTCAACCCTTCTTTATTCGAATTACAAAATACTTAAAGTCTAATTCAAAAATATCTCGATCTAAAAAATAATTATTTCATAAAATACAATATTATCCAAAACGTACTTGGATATTACAAAATTAGAAAACAAAAATAGCTTTTCTAAACTTATTTGAGTAATCAACCCACAATTTGAGGCTGTTGTTTGATGATTGCTGCTTCAAACTAAATTCTCTGCTTTATTCTCCTGTTACCCTGCTTTTTGCTCCTCCTTTCTTGCGACAAGTTGCTGAAATTTCGCATTTTGTTTTACTCGATGAGTTCAAGTAATTTATCCCATGTTTTTTCCTCTGGAATAGAAAATTTTATTACTTTTCTATATGCCTCAGCTATCTATGTATACTTCTCAAAAGTTGGGCTAGTTATGAACACATGTTGAATTTCATGTTGGATAAAAAGATCATATTCTAGGCCTTCAATAAATGTTTTACCAGTGATTATCCCTTTGACTTTAGCAAACTTTGTTTTATTTGTTGCTACCTCATGCAATTTGTGCTGGTAATTTTCTAGTGGAATCAATTGGCCATTAGAATCTCTTAGAGCTGGAACCCCTTTCTGGCATAAAACATTAAAATTTTTATGAAATTCTTTCACCTGTACTTCTAGGCTTTGACATTTATTTTCTAACTGTAACATTAGGTTCCTTTTTTCCAAAACCCTTCTTACTTATAGGACTGTATCAGTCTTGTCTTCAATTCCAAATTCCTCCAATTCTTCTTTTGTTTTAGAATTCATCACTTTGATTATTTTGGTTGCTTCTCCTGGCTTGTGATCTAAGTCTTCTTTGATTTCTGTAATGGTTGCCTTTGACCTTGTCACCAGTTCTTCCTGTTCAAAAATGATTTCAATAGATGTCCAGAGTTCAGTTATGGTTGAATTTATATCAATCCATATATTTTATTTTACTTCAGATGATGTTTGTCCAATCAATGATTCATTTTTACATATTTCAAGTTGTTTCGTTAACCTAAAGTTATTCCATGCTTCGATAAAATATGCATTATCAGGTTCTATTTTGTTATCTTGGGTCTTCTCCAACTGAGCTCTGAGCTTCTCAATCTCCATATCTTTTAATGACAGGTCCCTCATATCTTTTAATGATTTCTCTGTTGGATTCTGACTAGTAAACTATATTTATGTTGTTGACATTGTTATTGTGGATGTCCCCGCTCCAGCGTTGATTTGAAGTTCTCTCTCCTTGATTAATTTTTCAATATCTTCCTCCATCTTATGAATATGCACATTTTGTTCCACAATCATTCAAGGCATGTTTTCCTTTTCTTTCTCAAGCTGACCTACTTCTTGTGCTTGGGGATATTCAGTTGTTGGTAATTTCAATTATTTCCATAGTGTTTGAATGTCTCGATTTCTACATTTTATTATTTCTTCAACCGCATTTACATCTTTACGATTTAATCCTATCCTTAAAACCAGATCTTCTAGTCCCTTAATTTTGGTATCCTTAGCTAGAGAAGATGACACACAAAAAACAACCTAAAGGCAATTTCCATGGTTTTCATAATCACCTTTCAAAAACTTGGGGTTATGGCCCACCTATACAAATAAGAATTCTTTTCATTGTCAGTTTTAACAAAACCTGACCAATCACCGTACAACGGAATAACACATAATTTGCCAACTAACATCGATCCCACCTAAATGCAAAAAACCGGACTCCAAATAAATTAAATCCACATCCATAAAATCCTAGGGCCCACTCAGCAATTGAACAACAATTAAAAACAATTGAACAATGATCCTCCCATGTTGACTTTCCCTTATTTTCATAAACCTTATCAGATTAATTCTCCACCGTTGATCTCGCCATTAATCCGACAGTTGATGTCTTTCCCGATCATCGTACATTGCATATCGTAATTTCTCAAGCCACGGTTCATTCACTCATGAACAATGTGATGCGATATTAATCTAACAGTCAGCATCAGCAGTGATCCAACGGTTTGCGGCCCTTCAACCAACACACGGTTACCAAACAACTTAAACCCCCGCAATTGACTGTGACGCCAATAGCTGAAAATGCGATCGATGGTTGTGATTGAGTACGACACTTTAATGTCGTTCAAGACACTCATAGACTCCTAACCTCCACAATTACACACTTCACTTTGGCTCCAATTCCTCTCCAATTCACCATTCCAACTCCACACACCCAGATCTTCCCGCCTATTGTTTCAGTAGATTATAACACAATTTTTGCTTTCCTTTGGAACTCATATTATCGGCCAGATTATACCTCTAAGCTTTGCGTTGATTTCTTTAATCAAACTCATACAGTCCGACCACTATCTTCCTCTGTATTCCTTAACACCACTTCGAACTGGAATACATAATACTCTTTGTATTATTTCCCTTCTTCCAAATTTCTTAATTGGTTCCTTACTTGACTTGCACACACATCTATTAAATCCAAAGTGGAATCACACGGATTCTACCCAGTCAATAAGTCTTTTGTCACTCAAAAAAACTTTCAGAAATTCAACTTGAATTCAATCATCATGGTTTATCACACAGAAACCATAAATTCCCAATTACGGATCACATTCAATTTCCTCATTCATTCAACAAATGTACCGATACAAATAAAAACCTGTTACAATCTAGCTTGGGCCTGATGCACCTTTACACGGTATGTATCAATGACCCTTTCTCATTTCAATGCCCGTATGCTCACAATCCAACATTCCTGTCTTCTAACTCTCTCACTAACTAACTCTACTAGACTAACTCTTTTTCTACCCTTTTTGGCTTACATTTATACAAAAGAACTATGTTTCCAATTTTGGTTCAGATCCTCAATATACTCAACTAAATTCTAAGAATCCTCTAAGTCCTCATTTAGTTCCTAAAATATCTTTCTTATCCCTTAGGATCCTCTCTAATCCACAAAATCATGAACTAACTCCTAATTTAAGATTTATAATTAATTTCTCAAATCTCTCAACTATCCTGATTCTCTCATGTTCCCATACATTCGAGAACATTTACAAATATCCTCACAATATTTAATTAACTCCTATTCTAAATGTCTCACCTAAATCACTCAAAATATTTAAAATTACATAAACTAAATACTTAGGAAAACCACTCTTTTGAAAACACAAGACCACCTAGATTCTACTAAATGTACACATTTTCGGACCCATGATGCTCCTGTATCAGACTCCAAAAGTAGAAAATAACCATGATCTCCAAATCAGGTGCTCCTAACATTTGTCCTCCTGGATCCCAAACTTTATTTTCTAATTTATCTTTGCCTATTTCTTTTCCTTTCAGTTGTTCTCCAAGTCTCCATATCTTATTCTGTAATGCTCCACTTGCTATGCTCTCACATTCTTCTGTTGTCTTCCTCTTGTTGTTGCTTCTTCCCTTTCTTCTTGTTGTCTTCTTCTGATACACCTTCATCATTATCCTTCTTATTAGTTCAATCTCTCTGTCCAGTATATCTTCTGACTGCTGATTGCCTTCAACTCTTGATTGTTGAACTCTCATCCTTGTTGTCGCCCTTACATACTTCCCTCTTGTTCTGCTTCTGTTTATTGTACCTGTCAACTTCTTCTTGACTGTCATTTATGACAATTTTTTTGTCATCCTTCATCGGCAATTTATCCTGAACATTTCTCCTCTACTTTTCTAGCTCTCTCCTTTGAAGGTCTAACTTTGTATATAACTTAATGATTTTACTTGGAGTAAAATTTGGAAATTTTACACAATCTCCCATTTCTTCATTTGCTATTGACCAACCATCAAATAGTCCTTCTTCCTTTGCTAAATCTTCCTTAACATCTTTCCGTAGATTTTATTTCTCTTCTTCTTTCATTCGGCTGTCCACCTGTGCCAAATATGTTCCAGTTTATCAAACAAAATCTGCAATCATAAGACAACTATCAGAATAAAAAATATAAGGTGTTCGTACCTCTTCTTCCTCTGGTAACCTTTCAGTACGTTGCTCTGATATTTCATCTTCATGTCTTAACTCATATCTGCTATTCCAATCTTTACTCTTACCAGCTCCAATATTCTGCTGCATATTTCCATGAGACCTTTCTGTCTCCTTTCATTTCTGAGATCTTGCTATCTCAGTCTTAATCTGAACAGATTTCAGATTCTACTCCTTTTTCTTAACAAACTCTAAAGTTTTTTCATCACCCCGCGTTGTACCTACAATCATACACAAATCATTAATTTTAGAACTACAAGACCTTTCGGTCTCGATTGATGCTTCAGACATCACGTCTTCTTACCGCTCTAAATCATTCATATGATTCAACTCCCTTGTCTCTTCATCACTTTCAAAAAATAATGGTCCCTATTCTGGTTCACATACCAAAACCTCAACACCTTCTCCAGCATTTTTCTTTTGCTGTAGCTCAACTCTTTCGAGCTTCTTTGTCCCCAATTTGACATCTATAATCTGTTCAAGTTCCCTCATCTCCTTTATTTATTGCATATTTACTTGCTTATTCCTCTTCTCTTGTACCCTCTGCCACTTCACTTTCTTCCTCATGACATAACCACATTTCTGGTCCGTCTCATTTCTCTGCATCATTTCCATTAATACTTCAAGTTGAACTTCCATCTCAGCCATTTCTCTATCATATTTTTCGTCACTCATTCTCATGCCATTTGCCTTGACATCTTTCTTCTTTTGTCCTCTCTTATGATCTCTTTCAGAACCTCTGCTATGACTGTCACTAGTCATCATAATTTCCATCTCTATGAGTTCCTCACTCACTCAGCTATGAGTTGCACAAGCCTCTGCAACAATATGTCTTACCTACTACCCCTTACCTCACCAAGCTCTCCTCTGGACTTGGTCTTTTGGCAAGCACTTGGTCCTCTGTCTGGAACCTCCTTAAGCATTTCTCTTTGCTACTTCTAGGCCTCAACTCATCTACACTTTAAGAACACAACTGCCCTTTTCTTCCAATATTTAGCTGGAACATTTAGATTCTGACCACCTCTTCGTTCACTTAGAACCTCTTACCAGCTTCCTTCAATACTGCTTCTTAAGGCTTGATCTTCTTTTGCTGAGATACTTCATTAGCTGTAACTATCAATCTTCAATTTGTTTCTCATCCAGAAAAACTCAAATCAGATTTGAATAAAACAATACCTGCAAAATTTCACGAGCAGTCTCCATTCACTTTTCACATTCGAGTGAATCTCCATTCTCCACAAACATCGTTTTGGCTTATTTTATGCTTCTACAATCTCTTCTTCATCCTTACTCACCTTCCTCTAAGAACTTAACTGTTCTGCTTCAATTTCAATTTCAAACTTTTCACAATTCCAATTATACGGATTCATTTTCCATAAATCACTTGCTGCTACTTTTCTCCAAATCTGAACATTCTATCAAAATGCAGAAATAACAAGATTAGTAATCCTCTTACCAATCTTCGAGCTTTATCTTGGTCGAAATCACCAACTGTTAGCTATACTTTGTTGCACATTTTCACAACTAATTTTCTTGACCTATCATTCACTGTTCAGAATTTTCAAATTCTATTTTACTCCTTCACTGAATTTTCTTTCACTATTTCGTTTTTGCTCTGAGTTCTTCAAAAACATTTACCTGTTCCTTTTGCATGTAAAGTCTTCTTTCTACTCACAGGAAACCTTTCCCTTCTCTGATACCAAAATGACGCAGGAAAAACCGCCTAAAGACAATTTCCCTGGTTTTCATAATCACCTTCGAAAAACCTGTGGGTTATGGCCCACCTATACAAATCGGAAGTCTTTTCATTCTCGATTTTAAGAGAACCCGACCAATCACCCTACAGCGGAATAACACAAATTTGCCAGCTAACGTCGGTCCCACCTGAATGCACAAAACTGGACTCCAAATAAATTAAATCCACGTCCATAAACTCCTCGGATCCGCTTAGCAATTGAACAACAATTCAATAGCAATTAAACAGAAATTGAACAACAATTGAACAACGATCATCCCACGTTGACTTTCCCTTTTTTTCCCAAACATTATCAAATTAATTCTCTACCGTTGATCTCGTCATTAACCTGACAGTTCATGTCTTTCCTGATCATCGCACATCGCATATCGTTGTTTGTCAAGCCACGGTTCATTCACTCATGAACGATGCGATGTGATATTAATCTAACTGTCAGCATTAATAATGATGCAACGGTATGTGGCCCTTCAACTAACACACGATTAACAAACAACTTAAAACCCCACAGTTGACTGTGACACCAGCGGTTGAAAATGTGATCGACAGTTGTGATTGAGTATGACACTTCAATCCCGTTAAAGGCAGCCGTAGACTCCTAACCTCCGTAGTTACACACTTCACTTTGGCTTGTCTCACTTTGGCTCCAATTCCTCACCAACTCACCATTCGAACTCCACACATGCAGATCTTCCCGTTTATTGTTCCAGCAGATTATAACACAATTTTTTCTTACCTTTGGCACTCATATTATTGGCCAGATTATATCTCTGATATTTGTGTTGATTTCATTAATAGAATTCATAAAGTCCAACCACTATCTTCCTATGTATTCCTTAACACCACTTCGAACTGTAACATATAATACTCTCTGTATTATTTCCCTTCTCCTGCACACACATCTATTAAATCCAAACTGGAATCACACATTTTCTACCCATTCAGTAAGTCTTTTGTCACTCAGAAAGGCTTTCAAAAATTCAACTTGAATTCATTCATCATGGTTTATCACACAGAAACCATAAATTCCCAATAATGGATTACTCAGCACATAAAAAGATTGACACACACAATCACAATAAATTCAATTTCCTCATTCATTAAACAAATGTATTGATACAAATAAAAACCTGTTACAATATAGTTTTGGCCTGATTTGCCTTTACACAGTCGGTATCAAGGGCCCTTTCTCAATGCCCATAGGCTCACAATCCAACCTTCCTGTCTTCTAACTCTCTCACTAACTAACTCTACTTGACTAACTCTTTTTCTGCCTTTTTTGGCTTACATTTATACAAAAGGACTCTGTTTCCAATTCTGGTTCAGATCCTCGATCTTCTCAACTAAATCCTAAGAATCCTCTAAGTCCTCAATTAGTTCCTAAAATATCTTCCTTATCCCTTAGGATCCTCTCTAATCCACAAGATCATGAACTAACTCTTAATCTAAGATTTACAATTAATTTCTCAAATCTCTCAACTATCCTGATTCTCTCATGTTCCCCTACATTCGAGAACATTTACAAATATTCTCATAATATTTAATTAACTCCTATTCTAAATGTCTCACCTAAATCACTCAAAATATTTAAAATTACATAAATTAAATACTTAGGAAAACCACTCTTTCGAAAAGACAAGACCACCTAGATTCTACTAAATGTACACATTTTTGGAACCATGATGCTTTTGCATCAGACTCCCAAATTAGAAAATAACCATGATCTCTAGATCAGGTGCTTCTAATCTTTGTCCTCCTGGATCCCAGACTTTATTTTGTAATCCGTCTTTGCCTATTTCTTTTCCTTTCAGTGGTTCTCCAAGACTCTGTATCTTATTCTGCAATGCTCCACTTGCTATGCTCTCACATTCTTCTGTTGTCTTCCTCTTGTTGTTGCTTCTTTCCTTTCTTGTTGTTGTCTTCTTTTGAAACACCTTCATCATTATCCTTCTTATCAGTTCAATCTCTCTGTCCAGTATATCCTCTGACTGTTGATTGCCTTCAACTCTTGATTGTTGAACTCTCATCCTTGCTTCTGCACTTACATCCTTGCCCTCTATAGAATTTTGCACCTTTTCAGTTACTTCCATTTTACCTTTCAAGACAATTTTCTGCTTCGTTTTACTGTACCTGTCAACTTCTTCTTGACTGTCATTTATGAAAAAAAGTTTGTCATCCTTCAGCAGCAATTTATCCTGAACGTTTATCCTCTACTTTTCTAGCTCTTTCCTTTGAAGGTCTAACTCTCTATATAACTTATGGTTTTACTTGGAGTAAAATTTGGAAATTTTACACAATCTCCCATTTCTTCATTTGTTATTGACCAACCGTCAGATAGTCCTTATTCCTCTGCTAAATCTTCTTAACATCTTTCAATAGATGTTATTTCTCCTCTGCTTTCATTTGGTTGTCCACCTGTGCCAAATATGTTCCAGTTTCTGCAACAAAATCTGCAATCATAAGACAATTATCAAAATAAAAAAATATAAGGTGTTCGTACCTCTTCTTCCTCTGGTAACCTTTCAGGATGTTGCTCTCATCTTTCATCTTCATGTCTTAACTCATATCTGCTATTCCAATCTTTACTGTTACCAGCTCCAATATTCTGCTCCATATTTCCATGAGACCTTTCTGTCTCCTTTCGTTTCTAAGATCTTTCTATCTCGGTCTTAATCTGAACAAATTTCAGATTCTGCTCCTTTTTCTTAACAAACTCTAAAGTTTGTTCATCACCCTGTGTTGTACCTACAATCATACACAAATCATTAATTTTAAAAATGCAAGACCTTTCGGTCTTGATTGATGCTTTAGACATCAGGTCTTCTTGTCGCTCTAAATCATTCATATGATTCAACTCCTCTATCTCTTCATCACTTTCAAAAAGTAATGGTCCCTGTTCTGGTTCACATACCAAAACCTCAACACCTTCTCCAACATTTTTCTTTTGTTGTAGCTAACCTCTTTCAAGCTTCTCTGTCCCCAATTTGACATCTATAGTCTTTTCAAGTTCCCTCAGCTCCTTTATTAACTGCATATTTACTTGCTTATTCCTCTTCTCTTGTAGCCTCTACCACTTCACTTTCTTCCTCATGACATAACCACGTTTCTAGTCCGCCTCATTTCTCTGCAACATTTCCATTAATACTTCAAACTGAACTACCATCTCAACCATTTCTCTATCATATTTTTCATCACTCATTCTCATGCCATTTGCCTTGACATCTTTCTTCTTTTCTCCTCTGTTATTATCTCTTTCAGAACCTCTGTTATGACTGTCACTAGTCATCATCCTGTCCACCTCTATGAGTTCCTCACTCACTTTACTATGATTTGCGCAAGCCTCTGCAACAGCGAGTCTTACCTGCTGCCCCTTACCTCACCAAGCTGTCCTCTGGACTTGTTCTTTTGGCAAGCACTTGGTCCTCTCTCTGGAACCTCCTTGAGCATTTCTCTCTGCTCCTTCTAGTCCTCAACTCATTACACTTTAAGAACACAACTGTCCTTCTCTTCCAATCTTTAGCTGGAACATTTAGGTTCTGACCACCTCTTCATTCACTTAGAAACCCTTACCAGCTTCCTCCATTACTGCTTCTTAAGGCTTGATCTTTTTTTCTTGAGATACTTCATTAGCTACAACTATCAATCTTCAATCTGTTTCTTATCCATAAGAACTCAAATCAGAGTTAAATAAAACAATACCTGCACGATTTCACAAGCAGTGTCCATCCACTCTTCACATTCGAGTAAATCTCCATTTTCCACAAACATCGTTGTGGGTTCATTTATGCTTCTGCAATCTCTTCTTCATTCTTACTCACCTTCCTCTAAGAACTTAACTGTTCTTCTTCAATTTCAATTTCAAACTTTTCACAATTCAAATTATATGGATTCATTTGCCATAAATCACTTGTTGCTACTTTTCTCCAACTCTAAACATTCTATCAAAATGCAGGAACTACTAGATTAGTATCCCTCTTACCAATCTCTGAGCTTTATCTTGGTCAAAATCACTAACTATCAGCAATACTCTGTTGCACACTTTCACAAGTCATTTTCCTGACCTGTCATTCACTGTTTAGAATTTTCAAAATCTGTTTTATTCCTTCAATAAATTTCCTTTCACCGTTTCGTTTTTGCTCTGAGTTCTTCAAAAACATTTACCCGTTCCTTCTGCATGCAAAGTCTTCTTTCTACTCGCAGAAAACCTTTCCCTGCTCTGATACCAAAATGACGAAGCAAAAACTGCCTAAAGGCAATTTCCTTGGTTTTCATAATCACCTTTCAAAAACTTGTGGGTTATGGCCTACTTATACAAATAGGAAGTATTTTCATTGTCGGTTTTAACAAAACTTGACCAATCCCCGTACAACAAAATAACACATAATTTACCAACTAACGTCGGTCCCGCTTGAATGCACAAAACCGAACTACAAATAAATTAAATCCGCGCGCATAAACTCCTCAGGTCCGCTCAGAAATTGAACAACAATTGAAGAACGATCCTCCCACATTGACTTTCCCTTTTTTTCACAAACCTTATCAGATTAATTCTCCACCATTGATCTCATCATTAATCCGACAATTGATGTCTTTCCCAATCATCGCACATCGCATATCGCAATTTCTCAAGCCATGATTCGCTCACTCATGAACGATGCGATGCGATATTAATCTAACAGTCAGCATCAGCAGTGATCCAACGGTCTACGACCCTTTAGCTAACACATAGTTACCAAACAACTTAAACCCCCGCAGTTAACTGTGACACCAGCGGTTGAAAATTCGATTGACAGTTGTGATTGAGTACGACACTTTAATCCTGATCAAGACACCCATAGACTCCTAAGCTTAGCAGTTACGCATTTCACTTTGGCTTGTCTCACTTTGGCTCCAATTCCTCACCAATTCACCATTCCAACTACACACATGCAGATCTTCTCATCTGTTGTTCCAGTGGATTATAACACAATTTATGATTTCCTTTGGCACTCAAATTATCGACCAAATTATACCTCTGAGCTTTGTGCTGATTTCTTTAATTGAATTCATACAGTTCGACCACTACCTTCCTATGCATTCCTTAACACTACTTCGAACTAGAATACATAATACTCTCTGTATTATTTCCTTCTTCCAAATTTCGTAATTTGTTCCTTACTTGACCTACACACATATCTATTAAATCCAAACTGGAATCACACGAATTCTACCGATTCGGTAAGTCTTTTGTCACTCAGAAATAGTTTCAGAAATTCAACTTGAATTCCTTCATCATGGTTTATCACACAAAAACCATAAATTCCCAATTACGGATCACTCACACATAAAAGGAATGACACACAGAATCACAATGAATTCAATTTCCTCATTCATTAAACAAATGTACCGATACAAATAAAAACCCGTTACAATCTTGATTTCGCCTGATTTTCCTTTACACGGTCTGTATTAATGGCCCTTTCTCATTTCAATGCCTGTAAGCTCACAATCCAACCTTCTTGTCTTTTAACTCTCTCACTAACTAACTCTACTTGAATAACTCTTTTTCTGCCTTTTTTGGCTTACATTTATACAAAAGGACTCTATTTCCAATTCTGGTTCAGATTATCAATCTTCTCAACTAAATCCTAAGAATCCTCTAAGTCCTCAATTAGTTCCTAAAATATCTTCCTTATCCCTTAGGATCCTCTCTAATCCACAAAATCATGAATAACTCCTAATCTAAGACTTACAATTAATTTCTCAAATCTCTCAACTATCTTGATTCTCTCATCTTCCCCTACATTCGAGAACATTTACAAATATCCTCACAGTATTTAATTAACTCCTATTCTAAATGTCTCACCTAAATCACTCAAAATATTTAAAATTACATGAATTAAATACTTAGGAAAACCACTATTTTGAAAATAGAAGACCACCTATATTCTACTAAATGTACACATTTTCGGAACCATGATGCTCCTGCATCAGAAGACAATTTTCTCGCTTCAACTGACAATGAATATTATTCAAAGATGCCTGTAGCTTAGATGTTGCCATGGCAGAACTTGTCAAGGATGTGTAAATCATTTCTCCTGCGTTCTTGTGAAGACCAATTTGATATATAGGATGTATTTGTTTAGTACAGATGAAAATACATAGGTTTTGTAATCTTCAGCAGTTTTAGGCACTAGGACCTTTGGTGCTAAAAATGTTAATTGGAACTGTCCTCTTTCACTCTCTAAGGCATAAAATAACCTAGTATGAGTTGTGGAACATTGTTTCCAGAACTATGCATATGTCAAAGTTTTTAATGCCTCATTTTTCATCTTCGTCTCTAAGAGTTTTGAAAAAATACTCTATTGCCTTGAAGAAGAAGGAGAAGCGGGGGAATCTATGGTCGTTTCTTCAATTTGCTGTAATGAAAATGCAGATTCTCCCGAAAGTATTACTGTGGTAGGATCTTTGGAAGTTTGAAGTTTTGAGGACTCTTCTTCAAAATTTATGATCTTTGTTCTCTTAAACACTTTGAATGTTGCCATCTGAAACTCTAATCCTGTTGGAGATAAACTTTCTCTTCGTCATTTCAATTTTTTCTGTCATCCTTGGATTTTCCAATGTTGTTTGGTTGGAAACTAGATCCTCAACTTCTTGCAGTATTTTCTCTTCCCATTCTTCTTTGTTAGCATACTTTTCAATCTCAGGTTTTGCTATGTGCTCATATGGTGCAGACTTCCGCCAAAATCTAATTAATGATATTACTCCTAATGGATCATATGACCAAATGAAACTAAATCTAAACCTCATCTAACTTAAAAAATCATTGACTTCTTTTTCTGCATCTCTAGTGTTGACTATGGATGGACCAACATATTCCTTTAGTTTAAATTGAGATTTTTTCTTCGTGGAAACAAAATGAACATCATCCATGTTCATCATCTGTCTAATATATTCTAGTGAAAAAATCCTCATGGGGAGGAACACTAGTAGTTTGTAAGGTGGAAGCTTGCAACCATAGATTCTAATCTCAGTAAAACTCTAGTATAAATATCAATCTCCAAATTTAGAATACTCACTCAAATGTAGAATCCTTTTGATCTCTATGGAAACTCTAGGAACTGCATCACTACTTAACAAACATATTGCCATATATAAAAATTGATTGACAAAGTCACTGAAAGAGAATACTTCGGAAGTTTTTCTTACTAATGAGGTCCAATGAATCACTGACAATGGTTCATTGAACATCCAATTTATGTAGAGGAAACTTGAACCTTTCTAATTGATTATATAAAAATAAGTTAAGAAAAATTGGTTGGTGCTTGAATCACCCTTCAACACTGAACTTTAGGAACTGATCATGAATTGCATCTGATAGAAACTGACTGTAATTGAACATAATTGAAAGTTTTTTACCAAAAGAAAACACTGATAAAAACCCTAAAATAACTTCATCTACCCAATGATCATTGGGATATCCTAACAGACAAGACACAATGGAAATAATCTGCCTAGACATCACAAGAAACATTGAAAAGGGGTAAGGTGGGTTTATTCTGGGTAATTCAGATTTTTCTGGTAGAAAAAACTCAAAGGTATGTGCTCTCTCCGAAAAACAAAGTTTATGGTAAATCTCCATAAGGGCATCAGTGGAAAAAGGGTGAATGGAGTTTTGACAATTTAACTGCAGGGTCTAACAAATTAAATCAGAGGTTATGTAGAAAAGAATCTCATTATTTTGAGAAATTACAACTCTCTCATTGAGAAGGTATCGGGCTCCACACCAGGTGACAAATTCTGGAAAATGATGTGTTTGAGGGAAACAAAACTGAGGAAGTAAGGATTCCAATAAATAAAATGCATCATTGGCATCTTCATATTTCTGAAACGCCCAATTGTGAATCTCATACAAGTCGAATTCACAATTGGTTTCAATAATTTTGAAATGGGTGTCGATAAGGGGAAATTCATCTAAATTGATCACAGGGGGTAACAAAGGATTGTTTATAGATACTTAATATTTTCCTTTATCACTGGCCATTTGGGAAAAAATAAAAATTGCGATAACAATTGAAAATTTACCTGAGAGTAACGATGATTGAAACTACTATTCACTGAAATTCACTTGGATATCATTCAAGAAGCTCTAGTTGAAAGTGGAATGATAAAACAATATGGTTTGGCAAGGATAAAAACTTTTATTAAGGAAACCATAATGCCTTTTTGTTGGATAAATCGTTAACGGAATGGAGGATTTAATGCATTTGAATGTTGGCAGGAGAAATAAATGATATAACGGTCGTCTGATAAATTTGGGTGGAGAAATAGTCATGGCTAAACACAGTGGAAGGATGGCGGAAAGTGAGAATGGCGATAATAGTGGTGGAGTGAGATAAGCAGTTTGCAAGGGGGTGGCGGGTTATGGTTTTAAGCAGTGGGATGCAGCAAGGCATGAGGAGCAGGCACATAACAAAAGTGGGATCGGGGGAAACCACTTTGCGGACCACCCCCCATTAATTGTCAAGAATGTGGGGGTTCCCACAATTCACTTTTCACCATTTATCTTAGCGATCTTGATCATATTCGTCAAAAGTTGCATAAAAATTAAGTCTTCGGCAGGCAACAAACACACCAACATTTATTAGAATATTTAATTGAAAAAAATAATTATTTAAATTTCCAAATAAAAATATACAAAGCGGAATTCCAATGTGCTCTCTTATTCCAAGGGTAAAAATATTTTTCTTTTTCTTTTCGTTATTCCCCTTTTTATTTTTCATTTCTTTCTTTTGATTTTTTTTTTTTTTCCATTCTTTTTATTTTTTTATTTTTCTCTTTTTCTTTTTCATTTTATTTTTGAAAATAAAAGCAAATTTACAAACAATTGTAATGGTAAAAACAAGTTACAAGAAGTGGCAATGACAAATACAAGGGCAAGATTTGTGGCTAGAGGTTTTTTCCTAAAAATAACGAGAAGGATATGATGAGACTTTTGCTCCTATCACTAGGTACACTACTATTATATCCATTATTTCTGTTACTTCTTTTATGGGATGGAATTTACATCAAATGGATATAAATACTACTTTTCTTAATGGTGTAATTGAAGAACAAGGGTACTTAGAGATACCTCAAGGTTTTGAGCTCTATGGTAGAGAGTCACATGTATGCAAGTTAAAGAAAGACTTGTATGGACTTAAGAAATCACTGAGCTTGATATTCCTGAATTGATAATTTTCTAACAAGACTTGGTATCTCCAAAAGCGATGTTGATTCTAACCTATACACCAAGGCTAAGAAGAATGAACGTGTGATCCTATTGTTGTATATTGATGACTTCTTTTTGATAGGTATGGAGCATCTGATTATTCAGTGTAAGAGGGAGATAACTTCTGAATTGATATGAGGAATTTTGGATTCATGCACTATTATTTAGGGTTAAAGGTATGGAAAATGCCAAATGAAATCATTCTTGGTCAAGGATAATATATTATCAAGATCCTACAAAAGTTTAGTATGATGGATGCAAGTCAATGTCGACTCCCATGATTACAAATATGAGAAAGCTAAAAGACTCTTCAGTCTTATTTGATAGATCCATCAATGTACTAGAAGTTGACTTGCTCACTGATGTACCTAATTAAAACCATGTCATAAATTTTCTTTGTAGTAAACACATTGAGCTAGTTATAGATGGAACATAAACACGATCATTGGAATGCACCAAAGCACATACTAAGATAATCACATGGTATAATTAACTTTTATTTGAGATATGTCTCAAACGGTGATATTCAGCTCTAAGATTTTGGAGATGGAGATTGGGCACGAAGTGTTGAAGACAGGGAGAGTATATCCGGAGGTGGCTTCACTTTGGGCTCCACTATGATTTCGTGGATGAATAGGAAGAAAACATATGTTTCACTTATTATAACTGAGGCAGAATATATTGCAACTAGATTTGCAAGTTGCAAAGCAGGAGGCTTTAAAAGTTACCTGTGGGATTGTTTGATAATTTGCTCAAGACGACCATGATATATTGTGATAATAAAAGTTATGTTAAGCTAACAAAGAATCGAGTGTTCCATGGCAAGTTAGAGCAAATTGAGATCAAGTACCATTGCATCCATGACATGGTGCATAAGGGAGTAGTGAAGCTCCAGCATGTTTCCACTGATGAGCAAATTACAATTATTTTGATGAAGCCTTTATCCCATGTGAAGTTTATATACTTCAGAGACAATATTGGACATGTGGAGAATGCCTCTCTCAATGAGAGAGAGTGATGAAATAGCATCATGGACTGACATTCTCCCTATGTCAAGTACTGGGATCCACAATAGGAAGATTGTCCCTCTATCCAGTACTATGACCCGAATTAAGGAGAATAGTCCAGAGCACTAACATTCTTCATGTGTCATGTATGACCCAAATTAGGAATAATGGTCCTAGAGCATCAGGTTCATTTAGCATCCGTCCCCGAATTACTCTATTAAGAGTGTGGCCTTTGGCAATTCACCATGTGTCAAGTTGTTGACCCAAATTATGGTGGACCAAGCCTAATATGAATGCCATGTGTTAAGTATGGACCTGAATTATGGTGATTAGTTGATGCTAAATAATGTACCATGTGTCTGAAGTACAAACCCAAATTATGGTAAGGAAATACCATAGGTCTCGGGTACTAACCTGAATGACAGTGCCATGATGATGTTGATGAGTTACCACGTGTCAAACTTATTGGACCTGATTATGGTATATGGTTGATGCTATTGGATTACCATGTGTCACTTTTATAACCCAATTATGGAGATGATTTGCTATAACATTTTCTTAGAGAAATTTTTTCACAAGAAGAACATTTATCTAGTCATTATGAATACCTCCCTAGCTAAGAGGGAGTGTTAAATTTTGTAGTTATTTATATCTTCATAATTTGTATTTAGCCCTTCTAATTTATAAGGAATTTGTATGACATGTCATTAATGTAATTTTCATTATTTAGTCCTTGAAAGATTTATTGTAAGACATGTTCTTCATGTCACGTTTAACACAAAACAAATTGAAATTTTGAAATTAAATTTTTTACTCCAAAATAATCAAGTCTGCGCTCCCTCAAGTCAAGTTGACCCTATCAAAGAGACAAACCTATTTGTGAAGGGAGAACATCTATATAAAGGCATTCAACCTCCTCCACAATAGCACCATTCGACCTCATCACAAGAAGATATTTTCTAGGTATCCAAGCAAAGGAAAAAAAAGAAGGATGAATATCTCTCTCTCTAGCTTCCATCTCTTTGCCTAATAACTCACACATGTGACCTTTCTGGACAATATTTTATGGTTAGGCCAAATTTCTAGGCACTTGCTAGGCAACATATTTTGGACAGGCAGTAATTCTAGAAGGCTTTGTTTTCTGGCCATATTTTGGGGGCCAAATTTAGGCCTAGGGAAGGTTATATTAGAGTAAGTTTTTGTAGGCTTGACTTTAGTGTTCTCGACCAGGTCTGACTATTAGCATATTTTTTACTAGCCACATTAGATGTATCTCTTTTTCAACTAAAAAAGTTTTCTTAAAGGAAAAGATTGTTGGGTTTTTCCCCCAAGTGCCAGGTTTTCCGAGGGTAATATTGTGTTCTCTATTATGAATTGTGATCTCTACTACCTTTATGGTTTATGGTTGAATTTTTGAAGTGTAATTGTTTAATGATAAACTGAAATTATTAAAAGAACATCTATATCGTTCAAAGTAAGTACGAATATTTCAGAAACACTATGTTTGTATCTATTTCACTTGAAAATCAACATGAGTATGAATCTTGATTAATAATCTCTAAGACATCGTTTTATGTTATGCAAGGATCCCTTCAGTTTATAGATAATATATTTTTCCTCTATTTCAAACCTAGGGAGCCATTGCACATAGACTTGTTAGTCATTCTAATAATTCAACAGTGTTGACTTTACATTAATTCAGTGAACTTCCCACTTGTGATAGTCTTTCAATGCTAACATTGTCCTTATTGTGAGATAGAATGAAAATCATCTTTTGTGAGTGTCAATATGTCAAGAAATGTTTGAATTTATTTCAGGATTAATAATGAATGATTCGTCAAGATAGTGTTCATATGATATATGTTTGATTTGGTAAATGTTATATTGAATTCCTCCCTACACCTGTAGGGATTCATCATTATTTATGAATCAAAGCATTATTTGTTTTGTGGAAGATTAGATGAAATATAATATTTTCTCATGACATTAGTTCATTGTGCTCCTCTTGTTTTATGTGGTAGATTGAAGTTTTCCATCATCGTTTGGCGAAAGGAGGTTCACTGATAACATATGTCAATCCTTGGACCCACCTAACTAGTCTAATGTTCTTTCAATTTTTGTTTCTATGAGGAAGAGAATATCATCTCATCTCTACATACTCCCTTGCATTTTTTTATGCAATTCTTTCATACAATTTTTTTGTAAATATTTTATGTAAATATAATACATAATTTACCAAAACAAAACAAAACAACAACAACAACAACAAAAAATCCTTATTGTATCCCATAGAGAAGGTGATGTGAATGTTTCTTCATAATATATTGGATAGACTTGTGTAGATCCTCTAGAGACTAGCCTCACCTTATGCCTTTGAGTATTGGCGTGAGTCATCTTCTTGGTTTTAAATATCCATTTTATTTCTATTAGCTTTTTATCCTTTGGATGTTCAATTGAATCTAAATTTTCATCCTTCTCAATAGACCACACTTCCTCCTCCAATGATTCATGTAAATCTCTATGATGCACTACACCTTCATAACAAATCGATTCATCTTGAATGTCAAAAATAAAGAGAAATTATCAATATCATTTGTATCTCCCTAATTAGAAGTCTTTTAGTAAATTTTTGTAAGGATTTTTACCTTTCATAGCGGTTTTGGAGTAAATGTAAAGCTACTAGTTATTATTAATCTTGACAAATAATTTCCTAGATGTGAGATAGGGCAACCACCAAAGCTTGATTTGGTACAAGTGCTAGTGGGGATAGGAGTTTAATCTTGTCATGTAATGAACGTACATTAATATTTTCTAGTTTCTCGTGTTGTATACCTTCTTGGAATACTCGCCCTCATTAAATATGTTATCACATGATAGAATCACCTTTTTTCCATATGAATTTTGGCACTTGTATTTCTTACCTTACTTAGAGTACCCGATAAAAATTTAATCTTCACATTTTTACATCTAGCTTCTTTCCATTCTCTTTTGAGACATACATATTCCAATGAACCAAAAACTTTCAAGTGTCCCACATTAGATGTTTTCCTCAACGATGCTTCTTTCAATGCACAATACACAATGATACCTACTAGTTTTTCAAAAAGCATATTACCCATATGTTTTTCTTGTATTATGGATATTTCCCTTTCAATAATGGTCCATTTTTTAAGATAAACAATGCCATTTTGTTGTGGTGTGTATACTATCATAAGTTTCCATTTGATTCCATTGTTAGCACCATATGCATTAAATTCCTTTGAATTAAGCTCATCAACTTTATCATTGCTTAAATATTTAAGAGAATAACCACTTTCATTATCAACTAAAACCATAAAACCCACAAAATGCCCAAATGATTCACTCCTACTTCTCAATCATAGATCGATGTACAATTATTTTACTCAACTAGTTATAGTGATCTGTAATGGCTACGAATTCCACCATGATTTTCTAATTGAAAATCTATGTTTTGGTTTCTTTTGTAATCATTAGAGGAAATTCCAGCCTAAAAGAGGTCTCCTAAGGAAAAATAATAAAATAAGAGTTATGAATTTTGGAGGGAAAATAAGAAAACTACTTTTTTTAATTGTATTTTTGGCTTACATCTTTATAAGTTTACTCAAATTTCAAGTCTAGACATTGGTTGGATGCGCAATTAAATTCCACATCCAACAAGTGAACATGTTTTTTAAGTATCTTCAATTTTTATTAATGTGGGTCTTTTCATAGGTTTGCCCAATGAGTACTCGTTGGATGTGGAATTTAATTTTGCATCCAATGAGTGTCTATACTTGAAATTTATATAAACCTATAAAGAGATGGGATAAAAATACTACTAAAAAAGTAGTTTTTTTTTCCCTCCAAAATGTTTACATGTACCTCTTTTTAAATTTAAAGGATTTTGATACGTTTACATATTAAGTACGTGAAAATGTCATGGACACTTTTACGCTGAAAATTCCTCTAATGCCATAATAGGAACAAAACTCATCATTTTCCTCTTTCTTATGCCAGAATTTAACCATCTTATTCCTATGTCACAAATATATTCCCTTAAAACTTAAATGGTTATAATCTCTACGTTGCAACCAATCACAATATTCGCTTGTATATTTCAATACAACTTATATAATTGGATGGAATTTTATAGAAAACATCATATTCTCCTTCATGGGAATCGTTACTCAGCCACATGGGTGCTCGTAAGGAAAAACCAATTCTCCCATTCCATTCATATTTCCATCTAGCAAGCATGTCTTATTTACAAGCCTTAGTGCTTTGTCACATGTAGCCTACTTATCAAATAAAACTGTGTCATCCATTAAAAGTTACATTAATAACATTTGTTATCGAGTGATTAATTTATTGTTTAAGAGACCATTAGTATGAATCATAGGTTAAATTGGATGATTGAGCAGTTTCAGTGGTATTCATGTTCCCACTCTTCACCCTACTGGTTATCACGTAATCCTAGACCAATGTGACCTTCTTTCAAGCATGTCTACCAACTATTAAAAGTGGTGTTAAGAATTGACATGCGTGAAATAATACAAGAAGAGTGGCAAAAGAGGTCTGAAGCTATTCCCTTAAAAAAATTATTGGTGTCAACAAATGAAATTGTAATAAATCAATTAGCACATTATAGATCTAGATCTCACTGAAAAATCATTTGAGGATGTTGATAATACCCTGAAACATAAGGTTTACAATTCATGTCAATGTGGTCTCGTACATTGTTATTATCTAGGGACTCATAGTCTAACATTCCCCCCCCCGCAATTACAAGCATGAATAATTATACCAAAAACTTTCATTATATTAAATATAAAAAATTGTAACTAAGCTCCAATGAAGATATGCCTGAAAAACCACCAATATATAGAAGTGAGCAACTCCTATGTCTAAACATACAATGAATAACTAAAATGATTGTTGTTGTGGATACTCATGCTAAAATTTCCAAATTTTAATTGAATTTGATTATGATAGGAAATCAGATCTTCAAACTTGATATCCCACTATGTCAAGTGCAAGGTGTGAAGTTCTTTAATAGTTCATTCTAGAAAGGATCGACGCTTGGGCTTTGGATTCTTTAGTGGCACTTTTGTTCGCTGACCACTAACCATATTCACTTCATTTAATAGCTTTTAAAGTTTTCCAGCAACCCTCATCCATGGGTATTGTTGCATTATGGTCTACCACTAACTAGTTTTCTTTCAATAATGTGGTGTTTTTTGGATGCCCACAAACCAATATTCTTTAAATAATGTCGTAGTTTCTATATGACCACTGACCAGTCTGATTTGAAGGACATGGTGGTTTTGTGGATGGCCACTAACCAATCTAATCTAAATGTGGTTTCTATTTTACCACTCATTGTCTTCACTTCATCAATTTACTCCCCCCCTTAAATGTGTAAGAGAGATTTCTTTATTACTCTGCTCTCCCCTTGAGATGTGGAGAGTAACATATTTTATTTTAGAGAATATATAAAATTAGGCCTAATGATGGGCCCCAGAATTTTCTATTTTATTCGGCCCATTTGGTTATTTGTAGACACTTAAAACATGTATTTGACCCCCTTACTTGCACATCATAGACTTAATTTGTAGTATTAATGGGTCTTTAAGAATTTGGTTTATCCTTGATTATTATGTACCTCATATTATTTATTTTGTAGAAAATTGTGAGAATATTCGGCAGATTATGAAGATTTGAAAGATGAGATAATTTAGAGACTTGCTCCCTGCTACAGGGGAATCAAGATTTGATAACAAATCAACAATATATTACAAAATTAATTCGCAAATTCTGGAGCTCCAGTCACTGAGAAAATCTATTAATGTGTTTTCTGTCATTTAATGCAAATTTCTAGTGTTGGGAACCAGATTCACTATTTGTTGAACATTGGAGGGGGAAGCTTCCTCCTTCAAGGAGAATTATTCCCCATAAATTTGTATAAGTACCAATTTGGATTTGCCTCTAGGGGCATGTATTTCTAGTCTTCTTGTGGAGAAAACTTGTATTTTTACAGCTCCACTTTCATTTCTAGCAGGGATGTATTTGGATTGATTCAAATAATGACGTTTGGTGCCATTTTTAGCTTCTAAGACTTGGTCTCCTTCATAATAATTTGAGTATACTTGGGCTTGGCCATCCCAGGAGCCTCAGAGCCCTTTTTTATAATTTTCTTTTATTCTTTTCACCTCTTATTCACATGCATCTCTTATTCTTGTTTTTCCTATTTTTGCATTTAGTATCGATGGTTTTTTGTTGGAGGACTAGGCTAAATGATTAAATTAAGCTATTTTTCAAGTTATTTATAAAGTCACAATCATGATGCATCCTTAGAAAGACTTTGAAAAATCATCTTCATCATTGAGCTACTTGGATTGTTTTACTAGTTCACAAAGCTAGAATTTCTAGAAGTCCCTTGTAGCAAAATAGTAGTAATTTTATGCTATTTTTTAGAACATGTTAATAAGCTTCATTTTAGTTTATTCCACTTGGATTGTTTTACTAGTTCACAAAGTTATAATTTCTAGAAATCCCTTTGGCAAAATTAGTAATTTTCTGCTATTTTTTAGAAAATGTTAATAAGCTTCATTTGAGTTGATTCCACTTGGATTAGGTCATAAAAACATTCAGTTAATAAAAAAATTTACCCCATTTCATTTTCACTTTATTAGGTTAGGAATTTGATAGGTTAATTAACTCACTAGTTCTTGAATTTCTAGTTTTTAGAGTAGTAATATTCTGCTATTTTTTAGCACATGTTAACAAGGGTATTTTGGAATAATTCCACTTGGAATGGGGACCTAAGACGTCCTACTTAGTAAATAAAAAATTCCATCACAATTGAGTTTCATTTACTTGGGAATTTAGCAATATTCTCGCTCTTGTAGCATTATAGCCCTCCTGTAGCAATCGCCTATAGAAAACCTATCGCATCACTTTCCTTCATCAATTTTGATCCCCCACTACAACTTTGACTTAGTCTAGATGTAAAATGACCCCTAGGGTCTAAATCCATGATTAGGGAGACCTAAGGACCACTCTAGACCCCTCCTTCCCCCACTGCAAGCAAAAAATAACAAATAGAGTTAGAAAGCAATTTTCACATATGAAACTCTTCAATACAAGTGAAGTAGACTTAGTTTCTGAATTTCCTAGTTATGTATTATAGATTAAATTTCTTCTTTACAAGAAATTTTTAATTATATTAATGATTTCCATTTTGCAAATAGAATAATTGACTTTATTTGTTTGCAATTAAAGTAGCATGGTTTATTTCTGCAAACTAGTTTAGGTTATATTTTATAACATTCAATTCATTAGATCAATGAAAGGACACATTCCATGATGCACATACAGTGTCGAAACCTATTAAGTTTTTACAAACCCCAGGTTGATAATTTAAGGTTGGGGTTCATCACCTAGTTCACGCCCTAAATCATATAAAACAATTTCTTGATAGGTTTTTGCTTTTTCCTATTATTCTTTTTTTATGTCTTTAATTTTGTCTTGACTAGGAAGTAAGATCGATCCAGCGTATTCACTTGTGTATTCGTGGTATCCAAGAATTTAGCCATCCATAATTACCTTTCTTGTTAGCATACTTCTACTTTTGAATTTTTTTTATCAATGATTTATCTTCCTACAATTGAAATAAGAATGGAGATCAAACATTGACTCTTCATTTCATTCGCTTTATGACGGTGTTCACTTTCATGTTTGTGATTCCAAACATCTTCAAGAAATTATGAACTCAGAAACAAAACCTGTTTGGAGTAATCCATTGTATGCAAGCTGTTTCTTTTGTCATGTCCCACGCCATGTTGATTTTTGTTGAATACTAACTCTTCCCAAGGTTGGAATACATCTTGGAATATCCACAATGTTGTTCTTTTTCTTCTTCCCAATTTCGTTTTCCACTACTAATATTGTTATTTTGTGCTTGTGACTCATCTTCATCTATTATTTCCTTCATTAATTATGATGGAAACCAAGATTTTTTTTTTTTTTGGGGGGTGGGGGATTGAATCAGTATCTTTGTACTTTTAACAATTAATTAGCCTATTAAAAATATGCAACAAGACAATAGCACATCAATCACATAAATCTTTCAACGCCAAAAGTTTACGTGGAAACACATATGGGAGAAAACCACAAATTATTTTTTATTGACGAAAATGTAAGATCCAACCCCAAATTACATCAAATTGTGTAGGCACCAACCTATAGGAGGCTCCAACCCCATTTTATTTGCAAGTACCTACTTGCTTAGCCTTTCAAATCCTTCTTTCATCTATTTCATCTAATTTCTAAAGTTCGATCCTTAAAAATTAAAATATTTCATAAGTAATAATTTAATTCTCAGATATGCTCACAATTTTCTACAACAACCTTTCTTCCTTTAATTCAATGATTCAATTCAATTTTATTCAAATCTTCGATCTTTAATTTCTACAGTTTGGTTACCCTTTCTTCTTCTGGTACAAATCATTCTTCTTTTCTTCTGCTAATCAAACACAATTCCTACCATACATTTTGCATGCCAACATACAATTCTTACATTGTATGATTTCCATATATGGACGTTGCACATTAAATTTTTCCTTTAAAAAACCCTTTAATCACATAACTGTATTTTGGTGATCAAATTCCAAATTTCCATTTGTATCCCTTGATGGTTAGCTCCTAGGTACACATGACCACAAACCCAAATCATGGGCTTAAGCCAAAAAAGAACTTAGCACTGGATCAAGGTAGTTCACCCAATTTGTAATCATCCAACACATCTACAGATGCTTCAAGTTCTTTTATTTCAATCGACGACTAAAATGTCACTGTGGCTACCCCTGCTCTATCTAATATTTAATAAAGGGGGGCAAGGGTCTACGATTTTTCAAATATGTGATTAAATGACCCCCACCATTTATGAGTGTGCCAAATACATATGATGAAAAATATGACACTACTAGGGCCCCCAATTATCCAAACTGTTATGGGGGTGGAGCCCACAATCCATTATTTATCGAACTACACTAGACAAGGAGTTCTATGTCTTTCAGCCAATGCTTTGTTACTCTACTACTCATCACTTATAACAACATTATGTTTAATCCAGTTGTGGTAGGCCATAGCTCCTTTAAAGTGTAGGAATTGGGGTAGGAAGTCTTGGGCCTCAGGTTTATGGTTCTAATTAACCCTTCAATCAACCTTCATATTCTAGAAACGTTGATTTTGGGGGATCAAAGGTCCATCTGGGGTCATTATCTACCTTTATATCCATTCAAATAACACCTGCTACCATTTCTAGCATCTCTTAATTTGTCAGATTCGGACAAGTTAACCAACGACCCCACATGCCATGATTCTAGCTAGTCTCTAATGCCCACAAAATTAACATATTATATTCCAAATTTCGAAGGAAATATGGGAGAGAGCCCGATCACACATCACCACCTATCCTCTATGGTATTCTTCTAATTCCTTGGTAGTTGAATCTGTTAGATTGTCTCTTTCCAATAATCCTAATCGAAGATGTTGCAAAATGGTATACCATGCTTGATATGGAATCCAAAGTTACTATGATTCATTGTCATAGTTGTTCTTTAATCACTTCCAATTACCTTCGTGGAAAGAGGTTGGAACTAATCTCGTGTCTACTTTTAAGCAAGACACCTATAACCAAATATTTCATCAAATTAATGAGTGGAGGTGCAGAAAGCATCTGATTAGGACCAAGATTCCTAATCAATTGATCAAATATTCATTTACCTAATCTTTTCTACCACCTATACCCAAGGTGTCACCATAGTTGAGGCAACTACTAAGGATTAAGCCATATTATGTGCCTAGCATCTTGCCTTGATCTATTATCATTTGAAACATCATCCCAAACTCTCCTCAACCTTCAAGTAATCCATAAAAAGAAAAGCAGGGGGCAACATTTTGACAATAAGTTTTATCTGTGTTGATGCTATGAACCAATTAGTTTCTCAATTGGGGCAACTGATCATTACTTCACAAGCCTCGACAACTGCACTTATTTCTCAACAAGCCTCATCTTCTGAGCAAGCCACTGAGATTCATATGTTGTAGTCCATGAAACCTAAGAATCGTCGATAACATGGCAAGACGGGGAAGAAAATCAAGTAAAAAAGCTCCCTTAAACCTATTTAGGAGATTGAACAATCCCAACCTAATCAAGGTGGAGGCATAAGGAGCAACATTAAATGGTTAAATTCCCTTGCACTATTTGTTAAGGGGATCACTTAACTTATGAGTGCCAAAGACTGGATTAGATTCATTTCCTTCTTGTGCAACCAGTTACCACTTTGCTATCAGTGATTTTAACACATTTCTTCCATGCCCAACCACAACAAATTTTTTCACAACCTCCTCCACCTCTACTTAGGGTCATAAGCGGACAATGTTTCCTCAGGGCAATGCACCTACCCTTATGTGTGATGAGAAAGTTAACTTGTATATAAGAGATAACTCTAATGACACTCTAGAATCAAAATTTTCTTTTAAGGACTCAGTCTTCCCCACTACGCCTAATGGACCTCTCATGCTAGATAAGCCTTTGGTGCCAGTGTATTCCCCACCTACGAGTGTTCTTCGTAATTAAACACATGATCACAATGCAAGGGTTTCTCAATAACATAGCATGGTCAAAGACTTAGCCCAAGATCAGTATGTCATGCTTACCTAGGATATTCTGCAGACTTGTCCTACAAAACCTAGATCTTTCTTAACTACTATCGGAGGGGTTGATCCATCAGAGTCGAATTTGATAATGTTTGACGTAGATGCTCGCCATTTTATATTATCCCATCAAGTTGCTTTTCAAATATCACAGTATGCTTATAGTTGAGATGTGTGTCATAGTCTTATGGATGAGATTTCTCACACCTATCATATGGCCTCGTCATGCTAGAAATCCCTTGATTCTCCAACACTCATTAAGTCAGGTACCATGCTTCAAGCCCTAGATGGGAAACATCTTTGTGACTCAAGGCATTCTTCCATCATTTTCCATCAACATAGTCGACAAGATGATAAACATTGATGCAGAAGTATTTGATGCCTCGCAAGATTATAATATGTTCCATGGTTGTAGTTGGTTGTCATGTCATCATTCTTCTGAATTCTTTGATTTCCCCATGAAGGCAAGATCGTCAAAATTTACCAGCTTGACCACTATAGGTCAATAATTAAGTATACCAATATAGGAAATATAGTGAAATATATTAGAGATAACCCTACAATGTATGAAAGCATTGGTGAAACTTTTTTGAAAATCATATCACTTATCAGTGTCTTTCCTATACCCCTGCCTAATGTTCCTCCTAATTTTCTGTCTCCTGTGCACATGTTTACTTCCATCGCTAGTGGTTCCCATTTAACCTTGAATCCTCGGTTAGTGCCTTCTCCTTTAGAAGTTCATATATATCTTGAACATATGCCACCTTCGAAAAATTTATTGCCTCTCCAATCATCATGTCAGTGCCTCCCACTACTAGAAAGACACTCCATCCTAATGTGGCATCTGATGAGGATTCCTTTCCCACACAGACTGCCACTCCACTGTTTCCATGTGACTCCCTTGCCGATGATTTTCGTTCTCAACAAGCTATCCTAGAGGTCATTCATCCACTTTGTAATCCTAGGGAGACTATGCCTTTTAATGTATCTGTAATCCTTAAATAGGAATGGGTAGAGATTGGCAAAGTAAATCTTGAATCGGGCCATGGGGGATTTTTCCATCCATGCAACAAAGTGCCACCTCTCGACTGAGTCAACTATTAGGCTCCTAAAGCTAAGCTTTCCTATGAAGTATCGAACCCACATCCTCCAGTGGACAAGTGCCTTATACCCCCTTTATGTCTTGATATCCAATTTTAAGGAGCCGCATTAGACCATGAGACCACCCACATTTTATGTCCTCTGGTACTTACAGATAACAATATTGTTCTAGGTTTTCCCTAGCATAATCAACCTTTAGGAACGTGGCAACTCAACTCTCCATGGCATGTTTCTGTCACTGTGCACCATATGGTGTCGACAAAGACCCATGAGTTCAAACACAAGAATCCATGTCCTATTCCCAATTGTGGGCACCACATCATGCATCCTATTAGACTATAATGCACTTGTACATATGTATTTTAGTTTTGTTTTGGTGTGTGATGCAAACATTTTTTTTTAGTACATCATATATGTCAAAAGCCCAAAAAGATATCAAACACAAAAAACTAAAAATATGTGGTCTTGTTTTTACCTAATCCATGTTTTATTTCTTTTATTATATCATTTAACCGTGGATCTAATCTTTTTCGGTGACATAAGGTGGATCTTTTACTATGACATTCGCTGGATCTTAAGATCCTTTTTCTTTAACCTAAATTGTACGGTTAGGTCTTTTCCTGCGATCTTTCTTTCATCATCAACCATCATCTTCATTTCTCCTTACGTATACCTGCCAGGTTACGACATTAACCACTCTACATTTGTATGTCATAACTTTTTCATTAGAGATTTCCTTCAAATGGATGCCCTAGTTTAGCACCTCCTTGTTGTGTTTCTATCCATGTTGCATCAATTTATCACTTCTGAATCCCTCCCTAATTACGCACCATGGGTTTCAATCAGCACCACATGCACTCTTATTTGTCATATTCTAGACATACTGCGGGATGATTCCATCACTTCTTTTTCCCTTACAATGACTCTTACGTATGTTGATTCTCTCTAGTCTCATTCTAACCATTGCAGTCACATAAACCTTAGCCTTCTTTATTGCCTTCACATGACATGTTTATCTCTCCTAAAGGGGTTACTATGATGAGCAGTCTATCGCACTAGGCTCTTTTATTCACTTTTCCTCAGGCGGTTGCATCAACTAGAAATAAGTTGCTACGCTTTATATCACTTGTTTCTCTAGGAAGAGGTTCATTTTTGTCCTTCTCATGCTCGTTAAATACTGAAGGGTATAGAGCATCCTTTTATCTCTTTCTTAAGCTTATTAAAATCTCATGAAAAAGACACAATATATCGATCACATTGCTACCTCTTCTTCGAGCTTGTTAAACAAAAAAGAAGACACCATAGAATATCATTTTATCTCTTTTTTGGGCCTCTTAGAAATGAAAAAAAATGACACGATTGAGTTTACTTATCTTCTCTTTCATGCTACCTAAACTATGAAGGAAATACCAACCAAGAAAAGGAGAAAAAAAAAGGGATTCATTTTTGTTCCCTTTATTAATCAAAATGCCAGCGTTAGTCATGATTCCCTCGACATGGCACTTGTTTGTGTCATTATCTTACAACTATATTTTACCTTTGCATAAGAGTATTACCATACATATAAGTCATTTTACTCCTTCAACTGGTTACTCTTCCAGTCATTATGGAGTGTGCTTCAACAATGTTTGTTGCACTGTCGTACACTTTGATGTGGTGTTGGTATTCAATGTTTCCAAGTCACTTTTGTGTCAAGTCATTATGTGTTTAACAAAAGTTCAATCCTTTATCGACCATCTACCATCCTTGTTAACCTTTTGTGTCAACCATCACTATGGAAATTGTGCTTCATGACTTCATCCATTCACATCATCCCTAGGCATGTTCTATGTCGATTGATGGGAGATACATCAAGGTCCTATTTCAACAGATCTTCCCTTGTCTACTTCAGTTCATTATACAAGAGTTTTATCTTGGAACCAATAGTACCTTGGAGCTTCTGGGCTTTAGTGGTAGGTTTCCTCACAATCTATAGTGAGGTTACCTTATTGGTTCATGAGTTGTTGAATCCATGAGTGTTCAACATTAGTACATTTATTCAAACTCTGGATTTTGCTAGGTACCTTGGGGTCCATTTCCATCAATGATGGGCACCCTCACTTCTGTTAATGTTATACCTCAATGATAGGTAGTCAAATAGTGTCTACCATGCTTGACATTATCTCTTTCATTTCCACATTGGAGTTTTGTACTATCGGGGTTGAGTCAAAGACCTTGGGATAAAGAAATCTCACTCTTGTATGGCACCCTTCCCAACATGCATTAGAGTTATATATCATTTTATGTACAATGAGGGCTACTCTGGGGAATTTCTCTTCTATATATCCATAGTTTTGTTAATACATAAGGTGACATGGATCCACTGTTTATGTCTCATGGTGATGTACCATCATTTCATGTCATGGATCTATAGTGTATGGTTATTAACCATGTTTAGCTTATGTTTATACCCAACATCAGTATGCCCACCTCAACGATGATCATCTTATGGTTGAAACTTTGGTATCAACATGAATCTGACCCAGTCCCTTGGTATTGACTCGTTTATATTTTGGCACATGTTTTTTTAATGCATTTCATCCATCAATTTCTCTTCTGACTTCGTGGATTAAGGGGCATCCGTTATAGCCAATTTTTCTCGCCCTATGTCATGGAGATAAATCCTAGTCCTATCCTTTGATTTGTTGGCCTGAGTGCATCTCTCTCTTCTTGACTGTGCATTGTTAGCAACCCATTTCTCCCATAGGCCTATCATCCCAACACCCATCACTCCTTTGCAATGGGACATCTTGGCACCTAGGCATGTGGGCTTTGCTAGATGAACCTATGACATACCACATGTGTTCTTGCCATACTAAACAATACCCTTAATTTGACTACATATCAGAAAATACCTCTAAAAATCACTTTGTTTAACCCCCCACCAATATGAACCCAATACACCTTACCAATTTAAAAAACCCCTACTTTAAATAAATATTGTTGTTATCCATTTTTTCGTTAACATTTTTTATACCCCTTTATATTTTTTCATTAACTTTGAGCTCCAGTTTTTATACACAAAATATAAAAACCCTTTATCGCCTATTGTATGTTAAATATATCATGTATTTTTTTCCTCAATATATATCCCCAATATGAACACACATGGTATGGTATTGCTCCCCCAGTAAAGCCCCCCGTGCACCTAGGTACCCTTCTTTCCTTTGTCATGGGAGAAATGGAGGTAATTTTTCTAGAGTAGATCAATCTCGAGGAGATCAGTTCAACCCACTTGTGCATGAGTTGGTTGAGAGTCAATTATTGATAAAGTTTCTCCCTACGTGTCTAGATACATCCTGCTGCGTTTGGTATAAATTCTATATATATATACACCCGGTCAAGAGGAAAATAGTATATAGAGAATATTGTTGAATTTTCCTAGTGGATTTCTACTAGAACTTCCTTTGCATGTGAGGTCAGCCCAATCTTGCAGTGACTCAAGGGAGGATTCCTACAAGGAATTGAGGAGTGAGGAGTGCAACTATCCTGAAAAGTATAATGTGTATACATCATTAATTAATAAAAGAGTTTATGAATTCTCTCCTATATGGTTTATGCCTTTTCATGTTTATGTAGATTTGATTATTGGTTGTACATGTTGATATAACCTCTATGGAGACAAAAACAATATTTTTTTTGTTCATGATTGTGTGTACGTGCCTAGATCGAGCAACCAAGAGCAAAATCGTTGAGTAGAAGCAGGGTCTCCAAGGTTGTCTATAGGATCCATAATCTTCACCAACACGTGAGGGATTAGATATGCATCCTCTGTCTCATTAGATAATGATCTGGCATGCCTCTGATGCCAGCATGATCCAAGATATTTTCTTTAGGTGATGTTAGTAGAATTGCATGAAAGAGCATGTAAAAACCATGTATGAAAACAATTAAAGAGGAAGCAACATAAAGGATACAATAAAGACAACGCACCAAAAGTTTGATAACAGAGTTCATTCAATGTGGACTATGTCTCTGGGCCTTGCTTCAGTAGTGGGGAGCACTCTTCATTCATCTTAGAAAAAGTAAAAATGAGTACATGGAAAAATAAATCATTATACCTCTGATCCTAGGAGTGACTTGAAATTCCACTACTAAAAAAACAACAATCACAACAACAACAAGTTTGTCGGTCCTTCTAAGACTTTTGACTATAATCATAACCAACATCTACAAAGTGCATTGTTGCATCAAAATTCATGTACAACAATTATTGAAGAATGCGGGATTTTTCCTTGACCCCTAAGATCTATTTCTCATATCCGAAATCTAACTGCAACATTCAAATCCTTGTGCAATTATGAGTAAAATAAGTATAAACATGGCTATATTTTGCCACCATCATCTTTGGACCACGAAAAGAATCTTCAGATTCTACAACAAAATATTTTAGGAATATTTTGGGAGTATTCCTCTTGGAAAAAGGCGCCCTCCTAGATCCCCCACGTAAGGTTTTGACTATCCTGATTCAAAAGGGTAGGGTTCCATCGCCTGCAACCTGCTTGTCTTCTCCGTCACATGAAACAACAAGGGTTTAAATATTTTAATGGGAGCAAAATCTTCAATGAATGGTCATTTAATCAACATCTCATGTGCCCTGTTTTTTATGTCATTGAGGTTTGTTGGGGGTTCAAACCCTGTGGCCGACCCCCCACTTACTGCTATTTTTAATGAACAAGCATTGTTGAAGTTGACAGGACTGCCAAATTGGAGGCCTGCCAACTAAACTAATCTCATTGCTATCTATCTGTGACGTTTGGTCATAACTGCTTCCAAGTTGGGCATAACCACTGCCAAAACAATAGATTCTACTAGTTGACCTCCGCTAGTTTCCCTGCCAAAATTGGCCTTGTCCAAACCTAACTCGTCATCCACAAGGTGCCACATGGCGCCCAGTGATTGGGACACATGGCACCTGTGGATTGGGCCACCTCAACCATTGTCATGTCGTATGGCTCAATTTGAGCCTGACACATGGTGCTATCTAATTGGCCCACATGGTCCATACCACCGACTGAGTTGCTAACAGGATGTTGATTGGGCTACCACATGGAAAAGCCTATGGGAGTGTTATGTGGCACCGTGTGGGTCACATGAAAATTTTTTTAGTTATTTTCCATAAGCTTCATATGGGCATAACTTCCATATTCAAGGTCATATTCAGGTTCCATTCAAGGCGTTGGAAAGCTCTCGTCGAACTCTACGACTTGGTGAACTAGTTTCATTGAGATTTGAAGACTTCGAATTTTGAGTTTTGCTGGAACCACCTAGATCATTCCTCCCCATTGATTGACTTTTGGGATTTGTAAAGTATAAATAGTCTTGCAAGCTAGATGTGCATAATAATTATCTCTAGCAAGCCACCCTTCCTTTCCTTCACCATTGCAGTTCAAAACTAGGAATGATGAAGCCAACACGTGTATCCATATGCAAACTTGTAACTATCAATACATGTCCAACTTGCAAGACCATACTTGCTAACAGTTTATAGAACATGCACGGGTAAATTTCACAAAAAAACCCATACCCTTTGCTAGTCAACTAAAGGCCAAAATATCACTATGTTGTAGTCATAAGTGATGTTATACACTTCATCACTTGTACAATTTTTTTCCAACTATGGAGTCTCTAAAAATTAACCTGTGATTTACAACCATGGTTATGCTCAACTACCTAAAAAGGCTACCCATCGCTTACCTAACCAGGATAATTGGCTTTCTTCCTATAGTTGGGTTCATTGTTGAACTACTTCATCATTTGACTCCTTCAAGGTGATTTCATATGTTCCTGGTCTGTCTTTAGGCATAGCTCGAGATGGAGCTTTCAACATGTGGATTTCTAATGTCCACCCTTGCTTCAATGATGATAATGGTTTTTCTTCCTCCAAACTTTGCTAGCCTTCTTTTGTGTCTCCTTCCTGGGTGACATAACCTTCCTTGACTGGTTTTCATTAGCTTGACTTTAGCGAGGCGAACTTGACTTAGCTCATCCTCTAAAATGCTCACTGGAATCACGGTCACTGGAATGGTGTGATTTAGCCTCAACCTACATTGAATCATCCTCCTTTGCTTCTGCAACTTTGGAGTATCTTTCAGATGCACCAAACTCTTCATCATGATGAGAACATGAAACTAAAAAATCATTGACATAGTTACCTAAGTTGTCGATATTCAAGTGGGTTATGGTGGCTTTGTTAAGCCTTCTCTGAACCATCTCTTCTAACGCCTCTTTTCTAGCTTGTAGTTGACATTGAAATATATGTTTCTCCTCTTTGCTTGTTGTAACAGTCTCCTCAATTTAGCATTCTCTTCTTGAATGCTATGGTGATGACATTTTGAATGATGAGAAGAAGATGAAGAAGAAGAATAATCATTTGAAGATGGAGATACAAGTTCAGGAGGTTCTCCTCCATTTCCATGATTTACCGAAGCATCATCCTCTGGTCTCTCTTTCTTCTTCTTTTCCTTCTTTTCTATTATGTTCTCATAATCTGTAAACAATTTTTCTACCTTTTCCGCCATCTGGTAGAAGGCCTTGTACAGAACCTCTTCATTCCCTGTAACAATTTCGTCATTCTCCATTTTCTTTATCTGTGCTTAGCACTAGTTGTCACTGGAATTCACAATTCACATCAGACTTCTCTGATACCAAACATGATCAAATATCCCTATGATATCATCACGATCCAAGATCTTTCTTCAGTCGATTAGAAAAATTGCATGAAAGAGTGTGTAAAAACCATATATGCAAACACTCAAGGAAGAAGCAGCATAAAGGAGACCACAAGGGCAATGCACCAAAATCTTGATAACAAAGTTCATCGAATGCGAACTATGTCTCCGAGCCTTGCTTCAATATTGGGGAGTCCTCTTCATTTATCTTAGAAAAATGGAAATGAATACATCGCAAAATACATCATTATACCTCTAATCCACGAAGTGACTTAAAATTCCCCAACTCAAAACATAGCAATCACAACACTAAGAAGTTTGTCTTGTCCTTCAGATGCTTTTCACTGTAAACATGACTAGCCTCTGAAAGGTGCACTGTTGTCTCGAAATTCATGTTCATCAATTAATGAAGCATGTGGGAATTTTCCATAAGCCCTGATATGTGTTGCTTAAATCCCAAATCTGACTGTGTCTTTGAAATCCTTACAAAATTATAAGTAAAATAAAATCAATTATATACCACCACTGTCATCTCTGGATCCCAAAAGAATCTTCAAATTCCACAATAAAATAATTTAGGAATATTTTGGGAATATTCCTCCTGCAAAAAAAAGTGCCTTGTTGGTCCCACCACGTGAGGTGTTGACTGTCCTTGCTCGAAAGGGTTGGTTTCCACCACCCATGCTCTGCCTGTCTTCTCTGTCTTATGAACAAACAAGGGTTTAAATATTTTGATTGAAACATACTTTTCAAAAAAGTGTTTCTAGCCCATCGGTCTTGTGTGCCCTATTTGGTATTCTGTTGAGGTTGTTCGAGGGTTCAATCCCCGCAACCAACCCCCCACTTACCATTATTTTTATTGAACCAACATCGCTAGAGTTGGCAAGACCACCAAATTGGAGGCTTGCCAAGTAAACTAACCTCCTTGCCATCTTTCTGCCAAGCTTGGTCTTAACCACCTCTAAGTTGGTCATAAACACCACCAAAATTGTAAATTATGCTATTTTGACCTCCGCTAGTTTCCCTTCCAAACTTGGCCTAGTCCAAACCGGATTGGTCATCCACAAGGTGTGCCTAGTGATTGGGCCTTGTGGTGTCTATGGATTATTCCAACTCAACCATTGTCTTGCCATATAGCTTAATCTGATCCCGACACATGGCGTTGTCTGATTGGCCCACATGGTCTGTACCATCGAGTGAGCTGCTGAGTGGCACCTTATGGGTCACCTACAATTTTTTTTTAGTTTTTTAGCATAAAATTCATATGGACGTAGCTTTCACATACAGAATCAGATTGAGGTGTTGTTCATGTCGTTTGGAAGCTCCCATCGAGCTCTATAACTTGTTGTTGGTTTTACTTAGATTTTCAAATTTTGAATTTTGATGTTTTCCAAAGCCACCTAGATTAGATAAGATGTTTAGTATGTACTTTTTATAAATCTTCAAAGTTCATGTACATTATGCCCCACACCATTTGATAGATCTAAGCAAAAGATCCATGGACCAATAGATTCTTACCTTTTGATCATTTCTTGAGCTAACATCCTAGTTGAGGAAAAAAAATAAAAAATAATGAATATAAAAAACTTCAAAAATCAAAGAAAAAAATTCATCAATGATATTATCCCAGTTGGCCTTATAGAGCACAAACCGAACCCCATCCATGTCTGGATATTTTTTATTTTTTATAGAGGATAATGTAAAAAAATTGTCTTCCTTTAAAAATCCCATGTCTAACATGTCCTTTTAAGCATAGTAAACCTAATGAAAATTCACACAGCAACAAGCATCTTGAATGACCACCAACCCATTAATTAAAAAATAAAAGTAAATTTTTGTTATGAAAATTGGTGATAAATATAACTCCAACTTTGGTAGGATCCTTGGCAATATTTCCACCCATATGCACAACCAAAGAAACATTTTCTTCATAACCTTTCACCAATGAAAATCAAGACAAATATTAGAGACATTCCCTCCAAAACCCGTCAAAGATGGAAGTGAACACAACCACCCATTCCTAAATAATACTCGCCTTTCTAGGTTTCCATCCCAAATTTCGTAGCCTCCTCATAAATAATCTTATTATATAGGTCCTCTTCAACAAAATTGTGAAACTCTTCATGATGCTACCAATCAAACCGCAAATCCTTATACTACTTCCTAATTAGATTCTTGATCAAAACTTATATGAACTAAAGAATGGTACGCATTATGTCCCCATATGAAATAATCCATCGTCGGTTGCCACTTGGTACAGGGGAGAGTTTCCACACTCTAAAAAAAGCACTCAAAATGCCTCCAAGTCCAAATGAGAGACATTTAGCTTGGAAAATGAAGAAGGTGGAAATCAAAAGATTGTCCCATCAAAAACACATTTTCAATCAATAAGTTATTTGACCCAATCACATCTAAAATCACATTAACTGGACAAAGCTAGATAGTGAAATTCAAATCCTCTCTTGGACGATAGAGCTTATTTAGTTAAGTATGCACCCTATCTTGTCCTCAATGAAAGTTAGACGAATTATTCCAAAGACCATAATCCAACCCATTTTTTTCCAAACTGGATCAAAATTTTTAAAATTATTATAACGATGGCACCAAGTATGCTTCTCCAAACTAGTGATCACTGGCCCTATATCCCCACCTCTTACCATCTCACTCCACCACATTTAAATCACAGCAAACAATCCACTCCAAACAAGAAGAGACAAGACCACCCAATCCTAAGGCCTACATGACATCAACCTCATTTTGGAAGCATAAAACACATAGAAACCTATTACACAACATTGAATAAGGAAAGGTACCTATACACACCAATCATTAAGGTTTAAACTGGACGAAAGAAAAACAGAAGAGAAATTAATCACCACACCTCCACTACCTTGAC
Source organism: Pinus tabuliformis (assembly GCA_031772625.1). Classification (NCBI taxonomy): domain Eukaryota; kingdom Viridiplantae; phylum Streptophyta; class Pinopsida; order Pinales; family Pinaceae; genus Pinus; species Pinus tabuliformis. The sequence continues at coordinate 164,983,649 of CM062806.1, read as the reverse complement.
AATTCTTTAAACTATAAAACATTTTCCTCCAAGATTAGTTCATCCAAAACCACTAGGAGTAACCTCTTATAAGATGACTAGATCTGGCTAAGCATGCTACAATACACTACACACAAACATATTTTGACTAGGAAGTACAATCCCATGAATATTTCAGCGTAGTAAGGGAAGCTTCATTCCAAGGGGAGATGAAGCCTAAAACAAAATAGGTTCTCCATATCAAAGTCATCCAAACCAAATTAATGGACTATCACATCCCTGCAATACTTATTATATTGTTGGGAAACAAAATGATGAGCAAGTTGATATAATCATATAATAAAGGAGACCACCTTCCACTTGTTTCTTTGACTTTCTAGTGAGACTCAATATTGATGCTAATCACATCCAAAGGCATAAAGAAACATATAACGACTAGCTCAAGGTTTTGAGGTACCCTAGTTTAATCCACCATCAACAAACATGGACTTCCCCATAGATTATCTATAAAGATTCTTACAAATAAAAAAAAATGCAACAATTAATAGTACCTGATAAAACACCTAGAAATAGAACTTCTATATCATGCGATATATGAATCTAAACCACCCACATCTAAGCCACTTAAACATGAACCATTCACCACACAAGCATAAGCAACATTAAGAAAATCACCTCTCTACTCTAAAACAACAACACCCATAAAACCTATGCTAGGGGAAAAAGAGATGGCACTAGCCACTAGGTCATTAAAAGGCACAAGCGCTAAAATACACACCTATCTCGCTTGCATACCCAAGTGCAATTTTTGAAGAGGCTAATATTGAAATAGGGGATCCTAGCCCTAACATGCAAACATGAATTCAAATTATTGTAGTGAACCTTCCACTAAAAATACCATAAAATCACCATATAGAGAAAAAATGAGATAAAAAGAGTGACCTTTTTCTTAAAGTGTACCTCCACACACATCAAAGGATTCACTCTAAGATATTCCCTCCAATAAGAAACGAACCAAACCGCTGGGAAAATATATCAAGGAATGGAAAAAAACTAACCCAAAGGGAAGAAAACTCCAACAGAAGTGGGCAATGGGTTTGGTCACGGTCATTGGGGTTGAAATCAGCTTGCCACAACTCACATAAGCAAAAATACCAATAATACTACAAATCCAAAGTGTAATACTTGTTAAATTGCAACATCATAATAAATAAAAGGAAAGCATAATATGATACCAACCCCTAATTAGAATTCAACGAAATCCTTCTAGCATCCAAGTGTAGAAAGCACCATGATTTGAAGGTCGTTTAATCATGCCTCATATAAAGAAGAAACAAAATCATTCCCCATGTATCAGGAGACATAATCCCTACAAAATATTCTTTATCATCCACTGGGAAAAAAACGTAAATAATTTTTTCGAATTCGAACAAGTGCTAGAGATCATAGAATGTGAATAATCAAGGGAACCTCAACTTTATCTTAGAAACCCATTCTCAGTTCCTTGCAATTATCCTTACAGGAAACATTAGCTTCCTTTGTACCCTCAACAACCAAAAGAATTGTTGCAATTGATGGATTAAGACATACTTGTTTAAGGGAGAGATCTCTTAGCTCAAAATTCAATTAAGCATCCTTTGAATATTGTCTTAGACTCACCACCAACTCATGTTATTTAGTCACCACTCTTCTTTATATGGAAAAAGACGCCACTCTCCATGAAGTAATTTGGCATTCAAATACTCTTCCATTGTTTCACTATCAACAATAAAATTGTTCAAGACAACATACTCCATAACACTTTCACTAGGTTTATTATGGCTCTACTAAACATTATCCCTACCCTATATACAACTCTAGATTATGTCTTTAAAAAGTTTCCTCACTTAATTAACCTACTATTAAAAAACATTAACCATCAGTAAAACAAACCACTACTACATTTTTTTCCACATTCATAGCCATCAATAATACTCGCAAAATATATAACATCCTCTCCTCCCATATATATATATATATATATATATATATATATATATATATATATATCATTCGATGCAATACATAGCAATAATCATGACTAGCAATAATCTCTTTCATGATTTACAACTAAACATGATAATATAATTTAAAAAAAGACAATAAAACTCATTTAAATTTTTTATTTTAAAAATTTTCAAATAACATTTTATGACTTTTTTTCAATAAATATGTCGTAAATAATTTTTTTATCAATTTATTGAATAATGTTTACAATCAAATAAAACAAGGTTTACAACCAAATTAAAAAATAAAAATAAAAAACTAAAAACCTTATTTAAAAAAAAAAAAAAAAAACATCTCACATGAAAACCGTTCATTTCCTTTTTTTCATTCCCTTTAGTCATATTTGCAACTCCCTTGACCAAACCATTTCCTCTCTAAACCCTTTACAAAGATTCTTGTTGTCCTATATAGATAACTTCATGGCTAAGTCATTTTCTCATATATATTTAAAAAAAAAAACAAAAAACAAAACCAACAACAAAAAACAAAAACCTTATCTCACCTTATCTCTTATTCTAGGGTAAGAAATATTGAATGGTTAATGATTTACGTGACATGGTAATTTGTTCAATTCTCTTACTCTCTTTTATCGATTTCATTGCTTGTGTACTACAGCTATTACTTAATATCCTAATTTCTCTATATCCAATTGTAACTTATATCCTAATTCGTCTATATCCAATTGTAACTTAGGTATAAATGTTTTATTTTGATGGGTTTTCTTCCTACTTTAATATACGTTTTTATAATATAAAATAAAATAAAAAATATTTTAATAATTTTAATATTATATATATATATATATATATATATATATATATATAAAAGTCAATAATAAGTCTAATTAATTTAACAATAATATTACATAAAACATAAAATTTAAATAATTCATTAAAAAATCGATCTTAAAATTATAAAACTTAAATCACTCCACCTCCCACAATAAACTCATATATATATATATATATATATATATATATATATATATATAAATATAAATATAAATATAATAAACTCATATATATATATATATTTATATTTATATTTATATTTATATTTTCTCACTTTACAATGATGTTCCGAATTATTCTAATTCGTTTAAGGTCCCTTTTACTTTCTTAAACATTTTATTGAAGAATACAATCATTTCAAGATGTAGGTTCTTACACGACCTTTCCTCTCTAAATCATGAGTGATTTTTATTATTGGCGTTATTGTTACGTATGTTCTTTTCGAAAAACTTGATTAAGGCTTAGCTTAGCAAGTCTAAGGCAGTTAGAGTTTCTTTACTGATAAATTCAATTCGGAACGGAATATACGGAATAAGTGTAGTTGTGTAGAGCTTATCATAGTATCAAAGCTGGGTGTGGAATTCCATAAAGTACTCAATGTAGTTGCAAATTTAAGTGAAAGCACCTTATTTCAATAAGTAGCATACGATGTTGCATCGCAACAACATGAGAGTTAGAACATGCAGTTCAGCATTTACCATCTTATCATACGCAATGAAATTTACTTTTGCTCACATTTCGCAGCGGCATCAAATCTGCAAAGCTGATTGCAGCTCTTTAGAGAAAACATGGGAGAGCACACAAATATAATAAGGCAATGATGGTTTGATATGGTTGTTTATGCCTGTTTAAATTTATAAAATTTCAACAATAATAATAATACAGGGAATATGGAAAAAGCAGAAATAATGACTTTATGCTTCTTCAACTAGACTATAATTTTCTTCTAAGATTTAAAATGTGATGATTCATTACCGATTGAAACTTGGTATTTATGCGGTTTATCCGAGCATTGAGATTGGATAGTTTCATCTATCCTCATTACAAAATGAATTGTTGTAGCATGTTTGTGGTTGTTTCAAAGAGTCCCTTTAGATATTTAACCTTAATTCAAATCACGAGGCGTTGGATTATGGTGGTTGGTATATTCATTTTATTTATTGAGAAGGAAAAGATATGGTATGAGCTTAACTAGATCAGTTGTATTTTCCATGAGAGGATTTGATCTTTCCTAGTTGCCTTTAGCTTATTGATGTAATTTTAGATGACAAATTGAAATCATTAGCTTATTGATGTAATTTTAGATGACAAATTGAAATCATTTTTGTATTAGGACTATGATTTCTTTCAAACAATTTGTTGATTCACCCCTTCCCTTATTGTTCAAGCTAAATGTATTTGATGCATAGTTGGACTTTCAAGTTCTTATTTATAAAGTGTTGAACTTTTCTCTTTAGTTAGGGATTGAAGGTGGATTATCTGATGGGAGGCCATAGTGTGCCATATTGTTAAGTTCACTAGAAGGCGGGGCAAGAAGCTAACTAGGAAGTACAACAAGGATTTGCAATTGGCTTGTTGGAATGGTCCTTCAACGACGATCCACTCCAATGAGGTGGTTGGCATCTTTTGACGACCAACACATCTTTGACAAATAGGACATTTGTGAGCATAGGCATGTTCATCGTTGAATAATGTGGGGCAATAATATCTGGCCCGCATAACTTTTTGCGTTGTAGTATCACACACGTAATGCCCGCCAGTTGGTCCACTGTGAAGATCTTTCAACACCCTTTCTGAATCTGGAGATTTCAAACATCTAAGAAAGACACCATTGTGGTGCTTTCGAAAAATCACACCTTGCACAAGTTGATATGATAATGCTTTGAGATGAATTTCCCTCTTTTGTTTTGTTGACATGTGTGGGAAAGGTGTCATGTTCCAAATATTGTCGCACATCAGAGTATCTAGACAAGGTTAGATTTGTTGAGGTAGGTTGATCAACATTATACATGTCAATTTATTTTTGCCATCCAGATGGGTCTTCTTCTAGTGCATTAAGCACTTCCACAGAAAGCTGAAAAAGACCGTGCCTTTACCAATGTGAATTGGCCTGAATTCCAAATCATATTCCTAAAGACTTGTCATCAAGTTTGCTCCCCGCTCACCCAACTCTTGTTGTACAAAGACTGATCTGACTGTTGGGTGGGGAACAAAGATAATAACATGACTTTTGAGAAGATAAGGCCTAAAATGCTTCACCCCTTATAGATCGCAAAAACTTGCTTATCTATGGCAGGATAATTAACTCTGATCCTTGTATTCCTGCACTAAAAAATGAGATCATCCATTCATTGCCATCACTGTCTTTCTAATTTAAAATGTCTGTGATCTAAATATTGGAAGTGAAGGTGTATAACAAGAAATTTTTACTGAAGTTTGGACTATACAATGTCGAGGCCTCAAAAATATCTTTCTTGATCTAGGAAAAATAATTATTTTCCCTCTCATCCCATTTAAACATTGCATCCTTCTTAATCATACCTTGAAAATGTTTGACAATTTTGCATAATAAGAAATAAATTTTCAAAGGAAATTTAACTTCCCCAAGAAGGACTGCATAGCTTTCTTGTTCATATGATATGGGATCCAAGCAATAGCTTTAACCCGCTCTGAATCCACTTTGATTCGCTCTTTGCAATGATGTTCCCCAAAAGATTTCTCTCACATACTCCAAAGATGTTTTTCTTTGGGTTCAATGATATACCATATCTCTTACATTGCTCAAGGGTTTGCTTCAGATGACGAAGATGATTAGATATTATCTTGGAAAAAATGTTGTCCATAGACCATTGAAACCTTGCATTATCATTAATTACCCCAAACAAAATTCACGTAAATGTCAATGTACTCCATTTGTTCTAAAAGTTGTTTTCAATATATCAGGTTCTACTACCAACACTTGATTGTACCATAAAAATCCATCGAGTACTGAGAACATTTCAAAACCAGAAATTGTTTAGAGAATTTTCTACATAAATGGCATGGACTAGTTGTCTTTATCAAAAGCCCGGTTCATATTTTGGAAATCTACACATAAATGTTTTCACCTGACTTCTTCTGAATCAGAACCAAGTTTGATATCTAAGGGGAACGAAGAACTTTGAAAATTAACCAAGCATCCAACAACTTCTTCAGTGCTTTCTCTATTAGGGTTTCAAGTGTAGGATGAACTTTCCTCAACTTTTTTCGAAATGCATTAACCCATTACTTTATTGGTATCACATGCTGGATGATTCGCTTGTCATAATTTTTCAAGTCATCATAAATCCAAGTGAATACATCTCAGTACTGACTGAATAAGTGAATGAAAGCTTGTCGTTCTCGAGGGTAATAACATGTACCGAAATTAACATACTTTTTATCTTCTTTAGTTCCCAAGCTATTTTGTTCGTGCAACAGTGTAGAACTTTGGGTCTTTGTGTTCGTCAATCCATTAAATTAGTTTTATAGATCATAGAGCTTCTCCAATGATATCATTCCCCTAGGCATGGCATTTTGAGCATATGCTTTAGCTCCCTCTTCTAAAGACTTCTAATTCTCGTATTCATAAATTGTCACATCTTGTAACACATCAGTGTTTTCCATAAAGTCAAGTATCTCATGGTCAACAACGAATACACGCAAGTTAGTTATGTTGTCTGGAATAGAGGGCTTATGAATAATTTCAACAAAAAACCATCTTTAAGCAGAGATAACCTAGCTGCTGCAATTGCTAAAGTGTCTGCGGTTGCATTATTAATCCTAGGAACAAACTTAATGTTAAAAGCTACAAATGAATAAAAAAGCCTCCATACCTCTTGTTGATAACTCTTAAGATTAGTGAAAAGTAATGCATTGTATTTCATACCTAACGCGTGACAATATTTGTATCACCTATTACCTTTAATGCCTCTACCTTGAGTCAATTGCTTTCTTCAAATCAAGTATGAGTGCTTCATATTCCACAACATTATTCTCGCAGTCAAACTCCTATCGCATGAAATAAAATATTTGTTCTTTCGAGGATCGATCAAGATTTAACTCGCTCCGACGCCCTCCTGTGCCTTGGTCCCATAAAAGTGCAAAGTCCAAATGTCAGTATCAACTTTCTACACTAACAATATTTACATCTAAAATACAAAGGTTATCACCAGTTGGAGTGCTAGGAAGGAGTCCCAATTGGATGTCTACTGGTACTAAACATGGCTGTGTAAAATAACATCCAAGATAAGTTTCTAGAAAACAATTTTCAAATATCTCTTGCGCAAAGTTGATTGGCTCATTGTGTGCTTTTAACTCCATAATGGTATCCTTCATTAGAGGCTCACTATCAACTCAAATTTGGTTTTTCTTCCACTTGTAAGGTAATAGTATGTGTAACTCACCACACCAATCCCTACTTAGTACTAACCCATAGACCTTCAAAATGTCCACAATTATAACTTTTATGCATTAGTGAACTCTATGATCAGAAGATAATGAAAATATAACATGATTGAGTTCACCAATAGCTTGTACTTGTGTTCTATCTAGATGAATGATTTTGGCATCTGTATTTTGCCATTTTGCATTAATTTTTTTAGCGACAAACAAAGGCATAACCTTTGTTGATTCCCCAGAATCAACAAGGAAATTATAGACATTCTAGTTAAAAAATTCAAATGTTAAAAAGAAAGAGGGACATGAAGATCTTGCATTAGTGTTAGCAACATTAACCACAAATTCAAGGATAGTAGTGGACTGACCAGATTAAGTTTTGAAAGTAGTAGTTGACTTACTGTTATAACACCATTTACCACTCTTGATAGATTTTATGCTCTAGTTATGGCCTAGCGCAACCCTTCCTTTCTAGACTTGGTCCAAAATCTAAAAATCAATGTTTTATTTCCTATACGCTACGTTGACTTGTGTTAAAAGCGTGTACATGCGGGTCAGCATATACCCAACCCGCGTACATGTGTTAAAACACTTAAAAATAATAAACCTCCATGGGAAGGCCTAAGGAGGAGAAGAGATGAGATATTGATATTATAGTTCATTGATCCCTGATTGAGTCTGACGAAATCCCTATGCCTCTTGCACTCCTCAAGCTTTAGGAAACTCTTGCTTCCTCTTTTGAGATATCCTAGATCCCTCTTGTGATATCCTTGTGTGTGTTGATGGAAGAAGATTATTGAGGCTGGGACAAGACAAATCCGGAGGACAGTTCCACTTGGAACTGGAGGAGGACTCAAGTTCTAGTTTTCCATCTTTCTTGTAGCTTACATCAATAAAGAAATTTTGTTCTGTTCCTGATATTCATCGTGTTTATGCATTGATACATATTGTGATTTACTTATAAATCTTATATTAATGCGTAATTGTTCATTTCCTTATCTGATCTAACATATATATCATGAATATTATTTATGTTACTATTGTTCTATATGCTTTGCATGGATAATTTACAGGTTTGAAAGGCATTGGAGGAAGCAAAGGGTTTGAACCCTGCGGGATCTACCCAAACATAGGACCTCCGGGTAAGGTCACTTCCTCCCAGTTCAGTAGTATAAGCATTTAAGTTGTTTGTCTGAGCATTTCTTGCTGTTGTTTGCCTTCCGCTCTATTGGGATTTTCAACCCAAGACCCTAGGGTGTTCCCACCAACAACAAAGGGGTAGATGCAAATGCTTTAATGATTAATTCCCACTGGCCTGGCAATTTTACTAGCTTAGAGATTGAAATGTTAGCACAAGGTTTCTCCATGACTTCAATGATATTTAACTCTATATCACATGTTACATCTTCCTTCTGGGCAATTTGTGCTGTGGAAGTAGGTGCATAAGCCTTATCAAATGCCTCAAGTGTGGTAGTCTGGATCTTAATATTCACAAAAGTGATTTTAGGATGTTGAGCACTTTCGAGTTTAACCTATGAGTTCTAAGTTAGATTACTAGTAGGTAGAATCTTCCTCATGAATTGATTCTTCTTTTATCCACTTCCAACTCAGTAACTAGTCCTTTGATCATAAGATTATACGGCTTAAACTATTGCTTTTGAGGAGCTTCATCCACTGAGGATTCACTAGCACCTTCTTGTTCATTATTCATAATATGAAAAAAAAGAAGCAAAAGTTGATTCACCAGCACTTACATTATCCTTCGATAGGGCTGCTTCATTTTCTTCTTTTGTCTAATCAAGTAGCTCCTTTGTAGCTTGTCCTTCCAATACATCAGTAATTATAGAAATGATATTATGTCTCCACTGTGGGCACATTTTTTCAAAATGAGCTTCCTGATGAAACGTATAATAATTTTCCATACCCACATCTTCGACACTAAATATCATATTGGAACTCTGAGTAAATTTGGTAGGTTGATTATTATTCCTTTTTAAAAACAACCTAAAGGACTTGGTAATAGTTGATGTCTCACTTGACATCCTTTTCAATTCATATACTTTGTTAGTTAATTGCTTTAATGACTTAGCAGAGCTCTCCATGTTAAATAAATCCTTCTCCTAAGTCTTACTTGAAGAGGCTTGAGGCTTGAGGCCAACAATTCTTATGCAACTCTTTTCACAAATACGTGATACTTTTCAACAAGGCAGACATATAAGACCTTATTAATTGAAGCAAGAGGTTGGACATCAATGAGAACCTTACTCAAGATGCACATAAACTTCTAATTAAATTCCTTCAATTTTTCCTTATTTCCAATTTTGTTATTGTTGAGTTCCTTTAGTAGCATGACACGAGTATTGTCATGAATCAATTTCTCTAAGAAAAATTTCTTGAACTCCCTCCACTTATGGATTGAATTTGCTAGAAGGTTCTGGTTCCATGTTGATGTCCTACCTTCAAGAGTATAACAGAAGAGTTAGTACGAGACATCGTCATAGTAGACCTCCAACATCCTTAGGTGCAAATAGAAATCATCGATATGGTCCTAAGCCTTTGTTGCCTTGTCTGGATCATACTTCTTTAAAAGCTTATGTGGGTGCTCGGGTAGACGGTGAAGTTCACCAAGCAGATCAAGAGGCCCTTGAGCCATCAAATCCAACTGATCATCAACCGCGTATGCATTTTTCTCCGCCTCTTCACTATCTGAGTCATAAGAGTCTTCCACTTCAGTATTCAAATTATCGTTGTTGAAAATGCATCAAGAAAATCCTAATTTAATTATGTTCTTGAATTAAATTAGGAATAAAATTGTAATTCCACACCACAAGACAACTTGTATGAGTTAACTAAGTTAATTTGATTTAGTTGGCTCAGTGAATTCAAGTTGAGGGTCTAACTTGGGTCATGTAAAGTGTCTCCTACATTATAGGAGCCCTGGTTGAGTTTATTTGGAGTTGTAATTAATTAATTCAGTTTAACTGAGTTAAAATCAGTTAAACTGGTTCCAACTGATGGAGGAACTAGTAGGAGGTGAGACAATGGGGTGTTGTTTCATGTGTTCAACCAGTTAACTGATGGTTCACTCATAAATAATCATGCGTGTCAGATCTGAGAGTTACCCAGTTGGGATTGGAGTTCAGGGATAGTGTACTATCAGTTGTATAATCATCAGAATTATAAAGGTGGTGATTGCGCAATTCCCATTGATCAATTTTCCTAATTAATAGGGGCTAATTATTAAGGAAACATCGCAAGGAAATAGAGACTTAGGCAATAAAAAATCTGGTTAAGTATTGACATAGGCTTGTCTAGGAAGCAGTGAGATAGATAGAGAGAGTGCAGAGGTTACTCAGGCTTGAGAAAAGCATTGTAATATTCTCATATTTTTAGACTAATTCAATATACATATAACAAGGGTTTTTTGTTGTGGCTTTCCCTAAGAAATCATTGTGTAATGTGTTGATTAAATTCTTTCTCTTGTATGCTTCGTGATTTTGTGATCGTTTAATTGTTTCCGCTGATGAGTACAGTAGATTCAATTCTATTTTTTTAGTAAATTACAATTATCAGTTTAAACCTATAAGGAATTTCTACATGGTATCATAGCAAAAAACACTCTAGAAGGGGAGAACACAAGTTTGTCTTTTGCAGGTGAAATTGAATTTGCAGTATCATTCTTTAGAGCCAGCAACATGTCGTTCTACGGATTGAAACTTTAATATGCCCTTGAATGTAGTTCGAACTATATTGCTTTGAAGGATAAGATGGAAGTAGTGTTGGAAGACAACAAGCTAAAGGAATTCATAGAGAAAGATATTCCTAAGTGTCTAGAAACTGATGCTCAAGACCTAGCAGAGTGGAGGAAATGTGTTGCAAAGGCAAGGCGGATTATAGTATAAGGATTTCGAGATCATATTGTCTCAAACCTCCATGGGAAGAACACTCCATATGCAATGTGGAAGGCCTTGATAGATCTGCTTCCTAACAATACTGACCACAGGAAGCTAGCACTCAAGGACAAACTTCAGAAAATTAAGATGGATAAGAGTGAAATAATACCAAAGAACTTGACCAAGTTAACCCAATGTCGAGATGAGCTTGGAAGTTTTTGTGTTACAGTAGCTGAAGATGATCTGGTCAAACTAGCACTTCTAGGCCTTCCGAAGAGTTGGCATAACTATCAAGATTCGGTAAATGGGAGGGAGAAGCTACAAAAGTGGGAGCATTTGGGGTTGGACTTCGTGCAAGAAGAGATTCAGCAGAACGCCAAATATAGAACCTCATCCAAACATGATGATGAGCATGATTGTGCCTTAGCTGGAAGGGTAAAGAGAGGGAAAGGGAAGACATCCCATTCCAAATCAAATCTAGTAAGGGCGGCAAAAAAAATAGACTTGTCGAAGCTTAAATGTTATCACTATCATGAGCTAGAACACTATGCCATGAAGTGTCTGCAATGAAGCTGGCAAAAATCACTCGGGACAAGTGGAAGGTGAAACTCTTGCTTCACAATTCAAGTTGGATTTCACCCTCATTGCTTGCATGGTGACATCAGTGATTGGGTAATGTATGGTATCTTAATAGTGGAGCCTCATTCCATATGACTAGTAACAAAGAATTCTTCAATGACTTGGAGAAGAAGGAACTCTAGATGCACATTGAAATGGGAGATGATGGAAGGTATACCGCGACTAACATTGGTACTGTTACTTTCTAGAGGGAGTCTGGTTCTCCTCTCACGTTAAACGATGTCATGTATGTTCCGGGTATGAAGAATAATTTTGTTTCAATTGTTATGATGGAGGACTGTAGCTATGATGTGATATTTAGCAAAGGAAAGTCTTTCCTTCATCACATATCCCCAAGACGAGTGAAGCAGATCAGACTTTCGATGAAGAACCTCTACAAATTGGATGTAGAAGATTGTGTTGCTTTGAGCACAAAAGAAGAGAAAGTGTAGAGCCGAGTCATCGGTAAATTGTGGCATAGAAGATTGGGTCACTTGCACCACAAAGCCTTCAAGATCATGCAACAGATTTCTACAGGACTTCCATAGGGTACACTAGTGCGGAGAGATACATGCAAAGGGTATACATTAGGGAAGTACACCAAAGCCACTGATGAGGCTCACCAATAGGTAAATTATATGGACCTGTAATGCCACTCTCCAGCTTATTAAAATCAAATTTTCTCACATTTCTTTACATATTTTATTATATTTTGCTTAGTGAGAAGGGTAAAGATGAGATGTTATGTAAAGATGAGATGTTATGTCATGTGGCCTAATGTGAATTAATTGTAGGATTTGGAGTAATTTTGGCTAATTTAAGTGAAGGAACTCGAAATATACAGGCAAGAGGGATTTTAGGAGATTGGATCTCCCTCCTTAACTCCTCAATCACTCGAAGATTCCTCCATCAAATCTCATCAGCTCAAAGTTACAAGCCAAGCCCACCGAGGTCATTGGCATTCAAGCCAGTGATAGTTGAAGACAAGTTGATCTCGAGATGGGATCCAAGCCTCCTTAATTTTAAGGAAGTTGTTGGTAGCTTCAGTTGTATAAATAACAAGGCCTAGGGCCTCACTAGGATTCAAATTTTTTTATTGTAGGCAAGAGGCATTTTCGAGCTAAGACATTGTGACTGATAACTCATGTATTTTTGATATTTTGATGAAAATGAAAAGCATTCCCCTGATCCAGCACTGCGTTGACTCAAATCGTTGAAGCTCTTGGGTTAGGGCCCAACCGTAGCAAGAGAGGTTCCTCTTTCTGTACATGTATGCTTAGGTTACATTCATAGTTAGTTGGTGACATGATTTTGGTTTTGTTCAATCTGCAAGTATTTGGATGATTACATAGTTTGCTTCCATTTGTGGATATATAGATCAGTGATACAATACTGAAAGTAAACACTGCAGAAAAGCTTGTAGTAGTGGCCTCTCTCTTATCTCCCTTATGGGATCATGGTTTGAGGGTTCCATTCACACAACCCAAAAACATATTTATTGTTTGATCACTACATAACTTAGGATTTCGTGTTGCATGGATCATTGTTTCCAAATATCTTAGAAGTACTGGTAATTGACATTTTGGTCTCTTCAGTTTGCTATGGTTTAGAAGCACTTCCATTTATAAACTTAGCCATTAGCTATTAATAACTTTGTTTTTCCTAAATTCAATTCATCTTTTCCATATATAAATAAAGTTGTTTATAAATGAAGAAAAGAATGTATTTTGTTGCAAAAGTTTCTAGTCTGTAGGGAGACCTCATCTCGCGGGCCTCATCCAAGTCTTCTCCCCCTACGCTGCCAAAATCAACCAAACCCTAATCTAAATTCATGTTTTGTAGCAAAGTGGACATTTTCCTTCAGCAAATCCAACCATCTTAAAGCCTTAGACTGAGCCTTGGGTAGTGTGCACCTCCTTTGTGCCTTATTTCCCCATCAAACAACTTTCCCACACTTCATTCTACCTTTCCTAACTCCCTATAAGCTTTCGACCTATTTCCTATAGTAAAACATGGCATCTTGTAGTAGAACTAGGACATCCTGTAGTAATATAGGAAACCTTGTAGCAACCTGTTTTAAGCCCGAATTGAGAAGAAATGGTAATTTGAGCTTAGGTTAGGCCTCCAATTGGTTTCCATACCCTTGACACCATTCCAGACCTATTTCCCCATACCTGTCTCCCCTACAAAAGAACAAATTGGTTAAATTAGCATTTGCATTCATAAAACTGAAAATCAAAAAGACTTTCTCTGCAATTTCTAGTTAGCACATGCATGTAGTAGTCACAACAGTTCTTAGATAAATTTCCATGCTCCTTTAGTCCATATAACTAAATGTTATATGCAAGGTTAAGTTAGTTCTCTTTTGCAAGCAATATGTGTAGATGCTTAGCTAGATGATTCCATGTCACTTTATAACACCTTCCAATTTAGCACTTTCATTTCCTAGAGTAGGCAACATTACCTTTTTGCATTAACAATGGTTTTCCCTTTTCTATTTGGTAGTCGAACTCCTTCTACTCAATAGAATACTAGTTTGAAAAACCCTAGTGGTCTATCGCCCGAGTTGAAAAGTGACAAGAGTAGGCCATTGCATCTATTATGTATACAAAACTGTCACTTCTAAGTTTGTACACACCCCGAGTTGATGAAGTAAAGCTAGTAGCCCTACGAGTTGCAGCATTCTTGCTGCAATACTAGAGGTCATCAGCCACCTTTCATGATAAGGATAGTCGAGTGCAAGCAATCCTTAAAATAGTTCACTCAGATGTGTGTGGGTCATTCTCAATAGCCTCCATGACCAAGCACATGTATTATGTAATATTTGTGGATTATTTCTCACGTAAGTGCTGGATTTTCTTCATGCAGAAGAAAGATCAAACGTCCTCTAAATTTTGTGAATTTAAAGCACTTGTTGAGAAAGATACGGGCAGGAAAGTGAAGGCTCTTAAGAGTGATAATGGTGGAGAATATGTGTCGAATGAAATCAAGAACTTTTGTGCATCAGAAGGAATTCGACGGAAGTTAATAGCACCCCATAACCCACAATATAACAGGGTGGCTAAAAGGAATAACATAAGTATTGTGGGAGCTATACGGGCAATGTTACATGATCAGGACCTACCATTGAACTTGTGGGATGAATCATGAAACATCATTGTATATGTGCAGAAGAGGAGTCCTCATCGGATTCTCGAGATGAGTACACCAGAAAAAGCTTTTTCAAGTAAGAAACCAGATGTGGCACACTTCAGGATCTTTGGTTCATCAGTTCACTGGCATGTTACCAAGGAGGCAAGGAGGAAGCTAGAGCCAACAACTGAGTTGGTCATATTTGTGGGGTACAATGATACACCTCACAACTATCAGGTGTATCTTCAATCTCATAGGATAACAGTGGTTCATAGATATGTGAAGTTCAATGAAGCGAAGGCCATGAGATGTTCGATTGAGAGGGAGCTTCAATTGAATGGAGAGGATGAGATTTTAGCTCCAAAGGAAGAACCCAGGATGATGTGGAGCATCCACATGGAGAGGAGCAGAGAGTGGAAGCACCAACTCATGCAGAGACTTCCAGAGATGGAAGGAAGTGCACCAGAGAAGCTGACATATTGATGCATTATGCTAGAAAGAATATGGGAGCACCCACATCATAGCGCAGGCAAAGGAAGTCACCAGATCGGTACACTAGCTACATGGCTCTGGTGAGCGAGAGTGTAGGGATTGAGCCAGCCATCCTCATTCGAGAAAGTAGTGCAACAACCAGTATCAGTTGATTCCTTTGTAGAGGAGTATGACTCCATTATCAGAAACAGTGTTTGGGAAGTGGTCCCAAAATCGGTAGACAAGCCAGTGGTAAGTTCTACACAGCTTTACAAGGTATAGCAAGTAGCAGATGGGAGTGTGGAGAAACACAAGGAAAACTAAGTCATCTTGCATAATCGCCTTCTTGATACAGTTCAAGAAGTCCTCTAATTACCTCTTGATAGTATTCTTGCCTTTTACCTCACCAAGAGCACCAACATAAGGTATTTTTTGTATCTGTACCAAAGCCTCCAATCGATTATACAGCGATGCAAATGCTAACATAGTTTTGGTTACGTGATTACTGAGCTACTCATTGACCAACGTATGCATCGTTATCATTGCTTTAACCATCTCAACCCGATAACTGTGTTCCTTGACCAACGATGCAAGTACATTGATGTACTTTGGGCCACATTCCTAGATCGTGTTGATAGATGCATACGTTGTCTTTATGATTCTCAAATTCTCCTGCAATCCTTTCCAACTTAGTACAAAGGCTCCATTTCCTTATGCAAAGTGATCATTTCATCCTACACTTACTTCAATATGTCTTCTAATGGTCTGATCCCCTCAAGAATAACCAACTATAATCCTTCCCTATTAGCATTGTTTGAAGGTATCCTTTGCTTTTCAGTGAGGAAGTGATCAATCCACTGCTTTACACTAACCAAATCCTACTCTAATTGTTCATTCTTTTGCATAATAAAACTTTTCCTCCTCTTTGCGGCTACTACAAATGTTGCGTTTCCTAATGCGACTACTTTAGGATTTTCCCTGGTGTTTGATATAATGACTCTCTTTGTATTCATGGAAAAGGGATGATCGAGATCATTTGGGAAATACATCCTTCTTTCCTATATTATCTTATCCTTCAACTCATCAAAAGTTAAATTAGAGAGATCCATGACCCTATCATCAAGTGGAGGATGAATAACCATCTCATTGAACGGAAGATGTCCACCAGCAAGAGGAGTTGAGGGTCAATAGTTCATAGTTTCTACAAACGGCTTAACCTTTGCTGCCTAGTTCTCTTCCTCTTGTCCATCATCTACACTATGTCTCCAAATCCTCTTCTAACTTCCTTAAAATCTCCTCCTCTTGTTTCCTCTTGTTTTCTTCTTCTTCATTTAGCCTCCACTGCTCCTCTTCTTCCCTTTGTTTTCTGAGAGCTTCTTCTTGGCTTCCTCCCCTTTTATCTTCAACAGATCTTCCTTCTTTTTCTGGATGTACTCTTGAGTCTTCCTTTCTTGCTCGTCTTTTTGTTTACGCTCTTCCTCCAGCACAATTTTCCTAGCTTCTTCCCATTCCTTTCTCTTCTTCTCTACCACGATTGGGCCATCGGTGTGTCAATCACCCTTCAATTTCTTACTCCTCTCTTGTTTGTGATCATGTATCTACTTCCTCTTTGGCTCCACATTAGCCTAAGAAAACAGTCCCTGTTGGGGCCCTTCTTAATCAATATCTAGCTCATGTACTATACGAGAACATCCTGCTTCATTACCTGATGCAACTCCTATCAAAGCATTAGACCATTTCATTGTCTTCTCTAGCATCATATTGGTGGAAACTTATATCTTTGGATCTAAGGTGATTAAGCTCCTCAGTATATGACTTTGTCACCTTCAGATTATTTAATTCATATAACCCTATTTGCAGACATGGAATATGGCATGGAGTCTTCTTCGACTTCTACAATTATTGTGACAATCTTGTGTATAGATGGTATACAACTTCTTGCATAACTAACTTATCTGTCACATACTTCAGCATAATATGGGGAGCATTATATGCTCCGAAGACTTTGATAAATGCGCCCAACGAAGATGTAAACCAATTTGTAACTTTCGCAAGAACTTCTTTGGCTCTATTTGTTATGTAAGGTGACTGAATGTCAAATATGTTGAATTTATAATTATGGTCGATCTTCATAATGTACATCTAGTCACAAGATGTAATTGTATTTATCATTGTCAAGCATATTTATAAATGCTTGAGTCAAAGGAAATTTTATTTTGAGTCAAAGTCCCATTGCAACTTTTAAGAGATAAAAATTAGAACTTTCGAAACGTAAATTTTGGCTCCAAAATTGACAAGTTGACTTCCCTCCAAGTGAAGTCGGCCGTGTCCAAGAGACATGTCCATTCACCAAAGATAGAGTACTTTATAAAGGCAGCTCAACCTCCTCCATTGACACATTCGCATCCAATCACACCAAACAATGGAGCGAAGGACAAGGCAGCCAAATAAGGACGAAAATGAAGGTCGAGATTTATCTTTTCAATCTCTCTCTAGCAACTCGCACGTAAGGAATAATCTCTCTCTGGTTCGCATTTTTCTGGGCAAAACTATTGCAAGGGGCAGAAATTTCTAGGTTACCAAGGAAATTGTTGCAGGGCCAAAATTCTAGGGCAACTAGATATTTTAAGTGGGGTGAAATTCTGAAAGTGCAGGATCATTAGTAAAGTGCAGGATTAGATTGGGTGTCTTGACTTAGACAAGAAGATCAGGTTTGACAATAGGTCTAGGTGTGTCTCCCTTTGAACAAGAAGAATTTCTCTTTTGAAAAGGTTCATGGGATTTTCCCCGTAGTGGGTTTTCCCAGGGTCAATCTTGTGTTTTGAGATCTATTTTGTTCTACTGTTTTTTATGGTTGAATTTATGGATTATATTGTTTATGTTATAATGGAATAAGCTAAAAGAATATCAAGATCACATGTAATTATCAAAATTTCAGAAACATTGTGCTAACCCTAATTCCACCAAGAAAACAAACATAGTATCAGAGCTTCTGTAAAGAAAGAAGGAAACATTGAGATCAACTTGGCAAAACCATAGAGATAATTTTATTAAAGTTCCTTTTGTAGATTGTTTTTATGGCTTCCTTTTTCAAATTTGAAAACAAGCTAGAGAGGGCATCTAATTTCAAAGCTTTGAAAGCTTTGGGACCCAACTGTAATCCTTCCTTATTCGCACTGTTTGAATACATCCTTTGAATTTCAGCGAGGAGGTGATCAATCTATTGCTTTACACTAGCCAAATCATTCTCTAATTGTTCATTCTTATGCTTAATCAAACGTGTGTTCTTCTTTGTGGCTACCGCAAAACTTTCATTTTCTAAGGTGATTGCTTTAGGATTAGCCCTGGTGTTTGATATAATGACCCTCTTTGTATTCATGGAAACATGATGATCGAGATAATTTGGGAAATACATCCTTCTTTCCCATATGATCTTATCCTTCAACTCATCAAAAGTGAAATTTGAGATATCCATGACCCTATCATCAAGTGGAGGATGAATACCCATCTCACCGAAAGGAAGATGTACACCTCTTAGAGGAGTCGAGGGTTACATATTCATAGTTTCTACGAATGAAAAAATGTTTGTTGCCTAGTAATCTTCCTCTTGTTCATTATATACACTCTGTATCTCCGAATCCACTTCTAACTTCCTTGCAAAATCCTCTTCCTGTTTCCCCTCTTTTTCTTATTCTTCTTGTAGCCTCCATTGCTCCTCTTCTTCCCTTTGTTTTTTGAGAGCTTCTTCTTGTTGCTTCTTCTTGGCTTCCTCCTCTTTTCTCTTCTCTGGATCTTCTTTCTTTCTCTGCATGTACTATGAAGTCTTCCTTTCTTGCACTTCTTCTTTATTACGCTCTTCCTCCTACACAATTTTCCTAGTTTCTTCCCACTCCTTTCTCTTCTTCTCTCCCTCAGTTTGGGCCTTGGTGTATGGATCACCCTTAAATTTCCTACTCCTCTCTTATTTGGGATAATGTCTCTACTTCCTCTTTGGATCAACATAAGAAAAATTTTCTTGTTGGGTCCCTTCTAGATCAATATGTGGCTCATATACTATATGATAAAATCCTGCTTCATTCCCTGTTGCAACAGTTATCGAATATTAGACCAGTTCATCTTCTTTAGGGTCATATTGCTAGAAACTTATATCTTTCAACCTAAGGTGATCAATCTCCCAAATATATGCCTTTGTCGCCTTTAGATTATTTAATTCATATAACCCTATTTGCAGATGTAAATTAGGGAGTGGAGACTTCTTTGACTTGTACAATTATTGTGACAATCCTTTGCATATATTGTGGACAAATTCTTGCATAACTACTTTATCAGTCACATACTTTGGCATAATATGGAGTGGCTTATATGCTCCGAAAACTTTGACAAATTTTCCCTAAGAAGATGTAAACCAATATGTAACTTCCACAACAACTTCTTTGGCTCAATTTGTCATGTAGGGTGCCTCAACCTCAAATATGTTGAATTTGTAACTATGGTCAGTCTTCATAATGTACATTTGGTCACATGATGTAATTGTATTTATCATTTTCAAGCATATTTATCACTGCTTGAGTCAAAGGAAAATTCATTTTGATTCAAAGTCCCATTGCAACTTTTAAAAGATGAAAATTTGAATTTTTGAAATGTAAATTTTGTCTCCAAAATTGACAAGTCGACTTCCCTCCAAGAAAAGTCGGGCTTGGAAAAGGGACACATCCATTCACCCAATATAGAATACCTTATAATGGCATTTCAACCTCCTCCGTTCATACATTTGCATCCAATCACACTAGACAACTTAGCGAAGGAAAAGGTAGCCAATGAAGGATGAAAAAGAAGGTCGAGATTTCTCTTTTCTCTGTCTTTCTAGCAACTCACACGTAAGGAATAATCTCTCTCCCTCTTTGGTTCACATTTTTCTAGGGCAAATGTTGCAGGAGGTTACCAAGGAAATTGTTGCAGGAATGAAATTTTGTGCCAACTGGATATTGCAAGAGGGTTGAAATTTTGAAAGTACAAGATCATGGGAAAAGTGCAGGATTAGATTGGGTGACTTGACTTAGAGGAGGAGACCAGGTTTGAAAATAGGTCTAGGTGTGTCTCTCATTGAACAAGAAGAATTTCTTTATTGAAAAGGTTGATGGGTTTTTCACCGTAGTGAGTTTACTCAGGGTTAATCTTGTGTTTTGTGATCTCTTTTGTTCTATTGTTCTTTATGGTTGAATTTATGAAGTATAATTGTTTAATGATATAATTGAATAAATTAAAAGAATATCTACATTACAAGTAATTATCAAAATTTGAGAAACATTGTGCAAACTCTAACTCCATCAAGAAAATAAACATGGTATCAAAGCTTTTATAAAGGAAGAAGGGAACATTGAGATCAACTTGACAAAGCCCTAGAGAGAATTTTATTCAAGTTCTTTTTGTAGAATGTTTTCTATGGCTTCCTCTACGAAATTTGAAAACAAGCTATACGGAGTATCTAATTTCAAAGCTTTGGCAGCCGACTGTAATCCTTCCTTATTCACACTAGTGGAAGCATACTTTGATTTTCAACGAGGAGGTGATCAATCTATTGCTTTACACTAGCCAAATCCTTCTTTAATTGTTCATTCTTTTGCATAATGTGACTTGTGTTCTTCTTTGCATCCACTGCAAAAGATTTTTTTGCTAAGGCGGATGATTTAGAATTGGTCGTGGTGTTTGATATAATGACCCTCTCTGTATTCATGGAAATAGGATGAACGTGATCATTTGGGAAATACATCCTTCTTTCCTATATGATCTTAACCTTCAGCTTAACAAAAGTGAACTTAGAGATATCCATGACCCTATCATTAAGTAGAGAATGAATACCCATCTCACTGAAAGGAAGATGTCCATGACTTAGAGGAGTCGAGGGTCAAACGTTCATAGTTTCTACGAATGGAACAATGTTTGTTGCCTAGTTCTCTTCCTCTTGCTCATTATCTACACTATGTGTCTCCAAATCCTCTTCTAACTTCCTTTCAAACTCCTCTTGTTGTTTCCTCATGTTTTATTCTTCTTCTTGTAGCCTCCACTTTTCCTCTTCTTCCCTTTGGTTTTTAAGAGATTCTTCTTGTTGCTTCTTCTTGGCTTCCTCATCTTTTCTCTTCTCCAGATCTCCTTTATTTTTTTTCACGTGCTCTTGAGTCTTCCTTTTTCCTCTTCTTTTTGTTTATGCTCTTCCTCCTACACAATTTTCCAAGTTTATGTCCACTCCTTTCTCTTCTTGTCTACCACGATTGGTCCCTTGTTGTGTGGATCACCCTTAAATTTCTCACTCCTCTCTTCTTTGGGATCATGTCTCTACTTCCTCTTTGGCTCAACATTAACCTGAGAAAAAAATTCTTGCCGGTTCCCTTCTTGATCAATATGTGGCTCATGTACTGTATGAGTAAAACCTGGTTCATTACCTATTGCAATTATTATCGAAGCATCAAACCAGTTCATTGTCCTCTCTATGGTCATATTGGTGGAAATTTATATCTTTGAATCTAAGGCAATTAAACTCCTCAATATATTCCTTTGTCGAATTTAAATTCTTTAATTTATATAACCGTATTTGCAGGATGTAAAATAGGGCATGGAGTGTTCTTTGAATTCTACAATTATTGAGACAATCCTATGCATAGATGGTAGACAAATTCTTGCATAACTAATTTATTATCCAACTTCTTGCATAGATGGTAGACAACTTCTTTGGCATCCAACTGTAATCCTTCCCTACTCACACTAGTGGAAGACATCCTTTGATTTTCAGTGAGGAGGTGATCAATCTACCACCTTACACTAACCAAATTCCTCTCTAATTGTTCATTCTTTTGCATAATGTGACTTGTGTTCTTCTTTGCGTCTACTGTAAAAGTTTCATTTGCCAAGGCAAATTCTTTAGGATTTGCCTTAGCATTTGATATAATGACCCTCTCTATATTCATGGAAATAGTATGATCGAGATCATTTGGGAAATACATCCTTTCTTCCCATATGATCTTATCCTTTAGCTCATCAAAGTGAAGTTAGAGTTATCCATGACCCTATCATCAAGTGGAGGATGAATACCCATCTCACTGAAAGGAATATGTCCATCAATTAGAGGAGTCTAGGGTCAAATGTTCATAGTTTCTACATACAGCTCAATGTTTGCTTCCTAGTTCTCTTCCTCTTGTTCATAATATACACTATGTGTCTCCAAATCCTCTTCTTACTTCTGTGCAAAATCCTCTTCTTGTTTCGTCTTGTTGTTTTCTTCTTCGTGTAGTGTCCACTGCTCCTCTTCTTCCCTTTGGTTTCTAAGAGATTCTTCTTGTTGCTTCTTCTCGGCTTCCTCCTCTTTTCTCTTCTCCATATCTTCTTTATTTTTTTGCATGTACTCTTTATCTTCCTTTCTTTCTCTGCTTTTCTTTTACACTCTTCTTCCTCCACAATTTTCCTGCTTCTTCCCACTCCTTTCTATTCTTCTATACCACGATTGGCCCCTTGGTGTGTGGATCGGTGCTAAATTTCTTAGTCCTCTCTTCTTTGGGATCACGTCTCTACTTCCTCTTTAGCTCAACATTAAGCTGAGAAAACCTATTGCATTCCTTTTTTATCAATATCTCGCTCATGTATTGTATGAGAAAATCCTGCTTCATTTCATGTTACTACTATTATTGAACGATTAGACCAATTCATTCTCTTCTCTATGGTCATATTGGTGGAAAATTATATCTTTGAGTCTAAGGCGATTAAGCTCGTCAATATATGCCTTTTTTGCCTTCATATTCCTTAATTCATATAACCCTATTTGCAGATGTAAAATAGGTCATGAAGTATTCTTCGACTTCTCGAATTATTGTGACAATCCTTTTCATAAATGGTAGACAAATTCTTCCATAACTACTTTATCAATGACATAATTTGGCATAATATGGGGGGGGCTTATATCCTCCGAAGACTTTGATAAATGTGCCCTAAGAATATGTAAACCAATATGTAATTTCCACAACAACTTCTTTGGCTCTATTTGTCATGTCAGGTGCATCAACCTCAAATATGTTGAATTTGTAACTATGGTCGATCTTCATAATGTACATTTGGTCACATGATGTAATTGTATTTATCAATGTCAAGCATAGTTATAAATGCTTGAGTCAAAATAATAATTATTTTGATTCAAAGTCCCATTGCAACTTTTAAAAGATGAAAATTAGAATTTTTAAAATGTATATTTTGGCTCCAAAATTGACAAGTCGACTTCCTACCAAGTGAAGTCGTCCCTGGCCAAGAGGCACGTTGATTCACCTAAGATCGAATACTTTATAAAGGGAGCTCAACCTCCTCCATTAACACATTCGCATCCAATCACACTAGACAACTAAGCAAATGACAAGGAAGCCAAAGAAGTATTAAAACTAAGGTCAAGATTTATCTTTTCTCTCTCTCTCTAGCAACTCGCACATATGGAATAATCTCTCTCTCTTTGCTTCACATTTTTCTGGGGAAATCGTTGCAAGGCGCCGAAATTTCTAGGCTACTAAGGAAATTGTTGCAGGGCCGAAATTCTGGGGCAACTAGATATTGCAAGAGGTGCAAAATGCTGAAAGTGAATGCTCATGAGAAAAGTACAGGATTAGATTGCGTGACTTGACTTAGAGGAGAAGACCAGGTTTGACAATAGGTCTAGGTGTGTTGCCCATTGAACAAGAAGAATTTCTCTATTGAAAAGGTTGATGGGTTTCTCCCCGTAGTGGGTTTTCCCAACGTTAATCTTGTGTTTTATGATATATTTTTTCTACTATTCCTTATGATTGAATTTCTGAAGTATAATTGTTTAATAATATAATGGAATAAGCTAAAAGAAGATCTACATCACAAGTAATTATTAAAATTTCAGAACAATTGTGCTAACACTAATTCCACCAAGAAAATCAACATGGTATTAGAGCTTATGTAAAGGAAGAAGGGAACATTGAGATCAACTTGACAAAACCATATAGAGCATTTTATTCAAGTTCTTTTTGTAGATTGGTTTCTATGGATTCCCCTATGAAGTTTGAAAACAAGTTAGGTGGAACATCTAATTTCAAAGCTTTGAAAGTTAGAAAAGATAATGTTCTTTCCAGGAAAAAGGTTTTGGACATTGTGAAAAGAAAGGTTTTTGAATCAGAAGATGGTGCAGGAAAATAAAAGGTCAAGGAGGATGAAATCTATGCTATTAGAATAATAATGGAATCCATTAGGGATCATTTGCTTCCATAAATTGAAAAACTTGATACCTCAAAGAAGATGTATGATGCCCTAACTATACACAATCAAGAATGTTGGTCAATTAATGAACTTCAAAATACATGAATGACTAATGACGATACTACGACTTCTTAAATCGTAAGGATTTCCCAAATAAGAGATCAGATTTAAGCAATTAGAGAATCCATCCTTGATCAAGAACTAGTAATTACAACACTCAATCTTCTTCCTTTGTCATAGGATGATTTTGCAACAGGCATAATTAGTTGGAAGGAAGCTCCTACACTTGAACAACTATGGATATTGTGTGCGAAAGAAAAAGAAAAATTGATGACTAGATATTGTCAAGATGAGGGAATTCAATACCTTGCAACTCGTTTCAAGAACAAGGGAAAGAAGAAGTTTGGACCTCAACACAAAAAGTCAGGGAAAGGATCTTCCTCCTCTAAGAAGAAGAAATACTTATCAAAGATATAATGTTATGGTTTTCAACAATATGGACATTTCAAGAGAGATTGTCCTAATATGGCTAACAAGAAAGGAAAGGGAAACAACATGCTTCCACAACAAAAGTTGAGTAAGATGAAAAACAAAGGAATACCAAAGGCGAAAAGGATTTATTTTACTATTCTTCTTTAACAGGGTCCTTTGAATATCATGATGACATGTGGCCGGTAGATAGTGGAGCATCAAGGCACATGATCGTAGATCATGGGAATTTCTCAAGCATGATAGAAAAGACGTTGTCTCAAAGGGTTGAACTGGGATAAAATAACAGCTATGCAGTCAAACAAGTTGGAAAGGCATCCATGGACTTGGAATATGGCAACAATGTACATCTCAACAATGTTCTCTATGTACCAGGTTTGAAAAATAATCTTGTCTCTATTTCTTGTTTAGAAGATCAAGTAGATAGAGTTTCTTTGGCAGATGAAAAAGTACACATTTGGTCTAACAGCTCTTGTATAGATGATGTTAGGGTTATTGGGATTCATGATGGACTACTGTATAGACCTGTAAGTCAACCAGATCGAGCACTACTACATGAAGAAATAAATCCAAGTGACTTATGACTTTGAAGGTATGGACATCTTCATTTTAGATCATTGCCTGAATTGAGTCAAATAGTGTCAAGGGTTCCTTAACTGCAAATTATGAATGATGGTGTGTGCAAAGGTTGTGCTCTTGGGGTGAAAAAAAAGAAACCATTTCCATATAACGATAACAGATCTAAGGAAGCTTTGGATTTTATTCATTTTTATGTATGTTCCTATAATATCACTTGGTGGTTCATTGCACTATGTGACATTTATTGACGACTTCTCTCAAAACACAGATACATCATTTGATGCCTATAATCTTGCTTGGTGGTTCATTGTACTGTGTGACATTTATTGATAACTTCTCCCAAAATATGGATATATCTCGTTAAGGCTAAGGACAAAGTATTTGACCAGTTCCAAGAATAAAAAGTTGAAGTCGAAAACTTGGCAGGCAGAAAGCTCAAAATATTGAGCTCTATCAAAGAACGAGAATACACATCAAAAGAGCTTGTTACTTTTTGCGGGTAAGTTAAGATTAAGAGGCAACTAATTGACCCCTATAATCCATAATAGAATGGTGTAGTGGAACGAAAGAACAGGTTCATTGGAGAATCTTTCAAGGCCATGATGCATGACCTGGACTTGTCATTGTTCTTATGGGGTGAAGCATCAAAGAGAGCTATGTACATTCAAAATCGAAGTCCTCATATAGTTTTGGAAGGTATGACTCCTGAAGGAGCCTTCTCTAAAGGGAAGCTAGAGGTTAGGCACGTGAGAGTCTTTGTTTTTCTATGTGTATTCATGTTCCTAAGGATAGGAGGAAAAAGCTTGAGGCTTTGGGAAAGAAACGCATATTTGTTGAATATAGTGAATCTTCTAAGGTCTACAGAATATAAATTCTAGAGAAACGATAGATTTGTTGGAAAATGTAACAAGTTTCAGTGTTCATAATTATCATTATATTCACGTCAATATGTAAGTCATATGTTAGAAGCAAAAGAAGAAAGAAAAATTATTAGTTTAGAGCATGGGTTTCATGCTTATTTTGATTGATATTCTAGGAAAAGCATGTTCTTCATGCTTCTAGGGTTTGTCATGTCTAAGATTTACCATCATGAGTCTAGATAGTCATTTTCATTTATAAAAGACCCATTTGGGCAAGTTGTATCACGTGAAAGAATTTATTTTGAGTCAAGAAAGTCAAGATAAGCCTCCTAGCACAAGTCAACACAGAGAGGGGCATTCGAACTTCATAGATTAATATAAATAGAAGTTTTTCAACCTCATTTGGCGACAAGTTTGATCTATAATCAAGAAGTTCAATTTGGGATGCCAAATCCAAGAAGGAAGACACAAAAGGCAAGAAGAAGAGGAGTTGAAACTATAAGGAAGGAAAAAAAATCTTTTGGTCAAGGTTTGCCATATATTTCTCTCACACACATGAAGACACTAAGTCGTTGCAGGGGTTAAAGTTGCAAACTTACTCCGGGTTTGAAATATTGAAGCAAGGGGCTGAAATTTTGATTTTAGAGCAGTTTTGTAAGGTTTTGACTCTTGTTGACTTGGCTAGACTTTGAATTAATTGGAAAGGCTTCTTAGAGGGTTGACTTGGTGCTGGAGGAGGCTTTGGTCTTGATTTTTGGGTCTTTGCTTTCTCATTTGAAGCAGTTTCTATAAAAAAAGAACAATTTTTTTGGGTTTTCCGCTTGGAGGGGTTTTACTGTGGCTTGGAGCCTAATTTTTGCGTCCACTATGTTTACTGTTTTTTCAATTGATAATTAGTTAATGAAGAAGATCTAATAAAGAAACACAAGAAGATAAATAAAGTTCACAAGAAATTATCAAGGTTAAGGAGAAATTGAATTATTAAATGCATTATTGCATTCTCCAACAGGATTGAGGCTAAACAAGATGGCACATTCAATAAGAAAGTGGCGTATTGGATGTCTAAGGAAGTCTCTATAGATTCCTTGGATGAAGTAAAGCATAAGGCCTCATGGGAGGAGCATTTAAGTTATACATAATGTACTCGAAGTCCAGATGAGCCTCAAGATCCAGGAAAACAAGTCATAGTTCTAGAGGACAAGAAAATACCAGCATGGCTTGAATAAAGATTAGATGAGTGAAGAGGACATGCAACTCCTCATGGAACATATAGAGAGGTGAAGAAACCTAAAAGGTTCTCCATCTATGCAACTCTCATGAAAAAACTCATTAATGAAGAACCTTCCACATATGAAGAAGAAGTTAGCGAGTAGGTTTGGAAGGAGGCAATGAATGAGTCATACTAATCATTCATGAAGAATGATGTTTTGGGAAATCTTGTTAAGGCTTGAACGGAAGTCAATGGTGACTTCCAAGTGGATATACAAGATTAAGAATGTTATGGATGGAAGTATTGACAAATGCAAGGAATAGTTCATGGCTAGAGAATTCTCCCAAAAATAAGGAGAAGACTATGACGAGAATTTTTCTCTAATTGGTTGGTAGACCTCCATTAGATCCATCATCTCACTCGCTGCTTCTACAGGATGGGAACTGCACCAAATGAATGTAAACACTGCTCTCCTCAATGTCGCGATTGAGGAAGAGGTGTACACAGGGAAAACTTAAGTACTTGAGTTATATGGAAAGGAGTCTCATGTTTACAGGTTAAAAAAAGCATTGTATGGGCTCAAGCAAGCTCTAAGAACTTGGTATGCTCATATTGACAACGATTTTGAGACTGGGGTTTACCAAGAGTGAAGTCGATCGAAACCTTTACTTAAAGGTTGTGAAGAATGAACCTGTAATCTTATTATTATATGTTGATGACTTGTTTCTCACAAGTGCCAAGCCTCTTATCATTCATTGCAAGAAGCAATTGGATTTTGAGTTCGTGATGAAAGATCTTGGGTTGATGCACTGTTAGTTGGGATTAGAAGTATGGCAGAAACCTAGCGAAGTATTAACTTTTCAAGGAAATTATGTATTAGAGATACTTCAGAGATTCGGTATGATGGATAGCAAATCCATGGCGACTCCCATGGTGACCAACTTAAAGAAGTTAAGAGGATTTGACTCCAGATTACTAGATCCATTTAAGTACTGGCAGTTGATTAGTATGTTGATGTATTTAGTTAACACCTGGTCAAACGTATGCTTTGTTGTGAACACCTTGAGCCAGTGTAAGGTAAAACCAAGAAACGAGCATTAGGTTGAAGCAAACCACATTTTGAGATATTTGCACGGTACAATCAACTATTTCTTGAGGTATGTTGCAAACAAGGATGCACAACTTTAGGCATATACAGACGTTGATTGGGAAATAAGTGTTGAGGATAGGAAGAGTACCTCTGGAGTATGCTTTAACTTGGGATCCGTTATGATATCATGGATGTCTAGGAAGTAGAGGTCGATCGTACTTAGAACTATTGAAGTAGAGTATATTACAACGAATAAGGCTTTTACCGAAGCAATAACCGATAGCAATACACTACGATAATCAACACTCTGTGAAGCTTTCAAAGAATATTGCGTTCCATGACAAGTCGATGAATATTGAGATAAACTACCATTATATTTGTGATATGGTGTAGAGGATAACAATAAGGCTCGAATACATCTCCATGAATGAGCAGCCAATTGAGGCTCTGACAAAGTTGTTGTGAAGAGATAACTTCGTGTACTTTAGAGACAAGATCGGGCTCATGGAGATTACCTCTCTCGTAGAAAGGGAGTGTTGATATGTCTACATCACAGATGGACATTCTGTTGAAAGGGTGAATGGGTCCAAGGGATTGAGAGGGCTCAACAGGAAATGTTGAATGAGTGTCTCTTGGAGGTGGACCATGATCACACACCAATAATGGCAGAGTGAAGTCTTGGAGCATGATCACACACCAGGCATGGTGGAGTGAGGTCCTTCAATAGGTGGACTCTGATCACACACTAAGCATGATAGAGCGAGGTCCTTCAGTATCTAGACCCTTATCACACACTAGAAGGGTAGAGTTAGGTCCTAAACCGTGATCACACACCAAGAAGGGTAGAGTGAGGTTCCTTCATCATCTAAACCTGATTAGTGACCAAGAAGGGGTTGAGTGAGGTCTTGACATAGAGAACTCACCAGCAAGGGTGAGTGATTGCTTACTAGTTGAGGGTCTCAACATTTTTGGCCTAGGTAGAGGCCAAGGGATTCGAGGACCGATGACTCTTGAAGAGTGACTCTTAATAGGCTGATGACATTGTCATGGTTTTGGTACTACCCCAGATATGACCATTAGCAGATGTTGATGATAGATGATGATGTTGGTAAAAATGGATACCCTTTTCTTTAGAGAAATTTGTTCAATTTGAGAACATCTATGATATTGATTATGAATACCTCCTTAGTTAAGAGGTAGTGTTGAATTTGTCACTTTGGTCGGAATTCATAATGTACATTTAGTCACTTGACGTAATGGTGTTTATCACTGTAAAGCATATTTATAAGTGCTTGAGTCAAAGGAAAATTTATTTTGAGTCAAAGTCCCATTGTGACTTCTAAACGATGAAAATTTGAATTTTTGAAATGTAAATTTTGAATCCAAAAGTGACAAGTCGACTTCTGTCCAGGTCGAGTCGACTTCCATCCAAGACAAGTCGACCCTAGCCAAGAGATATGTCCATCTACCCAGAAAAACTACTACATAAAGGTATCTTGACCTTCTTTGTTGACACATTCGCATTCTCTCACAAAAGACAACTTTTAGGCAAGTGAGCAAACGACAAGAAGGACGAAAAATATGATCGAGTTTTCTCTCTTCTCTCTCTCTGTCTAGGAACCCGCACATGTGGAGTAATACCTCTCTATGTGGTCTGTAATTTTCTAAGGAAACTGTTGTAGGGGGGTGAAATTTCTAGGTTACTGGGGAAATGGTTGCACAACCGAAATTTTTGGGCAATTTGCTATTGCAAGATGTGGCTGAAATTCTAAAACCGCGGGATCAAATTAGGTGACTTTACTTGGACAATAAGACTAGGTTTAACCATAGGTTAGGTGTGTCTCTCATTGAAAAAGAAGAATTTATCTATTGAAAAGGTTGTTGGGTTTTCCCCGCAGTGGGTTTTCCCTAGGGTGAATCTTGTTTGTTGTGATCTCTTATATTCTATTGTTATTTATGGTTTCTAAAGTATAATTGTTTAATGATATATTAGAATAAGTTAAAAGAAGATCTACATCAAATGTAATTATCAGAATTTTAGAAACATTATGCTAACCCTAATTGCACTAAGAAAATCAACAAAATATAATCTGATAAAGCACTACAATGAAGTGCTCAACTATTTTCTCATACATTTCCTTATAGCTGACCCCAGAAAGTATCTTGCAATAGGTATGGACAAAATGTTGGTGCTTAACCCATTTCCATTCTAGGCCATAGAATTCATTCTAAGCACAGATCCCATCAAGCAAGAAGGCTGACATATAGAAATCGGGTTGCTAATCTTGTGAAATATTCTTTGCCTCTGAAACATTTCATTGTATTTGTTGGGCTAGTATGTCTCACCAATTGAAAAAAATTCCCTCAGAAGCACATGCGTGGGTCATATAAACCCATCCTTCAGAGAAATCTATGTTTTCATGCCCATAAAACCTACAACACATAGCCATGAGATATTAATACACTTTCCTCAATGACTTTATTCTATAGATTCCATGAGGTTATGGTAGAATTTTCTTGGCTCCTACCACCATGTCTTGAGAATATCCTTAGTAATAAACTGAGAATAACAAGATACATAGAAATTTTAATTGAGGTATTCCTCTGGTTTTGGCAACTTGTATTGAGAGTGAAGATCATGGGACTAATATGTAGCAATCGCATCCCCAATTGCACTCCTGAGGGTCATATTCTTAGAGTCTAGATGCTGCAGTATCCATCCTATCACTTATGTAGAAGGCAACACCACATACCTGCCAGCAATCCCATAGAATCTTGACCTTTTGAAATTGATGTAAACTTCCTTGTCCTCCAAGACTGATGGGAACTCGTCCTTGATAAACTCTTTAAAAACAATTTGGCATGTTAAGGCAATGAACTTATCAATGGAGCACTTTGTATCTACTAGGATGGGTACTTTAACTTTCAAACTGTCCACAACACCTTCGATACTACTTTCATTTTCCTGTCTTGTTGGTCCTTAACATGTAACTGGAGGCATAATGTCGGTGGAGGATGAAAAACTGATAGGGCCCACATTAGCAGTACTTGAAAACTGAAACTCACTCATGGTAAACAACAAATCAACCCAAAAAATTACCTATTCTATCTATTTTATTGATGCTAAAAAAGTCACTAATGAGAGGCCAGTGTGCTAATTTTGAGAACAAGAACACAGACTTGAGGCAAGGGTGGTATCACTGGCTACTGGAAGTACGCTTTGCGCTAAGGCTTGGAAGATAAAATTGCTTTGACCATAGGTCACATCAACAAGAGATAGTGGTAAGGGTCTTGCACTCTAGAGTTGCGCAATGCGCTCTTAATAGCAGAGAGGCTCCTCTTGGGTGCATTATGCATCATCATTTGACAAGTAGTTGCATGCTTCATGTCAAGGAATGCACTTTGCGCTACATGAAGCAAGGAGATCAGTGTCGAGCACATCTTACAAGTCTAGTAGTAGAGGGTTACAAATTGTGGCTTGTTAGTGTGCTCTGCGCTCTAAAGCAAAGACAATTTCTTTAATGGGCACATGTCATAGTTCTAAGAAGAAAGGACTCAAAGGCTTAGTTTCTAGGAGAGCACAATGTGCTAGTGAAGGATTGAATCATTTAGAGTTGTCGCAACATATCAAGACAAATATCTACTCAAGAAAATTAACTGTGTGTTTGGCGAGAGAAAGCAAGGATAAACACAAGGATGAAAACACTAACATGCACACTCATATATACAACCATAATCATGCCCAGAATGTGAAAAACCTCTAAAATGTGAAAAGACATTGAAATCATTGTGCAAGGACTAAGGCGACACTCGTAAGAGAAAAAATTCAAAGTGTGATTGTTGAGAAAGGAAAAAATTTAAATTACGACAATTGAGAAAGATTACCCATAACATAGTGAACTTAGAACTAATAGTGGAGAACGCTCCTTCTACTCCAAATGTGTGCATATCTCAGAAGCGAAAGATAAGTGTCTGAAAAGAGCTCTAGACTAGGCTCGTTATATAAGGAGATAACAAGTTACGGTTTGAGAGTGCACTTTTACATGTTGCAAAAATCAAGGAATAAGGATAAGATAAATGTAACTAGAAAAAGTGATAGCACTATCTTTAGAAAAAGTTCTCTAGATATCTTTGGAAAGTGCACTTTACCTATCTCTAGAAGATGCACTCACACTGTTAGTAGAAATGCGATCTCACTAGTGACAAGGAGTGCACTCTGACTATCACCAAGAAGTGCGTTATGCTTATTTCCACAAAGTGCGCACTGGTTTTCGACAAGAAGTGCGCTCTTATTGTTGACAAGGAGTGCGCTCCACTGTCATCATGAACTGCACTCTCACTGTCTCCAAGAACTACACTAAACCTATCTTGTGAAAGTGTGTTGTGAATTGATTGACACTTAGACTTAGGAATGTATGGTGCATCGACACTTAGATTTTCTAAGGGAAGGCTTGAACAGTTGGAAAACTATGATCGCACGTGACTTTGATGACTTAAAATAATAGTTCATGTGATCATTATGGGGCTCCAAAATTTAAATGAAGGAAAAATTGTGGAGGGTTTGTAGCAACTACAATACTAAGCTAGCTAAGAGTGTGTTTTACCATTAGAGAAATTTTGAAGTCTAAAATGAGCCTCCTTAGGAATATTAAAATATAATAGTGGAAATAATAAACTAAGATTAGATTATCTCATCATGTTTTGTAGGGAAAACATAAAAAACTATTTTTTCAACTCGTATTTTCAACTTATCCCCCTATGATTTTACTCAAATTTTGAGCGGGAGCACTCATTGGATCCTACGAGTGCTCCCACTCAAAATTTGAGAAAAATGTTAGGGGGATAACTTGAAAATATCAGTTGAAAAAATAGTTTTTATTGTTTTTAATTTTTGTACTTTTTACTCCAAAAATGGTGAATCATCCACAAAGGTTGAAATCATCATATTGAATCCTACTGGTTCTTATAAAGTTGATTTTTGTTGTACATTTTTTTTTCACAGCAATTTTTTACCTCAAAATTTCTCTAATGAATTTCCTACATCATGTTTCTCAATGATGTGATGATGAAGAACATATTGTAAGAGTGCCAATATGCTAACTTGTGTTTGACTTTTCTTAAGATTTAGTGTTGGGTGATTCTTCAAGGTAGTGTTTGTAAGCATGCTACTTTATTTGGTGATAGGTGCACTCAAGTTTTCCCTACAGTTGTAATTACAAATTGTACAATAACAATCCAAAAGGATTAGTTGACATTCCCACCTTAATCCGAAGGGACATCTGGCATGCCAAGTAACATTTTAAACTTTTTACCCACTGCCTTTGTAAATATGCCTGGGATTTGCTCTGAAGTAGGACAATGTGTCAGATGAATAACTTTGGCCTCTACATAATGTCGACTCGAGTGATATTTGGTGTTAATATGCTTGCTTCGATCATGAAACTTGGGATTCTTGGGAGACTAAATTACAGAAGAGTTGTCAACAAGTAGCAGAGTTGAAGCCTTTTGTTTCTCCTACAAGTCTTCAGGTATTTTGCGAAGCCAAATGATTTCTTTTATAGCTTGATTTTTTGCAACATATTCAGCTTTGGTTGTAGAAACAACAGAAAGTTGAAATATACTGCTTGCATGATCTTCAACTTATGGTTGTTGACTGAAGGCTCATCAAATAACCAGAAGTAGAGACTCCATTCTCGTTATCTCCATCAAAATTAGCATTTGAATAGCCCGTAAGATGGAAATCTGCAACTTTGGAATATTTGATGCCATATGTTCGAGTGCATTTCAAATACTAGAGCACTCGTTTTGTTGCATTCCAAAGGTCTTCACATGGTTGATGCATGAACCTGAAAAGTATCCCTACAACAAAAGCTATGTGTTAGGATATTCCGACACATAGGAAATAGTTAAGTACAACTTGGTCTAGTGTAGAGTTAGGTATAGAGTTAGGTAAAGTGTGTTTCTTTACCGTTGTACATTTTGTAACTTACAATCCGACGGTCACGATATGTAGTGATCCGACTGTTCATTCTCTCCTCGGTATTACCGACACTTGATCCGTGGCTTGACACCCGATTGGTCCATGAATTCTATTTAAAGCGCATGGAGGGTCATTTGTAGGGTAATCCGTGCATGAGAGAAACATATGTAAATTTTCATTCTTTTATTAATAAATTGCCTGAAGTGGCCGCGTTGGCTCAGGCCGTGGACTGTTTCCCTCTTTGAGGGTTTTAACCACGTCAAAATACTGGTGTATTGATCTGCGATCTGGTTGTGAGCGGTGTCCTTTTGCTGTTCTGTCTGAGGAACTTACCCTGTAAATTCCTACATGGTATCACAGCTATTTGAGGGCCGCGTCTGTTGGTGATCCAAATCTGAAGCCGGTAGAACTGCATCCGACTGTTGTTTCCTAGATCTACTGTTTCTGACTGCTTTCGGGCCGAGAGGACTGCTCTGTTGTGTTGGGAGCATCTGTTCCAGTGAGGAACCCCTTTCGTTTCACGCGAAAAGGTTTCCGGTAGCCCTAGCTGCGTCATTTTTAAGATCTGGAGGTATACAGTGTTTATTTGCAGTTTACTGTTATTTTCTCTCTGCTTATTTCGATTTCGGTTTATTCAGCTTTTTTTTTAACCGGATCTATACCTTTCATTTCTGCGTATGCTCTTTGCCCTGCGACTCTGTGCGATCTGGGCAAATCAGAAACAGAAAGGAAGGATTTTTCTCATGTGTATGCTCTTTTCCCTGCACCTTAGTGTGATCTCGGAAAATCAGAAACATTGAGAAAAATATTTAGTTTTTCGACTAAAGCTAACTTTGAGCCGCAAGGTTCATTTTTGAAAATATTTAGTTTTTCGGCTAAAGCTAACTTCGAGCCGTAAGGTTCGTTTTCTTTGCATGTCCGTGTTGGGTTTTGTGTTTTTTGTTTTGTAGGGAAAAAGAGCTTTCTCAAAGCAAGCACGCAACCCAAAGCACCCCCCCTCTCTCTCTCTCTCTCAAATTTTTTGTATAGATCAATTGGTTCAAAGCTATTTTAAGAGAGTAGAGGTCTTGGGTTCAAGTCTCCATTTTGTGGGGGCGGACATTTTCATTTCCGCACATTCCCGCACTTCGTCGACAACTTCAACAACTTTTTTTCAAAAAGCCATAACTTCTTCATCCGGAAGCCGTTTTCAGAGCCGTTTTTTTTAAATCAGCGTAATTTTTTGAGATCTATCCATTGGAACACTTATTTTCAACATCTTTAGCTTCAGTTTCCATTAAAATGGAAAGCCAATACCAAGTTACCCTTGACAGCACCAACTACTTCCAATGGTTGGCTTACATTGAGGATTTACTTAGAAGTAAAGGTCTCTACAGAATAGCCTCATGCCAAGAAAAGAAACCGAAGGATGAAGATAAGGCTGCTAAATGGGAAAATAGGCAAGATCAAGCACGTGGATTGATAGGGATGTCTATTTCTCCAGATCTTAGATTCCATATTACAGAAATTGATACTCCTGATGAATCAATGAAACAAATCAATAAATTTTTTGGGATTAAAAATGAAATTAGAGCCCATCAACTTGAAAATGAGTTGCTTACATTGGACCCTAATAATTTTTCTTGCATTGAAGATTTCTTGTCCAAGTTCAAGACCCTTAGATATCTTTTGGAAGGTGTTAAAGTTAAGAAAGAAGATAGTAACCTTATCTATTCCATTCTTACAAAGTTGGGACCAGCCTACTCTGTGTTTGTTTCCACCTTCCATTCTACAAGAGAAGCCTTCATTTCTCAAGGAACAGACTACAAGCCCCCTTCCTTTGACTCTTTTTGTGATTCTTTAATAAGAGAACAAGAAAAACTCTTACACCTTGGTCTTCTTAATCTTGGAAACTCTTCCAAGAAAGCATTAGCCGCCCAACAGCAACCAAATTCAAACAATCCTAAGAAGTCATATCCTAAAAAGAATGGTCCTAAACCAAACAAGGGTCCTAAGCAATTTCAGCCCCAAAATGAAAAATCATTTCAACAAAATGATAAGACAAATAAAAACAAAGGGAAGAAGACTGATAGACATTGCAATTTTTGTAATCGAGATGGCCACTTAGAATCAAAATGCTTTAAAAAGATGGAAGCCTTGGAAGCAGCAATGAAGAAGCATAACATCCATTTGGGGCAATCTTCAACTTCAACTTCATCTTCAGGAATGTCACTTTCTGCATGTGGTTGTCAAGCATCTCGGTCTGGCTATGCATTAAATGTATCTTCTTCTTCTCATTCTCATGAGTGGCTCATTGATTCTGGAGCTTCTTATCACATGGCCAAAAACAAAGCCATGTTTTCTTCTTTAAATGATTGTAACACCAAAAATATATATGTTGGTGATGATAGATCTCTTAATGTTGTAGGGACTGGAACTGTTCATCTAGACAATGGTCAGTTTAATGATGTATTATGTGTTCCAACCTTATCCCGCAACCTTCTATCTGTATATCAGATAACTCATTCAGGTGAAGGTAAAATTGTTGAATTTTCACCTCATGATGTTGTAATCAAGGACTTAAGAGATCCTAAACAGATTTTGGCTACTGGCATTGCTGATGATTCTACAAGGTTGTATAAGTTTCACAACTTTGGGTCATCAAATCTTCCCTCAGTATTTGTTGCTCATAACGATGAAGTTAGCAAACTTTGGCATGAGCGATTTGGTCACTTAAACTATCGCTCCCTTCAGCATCTATGTAAAGAAAATATGGTGACAGGTCTTCCTATGGTATCTTGCAGAGATGGTGTTTGTTCCAGATGTGTACTCGGAAAACATCATCGGGATAGTTTTGAAAAACGTGCCTCTTGGCATGCCTCAGCCCCTTTACAGCTTGTGCATAGTGATTTATGTGGTCCTCTTCCAGTTGTGTCATTCTCTGGCTGCAAGTATTTCTTAACTTTTATTGATGATTTCTCCAGACGCACTTGGGTATACTTCTTAAAACTCAAGAGTGAAGTATTTAACACTTTTTTGGCCTTCAAGGCCTTTGTTGAAAAACAATCTGGACATCAAATTCTTAAGTTAAGATCTGATAATGGCGGAGAATATGTTAAAAACACATTCATCAACTATTGCACTGAGAATGGAATTCAAATGCAACATACTGTTCCATATACTCCACAACAAAATGGTGTAGCTGAAAGGAAGAATCGCACCTTAAAGGAAATGGCTAATTGTATGCTACAATCTAAAGGACTTGGTCTTAGTTTTTGGGCAGAAGCAATTAACTGTGCAAATTACATAATAAATCGCACTCCTACTAAGGCTTTAAAGAATATCACTCCAGAAGAAGCATGGAGCTCAATCAAACCAGATGTAAGTCACTTTCGTGTTTTTGGAAGTGAAGCGTGGGCCCATATTCCAGATGAAAAGCATAAAGCTTTAAAACCTAAGAGTGAAAAATGTACTTTTGTTGGATATTCTGAAGATGTCAAAGGCTATAGACTTATTCCATTTAAGTCCAAAAATGTTATCATTAGAAGAGATGTAAAATTTGATGAAAATATATCGGCCTGCAGGCCTAGTCCGGCGGATGTGCCACCTCTCCCTATCTCTTCTACTTTTGAAAACATTTCTTCTTCAGATGATGAAAGTGAGGATGACAATCCTCCCCCGCCATCTCAGGATCCTCCTTCAGCTCCTGAGCTTCCAAAATGGGTTCGTGCTACTCGAGATGCAGCAGGTGATCTTGCCGGTGATCCTACAGATCAGCGACGCACACGTTCTCAGTTCGAGAGAGCCTCTTCTTTACTGACTCAAGCTCCAGTAAATTATGATCCTGACACCTTTGCAGAAGCTTCAGGCCATCCAGATTGGGAAGCAGCTATGAATGAAGAATATCATTCATTATTGGCAAATGATACATGGGATCTTGTTCCTTTACCAAAGGGACGAAAACTTGTTAGATGCAAATGGGTTTACAGAACCAAGTATGGACCAGATGGGAAAGTTGATAAACATAAAGCTCGTCTTGTTGCTAAGGGCTTTTCACAGGTTGAAGGCATTGACTACACTGAAACCTTCTCCCCTGTTGCCAAAATGAACTCTATTCACCTTGTTCTTTCCCTTGCTGCCTCTTTCAAATGGGAAGTCCATCAGATGGATGTTAAATCTGCCTTCTTGCATGGGGACTTGCATGAAGAAATCTATATGGAACAACCCATTGGCTTCATACAAACAGACTCCAGCCTTGTATGTCGACTTAAGAGATCCCTTTATGGTCTCAAGCAAGCTCCTCGGGCTTGGTATGCCAAAATGGATAGCTTTCTTTTAGAATCTGGCTTTTCTAGGTGTCATTCTGACAATACTGTCTACACCAAGAAAGTGGGCAACTCTCTTATCATCCTTGTTCTTTATGTTGATGATCTTATCCTTACTGGTAGTGATCCCAACCTTATAAACCATGTGAAGTCTAGCCTTAAAAGGAAATTTGAAATGACAGACTTAGGACACTTACACTATTTTCTCGGTCTTCAAGTCTTGCAATCCAAGGAGGGTATTTCCCTTTCCCAGTCCAAGTATGCTTGTGATATTCTACGTCATTTTCACATGGAAGACTGTAAGCCAGCCCCTTCTCCCTTTCAGTCTGGAGTCAAACCTTCAGTCACTTGTAATTCTCCTGAAGTTGATGCTACCTTATACCGTCAACTTGTAGGAAAACTTTTGTATCTAACCCATACTCGTCCTGACCTTTCCTTTGCTGTTGGCCTTGTTGCTCGGTTCATGCAAAACCCCCGTGAAAGTCATTAGAAAGCAGCTAAAAGAATACTTCGTTATGTTCGAGGTACAGTTCAGTTTGGGATTCATTACAGTGCCAAAGCAGCTCCTCTATTGGTTGGTTTCACTGATTCCGATTGGGCTGGTGACCCTGACGATCGGAAGTCTACTGCCGGTTATGTGTTCACTCTTGGTTCAGGACCTATTACATGGGCTTGTAAGAAACAAGCAGCCATTTCTCTTTCATCAGCAGAAGCAGAGTATCGTGGTGCCGTAGAAGCTAGTAAGGAAGCCTTGTGGCTTCGTCAGATCCTGTCAGAGTTTGGCTTTCAACAGCAGCATCCGACTACACTTTGGTGTGATAATCAAAGTGCCATTCAGTTATGCAAAGATCCAGTCCAACATCAGCGCAGCAAACACATTGAACTGCACATGCACTTCATCAGAAAGCTCATTCATGACCATGTTCTTGAAGTGCAATATTGTTCAACAGATGATCAAGTTGCAGACATCTTCACAAAGGCTCTCACAGAGGCGAAGTTCACTAAACTTCGATTTATGGTTGGAGTTCAGGAAGTTGTCACTAAGGGGGGATAGGCTCTAGTGCCTCCTTCCTTCTCCTATTGTGTCATATTTGTAAATCCTTCAATCATATCCCAAGTTGTTCTTAAGGGGGGATGTTAGGATATTCCGACACATAGGAAATAGTTAAGTACAACTTGGTCTAGTGTAGAGTTAGGTATAGAGTTAGGTAAAGTGTGTTTCTTTACCGTTGTACATTTTGTAACTTACAATCCGACGGTTCTTTCTCTCCTCGGTATTACCGACACTTGATCCGTGGCTTGACACCTGATTGGTCCATGAATTCTATTTAAAGCGCATGGAGGGTCATTTGTAGGGTAATCCGTGCATGAGAGAAACATATGTAAATTTTCATTCTTTTATTAATAAATTGCCTAAAGTGGCCGCGTTTGCTCAGGCCATGGTCTGTTTCCCTCTTTGAGGGTTTTAACCACGTCAAAATACTGGTGTATTGATTTGCGATCTGGTTGTGAGCGGTGTCCTTTTGGTGTTCTGTCTGAGGAACTTACCCTGTAAATTCCTACACTATGTCAAGTCGAGTAGTAGTTAGAAAATTCAAACTTCCAACAAGTTGCCTCTACTTTGTTGGATCTTCAAACATACTTTCTTTAGTGGAAGTAAGTTTCAAATTTTGCTCCATAGGAGTAGAAACAAGATTACAATCATGTATCCCAAATCTATCCAATAACTGTCCAATATACTTCTTCTGAAGAATAAAAATATATTTGGGTTTCTTATCAACTTCAATTCCTAAATAATAATGCAATAAACCCTAATCTGTCATGTCAAAAACTTTCAATAATTCTCTTTCAACAGGCACTATATAGTCATCATTGTTTCCTATCATCATCAAATCATCTACATACACAACAAAATATACAACTAACTTTCCAATCTTCTTAACCAAAAGAATTTCATCACCCAGATCAAATAACTTATAATTCAACTTGAGAAGATGTTGAGTTAATTTTTCATACCATGCGCGAGATGTTTGTTTCAGTCCATACAAAGCCTTAACTAATTTACATACATCTTTTTCTTTGCCTTTGAAAGTAAAACCTTCGGGCTGAAACATATAAACATCCCTTCAAATCGCCAATTAAAAAGCCTTTTTTAACATCCATCTAGTGTATCTTCCAGCTGTTTTGAGCTACAAGAGAAAACAAAGTTCTAATCGTGCCCCCTTTGGTTATAGGAGCAAATATCTTTGTGTAGTCAACACTTTCCACGTTACATTGAATCAAGGATACTCCTCCTTTGCTTCAAAATAATAGTTACTTTCGAACCAAACAGTGCTAAGACTTCTTGTCTTTTAACCACACTTTTTCACATTGATATTTGTAGCCTAGTGTGTGTGTGTGTGTGTGTGTAGAAATCTAGGGCATAGTAGGGCCAACAACAATATGCAAATGATGCCCATGAAACCTAGTCTTAAAATCAAACAAAGCCAACACTTATCACTCCACATCTATATTGTAACAACCATATGACCATATCGACTCAATTTCCATGTGAACGATGGTGATGTTTTAGCCCCTTTGCCCCAAATGTGGTCATCTACATGATGATGTCATCGTGATGTCATCATTCCATGTGGCAACCCAAGAGGCATGCCATGTGTCACCCATTTTCAGGGATTTGACCAATCATAATGTGCCAAATATGCCTACCACATGGCAGTCTTGGGTGGCACCATATCATCATGCTAACCTCATCTGATGACATGTCGTGGTGACCATGGTATCTATGTCATCTCTTTTTGCCTACCATAATGCACCATGTGCTAATGCATCATCCGACCATGGTCGCAAGCTTGGTTGTGCAAGTCGTTGTGTGTCATCTATGTCATCCCATCTATCCAATCATAAAGTTCCATGTGTCGTTCTTGAATTGGTTACTCAGCGCTGACTAGCTGGTGTGTACATTCTATTAGAAATTAATTAACGAAGCAATGAAATACACAAATTACGGAAACACAAATACATAAATGCATAGAACAAGAAAGAGATAGATATATGTGGTTCACCCAATCTAGGCTACGTCCGCGAAGAAACAACCAATTCTTCCTTTTATATTATGCAACAAAATGAAGAGATACAACCTACAACAGATCCGTTGTAATTTCATTTTCACTCTCAGATAGTCTCCTCTCTCCTTCTCGCTCAAAATAATAATCCACATCGACAATACAATTCCATCATATAAATCATGGGGTTGCCTTCCAGGGAAAAAAAACCCTAAATTAAACATAACTTCTACCGTCAAATCAACATATTAATGAACGACCCAGATTGACTACGAAATTACAATATTTTACAATGCAATTTTCCATATATTTTTAGCTTTGAGGGTGTTTCCCCCTAACCCCCAAAAAGGAGGGGCTCCAAACATGCAGTTGGCTCCCCCATGGATCCTCGAGGCAATAATAGTGGGGGGCAAGCCCCCTCATACCGCCCATCGGGGATTGAGATCCAAATGCGACTAAAACAAGACCTATGAATCAGGAAGATAATCAGGCTCCACATCCAACACATTCCCTTATCTTCGCCATCTGATCTATGGGAGATGCACACTCTTTAGTAGTGTTAAAGATAATGCAAGTTTAACTGAGATCTATCATTGAATGGATCAATAAACTATAGATGTGCCCAACAGGAGCGCACTCTTTAACATATCAGTATTTTGGGTCTTTGTCCTATAGTTTGGGCCTTCAATAGTGCTCATTTTCAAATGGGCATAGCATTCCATCTAGGAGGAGACTTTTAGAGTGGGATATACCATTAGAAAGGTCACGATGAGGTTTAGACAACCATGTTACCCCTAAAGCCGTTAGAACATCATATATTTTTTTAAATTCTCAATAAACTTTCAACTTCCTTGGACTTCACTTGATGAGGGTATGCAAGATGTCCAACTACCATACTGCTTCCTCTAAGCTGTGAATGATGCTACAATTGTCTCATACATTCCATTTGACATCAATGATATCTTGTTGTCATCAATAACAACACTATGCACAACAATATGATTGAAGACAAGAAGGTGATATTGGTAAAAGTGGACACTTTCAAGAATGTTGCAAATTCATTAACA
Organism: Pinus tabuliformis; assembly: GCA_031772625.1. Taxonomy (NCBI): domain Eukaryota; kingdom Viridiplantae; phylum Streptophyta; class Pinopsida; order Pinales; family Pinaceae; genus Pinus; species Pinus tabuliformis. Next base: position 164,940,407 of record CM062806.1, on the reverse strand, counting down.
AAATCTATGAGTACTAAGAAGTTCTCTTGGTGTGATGAAACAAAGAGAACTAGTATCCTCAATTATTAATATCGTAATCTTGTGACCCACCATATGCAAAGAAAACAAAAATTGGTACACGGTTAGGTATTTTTTACATTCATTGCATGACTACCTTCATGTGTTGTACATTACGATGAGGGATATAACGGGGTCATATGATGGGAAACAATTCTCCCTTTTTGGGGGGTTGTATAACGGGAAAATCCCCACTTCTTTGTGAGGTATGCAAGGAGATGGAACCCCCTATGCATGGATTTGGGGAAGTGTCTCTCGAAAATAAATTTAGGAGGTTTTTGGATTTAAATTTGACAATTTTTGGCACAATATTCTCTTTTGGTGCTTAGTATTCTAATTAAAGAGAAATGGATTGATGATTTTTGGATACTGCAAAATTTAAAAATTGTATTATAATATTATAAAGATAAATATATTCAAAAAAATCTTCTTCCTTTTTTTTTAATTTAATTTAAATTTCTATCAACAGATTATTTCACATGCAATTACAAAGATTTTCCTCCACAAATTATGGAAAAGACTAGCCCTCAGACAACAAAGAAATTTATAATCGAAGAATTGAAATGCTTGAGAAAGTTATGGCCAATCTCAAAGATAAAACGATCAATGTGGAATCAATGACTAACAACCCATATAGTATAGACACTGGAGACTTCTAATTTTTATTGTTACATCATTGCACATAGGTATTGGTCAGAATATTCTCGTTGCCATTCCAGTCCAAAATCGTTGAACATTCCTCCAGTAACAACGATAGGATCTTCTCTCAAAATGGGGACAATGTAGAGACAATTTGAAACGCGGTAATTAGTTGAAGGATCTGGATTCCCATTTTGAGGGGCAAATATATAGAAGAGAAGACAGGATTACTGTTGTAAATGTGAGAAGATCTTCACTAATTGGGAAACTTGTTCAATGATGAAAAGGAAATCCATACCTGACTACGATATGGGGAAAGTTTAACATTCTTTTAAAAAACAATATCGATTCCACGAATTGCAATACGGATAAACAGGAATGGCAAAGCGAAACTTGAACCAATAATTAGATGTCTATAATCCGGAATTAAAAATGGAATTCAACCATTCATTTTAGATAAATGGATTAAAAAGGGAATTCAGCCATCAAATTCAGTAGATTAGCAAATCGATCACCTCATTTCAAAAAAGCATGTTTGATATTTAGGGTCGAGGCGATGCTTTTTCCAAGCATTGGTAGGTAGAGTTGAAAAGTAATTTCATACACTCTAACAACGATTATGGAGCTAATTCCAATCCTAGGATAGAGATGGGTGTTAATGATGCTGCACTGAAGAAAGAAAGCCCAACTACCATATATAATTTAAATACATATTGTTGCAAGAACGAAAAAGTACAGCATTAACGAAGAATGTTCTGTTTCGAAATGAAGTAAATAGGACATTAAAAATATTCATTATTGCAAACTTCATTCAAAGAAGTGGCAGAACACTGCCTGGAAGGAGAAAACGATTCACTACATATGTACGTGGTTTCTTGGATGTAAATTATTCATCATCCCACGAAGATAGAAAGTGAAAAAATAATCTCCATCAAATTTCAGAGTAGAGAATAGCTTATCACTGGATCTTTATGAACTTGTGGCAAACTGGTTTTAATCTTATAGTGAATAGTAACGAAGAATATATTTCCCACAAACATGCACCTAGAACCTTGTTGTTTGGGTTAGATCCACAATGCCAAACAGGCGAGTGAAGTTCTCTATCTGCAAAGACGATATCGACAATTAATAATTTGATGTGATACCTCTGAAAATGTGTGGTATCTCTTTTGGTCATATTTACTTGTGAGGGAGCGGCACAATCTATTGGGAATGCAAGAATCAGCATACACTTCACAGGGGTGGTTACGCCTATTCGGTAACAGCAAATCTATCCACAGCACTCGTAGTGTTAACTTCAGACATTGAATCGTGGAAACTCTTCAAAGCTTCATGATAATTTGCATTTCTTATTGTACAACTAGAGAAGTTTCAGAATTTGTGCTTTCCAACTTATACCAGAACTTTGAAGACCATTATTTGCATTTGTAGAGACACAAGCAGTTTCAGCATGATGATGGGAATCACACAATTAAAAATGGTTCCAAGATAAATTACAATAACACTGCAAAATTATTTCAAATACCTCCACAAACGCCTCAAATTCATACAAAATAAAGCATAGCACAGTCGTAAGAAAGAGTTATTCTGCCAAACGAGGCTTTGTGTAGAACTTCATAAATATAGAATATAGAGATCAACAAGCCTAATAAGGAGTTGCTTCATCCCTTCTCTTTGTCATGTGTATCAACTAATTTTGAAGAGAATGTATCCGAAAAAGAGTTGTCAGGTGGATCAATTAACTTCGAAGAGGATGTATCTGGAAAATAGGATATGCAAGGAGAATCTGAGTGCTTGATTGAATTCTTTACCTAATTATTATCAAGAATTATATACTATATTGAGGTACCCTATTAAATTAACTCTAAATGGTGGAGTATTTTAGTAAAATAATTCTAAATACCATTTATCAGCAAATTAGTAGAAGACATAATATATACTTAATGCAGCCTCTCAAATGATTCAATGATTGTGTGCATGGCTCACAAAGCTGTTCAATATTTACTAATGTCCCCGTGCCATTTATCAGACTCTGAACCATGTCTTTCAGGTTGTGTCGTTGATTTCTGATTGTGTATGACATACATTTTGTTAAAATCATGTAGTACTTCGTTCACTAAGCACCGAAGGATTACGTAAAGAGAAGTTATTGGTCAAATTAAAGAATTACATATATTTAGGCAACACGAACTTGATTGTCGTGGATTCTGCAACAGGCGAGATCGAATTAGCTTTGATTTAACATATATTTCTTCCATTGTCTATTGGTCGTAATTGAAGAACACCACTGACCTCCAATGTTTCAATGTGATCAACTTAAACCATTTACAAATTAATTGGATCTATTTGGTATCTGTAGCAGGAAGCATTCGATGAGATGTAGCATGCCAATATTGTCTTCACTGTCTCATGATCAACAATTGCTTTCAAATTGGAGCAGATTCGATGAGATGTAGCATGCCAATATTGTCTTCACTGTCTCATGATCAACAATTGCTTTCAAATTGGAGCAGATTCTTGTAAGGACGCCATGGGCACATTTTCGTTGCAACATTGACATTATTAAGCATTAATGACATTATTCTCTAGACAAAAATGTTAAGCATCAGTGACATTATTTTCTCGAGAAAAACATGATCAGACAGACGGATAATAAACGTCCTTAGTCCCTCTAGACCTGGAACAAGATGAATAATGCATAAGGTAAGAGGATTCTATTCTTGTATCAATTTTAAATCATGATTGACTACTAAAAGGAAACAACTAGTAATAAAATCTTAAAGTTTTTTTTGTCAATAACACCAATAATAAAATTGTCATGGATTTTTAATTATTATTATTATCTAATTTTAAGGTCATGTTAAGTCAGACACGACACCAAAATTGGTGTATGAGATTCTTTTGTTTATGGGACAAGAGACCCACCTAAATCTAACTATTTAACTGCTATCTTTTAGAAAAAAATACATGCCTTTAACTATTAAACAGACTAGAAATCTAAAAAAAATATGTGCAATTTGAAATATCAGTAAATTTAATTGTTCACTACTCGGAACACCTTGTAATAGATAAGAGAATGAATAGTATTAAATGCAATAATTTCATCACTTGCTTTTACACGATGTTTGTGTGTATATTCATGTACTATCACCCATCATCTCAACGTACCATTCCAATGTCTTGGAACACCTTGTAATAGATAAGAGAATGAATAGTATTAAATGCAATAATTTTATCACTTGCTTTTACACGATGTTTGTGTGTATATTCATGTACCCATCATCTCAACGTACCATTCCAATGTCTTGGAACACCTTTTAATAGATAAGAGAATGAATAGTATTAAATGCAATAATTTCATCACTTGCTTTTGCACGATGTTTGCGTGTATATTCATGTACTATCACCCATCATCTCAACGTATTTCTAAATTATCTATTGAAAACGTTGTGACAACTTATGCACCGAATCAAAGAGGCAGTACTTTTGATTCATATGAATACTAAATTGCAACGTTATTCATTGGTTGACAATTCCCCACAATGGTATTTTGAACATTTTGGCTACTCTCCCTAGGTTCAGCGTACGTGTAATACTACGATCCACAACGTTGCTTAGCACTCAGCCCTTTGAGAAACTGCTTTTGTATTTGTGTCTAAGTCTTTACATTCCTAAGGAAATAGGTTTCATTAGCTTTTTTCGATCCCATTGTCTATGCAACAACACACCAAAATTGTTAAGTATCATTAAGCAATCATGTTTGCTAACTTTATGTGAAAATCTATGACCAGTGACCATTTAAATGTGCAAGACATCTAGGGAAACCTCAGGACCAAGCATGATGAACATTTTTCACATGAAATGGACCCAACGTCTAACTTTATAAAATCTGGACAAGGTTAAGAAGCTTAACCTACTTAGATATAGAACATCATAATGTTAACCTACGTAGATATAGCACATTCACCATTCTGATGCAGCTTAAACAGAACACATAAAAGGATAAGCTTAATAAGCTTAACCTACTAAGGTATAGAACATCCTCCATTATGATGGACATTAAACAAAACACATTCAAATTAGATTTGGAAATTTATAAAGAATTCAACATCGATTGACTAAACCTCGACGTACCATGAATGTTGGATGCAAATCAAAACAACCTCGATGTCTCACTTATTTGACAATTTGCAACTGTCGTTAACAAAAACTATGAAAAGGTGACAATTCTGAAGGAAACCGTACAAACCAAAACGTAACAGAGACTGCTAAATTAAACAATGAAATCTCAAACAGAGAGTATGATGTCCGACTCTTGAGCATCCATATTTATATTAAAATTTGAATCGGTTAAATTCATTAGATTATTGTATTTTCCAGACAGTGTTGCCTTTTTAATTTTGAATAAGTTCGGTGGGAGGAACTATTGATGGTTCAAGTCTAAAGAAGCTAAAGCGGTGTCGACTTTGCGATGGTGGTGAAATAATCATCTTTAACCTTTTTTCCCTTAATTATTTCACAAAAAACACACTTCGGTGAAGGCTTCGTAAATATGTATACAGACTGATTTTCTGATTTTCATGACTCCAAAAATCATTGCCTTGAGTTGTTATTATATTCTCTTTCTTGTAGCCGTATACAATTTATTATTGATGTCCATATAAAAATAAATTTATGTACTGAGGTACATGGGTACCATCAGTTATACTCGCCAGTTCTCTAGGAATCCTTTTCACCTACATTGTTCATCAATCATATTAAACTCTTCCTGACTGAATTGACCCATTAAACTCTTCCTTGCTAACTTGATCCCTTAAATTATGATTTCATCTAACATTTTAACTTCCTCGATTACACATCAAGCTTAGATACGAGTACACCTACCACCCTCATATCTATCTAGTAGTTAATTCCAAAACTTGATGTCACATGCTCTCTCTACTGAAGAGGGATAAACACTACATTCATGACTGACAATTACAAATCAAGTATAGATACAAGTACACCTTATGTATCTATCTAGTAGTCAATTGCACAACTTGATATCACATCATCTCTCTACCTAAGAGGGATAAACATTGCCTGTTTCACTCAACAAGGCTTACAACATACTTGGCCAAATCAACTTTGGGGTGTCGGGTACAACCGATCATGCACCCCTTACAACACAAATGCCTCATTACAACAATCTCAAGTCAGGTACATTAAACACAAAGGTTAACAAAACCCATAACTCATTTATATTTCATCAGAATCCATTAATATCATCTTGCAGACTAATGGTAACTTCAAGAACCCTCTTTGTCTTCATTATCCTCATCATAATTTTACATCGATGAATTTAGACATTGAAAAAATCATGACATGTATTTCTTTCATATAAAAGATATTAAATATAGCATCGACATGTATTTCTTTCATATAAAAGATATTAAATGTAGCCTCACACCGCAGGCTCAACTCAACATATAAACAATTCCATGCTTACCACACCACGAAATTTGTTCTGACCACACCAGGTTCCAACTCAGCATATCATTCTTGCCAAAAATGTTCAGCACACTATTACCTTTACCGTCCTCTTCAAGCTTGGAAATAACCTTATCGGGGTCAATACTAAAACAAGCATTTTTCTCTAGTATTCATCTAATAGATTCATCGAGGACGAGTCTTCTTCTTCTTTCAATAAGAGGACATAATTTAATGTTTTAGAGATATTTCCCAGCATCAGCTTCAGAATGAGGCACCTCAATTGAGAATAAATAGCCAAACTCAACAATTTTCACAACGGATGTGACTTTTTGTAGGTCTGATCGAATTACCAAAAACTCCCCTCTCCTAATTCTATACCATTGATGGGGTCTTTGTCATCTTCCATATGCAGATGAACTACAATTTTTGTTGTTGTTTATATGCTCTATTTTCAAAGACTTTTGATCTACAAACAATTCATCTCGAACCCACGGCATCAATGCCTTCCTCAGGCTGCTGCTCCAAATCCTTACAACCACTAGCACACAGTTCTTCACTCATAGTCAAACTTCTCTTCTTCTTCACTCATAGTCAAACTTCTCTTCTATAGCTGATTTCAAACAATTAATTGAATGGGAAGTAGCTTCTCGCACACACAGCTTAATGAGCCACACAACAATCAGCTCCACATACAACATATCAGTCTTCAGGAAAATGTTCGGCACTTGTGCTACCACACTTGCTTGACAACGTTCTTCATGAGCATAATGACAATGAGAAAAAATGCAGCTACAGCTCTAATCAATCGATGGACAAGGAAACCACTCAAATTATCAACTATACTCATCCCAAGGCCCTCCCATGAGGGAGTAGGCCCAGGGTATCTGATACCCCTTGAAGGATTGGACAGAACAAAGCGCTCTGATACTAGTTGAAAGGTGCTCAAAAAATTCATAGGGGCAGAGGAGAGGAGTCTGGATCAGAAATAGCTTGCGACAGAGTCAACTTCAGTTGCGGCAAGGATATCGCAACTACACAGAGGCTTAATTAAAACACAGAAAATAACTCACCGCGAAACAAAGTAAAAGCTAATGGTTGCGATAAATCTACTCATGAAGGTTTAATACCAAATCGCAACATAACATGCTTTTCATTATAATATAAAACATAGGAAAATACATTCCCATGATAACTTGAAAGTTGCTACTCCAAGTAAAACACAAAAGACTTACTGTGATTTACGCTTCACCATGGGGTTGCAGAGTAACACACAGTAAAACACAGTAACTGTTGTTTTCACGCACCCACCAATATTTTCTCCACGATTTTCTCCTCACTACCTCACAGACTTTTCACCCTCTCTCTCGCTCAACCTTACAAATGACTCTTTACATTCATATTCATCTCAACATACAAACATAGCAAAGCAAATCACTAAGACACGGGATGAGCAATTATACAAAATGAGGGTTTTTCTTAACTTGCCGAGGTTGCACACTGTAACTAAGAGTTGCGCAGTAAATGATTAAATATACATTTTACCAACTATGTATTAAGTTCCTTAACTATTTGATGTGTTATGGAATGGTGAGCATTCTACTTTTGTTCAGAACTTCAGTCCTTCCGCCTGTAAACAAAATCACAGCCTTCAAAAGTTGACTGAGCAAATATGGTGGTTGTTAGTGTGTTTAAGGCGGTGGTTGAGATTAATATTTCCAACACTCCCCCTTAATCACAACTTCGCCATTGACATTTCCCAAAGTCTCTAAGATAAACAAAGATTTACCGTGCCAATGGCTTCGTGAAAATATCAACAAATTGTTCCTCTAACCTGCAGTGCTGCAACACAATTTCAACATTGTTAATCAACTCTCTAATAAAATGATATTTAGCATCAATATGCTTGGTACTCTTGTGCAATACATAATTCTTTGATAATGCAATTGCGGATGTGTTGTCGCAGAAAATAGTTGTTGTTCCCTCTCATGCGAAGATCCCTCAACATCCTTCTCATCCAAATTGCTTGACATGTCGCTGCTGTTGCGGTGACATATTCAGCTTTTGATGTTGGCATTGCCACTATTGGATGTTTCTTGGAGGCCCATGAAATGGCTCCGAAACCTAAATGAAAAACATATCCTAACGTGCTCTTTCTGTCATCGACACTTCCTGCCCAATCACTGTTAGTGTAACCAACCAACCTGAAATCATCTGTTGCGGCATACAAAACACCATATTGTTTTGTCCCATTGACATACTTTAGAATCCTTTTCGCTGCTTGCCAATGTGTCTCCTTGGGTGTCTCCATGAACCTCGACACCAGACTCACTGCATACATTATATCCGACCTAGTGGCAGTCAAATACATCAAGCTACCTATCATGCTTTTGTATAATGTCGAATTGACATTGTTGCTACAATCTTCTTTGCTCAACTTCAACCCCATGATAGTTGGAGTTGGTGTTGGTTTGTTGTTCTACATATTAAACCTCTCTAAAATGTCTGCTACATACTTTGCTTGAGAAATAAAAATGCCATTTTCTGTTTGCTTCACTTCTATGCCCAAAAAATACCTTAACAACCCCAAGTCAGTCATTTCAAATTCATTCTTCATGACTTGTTTGAAATCAGCAATGAGGAAATCATCACTACTTGTAAAAATCAAATCATCTACATATAAGACGATGATAAGAATCTTACCATCGCTCTCTTTGATGAAGAGGATAGGCTCAACGTCACACTTGTCGAAACCATTTTTCAACAAGTAAGCATCTATCATGTTATACCATGCACGCAATGCTTGATTCAACACATAAAGAGCTTTCCTCAACCGATACACTCTGACTTCTTAGCCTTATACCTCATAACTAAGCAATTACACAACATAAACTTCCTCTTTCAACACTCCATTCAAGAACGTTGACTCTACATCCATTTGATACACTTTCCATTTATGTTGTTCAGCAATCGCCACAACCATGCACACTGTCTCCATCCTCGCGACTGTCGCAAACGTCTCTACATAATCTCTTTCATGATGTTGTTTGTATCCTTTGACAACTACCCTCGCTTTATGCCTTTCAATATCCTCCTCAACATTGCTCTTGATATTATAGACCCACTTCACTCCAATCACTTTTTTCCTTGTGGAAGGTTCACTAACTCCCATGTGTCATTCTTTTCTATTGCTTCTATTTATTCCTTCATTGCCGCAACCCATTTTTCTTCTATGGCTGCATCTTCAAAATGGATTGGGTCATCCACATGACAAAATAATGCAAATAAGGACTTTAGACCAACGCTAGTATCAACTTCATCTTACTCATAAATTTCATTTAAATTTCTGAATTTGGTCTTCTTATGCTTGTTGAAGATGGGTTTGACATAACACTTGGTGTTGCACTTTGCGACATGCTTGGATAAGCACTTGCTTGACTGCGCAATATTGTCCTATTATTTATTAATGGTGTTGCTTGATTTCTGCTTTGTTGCACTTGAATAGGAGTAGAGGGAGTCATTGTTGATGAATTGTTTGCTCCTGTCAATTCCTCTTTATCCTCATGTGGTATACATGCTGTGACATTGATTGTCTTCTCTAAACTTCCATCCCATGCTTCTTCTTCTATGAACTCCACATCTCTGTTGATTATGACCTTCTTGGTTGATGGATTGTAAAGCTTGTATGCTTTGTATTGATCGCTATATCCAAGAAATATGCATTTCTCCCCCTTGCTGTCCAACTTCTTCCTCAACTCTCATCTGAGACGTGCATATGCCACACATCTAAAGACTCTCATGTGAGTGACACTATGCTTTCTTCCACTCCATGCCTCTGCAGGAACTACGTTCTAGACGCTTTTGGTTGGACATCAATTCAAGATATATGTTGCACAAGTGAATACTTCAGCGCAATAATCATCTGGAAAATGCTTTTCCTTCAACATATTCCTTGCCATTTCCATAATGGTCTTATTTTTCCTTTCCGCTACACCATTTTTCTTTGTTGTATACCTTGTTGTAAATTGCTTGTGAATTCCATGCTCCCTACAAAAACGTAGGAAATGATTTGAGATGTATTTTCCACATTTGTCAGTCCTCAAGGCTTTGATGTAGTGTCCAATTTGTTTCTCAACAAGAACCTTGTATTGGCGAAAAAGCTCAAACACTTCACTTTTCTGTTTTAGGAGATAGACCCATGTCTTCGTTGTGTGGTCATATATGAAAGTCAATAAATAATGGCAACCACCCATTGATGGTGTTTTCATTGGTCCACATAAATCTGAATGGACAATCTCCAAAGGTGGTTTTGCCCTTACTGACTTCCCTGTTGAGAATGTCTCTCTATGTTGCTTGCCCAAAATACATCCTTCACATAAGCTGTCCGATTTTTCTATGAGTGGCAATCCCTTCGCAATCCCTTCACCATGCCTTTACTATGCAACAAATTCAAACCACCATAGTTGAGATGACCAAATCTCAAATGCCATAACCAATTTTCATCTTTAACTTCTGCTTGAAAGTTTACTTGTGTGACAGTTGCACCTTTTCTTCCATCCTCTTGTGAGTTCATTGATAGTTGTGCTTGTGCACCTTCTTCCTTCACATCTAATCTTATCCTTAGGGGAATCATTCCATTGTTTGTCATCTGAACCTTTGCAATCAGCTATCTGCTTGGAGGCCTATCCAAAATTGTGCACTCATCATTTTTGAAAAAAACATTGTAGCCATTTTGCATGAGTTGTCCAATGCTTATGAGATTATGCTTCAAACTGGGGACAAAGTAAACATCTGAGATACATTTCTTCTCCCCCTTCTTTGTTAGGATTTTAACTCTTCTTTTTCCCATGACAGAGACTTTGCTATCAATCCCTCATGTCACTTCAGATTTCACACTTTCGTCTAGGTTGGAAAACATTTCTATGTTCCCTGACATGTGGTTGCTACATCCTGAATCTAGATACCATACATCACTATGTTTTTCTTATGCTATGTTACAAGCTAAAAACATGCTATCATGGTTCTGATTTACTTTTGTGAAATTTACACTTGGTTTCTTACTAATGTCATATTGCTTCTTTCTACATTCATTTGCATAATTACGATACTTCTTATAGTAATGACATTGGACTTGAGATTTGTCATACCTCTGACCTTGGGCTTGATTTTGGCTTGGGCCTTGACTTGGATTTTGATTGTTGCCCCTTCCATTTGAGCTAGAGGGGTTGCTTCTTCCACCTCCGTGTGGGCTTCTTCCTCTTCCTCTAGCATGTGATCTTCCTTTGCCTCTACCTTGACCAAATGAAACTTGTGTCTTGAAGGAATGCTCCAATAAGGAGCTTGTTGCTCTGTTCAATCTATGTTCATGAGAAATCAATGATGCATATGGCCACAACAATGGCATCAAACCTTGCTGGAAAATTTCTAAAAATTTTCTCAACTATTCTTCTTTCCTCAAGTGTCTCACCATGAAACCTGATTTGAGTAACCAACCCAATTACATGTGTAAAAAATGAGTCTACATTCTCAGACTCTTTCATACAAAGTGTTTCAAAGTCTCTTCTCAACATTCGCAGTTTTGTTGTTTTGACTTTTGCCATGCCTTGGTAGGCTGTCTAAATGGTGTCCCATGCTTGCTTGGATTTTGTTGCTACTGCAACCCTTGGGAAAATACTTTCTTGAACTACTTTAAAAATGTAGAAGAGGGCTGCTTGAGACAAGACATTGTATGCCGCTGCATCTACTGGTTCTTGAAAACCATTCTCCACCAAATCCCAAATGTCTGGAGAAGAAAACAAGGCCTTCATTGTAATAACCCAATAATCCTAATTTTTGCGAATAAACTGAGATATCTGAGAATTAGTCAAGCTTATGCTTGATGTTACCATTTCTGAGTGTAAAAAAAAACAATACAGACCAAAATGTAACCGAGACTACTAAATTAAATTAAACAAAGAAATCTCAAGCATAGAGAAAGATGTCGGGCATTTCCAACTCTTGCGGAGTATCCATATTTATATTAAAATTTGAGTCTGTTACATTCATTAGATTATTGTATTTTCTAGAGGGTGTTGCCTTTTCAATTTTGGATAAGTTAAGGCGGTGTTCAGTGGGAGACACCGTTGACTATTCAACTCTAAAGAAGCTAAAGCTGTGCCGACTCTACGATGGCCATGAAATAATTATCTCTAACAAATTCTGCGCCCTGATGAGTGAGTGACCGAGTATGGAACTTGTAACTTTGCCTAATCAGGAAGTATGAAACTTATAACTTTGCCTAGTCAGGGAGTATGAAACTTATAGCTTTGCCTAATCAGGGAGAAAAGGACAATTGGACTTACAGTTTATCCTACAATTTAACTACTTTCTCCAGTTATACCGAACCAGCCTTTGTGCATGTCCAATAATCATGATAAGAAATCATTTTAATTGGATTGTTCACGCCTATTCTATGCACATCTAGTCTACAGCCAGCACTGTAAGTAATAATCATCGGTAAACATTTTTCTAATCTATGTTTTTTTACTTTTTAGAGTAGAAAATGATTTATATTTATAAATTTTAACTGCAAATTAATAGTTTGACAGGAATTCAAAACCAAGTTTTCATCTCCGTTAGTTGACATCTCCATGTTAGTTTTCCCGTAGTAATTTTTAGTGTGTGCACTAAATAGGCAATTCGGTATGCACGAAATAAGAATGGACGAGAAACTTTCCATAATTATGTTATTTGCGTGAATCGGAACTCTCCTGCATTTTAGAAATATGCCTTTTTATCAGTATTTTGTGAAAAACATTTTTCTATACTTCAGTTACATGATTAAATTCGATTTCCCGTCAATTACATGGACAAGAAACTTTCGAAAATCACCCCCTTCGCGTGGGTTGGAACAATCTCCATCATTTTATTAATATGCTTTTTTAATCAGTATTTTTAGAAAAAGCAATTTTCTATTCTTCGGTTGTATAGATTTAATTCGCTTTATTATTATTTTTCGTTTATCCTTTCTTCATGGTTTAATTACCATAAAGATTCTACATAAGAATTTGTATATTTATATAATTTCTCATGAAATCATAGGCTCCATCGGGATGTTCATTTGCTTTTGGTCGTTGATAAAGAGTTCTTTAATTACCATCATTTATTTAATTATTTTATTTAATTCCTGTTATCCTCCATCGGTAGCAGCTGAAACATGCTTTTGTTGGTTCCTTCGATTATTTTATTTCCCTGTGTTTTATATCTTTCATTGATTTAAGCATCGCGTTTTCCTCCATTATTGATTCATGTACCATCTTACACGTTTTAACTCTGCACTTTCGAAGCAAAACATGAAGATTTGTTTCACATGGGAGGTTTGTAGTAAACTGTGACAAGTGAAAACCAAGTGCCGCAAGGAACAACAAAGAAGAATATATCATTCAACAAATGTAATATAGCACGACGTCTCATTCGATTGTGTTGGTTTCTAACGAGTTTTTTCACGCTACCGAAGACCATGAACCAACTAAGGAACGGAAGAAGCATGAGAACGTCTCAAAAGCAATGAAACAGGCTGAAAGATACATTAGAGCACAAAACAGCGTACATAACTCAAACACTCAACTTCGGTTGTTAACAAAAAAAACCCACTCATAACATTCAAACAGCAAAGCAGCAGCTATAGCTGCATACAACGACTCGGACTCTGCATCCGGAATTGTTTCACATGGGAGGATTGTGGTAAACTGCGACAAGTGAAAACGAAGTGCCACAAGGAACAACAAAGAAAGAATATATCATTCAACAAATGTAATATAGCACGACGTGTAATTCGATTGTGTTGGTTTCTATCGAGTGTTTTCACGCTACCGAAGACCATGAACCAACGAAGGAACGGGAGAAGCATGAGAACGTCTTGAAAACAATGAAATTTTTAAACAATGATAAATGCGTTCAGTCTGAAAGATATATCAGAGTGCAACACAGCGTACATAACTCAAACACGGAACTTGGGTTGCTACCAAAAAAACAACTCATAACATTCAAACGGTTGAGATACTACACACCTAAGACCTTCAAGCACATGAAGACACTCAGTTAAAGCATAGGACTACATGCAAGATCCTTTCTGCATGATTTACTCTTTGATTTGCTCCCCTTTCACTCCACAATTAGCCAGTTCTTCTGCATGATTTACTCCCTAATTTTCTCCTCTTTTCACTATGCAGCTTGCTAGTTCTCTCCGGAACTTGTTGTAGGTGTTGAGTCCTCTCATTGATCACGAATATGGCTCATTACTTTCTGATCTTCACCCAGTAATGCTGTATCATGAGCATTGTAACCTATTTTCTGAATCAATCATTCTTTTTGTTCTTTCGATTCTTTTAATGTTCTTGCTCTGCAAAGGTGAGTGTTCAACCTTTACTAGCTAAATTCATCGCACGTTTTCTAACACGTTTACATGGTATTAGAGTCCATAGGTTGCTAGATAAAAGGTGCACTAGTACTTTATTTTGCAGGGATTACAGCTTGGAGATCGAAGATCGACAGAAAAATGGGGTTTCCTAAAACATCGATCCTAACACCGTACAACTATCACAAATGGAAGGACCAAATGGCTCGATACCTTCATCAAAAAGGGTTTTACAGGATTACTATGGCTGCAGAAGTGGAACCCACTTCAGCCATAGAGAAATCCAGGTACCTCAACCGCATGGATGAGGTCCACGGATCCATATGCATGTGCATCTCCCCAGAGTTGCAGTTTCATCTATCTGCCTACAATACTCCCAATGAGATTTGGAGAAAGGTTGAAGAACTCTACGGGAAACAAGATGAGATGAAAGAACATCTGTTCGAAGCAGAGCTGCTGTCATTGGAACCACAAAACTATGACAGAATTCAAGACTTCTTCACCAAATATAATGATCTATTGCTACAACTCAAGGGTTGCGGAATTGACAAATCCAAGGAAGAGAGTCACTAAGTTTTCTCTATTATGTCAAAGTTCAGGTTAGAATACTCCATTTTTGTGTCTACATTTCATTCAGTAAGGCTCACAACATGTAAATCCTACACTATTCCTTCTCTCAAAGAGTTCATGGAGTCTCTCACTTTTGAGCAAGGTAAACTCATTGGCATGGGGAAAATCAAACCTCCAAAAGTACATGCATTTGCTGTGCATGATGACAGCCACAATCAAAATCACAGATCTGATTCCAATTAGAAAAATCAGCAGCAAGAAGACAAGGGAAAAGCGCATTCCCATCCAAAGAAGGAAAGGTACACCAAGCCCTTCAATGACTCCTCTGGCTCCAGAAATGAGAAAGGGAAGAAAGGAGACAAATGCACCTATTTTCACTGAGCATTCCATTTGGAATCCTCCTACATGAAGAAAAAATTGACCAAATAGCAGAAATTCTTCAGAAACACAACCTTGGGGACGACATCCCTCAGGGTGCCAAGAAGAAAATTGAGGATCCGCCGCACGGGAAAGGTAACAATCTTCATGCTTTAGTTGCAATTAACTCTTCCCTTGATGATGGATTATAGATTCTGGTGCATCACATCATATGGCTGCTGCAAAGGAAGTGTATTCATCTTTGGATGCATGCAAAGGACCTCCCATCCTCATGGGAGATGACTCACCTATTGAGGTCACCAGAAAAGGTAGAGTGGAATTTTTACACAGAAGCTTTGAAGATGTGCTTCATGTTCCAAAACTTTCGGTAAACCTGCTTTCATTTTATGAGATCACTCATTCCGACACCAGAAAGAGTGGAATTCACTCCAGCTGTAGTTAACATATATGACCTACATAGTAGCTCCAAAATTGCAACCGGTGAAGTAAACAATGGAGCTAGACTCTATACATTTTCTGAATTTATTGAATCTGAATCCTCCTTGTTGCTTACACATGCTGATGATAGTAGTAGGATTTGGCACGAGGTTTGGTCACTTAAATTACAGGTATATGCAGGCAGCTAAACAAGCATGAGATGGTGGAAGGTTTGTCAAATATCAGTTTCTCCAAAGGAGTTTGTGAAGGGTGTGTCCTTGGTAAACATCCTAGAGAAAAGTTTGACACCGGCGAGACTCACAGAGCATCCTCTCCTCTAGATCTGATACATAGTGATCTCATGGGGCCTTTTCCTCATCCTTCCATCAACAAAGCAAGATATGTGCTTACGTTTATTAATGATTTCTCACGGTATACTTGGGTGTATTTTCTTAGGGCCAAATCTGAAGTTTTTGCGCACTAGTTGAGACACAGTCAGAGAGAACGATCAAAGCCCTCCGTAGAGACAATGAGGGGGAATATGTTCACACAACACTTCAAAACCTTTGCCTTCAGTCCGACATACAGTTGCAACACACAGTTCCATACACTCCGCAGCAAAACGGAATTGCTGAGAAAAAGAACTGATCTCTCAAAGAGATGGCTTCCTGCATGCTGCATGCTGTATGCTAAGTCACTACCTCATAAGCTATGGAATGAAGCACTTAATTGTGCTAACTACATCCAGAATAGATCTCCTCATAAGTCTGTCAAGGATCGGACCCCCTTTGAGGCTTGGAGCGGCACTAAACCGGAGGTCACTCACTTCCATGTTTTTGGCTCCCGAGCATGGGCCAGGATCCCCTATGAAAAGAGGAAAGCTCTTGATCCACAGAGCATTGAGTGCATCTTTGCTAGATACCCTGATGGTGTGAAGGGATACTGGCTCCTGATTTCCTCTACGGACAAGCTCATCATTGAGCAAAGTGTCAAATTTGAGGAAAGTCTCTCGCATGCACCTCAATTGCCCCATGCAGACATGTTTTATCTACCTCATGTCCGATATGATGACTCAGTACACTCAGATGCAGATACAGAGCATGCAAATGCCGAGGTGGAGCATGCAAATACAGAGATAGAGTCTTCAGATACAAATCCACTGCATGCATATGATGATCCACATCCAAGCCCAGATCAGGCTTCCAGCAGTGAATCAACTTCCTCTGTCATAAATCAGAGAACAAGGAGCTTATGTGAGATATATGCACAAGACCACCCAACTGCTAGAAATGGTCTTGTGGGGGATAATTCTGATCCGCAAATGACTAACTCAAAGTTTATTGAGCCTCCTCTTTCCCTCGCTGCCACTGAACCAACGCCACCCTGGCATTGTCATTCGATTCAGTCTTCTGATCCGGAGTCTTATGCTAAGGCTGTTGGGCATCCCTCTTGGGAATCTGCCATGGAGGAGGAGTATAACTCCCTCCTCGAGAAGCGGACTTGGGATCTGGTCCCCCTTCCTTCAGGAAGGAAACTTGTCCGATGCAAATGGGTCTACAGGACCAAGAGTGTTGTAGATGGGCAAATCACCAGACAGAAAGCCAGTCTATTAGCCAAAGGCTTCTAGCAAGTGCATGGCACTGATTATGACGAGACCTTTGCTCCAGTAGCAAAGATGGATTCCATACGCCTTGCACTTGCCATTGTACTTGCCTATGGGTGGAAAGTACATCAAATGGATGTGAAGAATGCCTTTCTTCATGGAGACCTATCTGAGAATATCTACATGGAGCAACTACATGGTTTCATTTATGATTCATCTTTGGTCTGCAGACTAAATCAATCTCTCTATGGCCTTAAGCAGGCCTCAAGAGCTTGGTATGCGAAGATGGATTCTCTTCTCTTATCACAAAACTTCAAAAGATGTAAGTTTGAAGTCTGATCCGAATGCTTACATGCTCAAGACACATGATTCTCTTCTTATCTTAGTTTTGTATGTGGATGATCTCCTGATCACCAGCAGCTCGGCTTCAACCATTGCTGCAGTCAAGAGGCCCTTGCATGATAGATTCTTGATGACAGACATGGGTCCATTACACTTCTTTATTGGTCTTGAGATCAACCACGATGCCACAGACATCAAACTCTCTTAGGCTACGTGAGGAGCTTATTGTACCTCACCCACTCCAGACCAGATCTCTCATATGCAGTAGGGGTAGTTTCCAGATACATGCAGGAGCCGCGTGAGCTACACCGGAATGCTACCAAGCGCATCCTCTAACATGTGCAGGGCACCATCAACTTCAGGATTCACTATGCATCAAGCACTGCATTGAATCTCCTTGGCTTCACAGTTTCTGAGTGGGCGGGCGACAACATTGATCGCAAGTCCACCTCCGGATATTGACTCAGTCTAGGGTCTGGCCCTATCTGTTGGTCGAGCAAGAAGCAAGCTGCAATTGCTCTCTCTTTAGCTGAGGCCGAGTACAGAGGAGTAGTCAACCATAAAAGCTCTGTGGCTATAACACTTCCTCACTGAGTTGGGCATCCAGTTCCGCCAGCGCATTGTCATCTGGTGTGACAACCAGGGCACTCTCAAATTTTGCAAGGATCCAGTACAACAACAATGGACGAAGCACATAGAGATCCATATGCACTACATCGGAGACTTAGTACATGATCGGGTCACTGATTTTTAGTTCTATCCTTCAACAAAACAGACTACAGACATCTTCACCAAGACATTCACTGAGCAAAAGTTTCACTCTCTACGCGATCGTCTTGGAGTGAAGGACATAGTTGCTTAGCAATTGTGTTTTCTTCCTCTTCTCTTTTGATTACATTGTATTTTGCAGGGGGCTTTTTCCCACGAGGTTTTCCCTCTTTCCTCAATTTTAGTACAAGTTGCACTGTATTTTGGGTGACCTTTGGCCTTAGTTGCCAGGGCCCATTTTCTATTTTTCCCCATGGTGGTGTTCAGGGGGGTGTTGGAAATACTTCACACCTAGGACCTTCATTACTGGCACATGCGGACACTTAGAGCATGGGACTACATGCAAGATCCTTTCTGCATGATTTACTCCCTGCTTTGCTCCTTTCACTCTGCAACTGGCTAGTTCTTCTGCATGATTTGGTCCTTTCCCTATGCAATTGGCTAGTTCTCTCCGAAACTTGTTGTAGGCACTGAGTCCTCTCATCGATCACCACTATGGCGCATTACCTTGGGATCTTCACCCAGTAATGCTATATCATGAGCATTGTAACCTATTTTCTGAATCAATCATTCTTTTTGTTCTTTCGATTCTTTTAGTGTTTTTGCTCTGGAAAGCTGTGTGTTCAACCTTTACTAGCTAGATTCATCTGTGCAAGTTTTCTAACACATTTACACAAACAACAAAGCAGCGGCTACAACTCCATTCCACTACTCAGACTTTGCATCCATCTAAGCCAAATCATCTACTCTTCTACTTTCCCTTTCAAAATTGAACAGGTCATGGCAGTGATGCCCCATTAAATATCAACAGGGTAAGGTGGTGATCGATGAGGCAATGTGCAGTGCCGCAGAGAGTAATTATTTCCAACACTCACTCTTAATTACGATTTTCAACTTAATCATGACGTAACATAACTTAAACATGCCGGCTGATCTAAGTCTCGGGATTTTTTTCCCGTTTCTCCCAAATCTTGTATGCTCAGAATTGTTTTATCTTTGCCTTTTTGTTGTAGGTTCCAAATTCCAATTTCTTAATTTGTTGTTGCAGCATGTCCGCCATTAAATCTTTGTTTATCATAAAAACATAAACAACCATTTCAAGCTCTCCATATATGTCCTATAATTCTTCAAAAAATTGCTTGTATGTGAATTTTTGCCACATGTAATCTTCTATAGTTCTCTTTACCATCAATCTTCTGATTACAATTCGCTGCAACGTAAGTTCATAATAGAGTTTTATCTCTTCACGACTCCAATACATGAAAATTCCATTGACATTTTCCTTTTCAATATCATCCATGCTATCTTCAACATTCATTGTTGCAACTTCTATGAAGAGATCATCAACATATGGTGTTTCAAGCCATGTTCCAAGAAACCTTAGTTCTTCTTCAAATTTTGTCGGTTCATCGGTTGCTTTTAACATATGCACACACAAAACCAATGTTAAATTATATGAAAAATCATATTCAAAACCATATTGGTTCTTTTCATTCTGTTGTTGAATGAGAGCTTTCTTCTCTTCTTCCTTCTTTGACTCTGTCGATGCCTCGTAATCTTGATTCTCTACCTCTGCTTCCACAA
The DNA here is from genome assembly GCA_031772625.1 of Pinus tabuliformis. Lineage (NCBI taxonomy): Eukaryota > Viridiplantae > Streptophyta > Pinopsida > Pinales > Pinaceae > Pinus > Pinus tabuliformis. The sequence continues at coordinate 164,920,185 of CM062806.1, read as the reverse complement.
ACCAGTTTTCTTCCACTTGGTTTCTTGATAGAAGTGGGTTTTTTCACCAAATAACAACATATCAATAAGATGTTTATGTTGCATCATATGCAACCACTAATCACTAGTGAATTGTTCTTCATCAAATTTAACATCAGCGATTTCAATTGTTGGATCCACTAAACCAAATTTTTCTCCATTGATAGCATTATCTATGCAAAAATCAGTGTCTATTGATAACATTCCATCAACATTGTGATCCAATTTTAAGTGAGATTCACCAAACTCTTCATCTCTTTGTAGATTCACTGCTATAGATCCATCTTCATTCTCATCTTCAAGCACGATTACAACAAGCTGAAAAATACTACTATCTTCAACTTGATTACTCCCCCTTGCACCAAAAGTCCTTCCAATGATATCCCACGCCTCATTTTTCGTCTTTGAATCTGCAATGAGACGAAGAATGTGGTCATCTATGCATTCCTTTATCCATTTTTAATGCCGATACATTCTTTTGTTTTCTGACTTCCAATTATTTCAAATACACATAAAAAAAACTCTTGTTGTTGCTTTGACTTTCTTAGCCTCTTCGATTTTCCCACAACAACACTACAAGTCCCATTAGCCTCTTCGATTTTCCCATAACAACACTACAAGTCCCACGCTCTTTAGTTCAATGATTTCAACTGAAAACTTTTAGTCAATAGATAATTTGATGCTCAGAGAAATTTGAAAATACCATTATAAATCTACCAGCGTACTTTTAGCAATAGATAGATCGACATATAATTTTTTTTCGACACTCCTCTTGAAATAAAGTGATCAAGTTTGTCACAGTTCCACAACACAGGCTCAAATGGTCACAATTAGCTTAAGATTCACAAGGCTCCATATTCAACTGGAGGATTCATACTCTACGAAAGCTCATGCTTAAGTTACAGCCTCACATAGGCACCACACTTATAGAAGGTTCGGAAAGATCAGGCTATTGAAGAAGGAAATGCGTCAACATCTGAAACAAGGAACACCATCGAAATAATACAACAATGGCTCCTCCACAACAGCTCGTGCGCTACAGTAGTAACCTCAAGTTACACACACAATCAATTTAGAGTGACAGAGAATATGCTTCAACACTTCTCCACAATATGGCCGTAGGTCTACAGGCTCATGGCTTTCTTATCAAGAACAGTGTTCCAAAGTGGCTATTTAGCTTTTCTTATTTGAATGGAACATAAGCATATGAATCCGCATATATTTCACCGATTGCAAGTATGTAGCATTCTGATTTTGTTTACATATTAGAAAAATAGAGTGTAGAAAATAATATAAAGTCAGAGTAGCTCACAATACTGGTGTTTCTGACTTATGGCAGAGACCTCTTGCAAGCCTTCTCCTCTTGCACACTTAGCTCTTCGAAACTGTTTAACAGTTCTCAAAGGCGATGATCGTTGTTCAATCCTCTGTGAACAACGGAAAAAATACTTTGGCTTCTTTGTCTACTAACTCCTTAAATCTTCACGCTGGAAGCTCCACAGAACACAGTTTTCGGTTGCATCGATACAATGTAACTCCAGGTAGACATCATATGATACTAGTATGATGCTTCTCTCTCACACTTGAAAACTTCTATGATGTTTTTTCACTTGATATAGTCTACAAACACAGACAACTTGGTCCAATGCTCACACTACAACAGCTCCACCGCGCATTCAATCACTCAAGCAATTCTTTATTGTAACGCACAAAACTCAACACTCTCTTTCAACTAGCATTCTAAATCCTCCACTGCAACGTAACATTCATTCTTCTGTTCAAATGTGGGCAGCAGGGGGACTTTCTAAGTGCCTTCCAGCTTCACCTCAATGCCCACGCAATGCTCCAAGTCCTCCTCCACTATCCCAGACTCCCTTCTCACTAGTCCTTTGACAAATAGTAATAGATTTATCACCAACCAAATGCTGCAGAAGTACTCTGTAAATAGCTTGCCTGTCAATATTGAAAGACATAGCGCAACATGCACCTACAACTGCTAATAAAGCCTCAGTACGCAGTGGGTAATTCCAACTTCAGAAATCGACTATGGGAAGTCGTTGCCGCACTTCGAAAACATTTACAAAGACAACCCGACCTCTGCAACGGGCTCCCACTTTGACAAAAGACGCGAGACTACTGATGCAGCATTACCCAAATTATGTGGCTCTAAAATTCGAACAACTAACTTCTCAACGATCTCACATGGGACCCAATTCAACTTTACTTCACACTTGCATCCACCTCTGATACATTGACCCAACTTCCATCCAGAGTCTCCTCACTGGCTCCTTCCTCAAACACTAAACCTACGACTAAAACCCTCACTGGCTCTCGCTTCATGAGACCTTCACACCCCTTTCACCGAACCCTTACAACCATGGCTCTGATACCAATTGAAAGACTTGAAAACAATAGGCAGCTACAAGTGCTAATAAAAATTACATAACAATGAAATGATTAAGCAACAAAAGTTTTTTAAATTCTCTCCGCCTCAACTCTGATACCTCAACATCGTTCTCCATGTTCAATTCCAGATCTGGATCTTGCTAGTCTGGCTCTAATACCAAATGAAAGATACATCAGAATACAACACATGGTACATAACTTAAACACACAACTTCGGTTTCTAACAAGGAAAACTACCCATAATATTCAAATAGAAAAGCAGCAGCTACAACTACATACAACTACTCGGACTGTGCATACATCTATGTCAGATCATCTACTCTTATACATAAAACTAAGTCGGTGATTTGCCCTTTCAAATTTGAATAGGTCATGGAGGTGATCAATGAGGCGGTGTGCAGTGCGACGGTGGCGGTGCGTTGTGAGGGGTAATTATTTCCAACAGAGTCAACTCATCAAGATTTTTGCGAATGAGTTTGATTGTAGAAAGGACTCTCTTTAAGAGGCAGAGAGAGAGGCAGAATAAGAGGCAGAACTTCTGGAGTTTGGACACAAGAATAGTAAAAAATTGTTCGTGCAAATTCTTCTTTACAATATTCACAAGGATTAAGACATATATGGTTACACTTCTCACTTCACTAGGTCGTGGTTTGTATGACAAATGAATCATGCACCTTATTAGTTAGAGAATAAGAAAAGTATTATCCATAAGAAAGCTAGGATTTTAAAATCATGAATAAATTTGCAAAAGTAGTCCAAAGAAGCACAAGTGGCAGACATATATCAAGCTACCCTGAACGTAATAGAGTCATATAAACGTGACGAAAACTAAGGCCAATACAAAATCAAAGGGTAGTCTTTGCTTTTCTAATTTTCACTGGAAGTGGGTATCTTTAAAGGAAGAAGTGCATCTTCCATGGAATCCTCGATGGGAGTGTAATCCATGGAGGGAACAATTGTATCTTCAACGGAGGGCTCACAGTGGTTGATATTCGGTCATGGTGTGGTATAGAGTAGGTAAACAGGTTTGGGTTTGCAACTTGACATATTATTAATATAAATGCATGAGCGTAGCATTGGGGGTGGCGAAGGTACGTTGTGCAATGCAGTGGAGGTGAGGTGAAATCCTCACTTTGCTGCTTCTGGTGTTTTGATGTAGTGAGCTTTGTAAGTTTGGGAGTGCTTGTTGTATGGTTTGGTGTGGTTATTGGAGTTTTCAGGCTCTAGCAGTAAAGAGGCATTTTTATTTGTGGTTTTCTTTATGCTAATGAGAGGTTTAGGTCAATGTTTTTGTTTCTATTTTTGCATGTCAAAGATCCCAGGCCTGCCTTCGAATTGGCAGTCATCTATTTGAATTTACCCCTTCGACAACGACTTCACAGGTATTTTGTACCCTTGTCTAGTACTAGTTTCAGCTATTGGTATCCTAGTCATTTTCCTGTATGGTTTCAAAACGCAGGTTTGCTTTTTTCTTCTGGTGGTGGGATATGTATTTTGGGTTCTGCATAGCGTTACCTTCTATAAGCCTTTGCTAACTCTTTTTCTAATGAATTGGGATTTTGTAGACTTAATTGTGAACATCCAATATACCTTTACATTTGGAACGATTGTGTTAAGTTGTTATTGGCATTTAAATTTGGGTGTGTTGTTGAGGGTTGTTTGAGTCCTCCAAGTCTTCATGTTGTGTCTTATGAGTGGGGTTGTCCGTGTTTTATGCCTTTAAAATGCAGTGAATTTCAAGCCTCCCTCGAATTTGGGCACAAGGTATGGAAGTTGGGGAACAATTCGGTTGTGTTTCAGTCGAGTTTTAAAGGGGAAATGGTTGGCCCTTTATCTTGTTTTGTCGGTCAAGGTACTCCCAGTAGTTGTTGACATTGTTCTCTTCTACTACTACCATGCCTCCTCGCCAGAGAATGGCAAGTAGAAGAGGTGGAGCAAATAATGTTGGTATTAAACGTTGTTGTTCGTTTTTCTAGGACTCAGTTGCATGTTACGTATCTGATTTAATCCCACTTGAGGTGTGGCAGAAAATTCTATTGCTGGAATTAAAAGAGTTTGGTGATCACCCTTACTTTTCCCATTTGGTAGTTGGGGAAGAGGGTTTGAAATTGGTACCAGACCCATTAAGATTTAGGAAGACACGATTGCATTTTTTGCATTCTCTCTCTTTGCAGCAACAAATGGACACTCTCTTTCGTCTGGAATTATGAGACAATCAAGTTGATGTTTTTGTTGCCTAGGAGGATATAAAATGCATTTTAAGGAATTTTAGATAATACCTTAATGATATCGACTCTCGCTTGATTCATGTGGAAATCTATGTGGTGTCAGATTAGCCTCAAGGTATCTTACTCACCCTAATAGAGACCCAATTGATCCACTTGTTGATAGTACTCCAAAGTTAATGGTTATTTCATCTAATTAACACTGGTATATGACCTTGAAGTTTTGGTTTTCTTGTGTCTAGCTATTTTTGTGGCTACTAATGCTTTTCGTGTTCTCATCTATTGGGATATATGGTGTTATTGGATTGGGATGGTGGTATTTTTTGGGTTTGCACTTGGTTCGCTCCCTTTTCCTTTTATTGTGGATATTAGTAATGGTTCGGTCCCAGTAATTGTGTGTTGTGGCACACCTTCTAGTATGTTGGTTAACGTCTTTTGGCTTAGTGTAGTTAGGAACACAATCCTCTTGAGGTTGATACAGCTTGAAAGCATGGTTTATAATTGCATTTCTATCTTTGGTTCATTGGTTCACTGTAATCTACTATAAGGAATCACTCTCTATTTTATTTTGGATGATCAAAGTAAGATGGTCTGACTGGTTCATGGAAATTTTTCTTGTTGGTGTCACTGGTTACGGCAACATGGTCGTTGAGATGGTTCTAGCTCTACAAAAAGTATGGCTCTTGGCTACATGGCTTCTTGTATTTTTTACATTGGAAAAATGTTTGGTTTATGTAAGATATAACCATGTCTCTTGGTTAAAAAGGGCAATGGCCTAGTCACTTAGCTTTATACTCATATTTATTGATAGCAAACATTGCCTTATTGATGTATGTCTTAGTGATAAGGAGACCTACACTCCCATGTCTTTATACTTTGCAAAGACTCGATATGTGATCACAATCTACAGTCTCTTTTGTTAATGAAAATCTATTTACACTACTTTACCAAAAACAAAAAGAAGCTTCCACTGAAAGGAAAAATGCAACAAAACCCATCACAATGTTTTGATATGGATCATGTCATCCTTGATACCAATTATGGTTATTCTTTCATTTCACTATTGAAATTAATGGAGAATATGTATTATTGGAGAGAGTTTCTTTCACAGTTGTGCATTTGTCCTAGATTAGGATTAGTTCTTATTTTCTAGTGTCAGTTCTAATTCCCCCTTTTATGATGTAAACTTATATATTCTGACTTTAATAATGAATTCTTAGAGCGTTCTCTACTTTGGGTAGTCTCCAGGTGTAACTTTCTCATCTGAGAGCTGCAAGTTTCAAATTATAGGTTTTGTCTTCCTTAATTTTTAACATGGTATCAGAGTTGGTGATACTTAGTGGTTGAATTGATTTCCCTTGGTGGAAGAGAGTGTCTAGGGAGCAGCTAAAGAGTGGAGTTGTGGTGGCTAGAGAGAGGTAATTTTTTTTTCTCTCATGAATATTGCAGCAGCGCTGAATTTGATATAGCATACACAATGATCAACACACTTTTGGTCTAGGTTCAGCGCGGGTTTGAGGCACATTCACGCTCTGATCACCCTTCCCTTTAATGGATTCCTATAAACCCACCCAGGAAGCCCAGATCCAACCTCAGAATTGCGTGTTGTAGTGGTGACTTGACAGATCGCCATCTGAGGGGATCATTTGGTGGATTGGAGATTGGCGATCGTGCTGTGGTGGATTAGCATGAGGGTGGATGTAGTGGTGAACTGGCTTGATACTATTGGCATTATGATACAAGTGTTGTCCTTGATGGCAACTCACTCACAAGTCAATTCAGTTTTGGTAAAAGGCAACTCACAGTACAACAAGTATATTCAAAGGTTACAGGGCAATGGTACAGAAGAACAAGAAGATGGAACTAAGGTCTACTGATCAAAATAAAGAAGGTAAAGGAAAAAGTTGATACACGCTGGTCCACTTACTCAAAACAGCGTATACACATTGTTCCACATAACAAAAAGAGCATATACGTATACACGCACTCCCATAGAAAGAAAAACGCGTACATGATTGGAAAACCTAGGTTTTGGTCTGAGGTATTTGGTCCGTGGTATTGACCCTAGGTATTTGCTCCGTGTTATTGACCCTAGGTATTTGCTCCAAGGTATTGGTCCTAAGTGGTTTTGGTCCAAGGTATTGACAAAGGGCCTAAAGCTATATAAGGAGGACAAAATCACAAGGAAAAATGTGCAAGTGTATGCATTTCTAAGGAATACTTCTATCTGAAGTATATTTTATGTTGCAGGGGCTATGTTTGTGATTTGATATAAAATAATTTGTTCACCTTGAATTCAATGTTGGATCAGGATCATGGGACCTGAAGTGACTTCTTATTGGATGATTTGATATTGGTTGGGCTAGATCTGACTGTGTACACCTGTTATATTCTTTAAATGTCGTGATCCAGGTTTGTCTGAAGTTCAGAAGTGCAGCAAAGTTATGAGATGATATTTGCAGATATGTATGCTAGTTCATCTCTTCAAAGGCGCGTGTACACGCAGGTTATATTCTTCAAACTAGCGTGTACAAAAGAAAATCTCCTTTTTCAGATCTGTCTGATCTATCTGATCAAATTCTGTTGTTTTACTGTTATCTGTCAATGAAGTATTCTTAGCTCTGAATATAAAATTGAATGCATAAGGAGGTTGGTATTTGATTGATTGATTGTATAATTGGGAAGAAGTGATATTTGTCGCTACCTTTGTAAAGCTATGTAAGTTGACAGTAGATATTCAGTATATCGCTGGTTGGTACAAACTTGATTCAAAAGTTTATGTTTGCAATAGTTTTGAAGGTATATGCAGGTTTGATTAACGAAAATAGCGTATACACACAGTTTGGGTTCAACCAAGTAGCATATACACTCTAATGCATAGTTTTTGAGGTTACAGTTGGTTCTGAATGATGATGCAGGCTTCTGGGTTCACCATAGTGTTCTGGTGTCAATGATCTTATTTTTCAGATTAACTAAATGATGGTTGATGCAGTTTAAGTTTAAAAGTTTTGTTGGGTCAAGTACGAAAATTGGATGAAACGTGGCCTTTAGATTGTAGTGTTGTGATTCAGGAGTATCCAGTCTGAAAATTCATGAAACGTGGTCCCTGGAGGAAGAAAGGAGGTCATAGTCTTCTGTGGGTCGGTGCCTACGTACTAGTAAACAAATTGGCTTGTACAAGAGCTAGGGGTTTGCAGCTCCCTTTCTAGTAGAAGTTTGAAAACGAGAGAAAGTTGTAGCCTTCTGCAGGTGGGTGCCTGCGTACTAGTATGAGTCTGCACCAATACAATATTGTAAGCAGATTTTCTTATTATTAAAAGAAGACAAAAACAACGACAAGATGTGGTTTTCACCCACATTGGGTTTCCACCTTAAATCTTGGTGTTCATGTGTGTTGCTTATGTGTGATGCTTTATTTTGCTTTTAATTCACTGTCTAAAAGTTACTGATGCACTGGTTTACTATCAACACATGATAAATTATCTAAATCACAAGTTCTCTGGATATACGCTGGTTTATCTAAATCACAGTTGCGTGTACACGCTTGTTCACTTCACTAAACTAGCGTATATAACTCTGTTTGGGAAATAAAATTATTGATCTGATATCACTGATTCACCCCCCTCTCAGTGTTATTTCCAACAATTGGTATCAGAGCAGGTCCTTCAAAGGAAGTTTGATCGCTTGAAAGAAGATCATTCAAGATGAATAATCACGAAAGCATGGGATCCATCAGACCACCAAGCTTCAATGGGAGCAACTTAGCATATTGGAAAATAAGAACCAGAGCTTATCTACAATTGCTTGGAACTGATGTTTGGGAAGTTGTGGAAGGAGGATATCAATTTCCAACAACAACTCCTATAGACTCTGCAGGTAATAAGTTATACGAAACTAATGCCAACGCTGTCAATACATCACTGGGAAGTCCATTAGAATTAGAATTTGTCAAGGTCATGCAACTCAAGACAGCCAAAGAAATATCGGACAAAATCATTCAAAGCTACAAAGGAGACTCTCAGTTAAAACATGCTAAAGCTTCAAACTCTCAGAATTCAGTATGAAACTCTTAAGATGCATAATGATGAGAGTGTAGCCAATTACTTTTTACGTTTATATGAGATTGTTAATTGTATGAAGTATCTAGGTGAAGATTTAAAGGAAGTTACTTTAGTTGAGGAAATTTTGAGATCTTTGTCTTTTAAATTTGAGTCAAAAGTGTCTGCCATAGAAGAAAAATGGGATCTTCAAACTATCACTGTGACTCAACTTCATGGAATACTAACTACTTTTGAAATGAGAAAAGGAGGTCCATCAAATATGAGAGAAGCGGCATTTAAAACATCAGCAAAGGGAAAATAAAAGGAAGAGAACAATGAATCAAGACACGTTTCTGAAGAAGAGGAGGTAAATTTTGTCAAGAAGATTCAATGGGGTTCTGGAAGGTTCAGAGGTAAGCTACCTTTCAAATGCTTTGCTCATGGTAGAGTCAGTTATTACGCTGCCAAATTTCCTCATAAAAATAAATATGAAAAAGGGAAGGAATATGCAAAAGGAAATAGGAAATAGGTTGTGAACAGGAGGAGTTACTATACGCATGAAGAAAGTAATGGTTCATCTAATAGTGATGAAGATGAAATTGGACAAGATTATAGACTTCTCATGGCCTATGACAATGATGATTTTTTGGATGCATTAGAAGAGGAAGACTTTCATGAAGAAATAACTAAACTCAAAATTTGTTTAGAATAAAAGAATATGATCATAAATAATTTGACACATCAACTTGTTGAAAGAGAAAAAGACAATGAAAATCTACAATGTGAAATTGTGGGTCTAAGAAAAGATCTTGAAAAGATAAAATCTCTCAATCTTAGATTTGCTAAAGGATCAAAAACTTTAAATGAAATTATCAAAGTTCAACGTTCTCTTTTGATAAAGACAGGGCTTGGATGTACCGAAGAATCATCTCAATCACAGACGTCGTCAACCTCCACTAGAATCTATCTTGATGCAGCAAATACCAGTGAACAGTATGTCAATCGTCAGCAAAGGCCTAAAACCCATTATCGGGTAGATCATACTCAATTTACTCCAAGGATGAATATCAATAAAAGCCGCAACCAACAGGTAAACAATGTCAAAAGATTCGATGGTCGCATAAACTTCTTTAATGGGCAATGTTTTTCATGTCATAACATTGGGCACAAGGCTGCGCAATGCGTTGCTTACAAAACCATCATGACTAGAGAAGCATGAAACCAAATGAGTGTAACAGGAATCAAGAAAAGTTCCTATAATAACTTTTTTCCTCTTGAAAATGGAATAGAATGCTTGATTTGTAACAACTTTGGCCATGAAGAATTTGAATGCAGGAGAAAATTTTGGCAAACACTTCAAAAAGAGAAAATTCCATTAAATCCCAAGATATGGAGAAGGAAAGAATCTCAATCAGAAAGATGTGGTATAGCCTTGTATGCACATGGACAAAAAAATTAGTGGTACATCGACAGTGGATTCTCCAAACACATGACAGTTGATAAAGAGAAATTTCACCCATATAATGCTTTAGAAAAAGATAAAAATGTCTCATTTGAAAATGACACTCCAGCTGTCATTAAAGGTAAAGTTTCTGTTTTCTTGAAAGAAAAGGTTAAAGATGGAAATGTTATGTATGTAGATGTTTTAAAGCATAATCTGTTGAGTCTCAGTCAAATGTGTGATCAAGGAAATGAAGTGGTGTTTCGATCAAACGGATGTGTTGTTCGTGAGCTTGATACAGGAAAGACCGTGATCAAAGGTACAAGAACTCCAAACAACTTATACATAATCAAAGGAGGACAACGAAAATGATATCTAAGCAAAAAAGATGAAAACTAGATGTGGCATAGAAAATTGGGACAACTAAGCTTTTCTCAAATAAGAAAAGCATGCAGCTCGAGGCCGTTTGTGATCTTCTAGATATCAGCATCCCAGAAAATACCATATGCAAACCATGTCAAATCGGTAAGCAAACTAGAGTTCACTTCATTGAAAAGGAAGGGTCAGCAAGTAAGCCTCTTGAACTTATCCATACTGATTTATGTGGACCAACAAGGAAAAAGTCACCTCGTGGAGAAGAATACTTTATTTTGTTTATTGATTATTTTTCCAGAATGTGTTGGATAGGTCTTCTAAAGCATAAAGATGAAGCATTTGAAAAGTTTAAAGCCTTCAAAGCTTTGGTTGAAAATGAATCAGATCGAAAAATCAAATGTCTCAGATATGATCAAGGGGGAGAATTCATATCAAATGAATTCTTTGACTTTTGTGAGCAACATGGAATAAAAAGGAAATTTTCCACCACAATAACTCCTCAACAAAATGGTGTGGTAGAAAGGATGAACATAACAATTCAACAAATGGCTCGAGCTATGCTAGATGAATCTGAAACACCTTCAACCTTCTAGGGTGAAGCTGCATTTGCTGCCGTGACTATTCTCAACAAAGCAAATGTTCCGGTGAATAGCACTCAAACTCCACATGAACTTTAGTATGGTAAACCTCCTACTGTAAAATACTTTAAAGTTTTTGGAAGCAAATGTTTTATCAAAAGGACTGATGAAAAAATTGGTAAGTTTGAACCCAAAGCAGACGAAGGTATTCTTCTTGGTTATTCTTCCAGAAGTAAAAGATACAAATGTTATAATAAAAGACTTCGGAAAATTGTTGAAAGCATTGATGTTGTAGTTGATAAAGCATGCAGAAATCCAGAACAGATGAAATCAACAGAGGAATATAACAATGAGGAAGATGGGGATTGCTTTCCCGCATCAAATCAAAATGATATTGAAGAAGAAACCAATGAAACACCAGAAGAAGATACAACAGATAGGGAAAAGACTCCATTCAGGTATGTTCAGAAGAATAATCCAGAATCTCAAATTCTAGGAGAAAAATGGTCTGTAGTATAAACAAGAAGAACTCTTACAAAAACCTCAAGTTGCCTAGCATTACTATCCTCCACAAAACCTCAAAATGTAAATGAAGCCTGCAAAGATGAATATTGGGTCAAGGCCATGGACGAAGGCTTAGATCAAATTGAAAAGAATGATACTTGGGAGTTAGTTCCTAGACCTCATGATAAAAATATTATAGGAACAAAATCGATATTTAAGAATAAACTGAATGGAAATGGAGAAGTTATTAGAAACAAGGCAAGACTTACTTGCAAAAGGTATGCCCAACAAAGAAGGTATAGATTTTGAAGAAACTTTTGCACCTGTTGCCAGACTTGAAGCCACAAGAATGTTTCTTGCTCTTTCTGGTTTTCATAAATTCAAAGTATATCAAATGGATGTAAAATCAGCATTTCTTAATGGAGATTTAAAAGAAGAAGTTTATATTGAACAGCTAGAAGGATTCATTCTTGGAAATGATGCAAAACTTGTATGCAGACTCAAAAAGGCTCTCTATGGTCTGAAATAGGCTCCAAGGGCTTGGTGTTACCACCTTGACAAATATCTACAACAACAAGGCTTTACAAAAAGTTCTACAGATAGAAATTTATACACAAAGATTGAAAATGATAAATTGCTAATTATTGTTGTTTATGTTGATGATATCATTTTTGGTAGCAATGAAGAATCCATGAATCAGAATTTGCTTCAGTAATGCCGCAAGAATTTGAAATGTCATTACTTGGTGAACTTACTTATTTTCTTAGTCTACAAGTTAAGCAAACAAAAGATGGTATCTTTATCTCACAAACCAAATATCTCAAGCAGATCTTGAAAAACTACAGAATGGAAGATTCTAAACCAGTATGTACTTCAATGGTATCAGGATGCAATCTCGGCTCTAATGATGAATCACCAGCAGTAAACCAACCAACTTACAGATCTATGATTGGAAGTCTGCTTTATATAATAGGTACCAGACCTGACATCATGCATGCAGTAAGAATTGTTGGAAGGTTCCAAGCAAATCCAAAGGAATTACATCTCCAGGCAGTCAAAATAATTTTCAAATATCTTCAAGGAACTCAGGACTTTGGACTATGATATCCTAAAGATACAGACCTTACTCTTCATGCATATACAAATGTTGATTGGGTAGGAAGTGTTGATGATCGAAAGAACACTAGTGGTGGTGCATTCTATATGGGTTCCCGATTAGTATCTTGGTTCAACAAGAAACAAAGTTCAATTGCTTTATCTACAGCTGAAGCAGAATATGTGGCTGCTATATCTTGCTGAACACAACTAATTTGGATGATGCAAACTTTTCAAGACATTCAGATCACATATGCTCCACTCATCTCCATTCTATGTGATAATACAAGTGCCATCAGTATTTCAAAAAATCCAATCATGCACTCCAAGACCAAGCACATACCCATCAAACCATTTTCTACGAAAACAAGTGCTTGAACAAAAGGTCAAATTGGAGTATGTTCCCTCCAAAAAATATGTTGCTAATATATTCACTAAACCACTGCCCAGAGAAACATTTGAATATCTCAGACAAAAGTTGGGAGTAGTTGCTGCATCATCCTGCTATTAAATCCAGTTTTTCAAAGGAACGTTATTATACGCGGGTTTCATGAAGTATAGTCGCGTATACACACAGGTTTCTGTGGCTGAAGAAGCGTATATGTTTTTTGACAGGAAAAGCAGTGGGTCAGACTCTGATATGGGTGCTCTGTCTGATGTTGATGATTATAGTCTAACGATATGCTTTGTTCATTAATGTTTATCTGACTGAAAAAGATGCCTTGATTAATGACTTGTTAACAGTGCACAGGTAGCATAGGTTCAGGGGAGCATTAGCCTTCACACGCATTCTACATTGTTGGCATTATGGTTGTTGAGTCCAGCTATGGCTCCAGATACTTATACCATTTGTTGCTTAAGTCATGTAAAATTCTAGGGTGTGATATGACTTCTCATACATTTGAATGAGTCCTATTGGACAAATGATGTAATTTGTATCCCCACTTTGCATGGGATGGATGATGTAATATCTATTGTATTTCTGTCATGTACAAACAATTGGTATACCCCACTTGGTTGAGTGGATGAGTCAAATTTTGTATATCCCCACTTGATTAGGAGATTGATGTATGTATGAGTCATTGGTGATAGGAGGGTCAAACTCACATAGTTGAGTTATAGAGTCATGTTATTCTTTTGGAAAATATTTTTACAGACTCTGCATGTGCTCATGGGGAGCATGGACGGTTAGTGCATCAAAACATGTACAATGATATCAGAACATGCACAAAGAGTGAGTTTAATCAAAGAATTCAGCATGTGCCTAGGGGGAGCATGATCATATTCAACTATTTAGATATGAAGAGTAGCCTGGTTTTCCCTTTGCCCTTGATGTCAAAGGTGGAGACAATTTTGGCATTGCTTGTTATCTCTAATAGTTTCTACAGCTTGCAGAAATCAACACCATCCTGGTTGCCTCAAGTCCAAAGGAGGAGATTGTTGGCATTATGATACAAGTGTTGTCCTTGATGGAAACTCACTCACAGGTCAATTCAGTTTTCGTAAAAGGAAACTCACAGTACAAGAAGTATATTCAGAGGTTACAAGGCAATGGTATAGAAGAACGGGAAGATGGAACTAAAGTCTACTGATCAAAATAAAGAAGTAAAGGAAAAATATGATACACGCTGGTCCACTTGGTAAAAACAACATATACACACTGTTCCACATAACAAAAAGAGCATATATGTATACACACACTCCCGCAAAAAGAAAAGCGCATACATGATTAGAAAACCTAGGTTTTGGTCCGAGGCATTTGGTCCATAGTATTGACCATAGGTATTTGGTCCAATGTATTGGTCCTAGGTGGTTTTGGTCCAAGGTATTGACAAAGGGCGTAAAGCTACTATATAAGGAGGAGAAGATCATAAGGCCAAGTGTGCAAGTGTATGGGTTTCTAAGGAATACCTCTATCTGAAGTATATTTTATGTTGCAGGGGCTATGTTTGTGATTTGATCTAAAATGCTTTGTGGACCTCGAATTCAATGTTGGATCAGGATCATAAGACTTGGAGTGACTTCTTATTGGATGCTCTGATATTGGTTGTGCTAGATCTGACTGTGTACACCGGTTTTATTCTTTAAATGTCGTGTTTTGGGTTCGTCTGAAGTTTAGAAGTGCAGCAAAGTTATGAGCTGATATTTGCATATATGTACGCTGGTTCGTCTCTTCAAAGGCGCGTGTACACGCAAGTTATACGCTTCAAAATAGCATGTACAAAAGAAAAGCTTATTTTTCAGATCTATCTGATCAAATTCTATTGTTTTACTGTTGTTTGTCAACGAAGTCTTCTTAGATCTGAATGTAAAACTGAATGCATAAGGAGGTTGGTATTTGATTGATTGATTGTATATGTGAGAAGAAGTTATCTCTGTCGTTGCCTGTGTAAAGCTCTGTAAGTTGACAATAGATATTCAGTATATTCCTGGTTGGTACAAACTTGATTCAAAAGCTTATGTTTGCAGTAGTTTTGAAGGTACACACAAGTTTGATTAACAAAAGTAGCATATACATGTAGTTTGGGTTCAGCCAAGTAGCGTATACACTCTGATGCATGGTTTTTGAGGTTATAGTTGGTTCTGAATGATGATGCAAGTTCTGGGTTCAGCACAGTGTTCTAGTGTCAGTGATCTGATTGTTCAGATTAACTGAATGTTGGTTGATGCAGTTTAAGTTTAAAAGTTTTTTATGGGTCCAATATGAAAATTGGATGAAATGTGGCCTTCAGATTGTGGTGTTGTGATCCAGGAGTATCCAGTCTGAAAATTCATGAAACGTGGTCCCTGGAGGAAGAAAGAAAGTCATAGCCTTTTGTAGGTCAATGCCTATGTACTAGTAAACAAATTGGCTTGTACAAGAGCTAGGGGGTTGCAGCTCCCTTTCCAATAGAAGTTGGAAAACAAGAGAAGGTTGTAGCCTCCTGCAGGTAGGCGCCTGCGTACTGGTATGAGTCTACACCAGTACAAGATTGTAAACAAATTTTCTTATTATTAGAAGAAAACAGAGACGATAGCAGCAAGTGGTTTTCACCCACATTGGGTTTCCACCTTAAATCTTGTTGTTCATGTGTGTTGCTTATGTGTGATGCTTTATTCTACTTTTACTGCACTGTCTACTAAGAAACTGATGTACTGGCTTAAGATCCACACATGGTAAATTGTCTAAATCACAAGTTCTCTGGATATACGCTGGTTTCTCTAATCATAGTTGTGTGTACACGCTAGTTCACTTCACTGAAGTAGCGTATATAAATCTGTTTGGGAAATAAAATTATTGATTTGATAATACTGATTCACCCCCCTCTCAGTATTATTTCCAACAGATACCCAGTTTCATTTTGCAGGATCAAGTGGCGTCAAAGTCCAGGAAGGAGCAACAAGACCCTGCAAGAAAAAACTACGGCTCACAGAACCTCAAGGGGAGCTATGGCACATCATGTTTTTTCATGGTAGATCATAAAAGGTGCAACCATAGTAAAAAGAGTGAGTGTGAATAGATTTGCTTGTTGAGGAGTGTTTTTGATGCATGCGGTTAGCGTGTGATGATGGTGCTTATATTTTTAATGATGATTTTATGATGATGGATTTTTGCTACTAATGTTGTATTTTCTAAGGCTATTTTGATCAGGTTTATGATGGTGCATGGTACTTAGAGTGCATAGTTGCAGTGGTTTGCATTGCACCATTAAGGAAGATTTATGATGGTTTCTTGCTTCTCACTTGTCATATCATTTGCTTAGTTACTTTCTACTACTATTGGAGATTTTTCTTTGAGAGCATATTTATGCATTGACTCATTTTTTGCTTCAAATGATCTTGTTGTTTCCTGATTTTTTTCCCAAATTTGGAGCTTGTGTTGTAGGAGTATGGATTCATGTTGTTGAGCCATTTGGTATATGATGCCTACATTGATGACAATGTTTGTTGATGGGTTATGTATTGCTGCTACCACCTCATCATTTTGTGTTCATTGTTGCTTCCATGTGTATCTACATAGAGCTGGTATATTGTGTTTATTGGTGTGTTATGTTGTCGATTCATGATGTTGTTGATATATGATGATGTTTGGGCCACTGTGCATTGTTATGTGTTGTTTTTTACTGCTGTGGAAATATTGATTTATGGTTGGTAATTTCAAGAGAATGACACATCTGTCACATGATATGTATTGATATTATCTTGTTGTTATGTAGGGCACTTATCGCTAATCACTTATGCCAAGTATTGTTTATGCCAAGTATTGTTTATGTCATGCATAGAGGTGAGCCATGATAATTGGCATGCATTGTAGTGAGTATTTATTTCATCCATACGTTCTGATGCTTCATCACTTGGTGTCATTCTATAAACAGTATTTCTCATTGATGAAGCCTTGTATTATGCTCATGAAATCATTGTAGGAATTTACAGGGTAAGTTCCTCAGAAAGAATACCAAAAGGACACCGCTCACAACCAGATCTCAAATCAATACACCAGTATTTTTGACGTGGTTAAAACCCTCAGAGTGCAAGGAGGGAAACAGTCCACGGCCTGTCCCAACGTGGGTACAGACAATTTATTAATCAAAGAATGAAAATTTACATAAGCTTCTCTCATGCACGGATTACCCGAACAATGACCCTCCATGCGCTTTAAATAGAACTCATGGACCAATCGGGTGTCAAGCCACGGATCAAGTGTCGGTAATACCGAGGTGAGAGTGAACCGTCGGATCACTACATATCGTGACCGTCGGATTGTAAGTTACAAAATGTACAATGGTAAAGAAACACACTTTACCTAACTCTAACCTAACTCTATACTAGACCAAGTTGAACTTAACTATATCCTATGTGTCGGAATATCCTAACATCCCCCCTTAAGAACAACTTGGGATAGGATTGAAGGATTTACAAATATGACACAATAGGAGAAGGAAGGAGGCACTAGAGCCTATCCCCCCTTAGTGACAACTTCCTGAACTCCAAGCATATATCGAAGTTTAGTGAACTTCGCCTCTGTGAGAGCCTTTGTGAAGATGTCTGCAACCTGATCATCTGTTGGACAATATTGCACTTCAAGAACATGGTCATGAATGAGCTTTCTGATGAAGTGCATGTGTAGTTCAATGTGTTTGCTGCGCTGATGCTGGACTGGATCTTTGCATAGCTGAATGGCACTTTGATTATCACACCAAAGTGTGGTTGGATGCTGCTGCTCAAAACCTTGCTCTGATACCATGTAGGAATTTACAGGGTAAGTTCCTCAGAAAGAATACCAAAAGGACACCGCTCACAACCAGATCTCAAATCAATACACCAGTATTTTTGACGTGGTTAAAACCCTCAGAGTGCAAGGAGGGAAACAGTCCACGGCCTGTCCCAACGTGGGTACAGACAATTTATTAATCAAAGAATGAAAATTTACATAAGCTTCTCTCATGCACGGATTACCCGAACAATGACCCTCCATGCGCTTTAAATAGAACTCATGGACCAATCGGGTGTCAAGCCACGGATCAAGTGTCGGTAATACCGAGGTGAGAGTGAACCGTCGGATCACTACATATCGTGACCGTCGGATTGTAAGTTACAAAATGTACAACGGTAAAGAAACACACTTTACCTAACTCTAACCTAACTCTATACTAGACCAAGTTGAACTTAACTATATCCTATGTGTCGGAATATCCTAACAATCATGTACTCTTATTGTAAATATTTTGGTCCTGGTCTTAGAGTCATGAACCATGAATAACATGTTTTGTACAATGAGTCATGAGAGTTGGTGCAACTATGTATGGATTGTTAATGTTATTGGTACAACCATACAACTCATGAATTATCCATGCATACTCTCATACTTATCATGGTGAGACATTCTAGAGTCATGCATGCTTTGGGAGAGGGTTACGTGAGTCATGGTCAAACAATAGATGGGTTTATTAATGTCACTATATTGTCATGTATCATTGTTCTTTTAGCCATGTAATAAGGTTAAAAAGAAATGTACTTTGTTGCATATCATTTGGTCATAGTCATTAGTCCATGTGGAGTAGCCTCTTGCATGTGGAAAGGAGGCAATGGCAGTGACATATATCATCACACAGTCAACCATGGTGGTGTTTTGTATTTAAAAGAATATGTTTCTACTTGCACAGATTGAGCAGAGTTGTTATGTGCAAAGAGAGAGTGTAGTCTTTAGCAGGAAGGCACTGATTGCAGGATGGTGAAGATGATGCTCAAGGGGAGCATGTCTAGTGTGTGTCTAGGGATCAGATGTGGCTATTGTGTTGCAGCGTAAGAGAGTGTATGATTGATCATGTTGTTGAGACCTTGTCATCATGTATTTTTTGCTGCTATGTTTTCCTTAGAGAATGTTGTTGTTGCATATTGAGGTAGGAGAAAGAGTTGTTATTGCCAGATGGTCATTATATATTATTGATGATTGGCTCGCTTGGTAATGATTATTGGTATAGATGGAGCTACCAATTGAGTTTGATGCTACTAGGTATGTGTTGGTGATCAAATTTGCTACTACTGCTATGTCATGGAGATATTGTTATTGTTGCTTCAGGAGAGAGTGTATCATATACCGAGTTAATATTGTTGCTGCATATTGTCATGATTTCATGGGAGTGAGAGAGTTTAAGATTATTGTTGATAGGAGATGTATCTTGCTACACTAATGTTCTTATTGATCAGACCTAGGTCATGTCAAGGGGTAGTATTATCTATTCAATTGATGCCTTATTTTTTTTAATCCTTTTCCATTAATGTCAAAGGGGGAGAGAGTGAGGGGATAAGGTTTTAGAGGTGAACCTCAAATGGTTGGATTGACTGGGGTTTCCATCAATGCCAAAGAGGGATACTATTGGCATTGATGTGTGTTGTAGTGTTGTTGGTTGACATTGATGTCAACTTGGTAGCTTGGGCTACAGGTCAGTTGGTTAGGCAAATGTATGTTCGTTGCAGGTGGTTTGTTTATGAATGATGTGTCGAAGGTCTTTGATATGCCTGCTAGAATGTAGATAATGTACTTACAAGTTTGGGAGATGCATACATAGCTTGAGTAGAGGATGTGATGGCCCTCATGATCATTTTGTTGCATAGAGGTGTTTGGCTATGGATGTAAGAAATGAGACTCCTCCTCCTCCTATTTATATGCTTCTCTAGGCTAATGTCTATCCATTCTAAGAGGCGTATGTTCAAGTAAGGTTGACTTGAACTCTAGGACAATTAGTCCACATGACAAATATAAAAATCATTTTCTCACAATCTGTAAACCTTCCCTTGGTGTTCTTGGCAGCCCCTTACTCCATTAAGGGTGCCCTACAACCTCTAAGTGTCAAATCATGAAATCCATCCATGGTTTCACACGATTTCATGGTTTCACACCCACAAGCTTAGGTGAAAAGCCCACCTCTTAGGTACTTAGCCCACAAAGCCCTATTCTAGTGCCAATTCCTCCACAACCCTGTACCCTAGGGTTTTGAGTACCTCTCAAGCTACAAATCTAAGTAGATCTAACTTGGCAAATCCATCTAAGTATCGATAGTTGATTGGGGCATTGATGTTCCTTGTGAACACTCGTCCAGACCTATATTTTGTAGTTAACACTACGATTCAATTCATGAATGAGCCACTTCATGAGCATAGGGTTGTTGCCAAGCAAGTGTTGAAATATTTGTATGGGATGATTAGTCTTGGTCTGATATATATTATTGGAGATGTAAGACTTCATGGGTACACTGCTATTAATTGTGTCATAAATGTTGTTGACAAAAAGAGCACATCAAGTTGTTTCTTTAGTTTGGGTTCTACCGTGACATCTTGGATGAGAAAGAATAAAAAGTCCTTAGCTTTAAGCACAGTTGAGGCAGAGTATATTGCTGCTAGCATGGCTGGCTGCGAGGCAGTATGGTTGAGGAAGCTCTTTGGAGAGATTTTTGAGTAGGTCTTGGACACAACAATGATATATTGCAACAACAAGAGTGGGATCTAATTGGAAGAGAATCATGTGTTTCATGATACATCCAAGCACATTGATATCATGTATCACTATATATGAGACATGGTGTAGAGAGGAGTCGTAAGATTCCCATCACATTTCGACTTATGGGCATATAACAGATATTCTTACCAAGGCTTTGCGAAAGGGAAATTCTTGGTCTTCAAGAGAGCAACTTGGATGAATGGATGTGGCCCTCCCAAGTATGGGTCTCAACTAATCAACGACACTAAACTATGCTCTTCCTCCCTCTCTAAATCAAAGGTCTTGTTTATCAATATAAAGATGTGCCATACCTACTAGCTTTAACCAGTTTCGATCCTTACCTTGTTGCTTGCAATGACGATCATACAAACCTTAAAGGTTGCTCGTGAAAGTACATACATTCATGTTTTTGGTTTTTGAAAACATCAAAGAAAATTGAAACTTATTATTTGCGACGGAGCTTGTGATGTAATATATCTCTAGCCATTCAGTGATTGGATCTTGATATTCATAAAAATCAATTCAAATACCCTGATGAGAAAATGAATTTTCAATTAACGCATTTGAATCACAAAGAGAATCTTTTGAGGGGAATTCAATTTGATCTCATCCAAAAACCTTGTCAATATGGTGAGAACCTCACATAACCATCAACTCATGCTAAAGCGTCTCAAACTATACAACAAACATTTGAACAGTGAAATGATGAACCATAAAGATCACTAGGTTCAAAAAAATAAATCAATGTAAGACAACTATCCTCTGATATGCTAATGGGACAATGATTGATTTAGGGATAGTTGTTAGAACCATCACCATGATCAGATTGTTGACTCTAAGATCCTTGATTCTCCATTGGTTCCCTTTGTATCTGATTATATATCCATTGGGTGTGTGTTATATTCTTTCTACAACTAGTTGCACGTGAGAGGGGGAAATCGCCCCCTTGCTCATTTCGTTGGGCATAAGAAGGGGGGCGCAACCCCTCATTTCGAGGGGTTTTAGGGGGGTAGCCCCCCCTGTATGGGGTCTGGGGCAGCGCCACGAGAAAATGTTTTTGGACACTATATCAGCTGGGCGAACCTACCTATGGTTTTGTGCATGGGTTATGCACATGGTTTTGGGCAGGATGGTTTGAAAATTGTTTTGGACCCTATATTAGGTGGGAAAACTACCTATGGTTTTGTGCATAGGTTTTACGTGTGGTTTTGGGCATGACGGTTTTCTACCCATGGTATTTTGTAGATCCGGTCAAGGGAACTACAATTATGTTCTAATCCAGAGTTAATGGATTGGGGTTTATGAATGCTTCGGCATGTATATATGTGTATTGTAACATTGAAAGGAATATAATGAAAAATCAATTTGGTAGTCCCGATTTTGTGATCCAAGGGAAAATATTTGTGTATATGTATTTTATGTTTTATGTTCTCTCCATTATTTATTTTCTGTTTTTAGAATTTGTATGCAGGTAATTTCTGTAAAGGGTTAAAAGCTACAACATGATTCCAACAATATGAAAGCTTAAGGTATTTAAAAAAATCACTGACATCACCAGTTCAGGAAACTAATTAAGGTACAAGGTTGGTGAAAGATTGGAAGCAAGGGTCAAATCAAACCAGGTATTCATAACAACACAAGGGTCTTGATTCACCAAATGACTCAAGCATTCACCATAACTTAAGAAGAGGAATTGTGCGAAAAAGATGAATAGATCCATAACATGCATGAAAGTGATAGGAAGGTGACCAATCTCTAAAGCTTTTAACAAGGAGAAATCTTCCAAACGAAAATGACCTTCATCTTGATAATAAAAATGGCAAGCTTTGAAACTATGTAGATCCGCAAAAGAAGTTCTCTTTGACCCTAGGTGCGATGGAAGGGATTTTCATGATGAAGAATTAACCAAACAAGATTTTTCCATCTTTTCAAAAATGCTATCTTGAAAATCAAGAAAATAAACTTGAAAATATCGAAAGTTATTTAAGAATGAACCCATAACCAGTGGAATACTGTTGGGGAAAGATTTACGCGTGAAAATCTAGATATAACTTAGTTCACATATCACAATAGGATTGTGAGAACCTGACATAACTATGAGTGGGAGTTGAAGTGCCTTGACTTCCTGACTGGTCTCTGAACTTTTTGATGCTAGATCATCAAATTCGGGTGGCTTAGAAAAATCAATAGATAGATATGCACCATTGTCATCAAATGTATCAATGAAAACACTATTAATGCCACTAGTTTGATCACACTCAAAATTAAACATTTCAAATTCTTGATGGATAGAAAATTGAGATACATCGGTCAAAAAACTCCCCGGATCATTTAGAATTGTAACATCTTCCTCCTCACATATGAAAGATTTTCAATTGGATAAATCATGAATAATAGATTCAAGCTTTTCATCCTCTGATCGTAAGACCATACCACCCCATACCGGATTGTGACCATGACCATCCAGATAAATATCTAAAGGGTTTGGAGAGTCTACTGGTATAATAAACTTCTCACACATGTCTAGGTACAATTAGTAGTCTGCTAAAGGTGAGGAAAGATGAAAAGATTCAGGTGGAGAAACACCAGTTGTAAAATCACGTTGAACTTGTAAAAACAACGGATCAGCATGAATGATATATCCAATGAACTTATATTCATCATCATAATGATCGAAGACATATATACCAATGCAACATTTGGATTCATCTTGCTTTTCTTCAACAAGGTATAGCAAAAATTCAAAAGCCTGACAACTTGTTTCTTCAAATTTATATTTGAAGATGCATGTCTTCAAGAAATTCCCGAATCATCCTGAATTGAAAGAAAATCTCGTCGCATATATGAAGATTGCAAATTATGAGAATAAAATTTTGAATTGATACCATAGAAATCCAAGTCCTCATAAAAAGGAAAGATATCGTTCGACATACTTGGATATCCATCACCACATGTGCTAATGGAAATAAGTATGTCATGGTGACGGTTGTCCAAAGTCTCAACTTGAGTGAAGGATTTAGAACCATTTGACAAGTTATCAAGATTACGAGATGCATGATTGGCTGAGAATGCGAGATTGTCATCATGAAAGAGGGAAGAAAGATGAAACATGTCTTCAACACTTTTATCCTATACCTATGAAGTGAAACTACCTTGTTCTCAGTTATTGCTTGAAACAACAGGTTGAACATGATTAAAAGTTGAAGTAGATTGATCAAGAAGATCATGAAATGAGGAATCGTGAGATATATATGTTAGAGGTTGAAAATCATCCCTTGAGGAAATTCTGTTTTCAATTGGATCAACTATTAGGATTATGTACATTAATGTGATCTCGAAAGAGTAAGGGATCATCTTTTACTTCAGGCTCCATGTAATTGCTAAACCATTCCAAGTTCTCCTCAAGACGATGTGAATCATGGGAATTAGGGGGAGGTTGAATGGACGGATCAACAATTCGATTTACAGATTTTCCAACTTTAATATCATCACTAGGAGGCACCCAATTGGTACTAGAAAATGAGTACAAGTAACAAACAAAATAGTAGGTTCTTCCTCACAAATTTGGGGTGTCTCATGATCAACATAAGTTGGAATAGCAAAATCATTTGGGGGTTCAATTTCAAAATATTTTAAGGAGAGGAGAATCAATCTCTGAAACCTTTCACTGATAAAATCTAAATCAATCATTCCCTCAGGAAATTCATAGCAAAGGTTAAAAAATGATTAAGGAAATCCTCTAAAGATTCCCCATATTTCATCCTGAGGAGATCAATAATATTACATACATCTTAATAATCATACCTGTCAAAGGCTTGATGAAGCTCCTTAAGAAATTGATTGAATGAATGAATGGACGTGGATGGTAAAGTCTGACACCACTGCTTAACTCAACCTTAAAGAGTGAGGGTGAATAATATACAAACAACATCGATTTCATTATATTTGCAAAAGCCAAGAAAATCATATATATGTTTAGCTATGAATTACCACCCTCACCATCAAACTTGAATTGAGACAAGTCATGAAACTATTCCACAGAGATGATCAATTTTCCGGGAGATAGGTTCGAAAAACATTTGGTATTATGATTTTGGAAAGAACCATTTAAGATAAGAGATTCAAAACAGACTCAATGGGCACAACTTGTCATCTCGCCCTCCTTCTAGTTCCAACTTGTTGATAGTGTTGGAAATATATCAACCAAGGGGGTCTCCCCGATGTGAACTCCCAATTAGACCTCACAACATTTAGAGTAGGAGCCCCAATCGAAAATAAAATAGATTGCCATTGTCCTTAGGGATTTTCCTTGGTTGCAACTATTAACATAAAAGGTCATAAAACATTCTTTGAAACAAGCAAGTTGACACTATGAGGCATACAATTGTGATGTGTACAAGGTACTTTCATGACAGCGAGAAAGAGAGTGGGCCTCTAGAAAAAAAGTAATAGTACCATGCTAAAAGAGACACACAAGAGCATAAGAGGATTGCAAGTCAGTCTGCAAAGTAGTTCACAAGCCAACCACGATCATAAAATCAAATACAACACACCTTCAACAAGTTAAGTACCAAAGCCACTGAAATAGTTCAATTTCCTTAGTACATATGAACAAAACAAGTACTACAAACATCTAAAGAATATTCCTACGATATTCATAGATGTATGAAAATGTGTTCGCTCATCGGGTTCATATATTAAGTGAAAGTGCCAAGATATAAAAATACAATATTACCACGCTAGCCCCAATAATGGAATATTAAGCCACCACTTGCTTCTCGAAAGCAAGATCTTCTCTCCTATGCCAATGCTAGAGAAGCCAAGGTGAAAGTGCAAGTTACAAAAGTCCTTTTGCTTAAGTTATGAGGGTGTATTTATAACAAATGGTCTTCACCTCCCATGTGACTCTTGACCTCCCTTATGACTCTCGAGCTTCTAGAATGACATTTTGAATTTTTAGATTACCTTTGAGCTTCTATACGACTTTAGAACTCA
Organism: Pinus tabuliformis; assembly: GCA_031772625.1. NCBI lineage: Eukaryota > Viridiplantae > Streptophyta > Pinopsida > Pinales > Pinaceae > Pinus > Pinus tabuliformis. Next base: position 164,894,530 of record CM062806.1, on the reverse strand, counting down.
ATAGTGACTCTTCATATTCCATGTGGGACCCTTGGTCCTCCACATATTTTATATTTGCTCATTTTGGAGAATTACATAATTACATCACACAAATGATGTGGCAAGGAATTATGATGCATGTGACTCTTGTGATGACAATAAACTTCATGATGATGTGGCATTTCCAAGTTGCTCCTTTTTCTACTTCCATTGCATCTTCATGATGGATCTTGCATGTGCTTTGTATTCATCCTTCAAGGGGTTGATTGATATGGACTCTTCATATGATCTTGATCTTTGATCTTCTGTCAGAAGCTAGTGTCTCTTCTTCTTCGTGTTCAAAGATTGACTTGTCTTTGCAACTGCATAGGTGTCTTCTAGCATCGTCTCCTTATTCATCTCCTTCATCATCATCCTGTCATAATAATATATAATACCTGCAACTGAAATCCACTCATGACAAGATGTGATCAGTATGAGAACTCCTAGCCTAACACGCTTCAAAAAAATCATTGACTGGTCTAGAATTGGTTGCTAGACTGAGGGTCTGGCTCAGGGATTGCATAGATTTGCTACTCAAGAGGTCAAGAGCAAGGACTCGAGCTTGAGACTACACAATGTGCAGTTCATGAAGCCGAGGTCAAAGTGGCTACCTAGTTAAGGAGCTCAAGGAGACAAGCTTGAGGCTTGAGGTTGCACACTGTGCAGTTCTAGAGAGAGAGGCCAAAGGATTGCGCAGTTCAAGGAGTCATGTTTGAAGCTTGAGCCTTGATATTGCGCAATATGCAGAAGGAGCCAACTAGGAGGTTGATCTGCGTAATTCTGGAGCTCAAGGGTTAGGGTTGAGAACTGAGATTATGTAGTGCACAGTTAATTGCACATTGCATAGTTCCAAGACGCAAGGTCTGGGCTTGAGGGCTCAGACTACGTAGTGAACATTTTAGGAGGGCTAAGTGAAGGACTGCTACTCAGGATGGAATTTTTCATAATTTTGATAAGTGCGGGATCAGTGAGGTCAAAGTGAATGAGGACAAGAATTAAACATGATCACACACTCAGAACAATTGATGACACAACATTGATCACTCAGAACATATGAACAACATAATACCTTCAATGCAACAACAATACAACAACTTCCTCCAAGTGGGACACTTAAGATACACTTTGCGACGACACTTGTGCAACAATGTATAAAACTTTGGGAATGAGTGTAATACATGTTTATATGATAAACAAGACTAATTGGCACCAAATTTACCCCTTCAAATCAACCATAACTACACTTATGTGATATCCAACACTTTCCACGCGAAAAGACAACATATCCGACAGTAAGAGAAAAGTGCAAACGACACTTGTAAAAGGCAAACGACATTGAAAGCGACACAGAATGGAGTGAAGATAACATGAAACCTACACGCATTAAATTGAAGGCAAGCAAAATTGATTGTCATAAAGATGAAAGAAACAATTACAAAAGCGAAAGTGCACAAAAGCAACAATTGGAGAAAATCACCATAATAGAAGTACAATCGCAACCATAATTTAGATACTGTCAATTGAAAGTGCACTGACTATTGTCATATGTTGAACATTGCATAGGCACTGTCTTGAGGGCTAAGTGAAGGACTTCTACTCAGGATGGAATTTTTCAGAATTTTGATAAGTGCGGGATCAGTGAGGTCAAAGTGACCGAGGACAAGACTTAAACATGATCACACACTCAGAACAACTGACGACACAACATTGATCACTCAGAACATATAAACAACATAATCCCTTCAATGCAACAACAATACAACAACTTCCTCCAAGTGGTACACTTAAGATACACTTTGCGACGACAGTTGTGCAACAGTGTATAAAACTTTGGGAATGAGTGTAATACATGTTTATATGATAAACAAGACTAATTGGCACCAAATTTACCCCTTTAAATCAACCATCACTACGCTTATGTGATATCCAACACTTTCCATGCCAAAAGTCGACATATCCGATGGTAAGAGAAAAGTGCAAACGACACTTGTAAAAGGCAAACGACATTGCAAGTGACGCAGGATGGAGTGAAGATAACATGAAACCTACACGCATTAACGTGAAGGCAAGCGAAATTCACTGTCATAAACATGAAAGAAACAGTTATGAAAGCGAAAGTGCACAAAAGCAACAGTTGGAGAAACTCACCATAAGAAGTACAATCACAACCATAATTTAGAGACTGTCAATTGAAAGTGCATTGACTATTGTCACATGTTGAACATTGCACAGGCATTGTCTTGATGGACTATGATATACGTGTTCAACTAAGTCACCTAACACGGGGATTCGGGACACGTAGGATTCGGGATTCGTGGTGTCGGATTCGAGACACGCTGACCCCCCGGAACAGGACACGTTAGGACACGTTATATATTATTTTATTAAATATATATATATATATATAATATATATTTAAAAATATATATATATATATATATATATATATATATATTAAAAATTAGATATTATCATATTTCTTACACAAATTTTAATTAATGATACAAATTTATTGATTTCAATCATAGATCTTCATCTATAGCTATTAGCATGCATAGTACATACAAAATTCAAATAAATATCAGTGGTACTGGTCACATAAATGATAAATCTATTAAAAATTTAAATCATGATTCATAATTCATAACTGAAAGACAACTTACAACTACAAGATAGTAAGATAAACACACTGACAACTGTAGTTTTCTCATTAAGTCATCAAATAAAAATGTGTTACATAGGTAGTGTTGGTGCAATGCCAATGGCAAATAGAAATAGAAAATATAAAACAACTACAGGTATACAAGCCTCAAGGCATCAATCAGCATCAGAATCAGCACCACTGTCCCCATCATCATGGTCCCCACTGCTCTCCTCTACATCCTCCTCCTCCCCTGTATCCATAGTCGCCTTTGCATCTGCTGGTATGGAGGCTGACCCCTCTAAGTCATCAAATCTAACAGGCTCTAGCACTGGATCATTGAGATCCATGTTGGCCAATGCCAACTCAACAATGGCGTCCAGACCCATATCATCGGGAACAGTGTTACTTGGGAGCGGGAGCGAAAGCGGGGAGCGGGAGCGAAAACGGGAGCGGGAGCGACATATTCAGAAGCTCTTGGTTTGGTGCTCTTGATTAAATACGAGTTCCATACCCTAATACATGAAAAAATTCAATGGAAACATTGCAATCGCCCAATCCTAAAATCCTGAAAAACTGATAAGTCTGCTGGATTTTGAATGAAATCTAAAATTCTACTTTCTCCATATGAAATCCAATGAGGCCAGAACCACTCTCAAACATCCTGAGTCATTTCATGGTAATGTTAAAAATTTAAGTAAAAGGATGAAAATGAAGATTAAGGAGAATGTCACTTTTACTTTAAGAATTTAACATTACCATGAATAGCATATCAATACTAGGGCCTAGACTTGATTATGAAGCTGCCAAAATGCTCTACTCCTTGCTGCAACAGCACAAATCACTTACCAAATGAAAATATTAATGAGCAAACATGCCCTTTTCATACCCGCGCTGAGCTTAGAAAGTCCTGCAAACCGGACACGTGTCCTAAAATCGCAACACGCCCTCGGACACGATGTGTCCTGTGATTTGGACACGAATCCAGACCGAATCGTGTCGGATTCGCCGGATTCGGGATTCGTAGGGGGTTTAGGACGAATCCGGTTTCCTAGGTGTTCAAGCTTGCATAAAATAATGTGCTCATGAACTTGTTACAGACTAAACATGTGTATGCAAGTGACTTCGACACTCAAAAACTGACAAGAAGACTTAAGCAATGAGCATAACATTCATTGACCATGAAGCAAATAGATCGTTAGATCCTTAGTAGGCTCTAAAATTCACGTGCAGGTAAAATTTTGGAGGGTGTTGCAACATCGACAGTTTCATGATAAGTCAAAGCACATTGAAACCTAGTATCGCTATATACGAGACATGTGCAGAAAGGAGTCACAAGGCACCCATCACATTTCGATTTATGATCAGATACCAAATATTCTTACCAAGGCTTTATCGAAAGGGAAATTCTTGGCCTTAAGAGGGCACAACTTGGATTGATGGATGTGACCCTCTGGAGTAAGGGTCCCAACTAATCGAGGACATCGAGTTATGCTCTTTCTCCATGCCTGATCTAACAGGGTGAGGAATTGAGCCTTAGAGATCCTTAGGTTGGGGTAACTCTAGATAATAAGATAGGGTGTGATCCTTACCCTTGTGGTGTGATCTTTCCTATTGTCTCTATAGGGCGTGTTTGATCCTTGTCATTTACAACCAGTGGGTATCTTTCCCTACCATCAAGTTTGGGACTTTGCACAATATACCCTAGTTGGCATCCTACCCACAAGGTGGGCTTGTTGGGATTGTTCCTCCCCATATGGCCAATGGGTTGAGGTGACTTGAGATAGGGTATGATCCTTGCCATTTATCCTAAGTGGTATCTTGCTCAAGTGATTGGATGCAGGTGTTCTACCACCTAACTCTTAACGGCCCAGTTGGGAAGGGTCAACAGATAATAGGACAGAGTGTGATCCTTACCACTCATGGTAAGCAGATCTCACCTATTATCACATGTCAATAAGATATAGTGTGATCCTTACCCTTGTGGTAAGTGGAACTCGCCTAATGTCCTTAGATAGGGTGGTAGCTGAAGCTCCCTTGTAATGATTCTTCTTGTTTAGATTCAAGAGTGTTCAATAAATAAGATTAGATGAGCATAGATGAGATATGACTTCATTCAATAATGACGATGACAAGACTTTTTAGATGGGATTCATGATGCAATCAGAAATTTCTCCCTAGCTGAGAGGGAGTGTTAATTTTACAGCTCAGGGAAAAATTCCCTTCAATGGACAACCTTCCATATCAAGAAAGACCCCTACTATCCCTCGGAAGAATTTAATTTGGTCAAGGAAAAATTCAATTATTAAGGTGAAACCCACATGTGCACAATCGCATAAGTCGGCCTAGAAATCTAATTCAACCTCCTAAGACTCATATAAATTGAGCATATGCCAGATCACTTTGGAGCATCATAATCACATAACATATCTCCCCTCTCTTCTCTTGATTGGTTCATATATGTCTGTAATTGGAGATTCGAGCTGACACATGCGAAGGGAAATTTCTATTTTTCTTCCTTGACTGTCTAATTAGGACAGTTTAACCAGTTATTGACCAACTTTGAATTGATGTTTTGACCTGGAAAATTTCGATTTTGGAAGGCCGAATTGGTTGGTGAAAAAGCCAAACTTTTCTAGTATATTTGACCATCCTTGACCGTAGACTTTCATTGAAGTTGAAAGTGGGAATTTTGCAGTTTGACCTTGATTTTATCTCTCCTTTGACCAAGTTTTGAGGATTGTTTTGACTGGACTTTGACCACCAAAGAAGGGTGCTTTGTTTGCCTATTGACTGAGTTGATTTAGTGATGGTGTGACTGTTAAACGTTGACTAGTTAGGGAATTTTTTATTGTTGTTAACTACTGTTGACTTTGACAAAAAATTGCAACTTTGACATTGGATCAAATTTGACATTTGGGCTCATCTCTCATTGGATATTGGTTAGTTGAACTGTATAGTAAAAATTGTTGACCTTCAACTCATTGTTGATGAACTGGAAGATTTTATCTCTATACTTAATATTTGATGACAATCTAATAGAAGAAATGTTTTGAAAGGGTTTTCCCCCTTGTGGGGTTTTTCCTTAGTCTTTGACCAAATCTTGTGTCCCTCTTATTCTTGTTATTGGCCTTCTTCTATTGCAATTAAATTATTGTTCTATCTACAATTGCTTAATGTCGTTAGAAGATTGAATTTATTGGAAAAGTGATTACTCATTTAAGAAGAATTGGAATAAGTGATTTTGCTATGCATAAAACAATGGAAAATTTAACATACATCACGTACTTGTATCTGTATCTTATTAGCGAAAATGGTTTTTCACACTTATATCAAATTTTTGTGCATTATAACAATTTTCCATGTACACGATAGATGTTCCCCATGCAAATTCACCTACATTGATTCTTTGTTTAATCATATTTCGAATTCTTTTCCATGTCTTATTGGAGATTGGGGTTAGATATTATTGTGGGTGGAAACCATTTGAAGGAATACCAAATTCATATATGCCAAATGGTGTGTGATATCTCTCTAGCGTGAACAAACATCAGAGGTTTTTAAGTGAAAGATTGATTAGGTTCACATCTTTGCTAAGGAATACCTACATCCTTTATGATGATGCAAGGAACTTGGACTTGATGATGCTTATGTAGGGGGAAAATATTCCTAGAGGAAATAGGGTCCATGTCAAAATATAATGTATTCAAGAGGGATATCAGGGTTCTAGGTGAAAAAGTGCTTGGTCTTTGTAGAGAATGGTTTACATAAGGAATATCCCTCTAGGATTCAAGGCATATTTTGTGATAACTTTCATACTATTTGTTCTCCTTATTCTTTGAAAAATGTCAGTATCATTCATAGAATTGTTGTTATAGCGGTTCTACTCAAGTTATCTATTATAGATCATGATATGTTGGACAAGCATTCCATGAAGGATGAACATTTTGTAACCCTTCATTCTATGAAAAGTTATGTCTCTAGGGATTGATGAACTACCTTATGAATTCTACAACCCAATGTGGAGATGACTTTAGACACCTAGCTTCATAACATTATTCCTAAAAATGTTTGAATAACACCATTAATTAGGGTTATCCAAGCCCATTTTAAACAATGCTACACAAGACACCATTACATGGTGGCAACCAATAGCTTTATAGAGTGTTACATACAAAATCACAACTAAGGCAATTGCACCATGATGCAGGATTTCATCAAGAAGATTAAGCATACAATGTAGACATGTTTTGTTTGAGGGTGTTTTATCATACAAATAATGGTTTCTCCTTGGGAGGCCATGGACTACGATAGGAAGTCTATACATCAAGCTCTCTTCCTCAAAATAGATTTTGATAAATCCCATGAGACGATTGACTAGGATTTTATTACTAATATGTTATCCTATTCATGTTTTGATTCAAAGTTTTTGGGGATCATCAACACCCTATTTTCTTTTGTTACAATGAATGATACACCCTCTCGATGTAATTTCATCCTCTGGATGCTTAGACACAAATGACCCTTAGCACCCTCTATCTATGTTCTAACTATGTTCTAACTATGTTCTAACTATTTGTTGGACACTAAAAGTTTTCCAGGGAAATTTAACGACAATTCACTTTGAAATGCCTCTAGGATGGTGAATAATCACTTTAAAAATGTTATTTTTGTGATTTAACCATGACTTGATTGCTAGTGTTATAGTGTAATTGTCCATGTTTCATGAGTTCTCAAAGGCCATAGCTACTGATCATAATTTTGATTACCTTTTAGTCAATCTAAATCAGCCTCCTGCTTCGAGCTTCATTTATCCATGTATAATAAATAGTGAAATATATCAACATTCCCTTTGTTTAGAGCTATTGTTACAGGAAAATTTGGGCACATCAACCCCAACTTCCAGATCTGTATTATTAGGGTCCATCAACCCCTAATTCAGTTGTTTTCATTCCCTAATGAAGTTAACCTACATCATGCTTGCTTCCCAAGAGTTTCATGACACCATTCATCCAAAAAATGCCCCTAAGGAGATCATCTCAGGCAGCCTTCTGTCTGGCTACAATGCATTGTAGGAACTACACTATCTAGGTGCTATGCATCACACCTAGCCTTTGTTTCACCTGCGATGAGCGAGATCCATCGAATTTTTGAAATAAATCCATTGGATTCCTCATCTAATGGATCCTTCTGGAAGTTTCCAGATGGATTGGGCTCGCTTTTGGATGAGGAAGGAGATGAATGAACCTTAATCCATTATCCCTTCCTCCATGGAACCACTTCCCCATCTAGAAAACCGAGTTATATTTGTCGTTAAACTCGTTAAAAACATTAAATAGCGACAAACTTGTCCATCTATACAAGACCAAGTTTCACCTTCGCTAGACTCGTTAAAACATCAAATAGCAATAGATTCACCTGAAGGGTGGAGTTATACAACAAGCATATGTTATCCTCCTCAAGCTTGATTAAAAATAAAAAGGTATTTGTCAGAAATGACTGGGGAAAATGGAAAAAGTTGGGAACACTTTATGGTAGCAAGTCGCTCTTGAACATGACACTTTCACCCCATCACTGTGACTATGTGGGTTGGGTCATTCAGCTTGATGGTTATCACACTGTTGGTCTATCATACCCTCCATCACTTTGTTTTGGGTCAATGCTACCAATTCACTTCAGTGTTGCCAATATGTTCAAGAGAAGTCATTCAATTCAAAACTTCATCCTTTACAATACAGTAAACCTTCAATTTCATCTCTGCCATTCCTGAACCTCGTGTTTTCAGTCGATGTTTCATCTCCAAAATCATTTATCTCGTTTCGTGTCGTTGATGTGGGATACATCATGGCCCTCCTGCGACGAGTCGCTTCTTGTCGACATCAGCGCATCATCCAAGAAGTTGACTTAGAAACTCCCCTTCAGTACCTTGAGGTTTGCATACATCAATGGCAGGTTTCTCACTTCCGACAATAGGTTGACATCAATGGCCTTCGACCGAAAGACTTCATTTGGTGTTCAACATCAAATCATTTATTCACACCATGCGAAATGTACTGCAGTACCTTGAGGGTCATTATCATTATCGGTGATTCCTCTCACGTCTGTTAACGGCTTACATCATTGGCTAGTAATCAGACGATGTCTCTCCATGTTCGACTTCAGATCATCTATTCACATGGTTAGACTTGTACTTGAGTGAAAGATTGGACGAGATTGAAGACCCTGGATCTAGTTTCATCCATCCAGGCTGCGATATATTTTCAGGAGTACTATATCAAATGTACAATGGCCTTACATTCATGGTCATCCATTCATGGGTCTACATCTGTAGATGACTATATTTGTACATGTAATGAAAGTTTATAAAGCTGAGTATGGGTATGCCTTCCCTCAGCTAAATTGTGAGAGAAAAAATCTAAGTAACATGATATATGTATTATAACTGATGTAGGTCTCCTTCCGCTTTGAAACCTTCTCCCCAAGTGGTAAAGCATCTCACTCGACATGGTTGTTTTCGACTTCATGCTTTAGGGGGCATCTGTTATAGGAAAATTTGGGCACATCAACCCCAACTTCCAGATCTGTATTATTAGGGTCCATCAACCCCTAATTCAGTTGTTTTCATTCCCTAATGAAGTTAACCTACATCATGCTTGCTTCCTAAGAGTTTCATGACACCATTCATCCAAAAACTGCCCCTAAGGAGATCATCTCAGGCAGCCTTCTGTCTGGCTACAATGCAATGCAGGAACTGCATTGTCTTGGTGCTATGCATCGAACCTAGCCTTTGTTTCACCTGCAATGAGCGAGATCCATCGAATTTTTGAAATAAATCCATTGGATTCCTCATCCAAAGGATTCTTCTGGAAGTTTCCAGATGGATTGGGCTCACTTTTGGATGAAGAAGGAGATGAATAAACCTTAATCCATTATCCCTTCCTCCATGGAACCACTTCCCAATCTTGGCAAAGGATTCATGAGGGCCATTAATGGCTTAACCTCCTCCATTCAGCTATAAAAGGACCAGGCATTCAAAGGCTGGTCTAGGTTGGAACTTCATAAGCTAAGGAAATGTTGTCGAAATGAGATTAGTAGAGAGAGTAATGTTATCATGTCAAATTTTTTATTCATGAGGAGAGGAGGGTTTGAAGTTGGAAGGATGACACTGAATTGGACATGCATCTACATAGGTTGTAATATTTCCTTCTATGAATAAAGAGTTCTATGATTTTCCCATTCATGTGTTCATGTGATGTATATTGTACTTTCGATTCTATAATATGTTTAGTTAACAGATCGATATGTATGCTTTGATGGTTTTCTGTCTCGACTTGTGTGCAGGTACTTTTCAAGCGAGTTAAGTATGGAAGGGAGTGGTGAAAGCGGCCAAAGGGAAGAGGGATCGAGCGAGAGATATAGGTTGGTTCTTTTGCTCCTCTTTCTTTTATCTGTTAGCTATAGGAAAGACAATGGAATTACATTAACTGTTGTTCTAGACTTGATACTATGTCTAGGGGTTAGTCATTTGAAGAAACACTAAATTTACCCATAACAACTATCTCCAATGGCTATGTGCGATTAGTTTTTGGATCATCTATAGTGTAAAGCCTTTATAACAATGCAAAGGAATTACATTTGCTTGAAAATGGGTTATAGTGAGTAAGATTCTTTAAGCCTCATGTATTTCATAGGTTGGAGTAACTTCTCCATTAATACTCGTGGGAAAATATGGCAAGGCTCAAGGTCTCACTATTTTATGTTGGGACATTCGCATTATGCCAGAGGATGAGAGAGGTCTAGGGTTGACTGATACCATGACTCGAGGTAGAATCACTGTTGTAAAATAGGAGGTCTAGTTCAATCCAAAAAATCCTTAGCAACAAGATGGGATTTGTCTAGAATGCCTATTGGAGATGGAAGGGGCAATGCTGACATTCCCCTTTTTATGGATTTCATCTACATAAGAAGAAGAATTTTTATTGGAGGAACTTGTCAAATGAAATTGATTTCTCTTTGAAGGACCAAAGATCCATTTCCTATGAGTTCACCCTTTCTTCTATGTATCATCATATTATAATCGAGATTATTGATCTTATTCAACATGAGGACTTGTTAAAAAAGAGTATGGGAATTCATACCCCCTTTGAGCATGATTGGAAATGGATTTTGGATACCCCTTGATCTTGTAAGATTCTTAGAGGCCATTCTCCCTTCCAGATTAATATCAACAAGAATTATTCCATTTTTAATACACAATGGGTGCCTATAAATGAAAAGATACGGTGTATTAAGGGATTGTATAATGTGTGGTTGTTTCAAGTTAACTACAAACATTGTGTGTTTGCATGACTAATGATTTATCCTATCATTCCTAGCAAGAAATAATTAAAGTAGTCTTAGATTGGCTCCCCATTCCAACTTCAGGCTAAAAACCATAAAGCGCCTCCTTTGAGATTGTTCTTCCCCAAGTTTTTTTGGGAGTTTGTATATTTAAGCATCTAACCATTTTGTAGGGAAGTTTACATTGGAAAGTAGTGTAATTGGGTGATTCCAAAACTTTGGTCTAATCCTTTCTCAATGATGTCTTTCACTGCTTGAGATTTGTAGCTTATTTCTCCTTTGGAAACTTTGGTGTGAATATGTTTTCAACAACAAGGTCAGCTATTTATCAACATTTTGCCAGATAGGGAAGGAGGAGGTTCGTATGTAGTTGTTGATCAAAGATGCCAAGATTTTTTGTTGACCAACCATGACAAGTGTTTGTATTCAACTATATGTTTATTTTATTTTTATTTTTGTTTCTTATGCAAGAAGATGTAAATCCCTTTATACATGCCCTATTGGTATATTACTTCTTCTCTCTGATGTAAATATATTTCTATTAATATAAGACATATCTTTTGAAAAGACAAGTATTCTTAGAACAACTGAGAGAAAAAAATATAATCACAAATAGATCAAGGTATTTGTTAGGAATGTGGTAGTGTCATTATACAATTCCTTACATTCTACCATAAAATGTTGTTTTAAGAATAAGAAAATAATAAAACCTTGATGAAGATGGCCTCGTGCATGGTACATATTTAAACAGAATAAAACCAAAGATTTTCAACATAGGTAGATGAATGAACTTGTTATATTCTAAATAAATACATTCCACTAGAGTTGTCAAGGGGATGAATCTAAGGGAGGCATAGAGTGTATGGAAGCCCATAATAATTGAGTTGAAAATTTATCAATTTGACGCTTGATCTAATATCCATAACAATAAGTATAAAAAATGAAGCCTAAGATTCATTATAGCATTTTTCCTAGTCTACATTAGAGATGTTAAGGTTGACTATTGCAACGATCTAGAGATGGGATGTTATTATTTGCACAAATGAAAAGCTTTATGAGAACATCTGTGTTTAATGTTTCCTCCTACTACTTGGCATGCTTCCTTTGAAGGTTCAACATCAAATTCTTTTGTTATTTTTATTGAGGTAAAAATAAATCATCAAAGTTTACAAATCTCCTATTACACGCCATTTCTTCATTGTATGGAATAAATATGTACAAGAAGTTACTTAGAGATCAATGCTTAGGAAACAAGGAATCTTCATTGGAACTATCATGATCCTAGATCTGAATTGCTAGCTTTTTCTCTCATTATGAAGATTATGGGTGCATGTGATCTAGGGATTTCTCTTATAGCAAAGATCATGTAGACATGAGATAAGGTGAAAATTGCATAAGGATGCAAAAATAAACCATAAATTTTTAATTGAGGATGACAAAAAGAAAATGGTTTTTAATTTTACCTTGAAGAATGTTTTTGCATGTAAGTGGATCTTCAAAACTAGGATAAAATAGGATGCTTGAGTTAAGTGGCATAAGGCAAGATTGGTAGTTGAGGGTTACTCATAGAAGGAGGTCATTAGTTACTCTAAGACACGTTTTAATGTAGTAAATATGCATACAATTTACTTCTCGTGGTGTAAGGCATGTGATATGACATGGAGTTTAGGCCACATCCACATATTTCTAAATCCCATGGGGGGTGACTATGGTGTTATTGTGTATGGAGAAGTTGTACATAAAATACCCACTACACAATCCATTAAGCCATTAAAATGGACATCATATGTATATAAAGAATTAATTTTTTTTTTTTTAATAAGACTTATGTGAAGAAATCTACATCCAACAACATCTTAGTCTTTTCTATAGCAAAAATTATTTTTAAAATGCATTCATCCCCAATGAGATATGTGGAAGCAAAGATTCTTTTAAAAATGCAGTCATCCATCCCAATGAGATATGTGGAAGCAAAGATTCTTTTAAAAATGCAGTCATCCATCCCAATGAGATATGAACTCCACATGGGACATGATGATGAAGACATTGTCCATCCAATGTTCGATGTGGATGATCCTTTTTTAAAACTCCGCTACGTTTCTATAATAAAGAATGAACCTATGTAAGCATTTGATTCGGTGGCATATAATAAACTGCTTGACATATGAAATTCCACATGGTACATGATGATGAAGACATTGTCCATCTAATGTTCTATGTGGATGATCTTTTTGTACAACTCCGCTACATTTCTATAATAAAGAATGAACCTATGTAAGAATTTGATCCTTTGGCCATAGAATAAACTCCGAGTAGTTAGAAAATGGCATTTTCGTATCAAAACCTAAGCAGACCATTGACGTCAATTGTAGGTCCTTGCATTTGACCTCATTTGGCAGTCCCGCAAGGAGGATAGCAAACCTACGCAACTCCCATTGTATTTGGTATCAAGTCGACTACATAGTGTACTAGTCCCGGTTTAGATGCTACTTTGCATCGAGAGATGGTAGGATATCTCCTCTAGTTAACACATCACGCTCAACTTTGCTTTTGTTGTCGAGAGACATTCACATTGGAGGCAGTAAACTGTATTTTGAAATACTTTTAAGGGTATAATATATCCACCTGCTGTACAATAGTCTCGAGGGGAGATTCTCTTTGATTGGTTTTACCCATTCAGGATTACACTTTCAAACTTAAATTTTTGGTCTAGTTTCATGCTCTATCGTCACAAAAAATAGCATGGATAAGGACTGGCTCTTCCACGACAGAACCCTAGATTTTTGTATTGGGTTAACAAGATTGCTATTTAGATAAATGTATTTAAGCTTTTAATTACTAAGTTTCATTCACATCATATTCAGGAGTTAATTGATGATGGTGTAATTGATGTACCGTTCTGTTCTACTGATGACAAGCCAGTTGACATCTCGTCTTCTTCACTTATGCTCATGCTACGATGGATTACATCGTTTTGACATCTGCATGTACTTACTTTCAGTTGGCATATTCGATGAAGAACTCGGTATGCCCGCAATAAGAATAGAACATAATCCTTGCATATTTTGGTAATTTCTAATTCTCATGAATTGGAAGTTACTTGGAACTATCTCCACCTTTTTCTTAACATGCTTTTTTGTTATCAATGTTTCCTGAAATTATTGAAGTATTTTTCTGTTCCTCGATTTGCTGTTCCTAACTCCAGTGCTATTATTATTCCTGATTATCCTCTTCAAAAAAAATCGGAGTGTGTAAATTTTAATGATGGAAACCTTTAAATTTAGAGAAGCTGAAGACTATATTTTTGTCGCGAACAGAAAATGAATTCATCCAATCCATCACTCTTGTAGCATTGCAGGAACAGCCGTAAACAGCTCTGTAATCTGAGTGTGAGTCTGTAATGCTTTATGGGAAAAGGAAAAGCATTGTCGCAAGGATAGCAAGAATTTCCCAGCGAGCGGACCACTAAAAGAAATTGTTGAAAGTTTCAGCTCAGCCCACATAACTCTAGTATTATCGGCCACCAAATGTTTATTTCTAGTACAGAAAATCAATTAGAAACCCTAAATTTCCGAATTCCAAAATATCGGCAGAGTAATGGCAACATTTACACAGCAAAGCAAGTGAATATCTAGGGTAAATATGCACTATCCAGACATACCTGGGATTGGCGAACTCATAGAGCTTCCCTCTTGGGGAGAAAACCATAAGTGCCACTTCGGCATCACAAAGCACTGAGAGCTCGTAAGCTTTCTTCAGGAGACCGTTCCTACGTTTAGAAAAAGTAACCTGCCTGCTCGTGGCGTTCTCAATCCTCTTCATCTGGGTTTTTCCCCTCACCGTTCTCCTCTTCTCTCGCTTTCCCTTTGCCTCAAAAGACTCCATCAGATTTATAGGTACCAGATCAACACGCGGGGAATTGGACACTCGTCCACTGGAAAAAGAGGGGCATTGAAAATGAGACTCGGTCATGGATAGTAGTAGCTCCTAACCCAGAACTTCACAGTCGGATAATAGAAAGGGCAAACATAGTAATTGCAGAGGTGTTCAGCTCTATGCCATAAATAGAAAAATGGATGATGGCGTCTCGATCTACCACCATCACCTCCAAATACTGTACAGCGGGTCTAATTTAGTAATTTCCAGTACATTTCCCACGGATTCTGTGACACGCTATACCTCTTTTCGAGTCGGTACGAAAAAACATAAAAAGCAGACATGGCCGAATGTGGACCCAAATCAAATTAAAAGCGCTCGTCATTGAAGTGGCAAAGTGTACGAATGGTTTAAAATGGCATCCATATATTATTGCAATTATATAGCCGAATTGCGACCATTTACTTTAATATGTATTTCCATAACCAGCACGCTCGATATCGCCGAAAAATATTAACCTATAAATATTATTTACCTATATTTGTATTATAAAAATAATGCTCCATAGATTAAAATTGATTTCAGGTTTACATATTATTTATTTCAGTTTCAGTAATTCTAATATATGTTTAATCCATCTTTCAATATTAATGTATTTAATTAATCAAAATATTTATAGTTATTAAAATAATATAATATATGAAATAAAAATATAATATAATTTATTTTTTTTTATTTTCGCTAGAGTGACACAACTACTACCATGACCTGTATATGTTTATGTCTAGTTATTATTATAATTTTTAGGTGTCTAGTTATGTCTAATGGGGATTTGAATCGCAACCTCCATACACATAATACTTCATTTTCAATGTCATTACTAATTAAGTTGCCCCAAAAGCTAACATAAATTATAAATATTTAAATAATGCAAATTTTAATAATATAAAATATCTTATTTTATTATATATAGATTTTTTAATTTATAAGATTATAATTATTTTTTTAATGTTATTAAATAAAGTTATTGTGCTTATAATAATTTTTTGTTTGAAGCTATCGGAGTTTCCTTCTATTACCCAAGAGATAGTACAAGATCAGCCTAGGCAACCAAATGATATGAACTTGCCTAGTAGGAAACCGAGTCTCTTGACCATCTTCTTGTTGAATAAGCAGTCCAAAATTTAAATTTTGCATGTGTTTCAGTAAAACAAAAGGAAAGACCATATCATCAAAATGCCTACCGCTAGCAAGCCTACAACAAGAGGCTTCCAACATAGAGTAAAACACACTATTCATTAGAAGACTCAATTGGGGCCTATCATTTCCACTAGAACCTAGTGGGAATGTACGATAATTGCATAAAACATGCCTCTCTATTCTATCTTGTCTAATATCCAGCTGAGGCATATGAAATCCCATTTGTTGATGATCTATTTTAATTCCAGTTACTACCTATAGAATGCTTGATTTCTCTTACAATCCTCCATGCAATGCTCTTGCTAGTAGTGTTTTGATCTACGAGTATAACAATAATGTATGAATATACAAGGTGTGCCTTCTTCTAGTATGGTTGGGGTCAAGTACTAAGTCATGGAATTTGTTGATGAGCTTCGTGTCTGATGGGAGTCCTTCCTCAATAGCCACTGTAGCTTCCCAATCTTGAATGACATTGCGAGTTGCAACAGAAGTGATGGCTTTGTATCTATTGGTAGCATTTATGCCATGTGTGCTACCACGGCCCTGGCCTTGGCCTCAACAAGAGACACTCAACACCTGACCTCAAGAACCTCGTCATGAAGTGGTGTTGGAGACCCCAGTTGAGGAGGGGCAATCCATCTTGCCAAACTAGTGTCTTTGTCCCTTATTCTTTTATTTGATGTTACAATAACAAAAGGAATCACTTTCCACTATAACCGAGTGATGGTCAAAGTTTATTAAAGGATGCAGGGCTCTAATGCTTAATCTTCTAGATCTCGAAGACACTAAGGAATAATCAAGAAATTCAATGTTGCACTCATACAACATAAATTGGGCTTGAAATTGTTAGTTTCTCATTCCACGTATTTCTTTGCTCCACAATTGGCAATGAAATAGGGTAAACCAAATGTGTGGTTGAAAACTAACCAGACATAAGGCCCTCCCACCCACCATAAGAAAATAGATCGTCCCCCACAACTTGAAGAAAAGAGCAATTCACTTACCAATGGATATGAGAATAACCAAAGTGTTGTTGAGTTTCCTTGGTGAGAGAGCTCTCACTCACGTAGCAACAAGTACATAGACATATTTGAAAGACCCATACCCAATTTTGCAAGAGGTCAAACCAAAGAAATAAGGGGCCGATTTAACAAGGATCTTAGTTGTGTCCCATCTTGGCTCGCGAGTCGAGCCATTAGAAAAGAAAAAATGACAAAACAGATACTGAAATCCATTTTCGTGCACAGAAAAAGCATGAAGGCTAGGATATAATTCACTCAACCCACCCAATTCATTTTAGAGACTGACACAGAAAAACCAAACTTAACTTTCCTACCTCTTGAGGCAATATTTCAAATGAAAATAATTTTCTGCAAACACACAATCCAAATGATAGTAGTGTCCATTTTCCACAAATTTGCAAACACAGGGTTCCTAACAGGTTATATAGAATAATAGAGAGAAATATACCCACAAAGAGGTGAGTAGGCGACAATCCCTGGTTTCGTCCCCTTGTCCTCGGTGGTGAAAGACACATGCAGCTAAACATTCTCCTCCGCATTAACTTTTCAAACTGTCTAACCACCCTTAAGGTTGCTATTTGTAACCAGTATATGAATACAAACATTGTATTGCACCCACTTCTTGCCATGATCTTTCTAATGTTTCCATTTATCTCTTTTCTATGAAGTTAATGATGCATCTAGTTGCATGTGGGGGCGACCACCAGATGCATGTGGGGGTTGACCATGTGGCCACCCACTCCCTTCATCACCGTCCATCATAATCAACACTACCCAATCCCAGATCCCAATGCATCACTCATTTATCCTCTCACCCCCATTGGGGAGTGCTTAGAATGCATGTTTTAATTAGGTGTGATTCCCAATTTTTTTTATATGGATGATTGTAGAAAAATTGTCTTTAAAATATTAAAATTCAATATATTATATAAAGAAAGTTGTGAAATAATTAGTAGATCATGGTACTTTTGTTGGGTTAACAAGTCAAAAAGGTTGGCAATGTGGCAAAGATTATGAAAATTAGACAGATGTGAGTAAGAGTCCTAGAGTCCAAGAGAAAGTTATTTTCATCTTCATCCCTCTTAGTATCACAAAGTTGACAAACTCTTTATCCCAAGATATTTTGGGAATCGGGCAACTCCCATTTTAACATGAAAAATAATATTAAATTTAAATATACACATTTTTTTTAATTATAAATGATAATTTTGTTCTAAAATTTCATTTCAATTAGTAATATTTATTATTTATTATATTATTTTAAAAAATATATATAATGTTACTTCTTATGATCATTGACTACTAAGTAATAGCCCAAGAATCGAACCTTCTTACTTAGGTTATACCTGATTGATAACACTAAGGATCCTAATAATATAGTCACCTTGTCCATAAGCTCCTTTCATGCTTGTTCATCCGAAACACCAATAAGAATATCATCGATCCCGATCCTGATCCCAACCTGTAATCGGTGGCTATAGGTCTGCGACTGGTATGCATATGGATCCATAACTAGCTTTGCCACTTGGCCTACCGGAAAAAAATTCTAAAGTACTTAAATTTTAGAAAAAAAATATTATATTTAATAAATTTATTGTAGGAAATTCACTCAATTAATAAACCAATCATAAAATAAATAGCAGAAATATACCGAAACCAGACATGGCGGAAATAGCATGAGAGACTTTCCTGTAGTCTATCATTCTCATGATTTTTTTTTTAAATAATGTTTATGATACATATAAATACATGAGCAAGTTGTCTCAAGATAGTGCGTCTATCTTGAACAAACTCGGTTGAGATACATTCTCAACAAAACACTAATCTAGGAGAACTAGTTGGAGAATCTGTCATCCTAACTAAACTCCCTAGTTTGAGGAACTAACTCCTAGTTCTCAAGATTTGATTATTTAATTATAATTTTGGATTTATAATTGTTTTATTATGAGAGTGAGGCTAACATTCCCCCCCGCCCCCTCAATGACATATCCATAATTAGAACAAGGAACCCTCTTCCAAGTTCTCAAGTTGATCCTCAAAAAAACATTTTCCTGAAAAACCGCCAAAGCTGGATGCTGAGGAAACTGCAATAAGAAGAGACCATGATTCAGCTACATGTATGATTCATCTCTGAATGTTGCTTGACAACTCCATCACGTGCCAAGCTACAAAAGGATCCAACTATCCTTTACTTTAAATCAGCATCCTGTGTCCACTAAAAAAATTTGATGAACGCCCACTGGCGTATTTGTTGATGCTCACACGCTGATGAAAATGCCCATTGGTTGCTTTGCTAATGTTGTTGAGACTTTCACTCTGACAACCACTATCAATTTCATTGACATTTCCCCCCTTTGTCATCTGAAAAGAGAGACAATCTTCTTCAATTTATTTTTGAACTCCCCCGGTTCAGGTGTAGGAGTGTTTCACTGGTGTACTCCCCCATTCAACTGCACGAGAGTACCATATTCATTTTTACTGTTGGTTGCAATATGTGTGAGTGAATTCGATTGTTAAATTTATACAATCTTCTAACCGTGGATGACCATTCCCAAGGATCAATCCATGAATAATTGATCTTCAATTTGGTTGATTGTTGTTGTTTACTGCATTGTGTTGATGAATGATTTGACTTGCCACAATGGTGACAAGGATGGAGATCAAAACACTGATCTTCCAAATGACTGATTCTTTGACAATGAAGGCATTTTGGTTTGACTGCAACTTTAGTTTGCACGCATGTCTGTTTTTCTGCAACTTCAGTTTGTGTGTATTTCTGTTTTTCTTCAACTTTCTCAGAACTAGCCGATGTGATTTGTGCAAGAAACCCTGCACTGACAAACTTAATGGGCCTTTAATATTCTGGGATATGCAAGTTGGTGTCATCTTTGAAATATCCCAAGCCTTGTCGATTTCTGTTACTTTGGATTTCTTCCCATGGTTTGATGACTGGTTTGGAAGAAAGTTGAACTGGATCAAGGACCAGTTCGACACTTGAAGTTGGTTGGATCAGTGACTTGGAATCATCAACTATATTTGTATTTTCAAATACTTAGAAGCATCACTCTTCTCTAGAAACTAAGTTCTTTGTAATTGCGACTCCAGTTGAAGGAACTCAATCATTTCATGTGCATGTTGAAGATGCACTTGAATATCAGCAAGAGTTGTTTTGCCGATGTTCACCATGTCGCCAGTTAATGATAAAATCAAATTGTTAAGAATTTGGTACAATTGAATGTGTGTCACCATGTTAGCTCGCTCACTTTGAATTCAAGCTCGCTTGTACTGTTGCTTATTGTTGATGCTTTAAACACTTGTTAGAGTTTTATAACTTGGTTGCTTGAACTTTTGATTTCATGCTTGTTTGATGACGATCACTTTCCTTGAATGCTTCACTCACACTTTGGGAATGCTTCAATCAACTTCACATTGACTCGTTTGTTGTAGATGTCGTGCTTTGAACTTTCACACTTGACTTTGACATGCTCACTTGCTTGGTTATTTGAATGACACGCTCGCTTGCTTTGTTGATTGAATTACACGCTCACTTGCTTTGTTGTTTGAATGACACACTCCCTTTATTTATTTCTTATTACACTTGCGTTAAACACTGGCTTGATTTGATGCTCACTTGAAGAATAGAATACTAGAATTCACAATCGTTTGATGATGATTGCTTGCTAGATGGCTTGCTTTAACTTGCTTGATTGATTACTGACGCTTTGTGCTTTCTTGAATGTACTCATTGAATGTGATGATTTTTAAAAAGGAAGGGTGTCGAACACTGTCGAAAATGCACCCAAGAGACAAATGACAAGTTCAATCTTGATGAATCAATTGAAGACTTACTTGACTTAATGTATTCACCTTAACAAATCAAATTAGGGTGTCGGTTACAACCGAGAATGCACCCATACAATTCAGTTAAAAAATGTTTATCCATAAGTGATACAAAAAGTGTTGATGATGTTGATGTCGCTTGACTTGAAATGCTTGATTTTGTAGCGTCCTTAACTTGATTGATTTGATTACATGATGTGAAATGTGCTTGCTTTGAAGATCATTTTATCAAGTTGATGATGTGACGCTTTGTGCTTGTCTAGTTAAGCTTGTTTACAAGAGCTTGATTAAGCGTTCTTATACTTAAGTTTGCTCATGTGCATGTAGTTGTTTAAGCATAATACAAAGAGAGCGTTTTGATAATCTGAATACAAGTCATGCACACGCATTCATTACAGATGATGTACCGAAGATCCCCTTATTCAATTTCAGGCAGTTCTAGGACACAAGCACCACAAAAAATTATGATTTTATTAATTACTGGAGTAATCATTCTTCAATGTCACGACTTTGTCATGGAAACTTTTCAATGAGAATGTCACACTTGCAAACTTTGGAAGCAAATTGCCTTCAAAAACTGTTTGCACTGACTCAATCGCTCTCAAAGTAAAATTTTACTTTGAATTACAATAATGACTTTCACTTATCACTCCAAATACAAAAATTCACTTATGACTTCAAATATGACGAAATGAAGTTCACCTTACCACTCCACATTTACAAAATACAACTTATCACTACAAAAATGTTGTACAAATTAGAAAGCATACCCTTATTATTCCATTAGCTTTATCATGATTACAAATATTTAAAATAATTCTTTCATAACCTTATCTCTCCAAAAACTCCATACTTTAACTAACTTATGCCCACTTAAAAACTCAAACATATTAAAATCTATAGGAGAAATTGGAATTCTGAAAATTACCTGTTTGAGTGCACAATTTTCCACTTGCAGAGTGCAGTGGGTGACCGATTTCTCTGTCCAAGATCTATGTACCAGAGAGATCTATGTATCAAAGAAGATTCCCAAGAAATCGAAATACAACCACAAAAGTCAAAGTATAAAACCAAGGCTTATGCCACCAAATGAAACATCATATGTTTCAATCTCTTGTGATGAGAAAAATAAACCCATGAATTTTTCTTGCATTACCGAGGAATCGATCAGTGGTCGACCCAATCATCCCACGCAAGATGACCAACTGCAATAACAATTCTGCGTAAATCTCATTCAGCTCACAACGTTATCGGAACCTTGGAATTCACTTGAAAAGCACTTGGAGAATCATCATGACTTTCAAAGTATGTCTATGGAAAGGAAACATCATTTTCTAGATTCTACATTTGAAGTAGGAGAAAAGTGTAATTGTTTTGAATGTGAAGTTTGTTCTGTCGTTTTCAAGAACGCATTTTCTCTGATAGTCCACAAAGCCCTTCGGCAATATCATATTCAACAAGCCCTTTTGTCAAATGATGGCATCTTATGTCATTGTTTCGATTATGGAATGCGAGGAAGTAGAGCCTCAGAGAAAACTAAATTGCCAAAAAATTGACTGTGCAAGTAGTGATTTAGAGGAGAATATGGGAACTTTTACACGCTTAGTTCCAAGAATACTATGCGAGACCAACATCTTAAAAGAATAACAAACAAGTAATTAACATAACCACCTTATAAACATAAGATATGTTTCAACTTCCGCTAGATTTGTTTTCAAATCCTTAAAGCAAACCCTTGTCGATTGAGCTTTCAGAAGACATCAGGGTGAAAGTGCCCTGGAATGGACCTACTCTCTTGAGCTTGTCATAGGTGTAGTGTTAGAGCGTAATTATTTACCTGCAATGTCCTTAGCTGTTCTTGATATTGTGATAAAAAATGCTTAAGATACCGGAAGATCAAAAACTGATGTTGTGAATGAATAGAGGATGCTTTCGTCGAGGACAACATATCCATCTGAGAATACATTAACTCTTGAATTTATCAAAACACAATATTGTCTTAGAAAAGGTATTTTAGAATTGAATTCACGGGTTGAGAATCCATTGCCTGATGCATTGCAAGTTGCTGAAGGTCAGGTGTCCATGAAACAAAGTGTTCCTTCTGCTACTCCAGTAGATGGAAATGAACAATTAGAAAATTTAACCAATGAAGTTGACATAAAATTATTACACAAGACTCACAATGATAAGGATAATCAAGCCTAATGTTTGGAGGCAAGAGGGCTTGGACATCAAAATGGAAAATGTCATAGTGAACGATTAAAATGTAGCTTAATGGATAGAAATCCAACTGCTCGGACATATGAGTGGGATGGAGATGATTCAATTCACAGTCAAGAGGAAATATCTCCATCAGCTTCAAGGAAAGGTCGTTTGCCTACTCCCACTACAAGGCGCCTTTCACCACTGAAGCGTCCACGGGTTGCAGCTGATATTGCTTGTAGGAGAAAGCATGGAGTGTCATTGAAGAAGAAAATTTGAGAAAGGAAGTCGGCAAGTATGGTAAAGGGCATTGAAAATTCATTCTTGAGAAAAGTCGTGATATTTTTTAAGAGATAACTGAGGTGGATCTGAAGGACAAGTGGCGAATGCGGTGTGGAAGAAGGCTAGGAGAATTCACTGCCACTGTTCCATCTGCATACGCTCTAGAAAATACCGCACATCTGTGGCCAAGAAGATCTCGAAATTTTCATCCTGTAGCAACTTGATGCGCCTTCTCTTGTGGGCGATAATGCTTTTTCTTGTATACTATGTTAAGCATATTACGCGCGAGGTTCAACCTTTTGATCCATTTGGACTGGATCCTGCAGCTTATGAAGCAGAGATCAAGAAGGCTTATCGAAGACTTTCCATCCAATACCATCCAGATAAAAATCTAGATCCAGAGGCCATTCACACACAAAACTATCTATTCTCACATGTTAACTATAAAGAATAGAACTTAATATTTTTTCCATGTCCTGGACTGTTTTTTTAGGGAGTCAAGCCCAACCTGGCTCTAATACCACAATGTAGGAAATTCACTCAACTAATAAACCACTCATAAAATAAATAGCATAAATATACCCAAACGAGACATGGTGGAAAAGGAATGAGAGACTTTCTTGTAGTCTCTCATTCTCATGATTTATTTATTTATTTTTTAAATAATGTTTATGATACGTATAAATACATGAGCAAGTTATCTCAAGATAATGCATCTATCTTAAACAAACTTGGTTGAGATACATTTTCAACAAAACACTAATCTAGGAGAACTAGTTGGAGAGAATCGCTCATCCTAACTAAACTCCCTAGTTTGGGGAACTAACTCCTAATTCTCAAGATTTGATTTATTTAATTATAATTTTGGATTTATAATTGTTTTATTATGAGAGTGAGGCTAACATTTATCTAATTTATTAATATTTATATAAAACTTATATTTTTTTACTTTATATGAACCAAAAAAAATGATTTTCCATATTTAATATGAGTTATGAGTTGTGGTGATTGTATTAATGTAGAATGTTTAGAAATGTGTCCCTCCATTTATTATTATTTATTATATTTGGAAATGATTATATTATGGTTTGAATTAAGATTTTAATTTAGTTTAAAAACATTTTATATTAGCTAATTTGACTTCTAAAGTAAAACGTTTAATAATATTGTGTTGCAAAATTCAACTTAGTTAAGAATTTTTTATTTTTATTTTTTTAATATATATTTTATATTAATTAGTTTTATTATTATTTTAATTTTTAAATTAAAATATTTGAAAATACCAAATTTCATAAAATACCATAAAGAAATCGAGAATAATCAAACACGTGTTTCCTTCCATTTTATATCAATTAAAAAACTTATTAAATTATAATTTTTTGAAACATCACACGCCATGGTCAAATATAATCCATCTTTTAACATCTGTTTTAGGATGTTTCCCATGATTTAAACTAAATAAAAATAAACTTTGTATTTTTAATTCGAATGTCTAAAAATATAAATTTTTGTTTATAGTGATTAAGATTACTCATAAAATACTTTGATAGGGTGTATCAATATTTGGCAAGTTTACCTCGGAGTACATCTCATGAGGCATGTGGTAAGCGTAACACGCTGAACTATAAAGTGATGGGACGAGTTGGCGGTCAATTGAACCCCCTGGATCTACCTCTGGTTGTTATATTCGGTGATCGTGATATCATAACTATTGTTGTTTTTAGGTGATGTACTTTCCCTGTAGGGTGGAAAATTAGAGAGTCAAAGGCCGAGCGAGCTTTCCAGGGCCATGGGGTCGCTAGACCTTTGTGGAGTGTTCGGACTCTGGCATTGTGGCTTCTTTGTTGATCTGGTTTGCATTCATATGGGACCTTGGTTCATTTGGATGTCTTACTCGTCCCTAATGTATTAAGGTTGGGTATGAAGCGTGGAACCCCGGGAGCCACCGCAAGAGGGTTGTCCTACTCTAGTGGGTTCTCGTTTAAGGTGGTTTGGAATTTGATGTTACCCATTTCCTTGTGGGAGGATTGGCTCTATTGGTAGACACATTTGTCTTATGAAGATAACTCTCTCATCGTCGATCAGGGTCTATGGTGGCACTTTTTTACGCTGAGGCTCTTGGGAAAATTCTGCAAAAGAGGGTACGTTTCTAGTCATAGAGCATCGTATAATTCCCTAGTTACTTGTCTCCTACTAGTGTGTACTGAAGAATTAAGTCAGCCATTGAGTGTGTGGTTGCATGGTTTTGGGTTGAGACTTGTGGTCAACCCTCCCGTGTTTTTCCTGTGGACTGATAGAGGCATAACATCATTCAGGAGATTCAATGGCTTGGTCAGTGCTATAAGGCCACAATGGGTCGTGTGTGGTATTTTTCGTGGGAGATAGGGTGTGTGTAGTTGGTTCTCTCCTCCTCAGAGTTTGTTCCCTCTCCGGTCATTCTAAGCGGCGGTTTTCAAGAGCAACCAATCATGCCTTAACAGTATGGGTGACCTTGTAGTGGAGGTGGGCATCAAGAACATGCTCAACGACAACAAAGTGGTTCGAGATTTTTCACAGAGGATAAGGTCAACTATGAATTGGAGGATGCAGTTCCTAAACCTTGTGAGCGTTTTCCAGGCAAAGTGGAGGCTCCAGCCTCATTGGAAACTATTGAAAATTAGTTAAGAGACATCCAAGACAACCTGGACATCATGATAGATCACTAGTATGAAGACAAGAATGAATTAGTGGCATATTTTAATGACATCCAATTTTGTCTCAATGAAACTCTAGAGATGCTTTAGAGAATCTATCACAATCAGAGGCACCTCAATGATCGCTTGCATGATCTGAACGCCCAAGTGGAGCACATTTATTTCCATATGCATGAGCGGGTCGACTTCTATGTAGGCTCTCTTATACTTATACCTCACCACCCTTCATAACATGTTATCTCAGGCTCTTGGTCATTTTTGTCATATTTTTGTAATGTGAGGCTAGTAAGCCTATCAGAAATAATGGTCATCTGGTTACATCCTCTGTTATCTCTAGCGCCTCTAGCTCTACCCTTTGTCTACAATGAAGCTAAGGGGGCCATGCAACCTCTTTTTTTTTACTTTGGATTCCACTGATGATAATATAATGATGCTCTTTTGAACAACAATAAAAAAGTACTCAAAAAATAAAATATTTGGAAATAATAATTAATATTCTAATTTTTAATATTATAATTTAAAAATATTACATAAAATTTTAAAAAGAGATTCTCTATCACAATGTTAAATATTTCAATGAGTACTTAATTAATTCACACAATTCTTTTCACTTATTCTTCACACTTCCAAAAAATAGTTGTTCAGTCTTGGATTATCTATGCAAGATTTTTCAGTTGACGTACTACAATAAAACCAATACTTCAATGTTTTATGTCTTCATGCATGTGACACCATGTCTCTTTTGCATGATGCACACATAAACCATAGAAGCACAATGTGAACATGTAGTTCCATTACTCTTAGATATGTCAAAAAGTAACAACCCAGTTATTAAATGAGGAAATGAGGAACTTTGTCAATAGATGAAAAAAGTCACTAATGTTATTCTCAGATTGCATATAAAAAGGTCTCTAACAACCATCTCAGATTGTTCATAATGCATGTTCCAAGAACATAACCAATAATCAACCATGTAGAATAATTTGTGCCCCTGTTAGGTTCCTATACTAATAGGTATCATAATTTTGAATTGACTATGTTAAAGTCTTATAATATTGTACATACCTTTGTTTTTCTGCAAATGTTTTCCATATTAAAAATTAAAAAATGTAAAGAGGGTATGTCCTAAAAGAAATATCAAAGGACAAAAAGAATAAAAAATGTGAAAACATATGAACCCGAAACAAAAACAGATCATGAAAGTATGCAAGTACAAGTGCCACTATGTTAACGGGAAAAGTGTCTATTCAGAACGACCCTATCCCACTGAGGTGTGACAGTGACCTCAGAAACAAACAGGGAAAACTACTCTTGTATTCTCCTTTATGAACTATAAACGAAGAGGAATAGGATGAACCAACCTGTGTCTTGCGCTGGTCCTTTGATCCAATCTCTCTCCTCTTTGACAGCTTCCAGCTACCTGCTTCCTTACTTGCCCAGCTTCACCAAGTTCCTGTAAGATCACAGAAGAAAGAAACTACATAAAGACATGGATTTATGTTCATAAATAGCTTAGGATCAAATTTAAGCTAAACATACAAATATAACAAACATCAATGATATACAAGCATGTAGGAGAAACTCAAATAGTTTTATTGATAAAACAAGAAGATCCAGGAGGAGTTACAACCGATGATTCCTGATCCAGCATCAACTTCCCAGCATAGAATCCCCTCTTCACCTCCAACAAAGCATAAATCACCCAATACTCTGATATCTATCCCAAAACCAACAACAATTCTCTGCAATGTACAAAATTCCAGCCTCTGGATCTCTTGGTGAGGGATCCATATATAGATGTATGCAAAGAGGATGAGTCAGCTCATGAATTGATTAGTGGCCTCTCTCTGTCAGTTCTTGCTTCCACTTGGAGACTGAGAGCCTCTTACTCATCACTGGTCGAATTCAATGAGGCAAGTGTCATTGGAGAAGATTCTGGAAGCTTCCATTGTCTCTCCACCTCGTGGAATGACTCTGCCACTTGTCATTTCCCACTCAACGCACCCTGGTAGTGCATTCAAGTGCGTTGCAACGCACCTAGCCAGTGTATTTGGGTGCTTTGCAACGCCACTAGCTAGTGCAGCAGCTGAAATGATCCCGATTTGACTAGTTATGAGCAGTTTCTGGTGGAGAACTTCTGGGAGAAGCTGTAATTTGTTGACCTTGTTTCTTTAGGAGCTGGAACAACACTTTTAGGGACTTAGGATCCCTTGGTTTATGGACATTTCATGCTTAGAGCTGTAAGGCACAAAAATGTCTATAACAGTTGCCCCCTAAAGTATGAGGCCGTTTATCGGGTGAAATGCTTTATTAGGAGGATCCGAAGTTCTTTCAATGCTGGGAGGAGACCTGTAATAAGATACAATACAATACATTATCTTCATACTGTTTTCATGATCTAGCTGAGGCGGGCATCCCCATGCTCAGCTTTATAAATTCATTTTCATGTACATAGGACAGACAATCGTCTGACGGTAGACTGATGATTCTGATGAAGTCATCATCCTTTTGGTAGGATGATTATCTGTGCTGCAATGCTGTACATTTCAATGTCTTTATTTTTCTTGAATATATATCGCAGCCCGGATGGATGAAACTAGATCCGGGGTCTTCAATCTCGTCCGATCTTCACTCGAAGTACAAGTCGATCCATGTGAGAAATGTTTTGAATTCGAACATGGAAAGACATCGCTTGATTACCAGTCAATGATGTAAACTGTTAACAAGCGCGAGAGGAATCACCGATAATGATAATGACCCTCAAGGTACTGCAGTACAATTCACGTGGTGTGAAAAAGGACTTCGCGTCGAACACCATGGAAAATCTTTCGGTCGAAGGTCATTGATGTATACCTGTCGCCGGAAGTAAGAAACTTGCCATTGAGGCATGTAAGCTTCAAAGTACTGAAGGGGTGTTCCTAGATCAACTTCTCGGATAATGAGCTGATGTCGACAAGAAGCGATCCGTCAAAGGAGGGCCTTAATGAATCCCACATCAATGACATGGAACAGAGCAAATGATTTTGATGGAGGTGAAAACGATCTGGTGATATATGGTTCAGGGTGGCGGTCATGAAAGAATGAAGTATAATGTATGGTAGTGGATGGGACACGGGTGACTTTTCTGGATGACTTCTCTTGAACATGTCGGCGAAACTTATGTGATGGATTGGTAGCATTTACCCCAAATGTGGATGGTATGGCGTGACCATGGTGATGTCACCGGTGAATGAAACAACCCAACCCGACTCAGGCACGGAGTGGAAGTGTCATGTTCAAGAGCGACTTGCTACCAATAAAGTTTCTTTGAGTTTTCTTCCCAATTTTTCCCCAGTCATTGCTGACCAGTACCTCTTTATTTTTGTCAAGCTTGAGGAGGATAACATATGCTTGTTCTATAATTTGCCCTTCGGGCAAACCCATCGCTATGTTTTAACGAGCCTAGCGATAGTGAAACTCGTTCTCGCCTAAAGACAAGTTTGTCGCTATTAATCTTTTTAACGAGTTTAACGACAAAGATAACTCAGTCCTTTTCATTTTTAGAGAGTCTGAAAAGGTACGTAAAGGTAACTCCGAAGTTCCTTTTTCGTCATCTAATCCCTTAAGTCCGAAAAAGTATAAAACAATACAGAAGGGATGAATTTTCGATAGTTTTAACGAGCCGAACAAAACAAGCGCTCGACCTTTTTGTGCAATAATCCCTCAGGTCCAAAAAGATTAAAATCTAGAGGAGGGATAGCACTTCCTGTCGCTTTAACGAGCTGGAAGGCCAAAACTCGGCAATCTTTTCATATTTTACGAGTCAGTTGAAAAGAGCTTAAAGAAGACTTGTCTTTTGAGGAACGAGTGATAAAATGGGTAGCAGCTGATTCCAGGTAAGGCTTGGAATTTTCCAATCACGGCAGTGTCACAAGGATGGCTAGTGAAATCACTCTTCGCAGCTGTTCCTCAAAATGGGTAAACAATCAAATGGAGGTGAATGATCGGCCAATGGAAAAGTGGAGGTGACGGTGCAAACACGACCAAGGCTTTAATGGCTGAAAATGCTTCATTCACGGTGGTTATTTACCGGGGGATAGTTCATTTTTTAACGAGCTTAAACGCGGGTGGAAACATTTGCTCGGTCTTATGTTTATTTTTTAACGAGCTTGAACTATGCGCTAAAACTGCTCGATTAATCCAGTCATATGATAAGAATGTCTCATATAAAAACGGCAACTTTTAGATTTTTTCCCCACATCCTTTCTTTATGCAAGTTTGGTGACGACTAGTCCTACGAGTTTAAAGGGTTAGAGGTCCTAAAAATTTAAAAAATAAATAGCTGCCCCTCGCTTGCATGCCAGAAGGTTTGCATGCCACCAGGTATAAAACAGAGTTTCAAAGTTACCCCTACTTTAGTCTGCCAAAACATTTGTTTTGCCGAGAGAGGCCTACCTCTTACAGGTCACCCAAAGATTGTTCTATTCACACAGCAAACATAACACTTCTTTGGCGATGTCTACCGAGATAAACAAAGGTGAGTAACTCAGTTCTGTCAACTCACATAACTTTGACAAGAGAATCTTATTCTAGAATAACCCCTCTTCCACCGACGGACGGGGTACAGACTAGTCATATTCTCCCGCGGAAACCTACCCTATACCTGGAGTTTTCCTGCCGAAGCAGACCAGGACGCATGCCCCCTGGGTTTCAGTCATATCCCTCCGAATTACTCGCGCTCATCGGGAGGACGGACTGGCGATTGAGACATTTCTTGTGTGAAGAGACCATTTATGGATGGTATATAACTATTTGCTATGCGTGATCCGGGAAATGAAAGCTGGTCCACGAGCTTGACCACTCTTCCTTCGTGCGGAAAACACATTACTCTAAAGAGTGAGGAGACGATGGCTCCCATGCAATAAATATAGTCTCGTCCAAGGAGTAGGTTATAATCCAAGGGTCCTTGAACGACCATGACGTTCATGCGAATTGTCTTCCCTCTCAATGTTATGGGCACATCGGGAAGGATCCCTAAAGGTCGACTGGTTCCTTTATCAAAGCCTGTCAGATTTCTCATTTCAGGCAACAGCGATGGCGAACCAAGCGCTTTCCAAGCAATAGAGGAAAGGATACTCACAGAAGCCCCCTCATCTATGATGGTACCAACCATGACCATTCTATATATTTGAACGATAATTCGAAATGGTATGCTTGCTGGCAAACGGGGTCTGCCTAGTTGATTCCAGTCGAAGGATACAACTAGGTTGCTTGGAGGTGGGACCGAGTAGACGGCCGGGTATGGCTCTGACGAACTTCCTTCCTGCGGTAAAGGAATGGGTGGATTGCCCCCATGTTCGTCGGAGTCTGTGTTGATGAAGAGAATTTGGACGGTGTCATCCTTGTTCTCTTCAGTGACTGTATCATCCGAAGATAAAACCTCTGAAGGCAAGACCGGTCAACTGCCGCCTTGACCTTTTGAGTTTCGTCTGGTATGGATTCAGTTGGTTTATCTTCAATGACAGGCGCTTCAGCCGACCACCTGAGTCGGCCAGCTGGGTTCTCAACTAGTGACGGACTCGGTAAGAGTTTTTTATATCCAGGAGGAAGGCGTAACGGTGAAACCAGACGATCATCCAAAACTCTTTTAGCCTCGTCTAAGAAGGGACAACGGTGGAGGGCATGGTCGCCTTCGCACAGTTTACAAGGAAATCTGGCTTTCCCTTTTTGTCCTGGGGCTTCACTTTCACTAGTCGACGGTGTGCTTTCAACATGATCTCCAGAGGTTGATGACACCGGATTGTGCAAACGAGGAGACCAGTCCCTTAGTATCCGGGGGATGCAAGGACAATCTCTGTGAAAGTGGTCTCCTCTGCAAATGACACATGGCGATTTAGGCCTGGTCGGTGTTGTGTGTGGATTTTCGTTAGACGACACTCGTTTTCCCCCATTCACCTTTGGCTCCTTCTTCTTTTTCTCTTTCTTCTTCTTTTCCTTCTTCTCCTTAGGAATTTGGCTTTTAGCTTTACCAGTCCCGTCAAGCGAAGAGGAAGGAGGAGAGGAAGAATTAGAGGAAGTAGAAGGCTGGTGGGTAACTCTGGACTCGTTTAAATGCTGATTCAATTGTTCAGGAATAGTGGTGTTCTGAACGACATTGGTTGAGAAGAGCCATACTGGCAAGCCAATTGTCAGTCCTGGAAGCGACAATGTGGTCATATGGGGCGCACCAACATCTCCCCAAGAGGAGAAAGGACTAGGATTTCCACCAAGGGGAATTCCTTGGTTGGTAGGCTCGATTTTCTCAACCCAAAGATCAACGTAGGAAAAGGGGATGAATATTCCGTTTAAAATAAATTTTAACACGCTTTGACACAACTTGTTTTTTCAGTTTTTAAGAGTCGAGAAAAAACAAAAGATGACTCTAGTCTCCTTCGATTTTTAATGAGCCTGAAGTGACAAGTGCTCAGATGGACCTTTTCCGTTAAGGAGTCTGAAAAGGAACGAAAGGGACTGCTTTGGAGGTCTAGGTAGAGGGAGTACCAAACCAATCGCAAAACTACAGAATACTTTTTACGGTACGACAGTCAATCTTCCCGAATGTTGTGTTCGGTGCATTGCGATCAGTAAGGCGGCCGACACGGCTTCCTATGGATAAAGGTTTTATGCCTATAGGGGTCTCCCAATATATACTCGACGGTACGTGGGAGCACAAGTCCATACTGGCACTTATCGTCTCAAAGTGGAGG
Source organism: Pinus tabuliformis (assembly GCA_031772625.1). NCBI lineage: Eukaryota > Viridiplantae > Streptophyta > Pinopsida > Pinales > Pinaceae > Pinus > Pinus tabuliformis. The sequence goes on along the minus strand of CM062806.1, from coordinate 164,861,688 downwards.
AATCACCCAACCATCAGTGAGGACAACAGTTACCAGGCTTTACGACGTCGGAATACGTCTCTAGCCTAGACCTCTAAATGTTGTGCGTTAAGTTACAAAGCGTTGTTAAGTTCATTGAATTTATTTTAGGTTGATCTTTCTTATGAAGTTTGCCTTTTGGGTTCACCACGAGATGTAGATGTAATTCCTAAAATGCAATCTAAAGATGATAAGCAAGCTTTTATCTCTTTTCAACAATGAAAATCCTAGCTACAAGAGGAAAAGAAAGACACAATCTTTTCTCAAAGAGCAAAGAGCACACTGTAAATGCACTTTTCCTAAATCAAGCCAAACAGACTGTCAATATGCAAATGCACATCTGCATGTATTTGTTTTTCACTTTCTTAATATTGATGCCTAAAAAGAAAGTTGTTGTACAAATTTGAATTCGATTTCAAGTGAAAAACACAAACAAGCTTCTTTTTCGAAATCAAAAGGTAGAGACGATTACGACACTTTATGATTTTGAAATAAACACTTGTTTCAACACTAGAAATTCACAAATTCAAGCCAAAGGAAAAAGTAAAAGCATAATCAACTGTCAACAGCAAATAAACTTTCTCCTAAGATCAAAATCGACACTTACGACAGATCTAAATCAAAGGATGACAGTATGACTATTCTACTTTTGCAATGGGAAACTGTAAATGACGTAACAAACACACAAAAACATATACAGTTTATTTTATACAACTGAGGCGGAATTAAGGCAAAGAAAAGGGGCTTTTAAACAGACACTCACACTGATCATAGGCTGCAAAAATCAGAGGCAAAACTGGAAAAAATGAGCAAAGAACCTCAGCTGCACAGGGCTAAGCTGATCAATGCACCTGGTACACAGAGAAACTGGATTGCAACGCAGGTTGCCCTCTCGAGAACTGCGCTGAAATGCAGGAACTCTTCACAGCACCTGCGCTGGGGCAGAAAGGAGAATTCTATCCGGGTTCTGGGTCACGGTTTGCAGTTTAATCTATGGTTTTTGGCCGAGTAAAAGCAATCAGTGATGCACAATCAGAGGGTTGATTTAAAGGAGGTTTAAGAGCTATCACAAAGGGTAATCAGATCATTTGTGAATCAGCTCTTCAGATCATAAACAGATCCAGTGAATGGATTGAAGCAGCAGATGTCTACTTTGCATTTGTTAATGGCAAATGTAGTTTGATTCGCTACTTCTAAGTTTATGAAACAAACAACAAGAGAAACACAAACAAACTAACTAGACACGATCCCCAGCGGAGTCGCCATTTTGTTAACAGGAAAAGTATCTATTCAGAACGACCCTATCCCACTGAGGTGTGACAGTGACCTCAGAAACAAACAGGGAAAACTACTCTTGTATTCTCCTTTATGAACTATAAACGAAGAGGAATAGGATGAACCAACCTGTGTCTTGCGCTGGTCCTTTGATCCAATCTCTCTCCTCTTTGACAGCTTCCAGCTACCTGCTTCCTTACTTGCCCAGCTTCACCAAGTTCCTGTAAGATCACAGAAGAAAGAAACTACACAAAGACATGGATTTATGTTCATAAATAGCTTAGGATCAGATTTAAGCTAAACATACAAATATAACAAACATCAATGATATACAAGCATGTAGGATAAACTCAAATAGTTTTATTGATAAAACAAGAAGATCCAGGAGGAGTTACAACCGATGATTCCTCATCCAGCATCAACCTCCCAGAATAGAATCCCCTCTTCACCTCCAACAAAGCATAAATCACCCAATACTATGATATCTATCCCAAAACCAACAGCAATTCTCTGCAATGTACAAAATTCCAGCCTCTGGATCTCTTGGTGAGGGATCCATATATAGATGTATGCAAAGAGGATGAGTCAGCTCATGAATTGATTAGTGGCCTCTCTTTGTCAGTTCTTGCTTCCACTTGGAGACTGAGAGCCTCTTACTCATCATTGGTCGAATTCAGTGAGGCAAGTGTCATTGGAGAAGATTCTGGAAGCTTCCATTGTCTCTCCACCTCGTGGAATGACTCTGCCACTTGTCATTTCCCGCTCAACGCACCCTGGTAGTGCATTCAAGTGCGTTGCAATGCACCTAGCCAGTGTATTTGGGTGTTTTGCAACGCAGCTAGCTAGTGGAGCAGTTGAAATGATCCCGATTTGACTAGTTATGAGCAGTTTCTGGTGGAGAACTTCTGGGAGAAGCTGTAATTTGTTGACCTTGTTTCTTTAGGAGCTAGAACAACACTTTTAGGGACTTAGGATCCCTTTGTTTATGGACATTTCATGCTTAGAGCTGTAAGGCACAAAAATGTCTATAACACACTATTTTTACTTTACTATGCAAAGTAATGGTTGTGTGCAGCTTGTCATAAATGCCACAACCAATGATAGTCAGATTGTTTAATATTGATTAGTTCATGCTTTAAAATTCATGTTTATAGATAGAGAATAAAAGATCTAGCCAAACTGTTTAATCTTGGCACATCAGTAGTTAGGTAGAGAAATAAAATGTGCTCACAAGCTTAATCTAAACCATTGGAAGATATAAGGTTAGAATTAGATAGTTTGTTTGACAAAAGAAAAAGGAAAGAAAGGGCCTGCTAGTTTAAATGCACCCAAATAAGTGAAGAAAAAAGGTTAGGGTAAGTAAAGGGTAAGTAGAAGTAAGGTTGCAAAAGTACAAGCTAGCTGAAGCATAAGCACTTTATCATGCTTAACTATATGTTTAATTGTGCAGGAGCAGTTGTCGAAGTGAAAAGGTATTCACAAACTAATTTGGTTAACTTCTCATCATTTTTTCTCATCCCCCACTACATATTTGCTAATTTACCCATTACCCCATCATTCCCCTTCGAAAAATACCTTTTCCCCTCATTTAAACCTTTTTTCATTAATTTCAACCCTTTTCCCTAGACATTTCCCTTTAAAAATCATCCCCCCTTGTTAATTTTCCTTTTCCCTTGTAAACCCACTAAAACCCTCCATTGTCCTAAGTTTAAATCCCCCCCTACATTACTTTATTACCTCCGCTATATTCACTTTTTTCCCGATATAACTCTTTTTAACCCTCCCCTTGGTGCGGTTAAACAAACCCCCACCGCATGCAACCCCAGTCACATTTTATTAACCCATCGCATTATGTTTAACCCTGCCTTATTAAGTATTCTATTATAGTTAAGTGTAATTATCCCCCGGGCCCCGCTAATTTCCGCCCCTGTTCCCACCGTGCAATTTCACCACGTGACAGCCGTTAAGTCTGTCACCTCCAAATCTGACGACACACATCCATATCGCGTTCATTCACTTTCTGAAGTTTACCTGCCTGAGAGCACGCGATATGAGCGGTTTTTCTCGAGCCCCTTTTGGCTATGTGGTAGCACTAGGTGAATTCACGTGCTTTTGGGAAAATACCGCCCGACTGCCAAAAGTGGTGAGATGGTCCCCGAAACCGCCTCCCTGCCAAAAGTTGAAACCACTCACTATTCATTTATGAAACTCCGCACCAAATTCTAACTGTTGTCGGTTAAAAGGCCGAAGACGCTCATTTTCACCCTTTTTGCTCATTCGCTCTGTGAAAGCTTCCTAAGACTTCATACGCCACCTTGAGCCTCTACAACCATATTTAACTACAAATTACCATCTGGACGCCCAATTCAGCCATTCAGTGCATAGCTGAAGCTACAATACCTTCTACAACCCCCATTGAAAACAATTTGCAGCCTATACCACCATTTCCAGGTATTTTGACAAAAAACTAGAACGACCATCTCAATTTGAAAGCGTATAATCAATTCAAGCATTAATTAATTAAATTTAATTAATCTTTCCCCTAATCTGAGAGTATTTCCCCCTGAATACCCAAAAACCCTATCTTGCAAACTTCCATTGCCCTATCTTTGTCCCAGACCTATTCATATTTCACTTTTATAGTTTGTACAAGCCTAATTCACACCTTTCCCCATAAGATGGCTTCCCAGACCTCTTTGGATGTCAGATCTGTGTCAACCCCTCACCTGGACATTGACCATTTGGCCCTAGCAAACAGGGATTTCCAAATAAGAGACACTGCAACTCCATCACACCTTCTAAAACTCCACTATTGGAGTAAGGACGCGTTTCTAAACCATGCAGATGTCATTCACCTTTGGGAATCCAATTTACCGAAATACATATTCCCAAAAGTTCACCGATTCCTAGATATTGTACATTTTTCTCATGCCTGTTATCTCCCTAGCCAAAGGGCTATTGTTACCCCAAACCAGGAGTTGTTATTCACCATTACACTTGAGTCAATCAACCAAATGCTACAAATACAACCTAGCCCTACTCAGACTCCTCTATCCATTGGAGACTTGTTGGACTTATATGTCACATTAGACCAGGTGAAAATCAAGCAAAACTTCTAGAATTTCATCATTGAAGACTGCCATACTCCTATAGATACACCACCCTATGCTGCCACCATTTTCTCAGAGACTCGGAGGCACATAATCACCATGCTCTCATGCATCCTGGGATACACATCAGATGAGCATGTGGATGAGGTCATCCTGGAATTCCTGTCCATTTTTGCTCCAGGAAAGCCTCCTTCCATCATGTATGATTATTCTCAGTTCATTGCAGACAAAATACATGAACAATTCACCAGAATGCCCATTGAAAGAGTTTTCAAATACTCTTTAGTGTTGTTTTATATGTTTTTATATTACCAGACAGACAAGTTCCCAGTAAGCATTCAGAAGCTTGATACCAAGGGAAATGAGAGATCAGTGGTCTACTGGACACCCTTGGTCCAGAATTTTTCTAGAGCATTCACCTACTAAGACTTCATAGACTCCTTTGTATACCCAGTCATGAACATGTTGACTTCTAATACTCAGCCTAGAATCAGCCAAGACATCCAAAGGATGTTGCAATTAGCTAAGAACAACAAGGTGGGAGATTGGTACCTTTACTAGAACCACACTAAGATCAGAGTTTATGGCTGCCAGCTAGCCCCTATAAGTTGCCCAAATACCTCCCTATGAGGATATTTTCTCTTGAATACTTCAGACAAGTCATCAACTCTGATGAGGTCCACTTCCTATTTGGTAAGAAGAAAACCCAGTTCAAGATGAAAAACCAATTGGGCCCATTCATTTGCAACAATAGAGAGGCTGGACCAGAGGCCGACAGGTTACTACAACAGATGAAATTCAGCAACAGCTTCACCTGGCAGTATGACCCTCATGGGGTCATAAACAAGCTAAGACTCAGGGTCAATTTGGCACCATACATCCACCACCCAAGACCTGATTGAACAATTTGCTAACCAATCTGAGTGGGTGGAGAACACATTGATTGATATGGACAACACAATTGTGGATGTAGAGAACACACTAACATACTGATTGACGTTGAAAAACAATTTGACCATAGCTCTTTCTTGCAAGTTCAAGAGTTAGGAGAACCAATGAATTTTCATCCTGTGTTACAGACCCTGGCCAATGAAGAAAAGAATCCAAAGACGAGCAGGGAGGATGCATCCAGCCCTGCCATGGAGACTATAGATGAGTTGTTTAAGCTAAGGAAAAGGCCCAAGTTGAATCTTGTGTCTAAACAGTAGGAGAATATTGAACCAGTGGAAATAATTGACATTGAGACAATGGGGCAGAGAAGTAAAGAACCAACTACATCAGGTGAAACACAACAACCATCAACCTCCAACACACAAATGATAGAGAGACAACAGAGTGTGGAGGTTCCTTCCTTTGTCAGGCCAGCTAAACGGATATCAAAGACAGGTTCAAAGAGATAAAGACGAGGACTGAGAAGTTGAAGGCAGAGACATATGCCTAATACTTCATGAATACACCGCCAAACCAGAGCAGATTGATGTCAGCCTTTGACATCAAAGTAGGAAAGATGCAGGTGTCATTTTTGCAGCTCACTATACAACAAGCAAAGATCTCTGTTGGCTATAAGAAAAATAATTTGAGGTGTTGGCCAGGGATCTTCATCCCATTGATTAAATAAAGTTCCATAAGCAGGCTGGAGAAATGATTTACTCCACCCTCATAGGAAAGGCTATGGCTGTCCATGAGGTGTAGGATAAATTGGATAATGTGATAGCCTAATACAAATTGGAGAAGGCCTCCTCACAGGCCAAAGGCAACAGGATAAAGTCCTCTGAGGACTTGGTCATTGAACTAGGCCATAACCCAAGTGATATTAAGGCCACAGAGAAATTAATCAAGAAGAAGAATGAGGACATAACAATCCTCAAGAAACAGCTTAAGCTGCCTCATTTACAACACCCATAGACAAAGGAGGTCCTAGAAAGTCGGAACAATCATGAAGAGATGATGGACCTAGTGTTGCAACTGAATGGTCAGTTGAAGGATATGGAGAAAGAATTAGATAGCTTGATTCAGCTTAAACAAACTAGTCTTGATGATGCTCCTGCAACTGTCATTCCAACAGTTACCACAGTTGTACCTTCTACATTGGCAGCTTCCTTAGCCCCCACTGCTCCAATGGCCACAACATTACTTGCATATACACCAATTACATCAGCAAGAGGATATACAATAATAGGCTCAACAAGTGATGAAGCAAACAGGTTGGTCAAAGCAATGGAAGAAATGTCCATTTAGACCACTGAGATGAATAGACTTAAGGAGAAAGTCACCAGCCTGGAAATAGATTACAAATTGGCCCAAATCATGCACAAAGAAGAACAGAAGAAGGCCACAAGGATGACAGAAAGAATCAAAATCCTAGAGAAAGAACTGACACTGAGTGAACCTCTAGGTAAGGCTAAGGAGCAACTATGGGCCAATATCATTGACTCTGTCAATGATATTTGGCCATCCATCTAGGTTATTTTTGAACAAGTTGAGTTGATAAAGTAGGCCACAGAAACCATTCAGAGAGTCAAAGAAGAACTTGGAGACATGCCGGAGGAAGTTGCAAGAATCATCCACTTCCTCAACTCCAAGAATAAGTATGAACTGCAGGAGTTAGAGATACCTAACAAGACAAGAACAATTTTGGAAGTTAAAAGAGTCATCACCAAGACGACATTGATGTTGAACTTGGAAGATAAGTGTCAAACCATGCAACTAACCATTGATAGGTTCATGGTTAAGTTCGAAGTTTTGAGGCAAAATGGATTACCAAATCCCTTAGTTATAAATGATAAGCTAATAACACATGAGGATTACAATAAGAAGATCAGGGAAGTGGCAAAAGATCAGGTAAATACTTCATCCATGAACGACATACCAACAGGCAAAGTATTGTATCAAACTTTTAAAAATTTGTTTTACCTCTAGCATGAGGTAAAACACCTTTTTGTCAATAAGCCTACTTTTACCAAATATACGAAGGCTAATGAAATATATGGAAATATGCTCAATATCCAATTACCAGATGATGGGACATGGGATAAAGTGAATGATTTACTATAGGAAATACACAATAAAAATATAAATGTACAGTGAAAAGTAAAAGAGCACAGTAAAAGGATATTGACAGGTCAGCAAGGTTAAAGTGTATCAGATGAAAGGGCATATTAGAGGCCAAAAGATAAAAGATCAAGCGAGAAGAACCTAAGTAACAGGGAAAGACCAAACAACCAAGCATATTAGAGGCCAAAAGATAAAAGATCAAAGCGACTAGAACCTAAGTAACAGGGACAACAAGCAGCAATTCAAAAGCTGTCTCTTCTTCTTGCATGAAGATATTTCTTTTTCCTAGATTAGTTCTCAATACAGTTTGAGATATTTTGTAAATTCATTTTGGATAAATACTTCATAGTTCAAAGTATTGTGTGTGGATTACATTACACTTGTAGAGTTATTTTGATCTTGAACCTAAGGGTGATTGTACCAATTTCAAGTCAACAGAATAGAGCAAGTAATAAAAGCATTGAATTACAGGATTCATGAGATGAGTTATTTGCAGTGAAGTTTCTTCTTTGTGTGATTTTTTTACCTTCTTATGTTTTCATAAACTTAATTGTAATTCCAAATTCGAATGTATTAACTAGAAATATAACTCAGAACTTGTTTAAGTACACTTTGTTTTCCACAATTAGTCATTTTTATGTTTTCCTCTGATATCCAGATTTGAGAACCCTTAATTGCTCTCCCATATTGGTTGACCTCTTTCATTCCTTCCATAATCTGGCCTAAGGAACCCTTAATTGCTCCCTGGATCCGATTAGAAACCACTTCACCCTCCAACCTTTGAGATCTGTAATGACTCAACTATCTTTCCTTGTATACACTGTTTTTTAAAAGCTTGATCTAGTCTAGTTTATCTGATTTTGACTCCATATCCCAATGGTAAAAGAAAACATTTGTTCATATATGTAAGTGATCCCACCACCCAAATTCAAAGCAAAACCCAAGTGCAACCATAACTAGCCTAAAATTAATTAACTAAAACAAAGTTTAATCATAAAAAGAGAGCCCTCTCTGAGATTATGAAAGGTAGGTCATGATCTCCAAAAGTGTTTTGTGGTTAACTCGGTGACTTCTTTCTTTAACCTTTGGAAAATTACTGAGCCCTAACAGCCCCTATACTCACAATATGGCAAGATGGTCGATGAACACTAAGTACTCCCAGAACTTGACACAAGTTGGTGCAGCACTTCCAAACTTAAACAAACAAATTCTAGTAACTAAAATCACTCTCCAAAGCTTTAATTAAATCAAAACTCTCAAACTTGATTTCCCCAAAAGATTACATGACTATTTATTTAGAGGAGAAAAGTCTTGAATCTCTTCTATAGAAACTTCCTCCTAGATATTTGGAGGAAGTTGAGAGCTATCCTCTCAATTTTAGGCTTCTATCCTAATTTCCCTATCTCCTAATTAATTCTAAATTGACTCACTGATTCTAGAAAATCCTAGATTCTCTAATTAAATAATTACATAAAATTAAACATGAGATGTTCCTTCATCATACTACCCAAGTAGAAAAATTCCATGGCCTTCTGACCATGAGTCTTGTTGTTGTGTCTTCCTGGATCCCATATATAATTTTGTTCATGTTGTTGTCATTTTTACATCTGCTTCTCGAAATTTACAGTAACTCCACTTCTACTTTTCTCACTGCAAAAAAATTGTCTTCACTATGCTTCTCCTCACCATTTCAAGAGGAGTTTTCCTAACCACGAAAATCATCAAAAGAAGAGTATATGACCACACCAATATACCTTCACTCTTATCCCATGCTTGTAAACTTATTTCCTAAACTCTTTGCTCTTCTTGATTGAAATTTGTCTCGATGTTGCCAACAAATTCTTCAATCTTCAGATTTACAACAACTTTTAGAAGTTGTCCATCCTCACATTCTATCTTTGGTTCATCATCCCTGACAAGCATTCCATTCAAGTATTATTCTTCATCTCTGATAAGAAAAAAATTTGGATTTTGTTCTCTTTCTTCATCTTTCTCAATCTTCATGACAGTTTCAAAAGATTGTTCATCACCTGTATAAAAACCTTTGTGAGTTGCTTCCTCATACTCAGCTGCTCTGAGTTCTTCCTTCAACTTGTATCTCACCTTCTATCTCTATTTCTTTAAAGTTTGTATGATGACATAGAATTATTTATCATAAGAAGAGTATTTTTGCTTGGCTTGATTAAGTTTTTCACTGTAGTAGGCAAGTGGTTTTCCTTTTTGACTTAGAACATCTCCTATTGCAGTTCCACTGGCATCAATCTCAACCTCTGAAATTCTTTTTGGAGTTGGCCAATTGATTATGGCCTTCACTTTCTCCTGGTCCATCTTTAGTCCTTCCCTTGAAATTAAAGCCTAAGTATAATAGTTATGTCTTCATGAAACTACACTTCTTTAGATTGATTAACAATTTCTCTTGTTGTAGCTTCATTAAAACCTTCTTAAGATGTCTTAGGCGCTCTTCTTTTGATTGACTGTAGATTAAGATATCATCAAGGTAAACTATAACAATTTTTTCAATGAATTCTTTTAAAACTTCATTCATTAACTTCATAAAAGTATTGGGAGCATTGGTAAGTCTGAAGGGCATTACCAACCATTCATATAAACCATTATTAGTTTTAAATGTTGTTTTCCATTCATCACCTTCTCTGATTTTGATTTGATGATATCCACTTTTTAAATCTATTTTAGAAAAATATGCAACACCACTTAGACAATCTATAAGATCATCAATACGGGGTAATGGAAACCTGTACCTAATTGTAATTTTGTTGATTGCTCGAGAATCTGTGCACATTCTCCATCCACCATCCTTCTTTGGAGTTAATACTGTTGGAACAACACACGGACTTAAGATTTCTTGAACAAGACCTTTATCCAACAAGTCCTGCACTTGATTTTTAATCTCTTTGTTCTCTTTTGGAGTCATTCTATAAGCTGCTTTATTTGGAAGAATAGCACTTAGAATGAGATCAATATGATGGCTAATGCTTCTAATGGAAGTAAATTCATCAGGAAAGTCATCCACTACAATATCAATAAATTCATTCAAAATGTTTTTAATTTCTTCTGGAAGATCATTCAAATTTGTATTTGTGAGGATTAACTTTGACTTACCAATCAAGGAAAAAATTATCTCATCATGCTTGATTTCTTGAAGAAATTATTTCCCACTAAGTAACATTACCTTGGATTGGTCTTCTTCTCATGCTTTTTCATTTTTCAAAGGAAAAAGTACATGCTTTTCACCATCCTTTTCAAAAGTGTAGGTATTGCTCCTTCCATCGTGCATTTCTTTCTTGTCATATTGCCATGGCCTTCCAAGCAAGATATGACATACATCCATAGGCATAACATCACAAAGAACTTTATCCATATAACTTCCTATTTGAAACTCCACTTCACATTGTTCATTAACTAGTATATGATGTAATTTTTGCAACCATGAAATTTTGTAAGGAGTAGGATGTTTAGTTTTTCTTAAATTTAAATTTTCTACCATTTCAGTAGATACTAGTACTCCCACTATCAACAATGACTTTACATCATTTTCCTCTCGATTTACAAACAATTTTGAATAATGTTTTTCTTTGTGCGGGTTCCTTTACTTCAACATACTTTAATAAAGTTCTTTTCATCATCAAATATTCACAAGTCTCAGGTGCATTTTCAAGTGTACAAGATTGTACACTTTCTATATTAGTTTGTGTTATATGTGTGCTTCCTTGATTAGAAAATCTTTCTGGACATTCATTAGATTTATGACCAATTTTGTTATAGGTATAACATCTTACCACAAAAGATCGACCTTTGCCTCCTTCATATGGTCTTTCTCCTCTAAAGTCTCATCTTGATGATTTTGCCTGTTATGAACTGCTGCCTTCTTCTCTCTTAGATCCTCCACTAAAACTTACTTTGCTTGATTATCCTCAACTTGATGATCCTCTACTTCGTCCTCTTTCTCTTTGACTTTGCTTTCTTGCCAATTTTTCTTCAACCTTAAGAGCTATTTGGTAAGCTTCTTCAACCGTTTTTAGAGACAAAATTTTCAACTCATCTTGTATTTCGAATTTCAACCCATTAATGTATCTAGCTAATATTTCTTCATCATTTTCGAGATGACCAGATCTTATAATAAATCTATAAAACTCCTCTGCATATTCTTTTACAAACATAAATTTATGCTTAGTATTTTTCATCTGGCAAAAGAGATTTAACAGATAATCTCAAGGAAGAAATTTACCTTTGAGTTTAGCCACTATCCGATCCCAACTGGTGATATTTCCTTTGTTTCAATTTCTCCTTCCATCTTGCACGTTGCCCCATTATAATGCAACATGTCCCTTTAATTTGGTCACTGTGAACTTAACCTTCTTCTCGTCTACTACACCTTCATAATCAAAATATTTGTCCATGGCACTGATTCAATCGATCAATTCTTCAGGATTTAAATTGCCTTCATACATAGTCATGTCCAATCGTGGCTTGGAACTTATTCCCGCGATCATCTTGACCATTTTCTTTTCTGGAGTTTCTTCTTCAACTTCTTCTTTTGAGCTTTCTTCCAATTCACTAGTATCACCGATGTCAACATATCTTTAACGTGTTGTCCCCAATGCATCCAATATGGTTCTAATATGTCATATTTCATCAAGCAGAACTTGATTTGCAGTTGGTCTTCCTCGACCAATTCCATCTCTCGTCGCTCCTCTAGCTCTTTGGGCCATCTTAATTGAAATAAAATATAATAATCCAAAACAAAATAAAATTATTCTTTCATAAAATCCTTTATTTTAAAATGCCCCTTTCAAATATCAATGCCTTATGGTGCATATATTTTATTAATATGGAACATATGAATACATCCCTTCTATTATAGTATTTAATAACTTATTGATTTCAAAATAAAATCACTTCCTCCAACATGCATCATAATCCCTTAATATTACACCAACCACACCATATATATTCAACGCATGGCAAAATGATATTACCATCAACAGAATTATGGAAATGTAATTCTTATGTTATTCACAACCAGATCTATATTTGATGGTTAATCGAACGCTTCCTAGATTCCCTTATCCTACTCCTGTGTGAATACATAAGCTAGGACATCTTTCCTCATGGTTCCATAGACAAATTCATCAACGTAGCAACTCTTTCTACAACATTTGGTTCTGTAGTACATGCCCGGTAATGAGGTTGAAATTTCAGAGACATGTACCAATCAAGAGAATGAAGCAGATCCTCAATGCAAGTACGAACTTCTGCACTCAACTTGTCGACGTGTTCCAGGCTATTATGGATGAAAGAAAAACTCAACTGGCTTACGAGCTCAAATCTCACTCCAAAAATCCATTCAAAAGCTTCCAACACATCAATTAAAAAGAATAGTGACTCTGCTCTTTCTCTGCAACGTAGAGCAAAAATGTACTCGTTCTTTATGCATTGGGAGAAACAACAATTCTTCCTCTTTCACACAGATCTTGACAGCGTCAACGTAGGATTCATGATTTCATGCACTTGTTCTTCTTAAACCTTTCCAACGGCTCCATGCTATCAACAACTGATTTGGACTTCTAAGAAATCAATCTTTTCTCTGAAGCCCACCAACATTGTTCTAGTGATATCTTCTTCACAATTACAGTGATTTTCAACACATATTGAGAATAACACAAGACAAAACTACCTCTCCTTGCTTCCAAGCTTGCTCCTTTAAGCACGTCACAACACGACTCGCAACCGCAAAACATAAACACAATGATTCTAGTATGGCCTCACGTCCCAACATAAAGTGACTTCTCTCACGTCCAACTCGTTTGATGGCACATTCAATTCCTCATCATTTCACTAATCTCATAATCAATTTATTCTAATAATAGGCAAGAATTTTCCAGCTCTGATAACAAAAAGGTGCAGTGCTTCCAAACTTAAATAAAAAAAATCCTAGTAACTAAAATCACACTCCAAAGCATTACTTAGATAAAAAATCTCAAACTTGATTTTCCCAAAAGATTACATGACTATTTATTTAGAGGAGAGAAGTCTCTCGAATCTCTTCTAGAGAATCTTCCTCCTAGATATTTGGAGGAAGTTGAGGGCTATCCTCTCAATTTTAGGATTCTATCCTAACTTCCCTATCTCCTAATTAATTCTAGAATGAATGACTATTTCTAGAAAATCCTAGATTCTTTAATTAAATATTTACATAAAATTAAATACGAGATGCTCCTACATCACAAGTCTAAATAAATTAATCAGAGACATTGTACAAATTGGAGTACTTCTCTTTGATCCACTGTTATAGAAACATAGATAGCTACATTGTAAAGTAAATCTTCCATTGAACTACAATTGATGTTAAGCTCAATATCAACCCCTTGTTAACCCTAGCCCTTTGTTATCCATGCATATTGAGTTATTACATTTCCATTTATATATCATTTCGTAAACTATAACTTTTCATTATATTATTTCATTATAATTGTACCCTTTGTCTCCTATTTATAAACTAAGGAAACCTAATATTAGGATCATCAAATAAGATATTATACATTGTACTCAATGTAAAAAGATGTTTTCCACTCAAAGTGGACTATACTTATTGGTTTCTTATCACTTTTAAGGTGTGTGGTTCATAACATTTCATATCAAAGCATACAAACCTATGGTACAGATTCTTCAAACAAGAAATTTTAACATTTTAGCTATAAAAATTTTATAGGGCATTTCATATGGTGAAATTTTGAGTATATTCAGGGGAAATCTCAAGGAACATTTGGTTAAATTTTAAGATTTTGGTTCACCATATTTTTGGTGATATAAGCTATGGAAGTTAGGGTTTTTTATTGGTCTTGAAATCTGTTTCAAATGATTCATCTCATAATTTCCACTACACATTTATTTTTAGGTTGTTTCAATCATTGGAATTTTGAGTAATTTGACAAGACATCTAAAGGTACATCTAGTAAAAAATCGACTCTATACATTTAGGGATATACCCTATGGAACTTAGAGTTTGTGAATGACCCTAAAATTAGTTTTAAACAAGTAATATTGGAAATTTTACTATAATTTACTTTTTTGTGAAGATTTAGACTGCGAAATTTTGAGCATATTGAGAAAACTATTTCAATGTTCGTATAGTAAAATTTTCATATTTTGGACCACTATAATTTTAGAAATATAACATTTTGGAAGTGAACATTTGTGAATTGTCATAAAATAAATTTTAAAAGTGTTAACATGGCATTTTAGTCATAACCTTTTTATGGGACACTTTCACTAGTACAAAATGAGATATTAATGACCTCGCAACTAAAAAAGATAGTCACCATAATTATTTCAAGTGAATTACTACTATTTAAGCAATTTTAAGCTACCCAAATAAAAACAATTAACTCAAATGACTAATTTAGCCTGTGGATAAAATATGCGACTAGATAATAAGTGACCAAATTAAAAGAAACCAACTTAAATGTCAAAGTTACTCGAAGACTAAAATATATGACTAGATAATAAGTGACAAAATGAAAATTGATTATTGTAAACGACTACTATAGTCCAAGAATAAAAATATGACCAACTAACAGGTACAAAATGTATTTGAATTAGTCATTTTTAATTGTGTCACTTCGGAAATGGAAAATTGCAATTTTGATATTGAATTGTTACATTTCACTAAATTTGCACTAATAGATTTAGAGATCCTTTAAAAGATTCTATATATATATGTATATATATAACTAAAAAAGACATAAACCTAAACCATACCAAAGACATTATAAAATCAACCTAAAAAATAAAAATAAAAAATATATATTTAATATTTAATTTAAAATGAAAAGAAAATATAAAATTAATAAAAATAAAAGAAATAATAAAAAGAAACATATATACAAATAAATATAAGTAAGTATATAACTATATATATTCTTAGAATCTAAAAATAAACAACACAAAATTTTATAATGAATAAAAAAACTTGAAATTAAATCAATAACAAGAGGGAATATAATCAATAACCACTTTTATGTTAGATTAGGGTCTAAAATATTTTAAAATGTAAGTATTACTTTTTATTAAATAAAATGTATTAATTGAAAAAATATATAAATGAATATATATTAGATAACCTTATATATAATAAATAAAATATAATTATGTATATAAAAAGTCAATTAACTTACTACATGGTTTTATTATTTAAAAGATATAAAAAATGAGATGGAAAAACAAGGGCATGATAATAGATATTATAAAGAGAGGGCGAGAATCTAATTGTTGCTTATCTTCCACCAGTTGTCCCTATTTAGATTGTTAACATGTTTTTCAATTTCTATAGCCTCCCTTAACTTCTTAGGATGAAAGTGATCGATCTTTGCAATGAATTGGGGCTCCTAGATGAATATGTGGTGTTCAAAGTTTACACCGTGCTCAATTAAGGCAGAATAGCTAAGCGAGAAGTTTTGTTTAGGGACTAAGAATCTTGTTTTCCTTCCATATCCATCGTACAGGCCATAAAATCCATTCCTATTATGAAAAAAATACTAATTGTGTCCATATTCACATTATAGTATCTTGTTCATGAAAATTAACACATGAGAAGGACTTGTTTTAGGCCTAAGGCCCTTTTTCATTCCTTAGCAAAGATATATGCCCTAACTCCCATATATGATGTGAAAAACCTCATAATGGAACCCTTATCTTAGATGGAGACTTAAAATCCCTCAAAGAGGATTATATTGTTTTTTATGGTCTTTTCGATGCAGTGTAAGCCAAAGAAGTTTCATTTTAGGATTGGTCGTTGTTTTCATCCCTTTTCCATAGTGCAAGCCTAAGACCCATTCTTACTATGTAAAACATACTAATCAAACTAAAGATCCCCCATAGAGGCCTAAGATCCCCTGTATAGGTCATCTATGGTTCTTTTGAGAACTACTTCACAAAGTTTGAGAGCCTCTATTCCCCCACTTTCACACCTTCACACACATTCCCCTTCCGCACGCTTCTTTCGCACATTACACCATTCCGTAAAAACATTTTGGCGAAATGTCACATAAAATCAATCAATTACCCGTTTTGGGGAATCAACGTGTAATAAATACATCGTTCAAGTGCTTAATAACATTTATTTCGGAAGTACAAAAATGCAATACCAATAACTATCAAAATAGGGAGGGACTATGCTACTATCACTCTTGTTTTTTATACAATATACTTGATCATATTATATTTAATTATTCATTATATGTCTCCAAACTTCTAAATAAATATTTTTTCTAAACTTTTGTTTTGATTAGTTCTAAGAATAAAATGAGCATTGTGAATATAAGAACTAACGCTCATGCACTTGGAAGTGAAATCATACATTGATCTATATTCCCAAAATGCCTTGGGATGAAAGAATCTGTCACCTTTGTGATACTAATAGGGTTGAAGATTAAAACCACTTTTTCTTGGATTTCGTGACTCTTACTCACATTCGTTCTCATTTCCAAAGCATTTTCCACACTACCAAACTTCTTAACTTGTTTAGTAAAACTATAGTGATCTAGGAATGTTTCTTTCCCTTCTTCTTGATCATAGAAATAAAATATTAAAGATTGACAATTAATCTCTTATTTTAAAGTATGATAGACCACATTAATCTTAGTAGACTTAATCATTATCATCATCATTAAACTATATAACATAATAACTCTTATTAATATAAACAATTTATTAAATATCCTATTTTAATATTTTATAAAAAAGATATAAACGTAAATGATTATTTAAATTTCGCTATTTTATTTTAATTATAAAAAATTTATTAGCGTCTAATATTCTTAAAGAAACTAAATTTTCACAATTAAATTTAATTAATTAAATTTAAATATCTAATAATTCCAAAATTAAAGATAAAATTAACTCTAAGCTAATTAATAACATCTACAAGCATATTTGCAGTGTTGTCAAATCCTCATTATAAACTCCGGACACGATAAGCTAATGATGGCATCTCCTACCATGTGACCTTCCTCTCCATAGGGCCTTCAACCTGGAGTGAAGCCCTCTTAGTCTGCTTCCACATAAATGGAAATTGAACTAGTAGGTCACAGGCTGTAACATCTGTAGTGTAGACTAAGGTTCATTTACTGACTGATGATGGCCATATTTGATGCTTGTTATTGCCATTTTAAGCGGTTTCTTTTGTTATCAAATGACTTATTAAATACATTTCACTCATTTTTTCTTCATCTAGTCCTGGCATGTAACGTTTTAGCACCATTCCCCAATTTTTTCGAAAATGCATAGTTTGTTCTAGTTTTCTTAATCTGTGAGATGGAAATGAAATCAAATAGCTCCATTATGTTTAATTTAAAGGAGGTGTATTATTTTTGGCTTCAAACTATTATGGCTAATTAAATGGTTCCCCTGGCGCCCCACTTAAGGGTTTCAATCGATTACATCAATTCGATTATTAAAGGATGATGATTTAAATAGTTCTGAGATTCATTGGGATCAGGGTTATGCGAAAATTAGATTACTACGTTCAATGAATGAACTCCTTTTGCAGGACTCAATTTCTTTATATGTGTGATGTAGAGGATGTTTTGATCATTTCTATTTGCTTGTTTTTAAATTATTTTTTGTTCCCTTACATCCACAAAAATTCATGTAATGGAGTATGAAAATGCTTAATTCTCTCTTTTTTCTCTCTGCGAAGGGACCATTTTGTTCTAATGATTTTATTATTATTCAAATAAGATAGGAAATATGGCCATCTTGATTTTTTTAAGCGTGTGAATGGAGGTATGAAACATACAGTCTCTTGTTTAAATTATGTTAAGTTGTTCTGTTTGCTAACTTTATAACCCAAGTTCCATTCGTTGCCCATGTAACTAGAGGGAAATAGTTGAAATTAGGCCCACTATAGTCACAATTCAGTCAAAATGATCTTCCACATCCCCTTCTCTCTCTGCTATGATACAATCACAGTTGCATGGGGTACTTCTATCCTTTATGTTGTACTCGAACCTACATAGTCATAGTCTTCTTTCCAAGGGAATATTGTTGTAAGTCTGAAATATTTAGCTCATAATTTTGATAAGCATTTAGCTCAAATTTGGACATCATTGCACCTATAAACCTAGGCACTTGTACCCATATGTACCCAAACAAATGCAACATCGGCTAAAATGTGCCATCCAAGATAATACATGAATTTGTGCCAAAATAGTGAAAATAATATTATCATCATAAATTATTACATTATCTGTGAGAAATAGCTAATGTAATAACTAATTTAGAAGTTTCGTGTTTTTGAAAGGGGTTTTGCATTGATCACTTGCTATAGTAACTTCCTAGGCGCTTTTACTTCACCCTGCATGTATCGTGTTGTTTGACCATGTAAGACTTAAACTTATATGGGTTTATGTTCCTTTTTGTCAAGAATTCATGAAGGAAAATTAAGAAATCTTAATGTGCTCCTTTTTCTCTCTATTAGGGGAGTAATTTTATTTATTGATTTTTTTTTCAAAATAAGATAGGAAAGATGTTTGTCTTGAATTTTTTTAATGGTGTAAAGGGAGGCCTAAAAATACACTGTCTTCTATCTGAAGTATATAGCTTTACATCCCAAGTTCCAATCTTCCCCCCCATGCAGTTGGGGGAAGTAGTTGAAAATTTAAGCTTTTCCCACTATTGTCACTATTTGGTCTACTTGACCCTTCTCTTCCCATCCATCTTCGATTATCATAGTTGCATGAGGCAATTCATCCGCTAGGCTATATCAAAACCTACATTGTGATGGCCTTCTTTACAGAGGAAAATAATTGTATACTTGGGTAGCTCAAAAACATTTGTATATACACTCACACCAATACCCAGGTGTACCCATGGACCCATACCCTTATTGACCCATACCCAGATGTACCCATTGAACATTAGCTAAAATGTATCGTTCATGATGTAACTACATGAAGCTGTGCCAAGCAGTGAAAATAATATTATTGTTGGAAATTATTATGTTATATACTGAGAAACAAAGAATGCAATTGCTAATTTCAAAAGCATCCCTTTTTATAGGGGTTTTCTGTTAATCACTTGATGAAGTCATTGTTTAGTGGGTTTTTCCTTCACTGTGCAAGTAGCATGTTATTTGACCTTGTAAGATTTGAAATTTTTTCAACCTCAACAAAGTAGTTACCTGTAATCTTGGTGGTTAACATGCTTTTAAAGATTTACCTTTCATTAAATTTTGATTCCCTTTCCTAGAGGCCCTTCCTTGTTATGAAACCGGCTCAAGAAAAGATAGAAAAGATAGATCAACGCCTTAGAATTTAGCCTCTTAGAGGGGGCAACCTCCTTTACATTACATAAATGAACAATTCTTGGATGATACAAATGACAAAACCTCCTTTCTATATATAGGAGTCTAAGGAGTCACAATATAACCCAGCCGACCTAACAATAATAATATAAAGCCACAAAAATAAAAATAGAGGGATTCTATGGGGCACAGTAATAACAATATAGGGGCAATAGGGGCACAACAATATTAATAAGGGGTATAACTACAATAGTAATGGGGTAATCACTAGTATTATAGGGACCCAACATGCCCCTCTCCTTCAAAAAAGTGTTGTCCTCAACGCTTGAGTAGTTCTGGATACTTCTGTATAAAATTCTCATCCTCCCATGTGGAATCTTCAGCAGATAAGTTCTTCCACTTGATAAGATACTCCGAAATTGATCGATTTCGTAGCTGTCGAGTTCTTGTTTCTGTGACTGCTTCCGGTTCCAATATAATTTTTCCTTCCTCGTCAAGTTCTTAAAATATTGTTTGAACTGGGATCTTGTCGCCTATAACCTTCTTTAAACATGAAACATGGAAAACTGGGTGCAATCGAGAAGCTGCAGGAAGTTCCAATTTGTATGCCATAGTACCAATCTTTTGCAACACTTTGTACGAACCATAATACTTTGGTGATAATTTATTATCCTTCTTAGCTTGCTTGAGGGACATTTGCTTATATGGTTGGAGCCGTAGGAATACCCAATCACCTACATCAAAACTTCTTTCACTGCGATGTTGATCTGCCTGTTGTTTCATTCTATTCTATGTGCCAACACGAGGTTATCCTTTAAGAGTTGGAGGACTTGTTGTTGATGTTAGATGTGATGTTCCACTGCCTGAAACCTTAGAATTTTCTCTTAAATATGATGTGATGGATGGTGGTTGATACCCATAAAGTGCCATAAATGGGGTCATTTTTGTTGCTGTATGGAAGGAAGTGTTATACCACCATTCAGCCAGAGGCAACCATTTGACCCATTGTGTCTGTTTATCAGATACAAAGCAACGAAGATATCCTTCCAAACATTTGTTTACTATCTCAGTTTTCCCATCAGATTGAGGATGATAAGATGAGCTATGAGCTAACTAGGTACCAAGACAAGAAAATAATTTTGTCCAAAAATTTCCAGTGAAAATGGGATCTCTGTCACTTACAATAATCTTTGGGTTTCCATGTAGCTTTTGAATTGTTTCCATAAATGGAGTAGAAACTGTACTGGCCTTAAATGGATGTGATAATGCACAAAAGTGTGCATACTTGGTAAGTCTGTCAACTACCACCATGATGACACTCTTTCCCTCAGACTTGGGTAAACCTGTGATGAAATCCATTGAAACCTCCTCCCAACGTTGGCTTGGAATGGATAAAGGTTGTAATAGACTCGGTGTCTTAATTGTTTCAACTTTATTTTGTTGGCAAACCAAACATCCCGCCACAAACTTTTGAATATCTGATTTAAGGCCATCCCATAAAATTCCTTCTTAACCCTGTGGTAAGTTTTTAAAAATCCTAAGTGCCCTCCTAAGGGAGAAGTGTGCAATTCCATAAGAATCTTTTGTTTTAGCTGGGAATTCTTACATAGGTATAAGCGATCTTTGTACCATAACGAATCATTTTGCCAGCTAAATGTATCAGACGTACTGGAATCTTGTTGTAACTTTCGAATAAGTGCCCACACTTCTTCGTCATTCTTCCATTCCTCCCTTGCTTCGTTTATCCAAACTGGTTGGATAATAGAAATGGCGCACAACAATGCTTCCACATCCTCATCCTTTCTTGAGAGTGCATCTACCACCACATTTTGCTTCCCTTTTTCGTAGATGATTTCAAAGTCATAACCCAACACCTTTGTGAACCACTTTTGTTGCTCTTCAGAGGATAATCTTTGTTCTAAAAAGTATTTAAGGCTATCATGATCCGTTTTTACCTTGAAGTGTCTTCCCATTAGGTAGGGTTGCCATTTCTTAAGTGCATGGAGTATTGCCAACATTTCCTTCTCATAAATAGCTTTGCTTAAAAACTTTCCCTTGATTGGACGACTTTCAAAAGCAATGGGTCTTTCATCTTGCATTAGAACAACACCAATTCCATTTCCTGAAGCATCACATTCCACAATAAAGGTTTTTGTGAAGTCCGGTGTAGCTAAGATCGGTGCTTGGCACATTGCCTCTTTAAGATGTTCAAAGGCCTTTGTTGCTTCCGGAGTCCATGAAAATGCATCTTTCTTCAATAATGTTGTTAGAGGTGCTGCTATTCTCCCATAATTCTTAACAAACTTGCGATAATACCCTGTCAACCCGAGAAATCCTCGCAGATGCTTTATGGATGTGGGAATTTTCCATTCCTTAATGGCTTTAATTTTGCTAAGGTCTACCTTAACTCCTTCATGAGATACAATATGACCCAGATATTCCACCTCCTGGACTCCAAAGAAACATTTGGATCTTTTTGCATATAATTGTTTCTCCTCCAATAGTTGTAGCACCCTGTCAACATGTTCAACATGATCCTTCCACGACTTGCTGTAGATTAGTATATCATCAAAAAATACTAACACAAATTTTCTAAGGAATGGTTTGAAAATTGAATTCATCAAACCTTGAAATGTTGAAGGTGCATTGGTAAGGCCAAAAGGCATGACCAAAAATTCATAATGACCCTCATGATTTCTAAATGCTGTTTTTGGAATGTCTTCAGTCTTCATTCTGATTTGATGATATCCTGAATGAAGATCCAACTTGGTGAAGTAAATTGATCCATGCAATTCATCCAGTAATTCATCAATGATAGGAATGGGGAACTTATCTTTAATAGTGAGCTTGTTGAGCTCCCTATAATCCGGACACATGCGCCATGATCCATCCTTCTTGTGAACCAATACTACTAGGGCAGAGAAAGAACTTTGACTCAGTTGAATTATACCAGCCTCTAGCATTTCTGCAACCATACGTTCAATTTCACTCTTTTGGACATAGGGATATCTGTATGGCCTGATGTTTGGAGGAACACTTCCTGGAATCAGATGAATAGCATGATCATGATCACGCATAGGTGGGAGACCTTTGGGAGTCTCAAATACCTTGGAATGATTGTCCAGGACTTTTTGGAGATCTGGAGAAATAGATGATTCCAATGTGGAAACATCTAGCGAACATAATTGTGCAATTACACCTCTTTGTTCCTTTTTTAGAAGCTTTGTCATACCATTAGAGCTTATTATCTTTCTTGGTTTCCCTGCAATACCCCTTAATTCAACTTCCTTTCCTTCCATAGAAAATTTGATGAAAAGTTCTTGAAAATTAAAAGCTATTGTACCCAAGGATTGTAGCCATTGGATTCCTAGTACAACATCAACACCTCCCATTGGAATGGAAATCATTAGGCTAGTCAATACATATTCTCCCATGGATAGCTTGATATTATGGCACTTTCCAGAGAAATTTATTGTTCCTCCATTTGCAATCATCACTTGACACTCTGGTGCTGGATATAGGAAGCAATTCAATTCTTTTGCTACCTTACAATGAATAAAATTGTGGGTGCTTCCTGAATCAATCAACACTATTACCTTTTTCTTCTTGATTTGTCCTTCTATCTTGATGGTTTGAGGAGTGGTAATTCCCGCCAATGCATTACAATGTATGGTCGGATTTATTTGTTCTTCATCTAGGCTTTGTTCCTGGAGTATATCCTCTTCTTTTGACCTTTCTTGCTCCTTTTCTTCGTCCTCTTCACAATCTATGTAGAATAATTTCTTCTCAGCACACTTATGACCTTTAGTGTATTTGCTATCACAATTGTAAAAAAGCCCTTTTGCTCTTTTTTCTTCCAATTGTTGAGGTGTCAACCTTATAGGTTGTGGAAAACTAGGGGCAACAACACTTCCGTCTTTATAGTTGTGAGTGGTATGCTTCCTGGTTGCCATAATTTTGCTTTCCATTTTTCTTGCTAACCTGAATGCCTTCTCTAATGAATCAGGTTCCCAAAGGCGAACATCATGTTGGATATTATCCTTTAAAGACCCTATGAACACATCAATCCTATGCTCCTCTGGAATATCTTTTACCCTTATGTTCAATTTTTGGAACTACTCAATGTGCTCCATTATTGAACCCTTCTGTTTGAGACTTATCAATTGGCTAAAAAAAGTGTTGCTTTTTGTATCCTCATAATGTGCTATCAATTCTTCCGTAAAAATTGCCCAAGTGATAAATTTATTAAGAGAGAAAAGCCATTGATACCATACAAGCTGATTTGGTTCCAAATATAAAGTTGCCATACGTACCTTTTGTGTGTTTTTCACATTATTGAGATCGAAAAATTGCTCCATCTGTAATATCCATGTTGCGGGATCCTTGCCATCAAACTTCCTCATATCGATTTTTGGAATATGGTTGGTCTTCGATCCAAAATTAGAGTCTATGGACTCATGATTAACATTTTTTTTGTTTGCATCATGAGTTTCCTTTACAACCTTTTCACCATTAGTAAGTATTTCTTGTAGAAAATTTGTCAAATCTGTCTTCAAATCTGCCATGTCTGTCTTCAAATCTGTCTTCAAATATGCCATGTCTCTCTTCAAATCTGTCTTCGAATCATCCATCTTAGCTTCCGTGCCCTTTATCTTAGATTCCACGCCATGTATCTTAGATTCCACGCCATTTATCTTAGCTTCTGTTAGCTTTTGTGAGCGTGACATTTGTTGCACTTGCTCTTGTAATTTTGATATATCATGTAGCATTTCTTCCTCTTCTTCATGAGTCATGCTAGAGCTTTCACGTTCCTTACTAGGTGTTTGCATTTTCTTTCCTCGGGGCATCAGTTACCGATAATAATGCTTTACTATGCCCTTTGATTTCCTTCAAACCAAGCTTACGCAAAAATTTAAAAAAAACTACACACCTTTTTTCACTTCGTAGAAGCATGATATTGAATCTAATGTATCTCTGTAATTTTGGATCATCCAATTCTAAAATTGTGACCTGTAGTATCATTCTACGCCCTCTTTTCAATGCCACTAGTCTGATCCAAATTGGATTCTCCAAGGAAGAGTTATGCAAAATCTCCCACAGTGACCTGCTTATAGACTAGTTCAATAGAGCCAACTTGTACGACGTGCCACGAATCACTGTTTTAACCTTTGGCTCTAAAAAAATATATAAAAGAAACTACAGTCCGTCCTCTTTCTGTAACTTCTTACAAAATTTCAATCCGATGCTGAGAAAGAAAGTTATGACGATTTTCCCCAGGTCACATGTTTGGAATGTAATTCAGGAGTCTGTAAGAAGACCAACTTCCTCAGATCATATCTCAGCAAATATAGCGTGAAAAGTTCTGAAATTTGGACGCGAGATTCAGCACGACGTCTTCTCAAATGGGTTTTGTTTTTAGCTTCTGAAATGTCGTAGAAAAAAAGTTATAGTGAAAATTCCACGATGACCTCTTGGGAGCAGTGAAACCCTAGAATCCAAGGCTCCGATACTAAATGTTATGAAACCAGCTCAAGAAAAGATAGAAAAGATAGATCAACGCCTTAGAATTTAGCCTCTTCGAGGGGGAAACCTCCTTTACATTAAATAAATGAACAATTCTTGGATGATACAAATGAGAAAACCTCCTTTCTATATATAGGAGTCTAAGGAGTCACAATATAACCCAGCCAACCTAACAATAATAATATAAAGCCACAAAAATAACAATAGAGGGATTCTATGGGGCACAGTAATAACAATATGGGGGCAATAGGGGCACAACAATATTAATAAGAGGTATAGCTACAATAGTAATGGGGTAATTACTAGTATTATAGGGACCCAACATTCCCACTATGCAAATAACATGTCACTTGGCCCCCCAAAAGATTTACAATTTTGTGGACTTTGTGGAAGCACCCATTCTTAATTTTTTATTATCCAGACTCAGGTGGCTGACGTTAAGAAATTTTCCTCTCTGTCACTTATCAAACCGATGGTCCACTTTCCATTTCAACTTTTCAAGGGGCTTGTAGCCTGCCTCGTAAAACATGTAAACTTTTGTTGAATTTATGCAAGTAACCATAATTTTGATTTGGATTAGACATTGGGGACAATGTCAGTTTTGTATATTTGTATTTGAACATTTTTGGTAGGAACAAGGGAAATTACCTTGATCCTGTATTTACCATAGGGATTTTGATAACAGTTGTTTATAATAGGAAATGGAACTCCTTGATATGTGATGTTGCATGGAAATGAAGTGCATGCTTTCAGTAATGTACAATGGCCAATATTTTTGGATTTTATGTTTTTGAGTAGCATTTAAAAAAATGGATGGTGAACTCTAATTTCAGCAATGGGAAAGGTAGTCTCCTAATCTTTGAAATTTAAAGTAACCAAACTTCACATTTTGCAGTTGTCATTAAGCAAATTGATTTTGTTCGTCCCCTCCATTTTTTTCTTATTCATGGAAGTTTATTTGCAACAACAAAAAATTCAGTTAAGATATCTTACATTCACATATTCTTGTTTAATATAGAAATTGCATTCTAAAAGGACAATTTTTTCTTATCATTTGTTAATGTTGCTTGTTCGAAGCTTTTGGTTGATGCAAAAAAACTAGCTTTCTGATCTTTTACTTGTCTGCACTGTTGTAATGGACTGGAGCAGGAAGTGGCAAAATAATTTCCAACAAGGTTTGAAATCCATTTAGCTCTCCCCGAGTTGAGACTCTAGTTCCATTATACCTAAGAAAATATTAAACATAAATATATAGTTCTCGCCTTTGTGGAAACCTATGGTGGTAAATCATTCATATTCGAGTTAGCACAGGACATAGAATGGCATGCTCAAATGATCAGAGAAGAGGCTTGGGATTCAAGAACAATTATGTGATTACAAGTTCTATGTTCAACGTGTTAGAGTAACGATGTGAATGGGTGTTTTTTTTAAATCAAATGTGATTACAAGGTTATAAGTTAAATGTTTTGAGGCGACATTATTCACCTATAATAACAGATGTCAAAATTAGATCAACGTGATTCACCTATAATAGTAGCTGTCAAAATAAATCCCCGAAGAAGGAGAAAAAAGAGTTGATTCAAAATCTGAGTCCATCAAGGGTGATTGAAAGTTGGTAAATTAAAAAGTTTGTGATCCTAATTGATCTAACGTCTTTGTCTTGAGGTTTGATTAATGTGGGACAAAAATTTCCTTGACCCACAGTTTAAAGTGACGTGATTACTTTTCTCAGATGGTGAAATACTAGGATGAAAAATGGTCGATTATGACTCCTACACCCATATGTAATCAGGTTCAATTAAGAATTCTAGTTCAAACATATAATGCAAAATTAGATTTCCTTTTCAACCTCGATGCACATTTCCCACCACCCATTTAGCTAAATAACCCAAGTCTCACTAGCATTTTTCAGTTATTGGCCATACACGTGGACATCGAACTGTTCATCCTAGTTTGGCATGGAAAGCCTCTAATCCCATTAAAATAACTCATACAACCTCAACAATGTTCATTTCAAGAACCACGTTAGGAAACCCTATGTAATTCTTGTTGCAATATGTTGCTCCTCCGCGCCTCTTAGGTTGAAGGAACAACTGTTATCTACAATTGTAACCTCTAATGGAATCATATGTGAGGACTCCATGGTTCTCATATCCTCTCTGGGGAACTCAAAAAAAATCCCAATATCAGGCTTGCTCTTCATCTCTACAATGGTTGCTTCCAATTAATCAATGGGTCATTCAAAGCACTGGCAAGCATGGAGAAGCTCACAAAATAGTTGAGAATACAATTACTATGGGCACGGTTGCTTTTAGTTCCTTCACGCCAATCAACATTGAAATTAAGTTGAAAGATACATATAACCATGTGGGTATAGAGGCCAAAGATGCTTACTATGTCCCAATCTGTTACACAAAAATATCGTCACTATGATTATTTACAGTCAGTATGGGTCTATCATCACTTGTACTGTCCTCCTAAGCAAGTCTAAGACCTCAGCTCTTCAAATCAAGCTTTGGAAGTGGGAGAAAGACATTAAAAATCAATGTAACTCTGGTTCCGCACTTTCTCTCATGGTCACCTGCGGTCCCGCACCTTCTGTGTACAAAAGCTGCGTACCTACCCGCTCTGTCCCTAACGGTGTAGGTGCGGACCCCTGTGAAAGTCAAAAGGCGCAAGTTTTATCTTAAAAAACTCACTTTGGGTTAATTCTAGAGTTTTCTAGAAGGAATTTTGACGTGGATTGTTCGCTCTGAGGTGGTTCATGCATCCCAAAAGAGAAGGAGCTAATCCCTTGACTAAAGGAGCTATCCCTTTAAATGAGGGCTTTATCCCTTTGAAGGAGGACCTAGTAACTTCCCTCCATTGCACTATAAATACAGGCATTGGGGTGAGGACTAGAGAGGTTAGAAGCTGAACATTTTGAGGGTAAATGCTGGTGAAATTAAGACTCTTTGGTTGAGCTTGAGAGGAGAGATCACATACCTCTTGGTTCCATTGGAGAGTGAGTGAAACTTGTCAAAGTAGAGGAGACATATTGTTGGACCCTGGGAGGAGCTTGTACAACGTCAAGGCAAAGGTTGTAAAGTTCTTCTTCTTTCAAATTAATACAATCAAACTCATTTTTCTCAACAAGTATCTTATGTTATTTGTTTCATGGACTCCTTGACTTTCATGTTAAATATGTTTTATGCAATTGGTTTTTTAGGTGCTATTTAATTTGTTTGCCTTGTTTGTGTTTGCAAATTCGCGATAAGGAGCTCATTTGGATCAAAGGAGCGAGGGCATCCACAAGCTTGCGTTGGACCAAAGGTAGGCCCTAAAAACACTTGTTTTCTATTGTTTATCAAAGCATATTTAGAGAAAGATAGTGTCTGGTTGGTTTGCTTGTCATTAGGTCTTCTTTAGATTCTAGGAAGGTCTATCTTGTCCGCAAGATCGACTCATTCCGTGCGACAAAATGGCGACTCCGCTGGGGACTTGATTGTTTTCCTTGTCTATACTTTGACCTGAGAAATTGTATTTTCTGTTTCTGTTTTTGACTTGATGATTGTGGGATTGGGTGAATTTAGTTAATTTTGAGTTAGTTTTTATTTTTCATAGTTTTGGGAGAGGTACGCACCCTCTGAGTTAAGCACAGTGCGTACCTGTACGCACTTTTCCTTTGTACACAAAGCGTGGACGCACCTGTGTAAACAGGTTGCTTGCGTACCCTGTCAAAAATTTGAAAAATTTTAAATTTTTCTCTTTTTTATCAGTTTAGAATTTGTTTATAGGTTTTAGCCATTGCCCAGACCTGCTTGTTCCCTGTCAAAAACTTTCCTTGGTTTAATTTCATTAGTGTTAGGGTTTTAGGTGGAATTCCTAGGAATTTTGCTTGTTGGGTTTGTTTTTCATTTTTGGTTGTGTAGTGGCTCTAAGCTTAGAAGCCGTAGGGACCTCAGATTACCTTGGTGTCTACCAGTCTTCTTATGAGTCTGACCATTTATGAAATCTCCCCTTGTTGAGGAATCCACTTTGTGTTTTCTCATTTCAAAATTTCGAAAAACTTGTATTTGAAAGTTGGAATTTTCATTTTTAAAAAAGAAAAACGAAAGATTGGTTGTTTTTTGACTAATTGTGATTCTGCATAAATTAGTCCTTAGCTCACATTTAGCTAAGTAAAACATCCTCAAAAAGACTTTTAGTAGGCTTTGACTTCAAGTAGCTTTTTATAGTTTGTAGCTCTCAAAGTTAGTCATTTTCATTAGTTTTGAGTGTTTTATTTACAAAATATATAAAAAAATCTCTTTTGGAAAAAGTTTGTTTTTGTAGTGATTGGGTGCTTTGAAAAGAAAAGGGAAATTTTTGTGAAATAACTAGATGTCTCGTTTTGAGTGCTTTGGAAAGGAAAAAGCTCTTCTTTAAATTTGTTTAATTGAGAAAGATTTGTCTTTACAAAGTATTTGCATTCTCAAACTCTTTCTTAGTGTAGAAGTTCATCGAAGAGAAAAGATTGTTTAAATCATCTTAAGTGCATCTTTTTAGTGATTTCGAGTCGAGTCTTTACACCACGAGTTCATCTCCGCAACCTCTTGACTTAAACAACAACCACTAAAATTAACGCTTAAAGTAAAATTCACCTAGTAACATTTTATTTCTAGGGCTCTGATACACCAACTTAGCTTAGGCTAGTGTCTTGGAGTAGGAGAGTAATTAACTCTCCAAGACAGTAAAAACAAACAAGTAGCTGTATCTTGTGGTAGGAAGAAATCCAATTATTGCATTTATGCTCTGGGAAAGCTCCTCTTAAAGGAGAAGCACGAGATCGTGTCCGAACCAGTGTGGGAATGAATCCTTCCTCATTGGGAACGACGCCAGATATTCACGTATTAAAAACGGTAAACCTCGGATTAACCATTGTCGAGGAGCCTGGGGTCACTTGTTGGTAAACCTTGGATTATGTCAAGGAGCCTTCAAGGGGATTGAGCTTGCTACTCTGCCCTTGCGTCCGTATCGGATCGTAGACTGTTCCCCCAGGTGTATTTGTCTCAGTTGGTAACCTTAGTGGCCATATTCTTTAGGATTCTTCCTAAGGTGACAGTGGTGGGAAGATCCCGCTGTACCTGGAGCAGATGTTGGGTAGACTCACTTGGATTTTCTGGGGGGTTCACTTCACTCGAGACGGTTAAGTGGAGGAACTTGGTCCAGTCTATTCATTAAGCAGGTTGCCGGGGTAACTGTTCCAACCGCCATTTCTGTACTGAATTCTGCGACGTTGGATTTCATCACCAACTAGTGTTTTCGGTCCGGAAAGTTACTGTTTGTATGTGTTTGATCTCTAGATTCTTTAGGCGTGTGATTCAAATTTGTTTAGTTCTTTAGAGGCTTTAGGTGTTTTTCATTGAGATTTTACTTTGTTTGCGTGTGAAGTAGTTAAAAGTTTTTAACTGTGGCTGAATTACCAAGACAGTCCTGTAGACTTCGGGGCCAGTCTCCTAAGTTTGTAACCGTGGCTGATTTATTGAGGAAGTCCCGTAGACTTCGGGGCCAACCTCCTGAAGAAGTCCCGAGCCAGCTTGAAGGCTTGAAAATCCTCGTAACTCCTAGTGGTAGTAAGGTTGGGTCACCTGAAGAAGGAGAGTCTTCATTGGTTGTACATCCTGATTACCAAACTCTAGTAACAGGTTACGATCCGCAATCAATTTCAGTTTCCGAACTTGCTGGTAGCTTTTCATCTACTAGTGATATAGGTGAAGAACCTGAGATATCTGAACCTGTTACTCCAACATCAGGGTTTGTCTCTCCAACTTCTAGTGGTCCTGATTCACCTAGGGTAGAAAGAGTAATTACCGAAGATCTTCCTTCTGGACTTATTGCTATTGAAGAACTTGCTCCGGAAGAGGAAGTAGGCATCCCTATCCCTGAAAATCAACCTGTTCTCGATCTAAGGGAGCGTGAATCAATTTTTTACAGTCCGCCTAGGAGTACTACTTGGTATCTTTCTTTGACTAATTATTTGGAAAACCCAGGGTTAAGTTTTTCACCACCTCATGCTCCTTATCATCCTAGAGGTTTTTATACTCCCGTAAATATGTCAGGTCAGTCGTCCATGTTTACTCAATCGCCTGAATCTTTTTTGTACGGCGGTCCTTCTGTTCCCTCTAGGTATCAGTCACTTTCTTGTACTTTTTCGGGAGCATCTCCTCAACCCATTGAGCAAGGGTTATTAACTGGAAACAATAGTACAAAGCCGTTGGGCGTAGAAGACATTCATATGATGTCAGGTTCTATTCCCAATTCTCAACCTCAAGGTGGCCAGTTATCGCCTGGGGGGCAGCCTCAATTAACGCCTTGGGGGCAACCTCAAGGACAGTACGTACCTATGATACAGTACGTTCCTCAAGGTCAACCCCAGACTCGATATGTACCCCAAGGTCAACCCCAATATCAATTTATACCTCAAGGTCAACCCCAGTATCAGTACGAGCCTCAAGGGTATCTACCCCAAGGTCAGTACTCGAACCAAGGTTTCCAACCACCCCAAGGTCAATCTTATGTTCAAGGAACGGGAAACGTACCTTTCAATTATCAATCCTACCCTCAACCCGGTTATGGTCCTCAATATTCTCAACCTGTTACGGGTCAGTACCCCGGAATGAACATAGTGTGGGACCCATCGCAAACCCAACAAGTGTTGCATCCAAGTGTACAGTTGTCATCTCAAACTGGACAACCCTTAGTTTCTGGTACACCCCAGCAACTAGTCCAGTCTAATTTTCAAACTTCTGTACCTTCGGTAGTTTCTCAGTCTCGGCCTACTGCGACTCGTACTCCATCTCAAACGACTGCTGCAACTGCCGCAACATCTGTTCAATCTACCCCACCTACTTTTGGAGTATCGACAGCTCCAGTTTCTACTGTTCCTATATCTACTCCTTAGACATCTTTACCACCGTCTGGATCCACGATTCAAACTACGGTTCAGATGCCTGTAGGACAACCTGGTTTAAGTACAATTGTCACAAGTCAACCACAATTCACCTATCAACCGTACCAGGGACAGTACCAATTCGGTCCTGCTGTCCAGCAGCCAGTTTATCAGTATCAACCGTATCCTGGGTACACTTATCAACAACCTCAACAACCCCAGTATGGTCTGGTTAATCCCGGTTTTCCGGGAGGATACAATATCCCGAACGCGATTCATATTCCTAGTTATCCCGGATATCCTCCTCTTGGGGCTGGTCTCATGACCCAGAGTTTTAGGGATCCTAATCGGCAATTATCGTTTATCGCAACTTTGGACTTACCAGACTTGTCGCGCCTAACGAACGATCCGATTAATTATCTTCCATTTTGGCCACCAATGCCGAATAAGTTTCCCAGTGACATTCCCAAGTTCGAAGGTAAATCAGGAGAGGACCCGTCGAACCATGTGATGACTTACCACCTCTGGTGTGCGTCTAACTCCATCACAGATGATTCGATCCGTCTTAGGCTTTTCTAGCGCACTCTAATTGGTCTCGCGGCCAAGTGGTACATTGAGTTACCGCGAGGCACTTTTTATAATTTTAGTCAGTTAGCTACCTCGTTTTTAACTCATTTCCAGTTGCCAATCTGATATGACAATGGCACGGAATTGTTAACTTCGCTAAAGCAGTCAACATCCACGTACATTTCAGATCATATTCATGAGTGGAGACGTCGACGTTGTTTAGTGAAGGTATTTATTCCAGATCAAATCTTGGCCGAGTGGTTTGTAAAATCTTTGTTGCCAAAGATCACTGAAGATGTTGCTAAAGCCAGAGTGGTTACTGAGGAGCAAGTCATTTCTCAAGCACAGTACCTTGACTTGGTCTATACTCAGTCAGGTACGTTACACGAAAAGATCCCCGATCTTCCCAAGTCAAATCAAATCGCTGCAGCTCCTTCGGGATCTCATGCCGCTGACGGTATGATTGGCACGATTAACACTAAAGGTAAGAAGAAATTCTCCAAGAATTCTTCTCTTATTATAACCTTGCCTGATTCCCCAACAGGAGATTCTTCTGCAGAGATTTTCGCCGATATTCACATTGTAGAGTCATCTACAGCTAAATCAAAATCCGGTGGGAAGAAGAAAGGAAAGAAGAAGAATAAAACGGACAAAAGTTCAAAGGAGAAACCTGAAAAGGCAGAATCCAATGATGAAAAGCGCAAACCTCGTTATCCATGTCTCATTTGTGATGAAGAACATTTTACAAGAGACTGCCCTCATTGAGCAGAGGTTGCGAAGATCGTCAAAGGTTCCCAAACTCCTGTTGCTTTGAAGGATCCATTTCCAAGTCAAGACAGCAAGATGATAGGTTCTTCCTCGAGTGCCAATGAAGAACCCATATTGATGATGTCCCATGTAAAGATTGCGACTCGATCGCAAGATTATGGCAGTAAAAGTCCTGTTGATGGTAAAGAAGCAGAATCTTCTCATTCTAATCCATCAACCTCAACTCCCGGTTTTGATCCACTACAGATCGAGAAACCTAATCTAGACTTGGCAATCAAACCACCCGCTAAGGGTATACTTCGAAAGTCAGCTTTCAATCCACATGCGAGAGCGGCTTAGAACTATAACATTGTTGAGGATTTGGCTGTTTCACCCTCAGCAATGTTGGCTTTGGAAGTGCTGCAATCATGTCCAGCACAACGTAAATTACTTTTGTTGGCTATAGGAGCTGTTGACGTTTAGGACCTGAACCTTATAATTTTCGATCTAGAAAATAGTACACCATGTCTCCCTCATCAAATGGCTTTCCAGATCCCAGTGATAGTAAAAAACAGGCCTATTCATCGGACTGTAATTGATGAGGGAGCCTCAACGTGCATTATGTCGATACAATGTTGGAGATCGCTTGGTTCTCCTTCACTAAATCAATCCCCGACAATTATTAAGGCCTTTGATGGCCGTGGGTTTCATCCTTTTGGCATTCTATAGGATTTGCCTATAGGGGTTGAAGGAAAAACCGTTAGTCTAGATGTGGAGGTGGTTGATGCCCCTCTAGACTACAACCTTCTCTTGGGTAGAAGTTGGTCTTACGCTATGATAGCGGTCGTTTCATCGGTCTTTCGAGTAATAAAGTTTCCACATAATGGAAGGATCGTAACAATAGACCGGCTGGCTTACTTTTCATCCGACCCAGCCTCTTCGGAGAGTATTTAGCATGTTGGTAAAACAACTATCCCATATAAGGATGTTGGAGTAGGATTAGTTAAAGATGTCGGTTTACTGGGAAATTTTCCTTTTCCTCCAATCAACGCATCATCTTCATTTGCAACTATTCATATGATTACATCAGACACCATTATTTATGATAATCCTTGGATCATCCCTTCTGAATCTGAGATAGACTCATTTGGTAATTCCATGCCTTTGAGTCCATATGAAATTACCTATGAAGTCGTGCAGTCTTTTGCCGACCTGTTTTCAACCGAAATTGACTTAATGAATGTGGTCCGTGAGGAATCGCTTTTCACATCAACCTCGGATTTAACTACGTTTTCTGAACTTGTTCACTCTGATGAGCAAATTCGTAAAATCCTATGTGTAGATGATTTACCATGGGAAGATCTCCATCACAGATCTTCGTTTTTACCCGAGAATGATCGTTTTGAAAATGATTTCTCATCAATTTTTACAACTGAATATGTCAAGGAACCTCAGAATCCAATGAAACATCCCGATTCAGAGTTAAATTTGGGAAACATTTCTCGAACTATTCCTATTGACATTTCGGTTAAGCCCGGAATTGCTGAAAACATTCATATAGGCGCCTCGTGTACAGATGACGAAATTCAATTATATAAGGCCCTATTTCAAGAATTCCGCGACGTGTTTGCCTGGTCCTATGAGGAAATGCCAGGAATTGATCCCGCGATTGTTGTTCATGAGATCAAGACTTACCCGGACGCTAAACCCGTCCGGCAACGTTTGCGTCAGATTCACCCACGAAAAGCTGCTGCAATTAAAGCGAAAGTTGAAAAACTATTGAAAGCAGGTTTCATTTATCTGATCCCGTTAACGGATTGGGTATCGAATATTGTTCCGGTTAACAAAAAACAGGGAACAATAAGAATATGCATCGATTATAGGGACATTAATCGAGCCTATTCAAAGGACAATTACCCAACTCCCTATATCGATCAAATCATTGATGATTGTGCCGGCAGCGGAATATTTTCCTTTATGGACGGTTTTTCCGGATACAATCAAATCAACATTCTACTTGCCGATCAACCAAAAACGGCTTTCATTTGTCCATGGGGGACATTTGCATATTGCAAATTGCCTTTTGGGCTTAAGAATGCTGGAGCAACTTTTCAACGGGCGATGTCTTATGCGTTTCATGACATCAAAAACATTGTGCAACCGTATCTCGATGATTTGCTTGCTCATTCATTACATCGAGCTGATCACCTCGTCCATTTACGAGCAATCTTTATGAGGTGTAGGCATTATCGTATTCGATTTAACCCACACAAATGTGTCTTCTGTATAGAAACGGGTCGATTGCTGGGATTTGCAGTTTCGAAAACCGACATTCGCATTGATCCCTCAAAGGTCGAAGCTATCATTAAATTGCCTCCTCCTTCGAGTCTTCGCCAACTCCAAAGTTTGCAGGGGAAAGCAAACTTTTTACGATGATTCATTCCTAACTACGCCGAGGTTATAAAGGGTTTTACCTGGTTGTTGAAACAAAACACTCAATTCTCTTGGGATGAGATAGCTCAAAAATCTTTTGATGCACTCAAACACGCGTTGACCCATGCACCGTTGTTGCATCCTCCCAACTACAACTAAGATTACTTCTTGTATCTCGCCGCCTTCCATTCCACCATTGGAATGGTCTTTGTTCAGGAAGATGAATTCGGAACGGAACATGTGATATATTACCTTAGTCGGACGTTAAATCCAACTGAGCTAAAATACTCACATGTGGTGAAGTTGGCATTGGCAGCCGTTCAAGCTGTCCAACGTTTTCGTCACTACATTTTACTACGTAAAACTACGGTAATTTCATATTGCAACCCTATGATCTACATTTTGACCAAACAATTGCTAGGGGGCAAGCACTCTAAATGGATCATTATCCTGCAGGAGTTCGACTTGGAGTTTGAGAAATCTAAGTCTAAGAAATCTTTAGTTTTTGCAGAGTTAATGTGTGACTTCCCGCGTGCTGACACGGAAACTGTGGCAGAGGAGCCCATTGCGGATGAATCTTTGTTTCTAATCAGCATTTTAGATCCGTGGTATGGGGATATCATCGTCTATCTCCAGACCCAATCCTTTTGGCCAAAAATTTCAAGGTCGGAACGTCGGAAAATTCGATTCCAGTCCCAACAATTCAAAATTATTGGAGATACTCTTTATCACCGTGGGGCGGACTCTATTTTTCGACGTTTCTTAACTCACGAAGAGGCTGAAAGGGTTCTAAATGACTGTCACTTTGGAGCATGTGGCGGTCATATGTCTGGGTATGCCACAGCCCAAAAGATATTGCGCGCTGGCTATTTCTGGCCGTCCTTGTTTAAAGATTGTATTACGGCGGTCCGAAAATGCCACAACTGCCAGATTTTTGATCGTAAGATGCGCGCTCCACTTGCTCCTCTCCACCCTATAATTGTCGTTGGTCCTTTTGCCAAATGGGGTATCGATTTTATTACATGTAACCCTCACTCGGCCGGGGGGCATGCATATATCATATTTGTGGTAGATTATTTTACTAAGTGGGCTGAGGCGATGCCTACATTCGAGGCAGACGGCAAAACAACTGCAATTTTTGTGTTCAATCATATAATTGCTAGGTTTGGTGTCCCACAAGCGATAATCACTGATCATGGGCGTCATTTTCGAAACGTTATGATGACCGAACTTACAGGCCAGCTTGGTTTACGTCACGATAGTTCAACCCCTTATTATCCACAAGCGAATGGTCTGGTTGAATCCATCAACAAAGTTTTAGTTATCATGATCCGACGAATCATTGGGATTCATCGGTCGAATTGGCACAACATGCTATTTTCAGCGCTTTGGGCGTACCGAACCTCAGTAAAAACATCAACAGGGTTCACTCCTTTCCAACTAGTTTATGGTTTGGAAGCCGTGTTACCCATTGAATGCGAAATCCCGTCACTGCAAATGGCCATCGAGTTACTTCCAGCCACTTCCGAAGAGGAAAAGCGTTTGTTATACTTGGATCAATTAGATGAGAATCGACGTGATGCTGCATTGGCAATCGAGACTCATGCAAAACGAATGAAAGCTCAGTATGATCGAAATGTGACCCCTCGAAATTTTTCGGAAAGGGATCTAGTCTTAGTTTGTGATCAAGCTAATGATAAATTAGGCACTGGAAAATTCGTTCCTATGTGGCATGGTCCCTATGTTGTCAAGCGAAAGCTAGCCAAAGGGGCTTATGAATTGGTAGACTTTGATGGGGACTCTTTGGGTAAACCTAGAAATGGCCTTTACTTGAAGAGGTATTATGCTCAAAAGAATGGGGTATGGATATTTTTAGTTAGGATAGTTTTTCTTTCTAGCTTGTGTGTTTTAGTTTAAAAAGTGTGCTTAGATTAGAGAGTGTTTTTCCCTTCATTATTCCTTCTTATCTTGGTTTTACTCTTGATATTGCAGATTTCGATGCCTCTCCAAACATACATTGGATTTGCTGATGGTGCTTGTCGTAATACACGGAACATCTCTTCCGCAGCTTGGGTTATCTATTCGCCCTCTGACGAGTTAGTTTCTATGCATGGGGTAAGCCTCGATCAAACAACAAACAACATTGCAGAGTATAGTGTAGTGATTAAGTTATTGTCTGAATCTATTTCATTTGGGATTCGGAGTTTGATAGTGAGGTTAGATTCTGAACTCGTTGTATTACA
This sequence comes from Pinus tabuliformis, assembly GCA_031772625.1. NCBI lineage: Eukaryota > Viridiplantae > Streptophyta > Pinopsida > Pinales > Pinaceae > Pinus > Pinus tabuliformis. The sequence goes on along the minus strand of CM062806.1, from coordinate 164,823,486 downwards.
GCTTAATAGAGTGTATGCCATTAGAAATCCAATGTTATTAAGATTATTTTTGAGAGTGCGTCTCTTGGAAAGTGAGTTTGATTACATTTAATATCAGCATATTCCAAGGTCTTTAAATACATTAGTAGATGCAATTGCTTCTCGAATGTTAAATAGACATTTGCAATAATCATACATGTAAATTTAAAACCATTCCATAACATGATTTACAAGATAAGCCGGTAATAGTGATATATATAGGAGTGTGTCAAAAAATACATCGTCTTCGATCATAGGTTGAAAAACACCTTATGATCGGCAAAAATGATAAGTACAAAAAACAAAAAGTTCACATGTGCCCACAATAGGCGATCATCCTATCACTGGTGATGATCTCTATAAGAAACCACTACCCAGGCCACCTTGCAAAGGAACCTCCTAAAAGGTCCCGGGACTCCAATCACATAGCACTGAATTCGACGAGGAATGTCGTCTATAGTGGTCTCAGGAATATCTCTTGTCAAGCGCTCGAGATGACCCTCCAACTCGGCCAAAACCTTTGCCGATTCGTCCTGTGGGGCTGGCGTGGGTGCAACTGGTTGCCTCCTTTCAAAAAGCCGGAGAGCGGCTGGTCGCTGTGGACCCACATCTGCATTTGAAATTTTTACTATCAGTTTTGAGACGATGGAAAAATAAAAAAAAATTAAAATAGGAAAAAGTTGGAAAGGATTTTACCTGACTCGTCCCACTGCTCTCCTAGTGGAAGAGCAATGTCTGGGTCACCACGAAATCTATCCCAGCGTAAGGGAAGTCCTGAATGGAAAAGACCTGGTTTTCCAACCATTGGAAATACTCAGGTTTGAACCGAGCAACCTCTGTCCTCTCGTCCGGGTGACGGGCCATGACTGCGACCCATCGCATCAGTTTGGGCTCTCGAGGAAGCCCAGCTCCAACAGTAAGGTGCTGTGGGATCAGCATAGGAACCCTCTCCAGGCCAAAACTCACGAACAAAGCCCCATAACCAAAGGTCTTTAGTCGTCCGCTCTTGATCCAGGTGGATATTGGTGGCCACCTGCCAAGTCCACCTGGACCCCCACCATTGTTTTTCTTAGCATTTTCAGTTTCCTTAATTGTAGCACAACTTACTATTTTTAGCAGTTTTTCGGGTCCTGAACTTCCGGAGCCGTTTTGAGGCCCTAAACGACGTTTTTTTGGGAATCCGGGGGCAACATGGGTCCATGGAATGGACCGATATGTTGCCCGTTCCAACAATGGTAGTGCTCGGATAGATCTTTCTAACGAGCTATTGTATGTGTCAAACGGAGATCATATGCCAAAGTTACGACCCCGGGAAGTTGATGTACCAATTTACCCCAAACGGGGCCCACAGTTTGGCGTTTCATCTCCTAGGGTTAGGTTTTGGAATGTGAAGGGTTTTCCATTGTTTCTCAACAATAAATAGGCCTTCGAGCCTCATTGTAAGACAGTTCAGAGGCATGTAGCCATCACATCTCTTCTCAGAGATAAACTACCATCGCCCTAGCTGGTTTATTTCCATTTCTGGTTGTAAGCATATTTCAGTATTTTCCATTAATGAAATGAAGTATTATTTCCGCTGCATCTTTGTGTATATGGTTATCTCTGTAATTTGTTGCGTTCCTGTTTAAATCAGGATCAGTGGTATCAGAGCGGTCTGCTTTTTCTCTGTTTTTCTTTGCATGTCCCCAACAAGGTCAGGATATAAGGAGTTAGGGCTTGAACTGGTTGAACCTTTGCAAGACCAGCCTCGCAAATCCCGACGGCCTCCCATGGCGGATGAGAAGAAAGACGAGGGGGCAGGAGATCCCATCAAAATCTTGCTCGAAGAAGCCCTCGAGCGACAACAGAACGCGATGATGGACAACTTTGCCCAGATCCTTCAGCGGCTACCCAGAAGCAACGCATCGGCTTCCAGCAGCTACTCTGGAAACGCCACACCCTTTAAGGTACAAGTTAATTTTGAAATCCCCATATTCGAGGGTCAGATAGACGCAAATGCCGTAGATAAATGGTTAAATCTACTAGAGGGTTATTTTTCTGTTCATGAATTTTCGAGTCGGGAAAAGATTGTTTTCGCTCTTCTCAAAGCAGCCCCCCACGTCAAGGACTGGTGGGAAACCTACTGCGAGCAGAAGGATGAAAGTACTGGCTCACTATTTTCAGCCGCACCCACCTGGGATTCATTCCGGGATGCCATTAAGGAGCAGTACTACCTTGTTGGAAGCTATGAGGATGAATACATAAAGTGGACCACGCTGCGGCAGGGAAGGGACCAAGACGTGCCGGAGTTCACCAATCTTTTCCATACCCTTCGCACAAAGTTGGGTATCAAGGATTCGGAGCAACATTTGATACTCAAATACCGTGGCTGCCTGCACAAGTACATCCAGGAAGAAATACAATTCCTAAACATCTCCTCGCTTGGCGCAGCATACCGATATGCCGACAAGGTCGAGCAGAAGTTTAAACAAAAGAAGCGAGACTTTGGATCTGCGAATCCAAAGCAGGGGAAAGGTGCCCCTAAACCACAGAACAAAGGACAAAGCCAAGGCGGGACAGCCCAAGACAACCAGCTGAAGCTGCAAGCAAAGAACAGCACCGCGAAGCCGAGAAAGGACACTGGAAAATGGTGCGAGTTCCATAAGAGCTCCACTCACAACACAAGTGAGTGTCGGGCCAAGCAGTCACTGGTGGCTGAGCTAAAGGCTTCAGAATCAGATGCATGTTCCGACTCTGAGTCAGAACCCGATAAGGGGAATGAAAAAGGGAAGCAGATCATTGATGCGGATCCCAACGCCACTGTTGCTACCGCAAAGATCCAGAAAAATGAACCCGAAGATCCAGAGGAGGAGGAGCGTCTCTTCCTCTCCTAGATGTGGGTAAAGGGCTCCCCGATATAGTTCATTGTTGATAGCGGGAGTCAAAAGAACCTCATTTCGGCAGAGGTCGTGAAGCGGTTGGGCTTACCGACCACAGCACATCCACAACCATACACCATTGGATGGCTTCACCAAGGATGAGATCTTCACGTGAGCCAGCAGTGTCGCCTTCCATACAACATCAAGCCCTTCACGGATGAGGTATTGTGTGACATTGCTCCCCTTGAAGTTTGTGATGTATTACTAGGACAACCATACTTGTGGAAGCGACATGCTGTGTATGAATCAAGGCCCCGTGCTGTGATTATTACATTGGGAAATAAGTTGTACAGGATACCAGAGGTAGCACCACCTACCGCCATCTCTTTGATTACTGCAAAACAATGCAGTAAGATCATTTCCAAAACCAGGAAATTTGTTTTCCTGATGATACGCCCTCAAGGAAAGAAGAAGACAGTGGCCGTGGCCTCTAGACGGGGTCCCTCTGCACGACAACTACAGATGGACAAGGTTGTGGAGGAGTATGAGGATATCTTCATCTCCCCGGCAGGGGTTCCTCTGCACTGTCAAGTCAAGCACTCCATCGATTTTACCCCAGGTGCACCGCTACCCAATGGACCAATTTATCGGCGCTCCGTTCTGGAGAACAATGAAATCAAGAGGCAGATTCAGGAGCTCCTGCAGAAAGGTCACATCCGTCCGAGTTCATCGCCTTATGGGAGCCCGATCGTGTTGGTACAGAAGAATGATGGGACGTGGAGACTCTGTATTGACTATCGGGCGCTGAACAAGATCACTGTCCGTAATAGGTACCCGATCCCGCGGATTGATGACCTCCTAGACCAACTAAAGGGGGCGAAATATTTCAGCAAGATCGATCTGAAGTCACGATATCACCAGGTACCAATCGAACCCTCTGATGTGTGGAAGATTGCCTTCAAATCCAAGGAGGGCCTCTTCGAATGGATGGTTATGCCTTTCGGATTGACGAATGCTCCTGCAACCTTCATGAGGCTAATGGATGACATCTTGCGGCCATTCACCAACTCCTTTGTAGTAGTATACTTGGATGACATTCTGATCTTCAGCCAGAGTTGGGAAGAGCACCTCCACCACATCTGACAGGTTCTCCAAACACTGCGGCAACACAAGCTATGTGCCAATTTGGAGAAATGCACTTTTGGCATGACCCAGGTTCAGTATCTGGGATACATCATTAATGAAGAAGGGGTGCATGTCGATCCAGCCAAGATCCAAGTCATTCGGGATTGGCCCTCTCCAACCACCCTAATAGAGCTCCGCAGCTTTCTAAGTCTTGCCAACTTCTACCGCAGGTTTGTGTTGGGGTTTTCTCATATTTCTTGGCCCTTGAGTCAAGTCACCAAGGGAGGGGCGAAAGCAAAATTCTTTTGGTCTGAATCTCAACAGAAGGCATTCATGGAGTTGAAGGATCGCCTCTACACGGCACCAGTGCTCGCGTTACTAGATTTACAACAACCATTTGAGGTCGAGACAGATGCCTCTGACTATGCTATTGGGGCAGTCCTTACTCAACATGGACATCCAGTGGCATATCACAGTGAAACACTTTCAGACACAGTCCGGAAGTACCCCACTTATGATAAAGAGATGTATTCCATTGTACAGGCCTGCCGACAATGGAAGCATTACATTTTGGGGAAGGAAACGGTTATCCACACAGACCACCGACCCCTGCAGTTCATACAGACCCAAGGGAAATTGCAGAATGATCGCCATCAGAAGTGGTCTACATACCTGCAACAGTTCCACTTGAATATCAAGTATAAGAAGGGCAACACCAATAATGTTGCAGATTGCCTCAGTCGACCACCGATCATGGCGTTAACCACCGTGCTCAACTCTTGTGGGCACGAGACTTCTGATTGGCCACTTCTCTACAAAAGTGACCCAGAATTCGGCCACACATACCGACACTCTTGGAGGGTCGGCATGTTCCAGATTTTCACCTCCAGGATGCCCTATTATGCCACCTCGGTCACCTTTGTGTTCCTTCAAGTGAGCGTGCCAAGATGATTTGGGAAGCACACTACAGTCGGGCTGCTGGGCATTTCGGGGTTGAGAAAACAGTGGCAGTACTGCAAAATTATTTCTATTGGCCGAATCTTCGACAGGATGTTGGGAAGTACATAAGATCATGTACTGCCTGTGCCATTGCCAAACCGACCATTAAGAAGCACGGACTCTATACCCCGTTGCCTACCCCTAGTCGACCTTGGGAATCCATCTCCATGGATTAGATGTCAGGCCTTCCTTCCACTAAGCATGGAAATGACTGTGTTTTTGTGGTCGTCGACAAGTTCTCGAAGATGGCCATTATGGTGGCCTGCAAGAAGAATATCACAACAGAAGCCACTGCTAAACTCTTCTTTGAATGAGTGTGGGTGCACTTTGGGATCCCACAGTCTATCATCTCAGATCGGGACAGTCGGTTTCTTAGCACATTTTGGTCCAGTCTCTGGTCAATGCTGGACAACAAACTCACGAAGTCCACAGCCTTCCATCCTCAAACTGATGGCCAGACAGAGGTTGTCAATAGGATGATTGTGCACCTTCTGCGCATGTATAACTCAAAGCATCTACGCACATGGGACGAGAGCCTCCCCTATGTTCAGCACAGCTACAACCGAGCTCTTCACAGCTCCATTGGCCATAGCCCTTTTCAGGTGGGTTTGGGATTCCAGCCACTATGCCCCATTGATGTGGCCATGCCACTTGCAGCTACTCACATAAATTCAGCTCATGTCCAGTCCGAAACAGATAAGGCCACCAGCTTCATTGAGCGCATCCAACATATTCGCCAGCAGGTCCATGACATTCTTGAGAAATCAAATGCCAAGTACAAGCAGCGACATGATCAACATCCGGTGCCACACAAGTTTCAGGTGGGCGACAAAGTCTGGTTTCATTTGCAAAAGGAACGCCTTACTGGAGCCTATCGGAAATTGAGACCACTCCGATATGGTCCTTGCACCATTACTAAGGCTATGGGAGACAATGCATTTGAGCTCAGCATTCCCCCATTCCTTGGCCTGCACCCAGTGTTCAATGTGGACCGCCTTCGGCCATACTTTCCACCATTGCTAGACACATCTGACATTGCAGAACATCTCAAACCCACAGAATTAAATCCAGATTGCATGGAACAAGCTGCAACTGATCGGATCATGGACACACAAATCAAGAACACTCGCCAACAGAATAACCAACTGTATCGAATTATCAAAGCAGGCCAACTCCTTCAGCAGGGCAAGTGGCTCACCAGGGAACAAGTTCATCAAAAGTTTCCTCATCTCATGGAGGAGCTCAACGCAATGGGGACCATTGCTTCCTAAGGGGGGAGGAATGATCCAGGTGGATATTGGTGGCCACCTGCCAAGTCCACCTGGACCCCCACCATTGTTTTTCTCAGCATTTTTAGTTTCCTTAATTGTAGCACAACTTACTATTTTTAGTAGTTTTTCGGGTCCTGAACTTCCGGAGCCGTTTTGAGGCCCTAAACGACGTTTTTTGGGGAATCCGGGGGCAACATGCGTCCATGGAATGTAGTGCTCGGATAGATCTTTCTAACGAGCTATTGTATGCGTCAAACGGAGATCATATGCCAAAGTTACGACCCCGGGAAGTTGATGTACCAATTTACCCCAAACGGGGCCCACAGTTTGGCGTTTCATCTCCTAGGGTTAGGTTTTGGAATGTGAAGGGTTTTCCATTGTTTCTCAACAATAAATAGGCCTTCGAGCCTCATTGTAAGACAGTTCAGAGGCATGTAGCCATCACATCTCTTCTCAGAGATAAGCTACCATCGCCCTAGCTGGTTTATTTCCATTTCTGGTTGTAAGCATATTTCAGTATTTTCCATTAATGAAATGAAGTATTATTTCCGCTGCATCTTTGTGTATATGGTTATCTCTGTAATTTGTTGCGTTCCTGTTTAAATCTGGATCAGCTCTTGGCCCTGGTCAGTTGGCCTTTCACATTGGCCAGCACAGCATTGCACCAGTTGAAGATGGTGCCTCGAAAGCAATCAACTGCCATACGCATCCGGGATCCGGTGGCAATATGTAATGCGGCAGCTCCGCAAAGTCTGGTGACAGTAAACGCAATCACCATGAGCTCAGGACGGGATATGGTCTTTATGTCTATCCCTTTGTCTCTAACCTAGCTGTTGCAGTACTCTAGCCGAAGGCTATCGACAGACTGGCCACCTGGCCTAGTCCCGTGCAGAGTCAAGTCTTCGCCTCTCTTAGGCAAACCAGTCAAGAAATAAATGTCCGCCGGCTCGATTTCGAGCTGGTGGCCGCCAATGAGAAAGCACTGGTCCTGTATGCTCCATCTGTCAAACAGCCACTGTAAGAAATCCACCTGAGCCCTCATGCCAGGAATGGTCCAGAATTTGTACAGTCCGCACGCTCTCAAAGCATCAAGTGAAGGCTAATGATTCCATGCGGTAGTATCCACATCCTCATGCTCTCGTTCACGCCAATCTAGCATGATATACTCTCTGCATCAAGTATAAAGATTAATTAAATTGCTAGAAAACATTTTGATTGGTCCATTTTTGAGAATTTTTGGGTTCAAAACCCTTGCGGTGGGGTACGCACCCTCCAAGTTAGACACAGTGCATGGCTCCGCACTTTGTCCACACAGAAGGTGCGGACCCCGAGCTTTTTCCCAATGGAGAAAAATTCGGGGTCCGTGGGTCCGCAATGGTAAACCTGCGGACCCCCGCGCGCGGGTTTTGCGCCTAAAAACCCTCCCAAAAAATGAAATGAAAGACTAAATCAAAAAACTAAACAGTTGAAAATGAAGAGTAGGATGATGTGGATTGCCTGGAGAAGACGGCGCTCGATTCCGACGGTTGGAGTTTCCACAATCTTCACGGGAAGTTTTCTAAGCAAAAGCACTATTTTCTCACCCAAACTCAAATGATAAAAATGAATCGACAAAGGCCCTTTTTATAAGTTTTTTAAGAAAATAAATCGCAAATTTGTTTATGTTTCACTTTGAAAAGTTATTTTGCAATGCTTTTATCCATTTCAAACAGGTATGAGTAATGTTTGTGTTTTTGTGCAGAATAAAGGATTATTCAGGCGAAATCTATCATTTTTGACAAAAAAAAAACATGTCGAGTCATCTTTAAGCTCTTTTCTGACTCCTAAAACATGAAAAGATTGCCGAGTGTTTCTTTTAAACTAGTTAAAACGGAATTAAAAGACGGTCCACTTACAACTCTTTTCCGACCGTAAAAACATGAAAAGATTGCCGGATTTTTGTCGTTTCGAATTCGATATTGGTTATAAAACGACGTGTCATTGATCACTTTTTTACTTTTTCGGGTCAAGGGCACTAATAACGAAAAGTACTCCTTGGTCGTAAAAGATCAAGTGGTTCTCTCAAGTATTACTTTATACTTTTTCGGGCTTGGGAGACACAAATTACGAAAAAGGTCAACCCTGGAGTCTTCTTAAGTTTTTTCAGACTCTCTAAAATTGAAAAACGCCGAGTTTCTCCTATACTGGACTCGTTAAATTTTCACAGTAAAGGACCTGTTCAAATACAAACAGGAATGAACCACTCCTTCTTAGGGTTCGAATTTAAACTAAGTTGGAGTCATCCGAAGGATGAGCTTATAATCAAGCAAATGTTATCCTCTTCAAGCTTGTCAAAAATAAATAGGTACTTGCCAGAAATGGTGGGGGAAAAGAGAGAAAAATGAGTCTGTTTGTCATACTTTGTAACCACTCTTGAACGCGACACTTTTATTCACCTGGGTTGGGAAATCCTTTGCCCAACAGTTGATCAAACCACATTGAAAGTCTTCAGCCGGTTTCTGGGTATTAACTTTGGGTCAATTGTCACCAAGCCATCTGTCGTGTCGTTATGTGTTCAAGAGGTCACTGCCAATAAGCCATTCATATGTGAAATATCTGTCATCCATCTTGACCATCCCTGAGTCAGTCCTTGCAACTAAATTTCTTCAACTTGATCTATGATTTCGTGTTGTGGGCTTGCCTACGACGGATCGCTTTCTATCGACATCAGCTCATTATCTAGAAAGATGATCTAGGAATCGTCAGTACCTTGAGATCTGCATGCCTCAATGGCAGGTTTCTCGCCTTTGACGACAGTTTACATCATTGACTTTTGATCGAAGCATTCCGTGATATGTTCGACATCAACACATTTATTCACATCTCATGGATTGTACTGGGTACTTTGAGAGCCATTGACATCACTGGTGGTTTCTCTCACACTTGTTAACAGTTTACATCATTGACTGGTAATCAAGTGGTTTCTACCATTTTCGACATCAACACATTTATTCGCATGGATAGAATCATACTATTTCGGGAAGTAGAAATGAAGACCCTGGATCTAGTTTCCACCATCCAGCCTGCAAGGAATTTTGTATTCATTATATTGTGGACTATTCATAAACAGATGGCTGCGTCCATACTGTGTTCACATGAGTCTATACTTGTGATGTTTTACAAGATCATTCCTATATCAGAGCAGTAGATAGTTTTCTAGTTAGTTTTGATCTGAGTATGGGAATGCCTACCTCAGCGATGATATGATCTCATATATATATCTTGCATTGAATGTTTTTACAGGTTCCGACCGGGCTCTCCACAAGATGATCCTCGAAATGATAAAGTACTTCACTCTTCCTATATGATAAATAAAATCCTCATCTACTACAGACTTCGCACTTTAGGGGGCAATCTGTTACACAAAAATATCGTCACTATGATTATTTACAGTCAGTATGGGTCTATCATCACTTGTACTGTCCTCCTAAGCAAGTCTAAGACCTCAGCTCTTCAAATCAAGCTTTGGAAGTGGGAGAAAGACATTAAAAATCAATGTAACTCTGGTTCCGCACTTTCTCTCATGGTCACCTGCGGTCCCGCACCTTCTGTGTACAAAAGCTGTGTACCTACCCGCTCTGTCCCTAATGGTGTAGGTGCAGCCCCTTGTGAAAGTCAAAAGGTGCAAGTTTTATCTTAAAAAACTCACTTTGGGTTAATTCTAGAGTTTTCTAGAAGGAATTTTGACGTGGATTGTTCGCTCTGAGGTGGTTCATGCATCCCAAAAGAGAAGGAACTAATCCCTTGACTAAAGGAGCTATCCCTTTGAAGGAGGGCTTTATCCCTTTGAAGGAGGACCTAGTAACTTCCCTCCATTGCACTATAAATACAGGCATTGGGGTGAGGACTAGAGAGGTTAGAAGCTAAACATTTTGAGGGTAAATGCTGGTGAAATTAAGACTCTTTGGTTGAGCTTGAGAGGAGAGATCACATACCTCTTGGTTCCATTGGAGAGTGAGTGAAACTTGTCAAAGTAGAGGAGACATCTTATTGGACCCTGGGAGGAGCTTGTACAACGTCAAGGCAAAGGTTGTAAAGTTCTTCTTCTTTTGAATTAATACAATCAAACTCATTTTTCTCAAGAAGTATCTTATGTTATTTGTTTCATGGACTCCTTGAATTTTATGTTAAATATGTTTTATGCAATTGGTTTTTTAGGTGCTATTTAATTTGTTTGCCTTGTTTGTGTTTGCAGATTCGCGATAAGGAACTCATTTGGATCAAAGGAGCGAGGGCATCCACAAGCTTGCATTGGACCAAAGGTAGGCCCTAAAAACACTTGTTTTCTATTGTTTATCAAAGCATATTTAGAGAAAGATAGTGTCTGGTTGGTTTGCTTGTCATTAGGTCTTCTTTAGATTCTAGGAAGGTCTATCTTGTCCGCAAGATCGACTCATTCCGTGCGACACAATCCAATTCTTAGTTAGTTCAGATGGTATCTCACCCATTGAAGGCATGTTAATAAACAAGGGTGTGTTTAGCATACCTGCTTCAACCATGATGGATATCAAATTTGAATCCTTTGCTAAGAATCCTCTTAACCCTATGAGGGATTTGGATGTATGGTTTGAGATATTCACACACGTCGCATTCGATTATGGATAAAGAAGGAACTGCCATGGTGGCTTTTCCCCTACCAAAGGCATTCTTGACTACAATTATTTTGATGATGATCTGAGAATTACAAAGGGACATATACGAGAAGTTGTTGTCATTAAGATATTACAACACAAATTCATCGATCTATGAGATGGTATTTTAGTTTTGTAAGTATTGATGGGTTCAAAACTTCTCATATAGTAAATTAACAATGGTGAAGTTGGCATAAATTGTGAATTGAGCATAATTCTTAACTCTTAAGTGTGTTACACTTTGGAATCGATAACATTAGCATTGGATGAGTAGTTTTTGGATAATAGGTTCTTTTACTCTTCAATCAATTTGTTTAGTCCATTGATCCGAGTTGACTCAACTCCTATATTTAACCAAGATCTTTTACTTCCATTAGGTTGGTAGATTTTCATTTAAAAGAGAAAAAAGAAAAATATATGCATGTTGTAAAGAAGAGGGAACATGACAAGAATCAATAACATAATACAGAAGACGTTCATAATGGAGTTCATCTAGTGTGGACTACGTCTCCAGGCCCGGTGTCAAGATGGTGTAGGCTGCTGCATTAAGTGTTGGAAAGAGTGATGATGTACGTGCATGTGTTTTCTCTATCATGCAAGGAATATGCTCTCACATAGGAGTGGCTCCACAAGATGTTCCGCTGCAGGAACTCCCATTCACAAAAGGACTCCTGTCAGCATGACATAGTTTCACGTATGATAATAATTAGCATCCCGCCAAAATGGCATCAAAGGGATCTCAATTCAAACATACATGACGACACATGAATATCCCATCAACATGGAGACAAAGGGTTCTCAATCAAAACATGACAATAAGTACATTTCACATCAAGAACAAAACAAGATCCCACATCACACATCAAACATCAAACAGGGATCTATACAACACAATGCATCTCAAGCAAAGAAAATAAGAAGTACATGATCACACTGCATATACCTCACATCAAGGAGTTATCTGAAGAAGAGAATGATAAACTTCTATATCTAGTTTTAGCATAAATCTCGTGGCTTCAAATATCATGGAAATGATTGCTTGCACATTGAATGCTGACACCTACACTCCACTTTGAAAAGTGGCTGAAAAATGGAATGATCAAATGGAAAATCTGATTACACCATTAGATGCGTGGTGTTGAATAGTGTAACATCGACTGTCAAATTCCTGAATTCTGACAAAGTGAACATCTGGGGCTACATGAATCTTTTAGATTCCCCCTAGATTCCTCAAAGATTCCCTCCTCTGGGTCATATGAAGATCTGCTGCTTAGATCAAAATTATGTCTACGCCATCAGGTTCGTGTCACTGAGAGGTGTAGGATCGACATAAAGTTTTTCCAATTTGGACGGTAGAAAAATTTCGCCCTCCTGAAAGTTGGGCTCAATCGTGGTTCTGCCTACCTCTACTCCACTCTCATGGTTCCACCTGCAATTATTTAAAAAATCTCCGCGAAATTTGTTCTCTGCCTTCACCTCTAGGCACACTGTGTAAGAGGGTTTAAGTACAAAATGGGCGAGTGGATTAACTAGCAGGAACAATTGGTGTCTTGGTTGGGGCAGAGTGTTGGAGGCGAAGAGGTCGGGGGATCAAATCCCGCCTCTGCCAAAAATACACATCGTTTGTTTTTTGGTGGCAGTTGAATTATATATGGAATGGATGTTAAATGGTGTGGCACATTAAATGGCAAATAGTTTAAACATCACATTGTTTTTTTGGATGGCGGTTTGTCATTGTTACATTTGTGTTAAATGGGGTCACTGCATGGTGGTGGGCTGACCCACTTGGCAGGTGCAGGTTCGATACCCGCCGACCTCTGGATGCTCATTGTCAAGTGGTGAGGGCGTAGGCCGAGTCCACCGGAGGTGGCCCGCCCACTGCTTATTTGTAATGTTTTTATATATAGACCTTTTGGTGGGTGGTTGGAGGGTTTGGTGGGGTCATGGTCGCCGACCCTTTTTTTAACTATTAAATTTGTTTAATATGGTTTGGGTCCCGATGGAGGTGTGGGGTTCATGGCCCACCACCTAATTTAATATATTATTATTATTGTTATTTTATTCAATAATAGCCATATTTTTTATTTTGTCTAATGTAAGGGATATTAGACAAATTAAGTATCCAACAAATTCACTCGCTCCTCAAGAGCCAGATTCCATGTCTGAGACTCAGTCAATTTGTAGGACCATTAAACCTGGCCTACATGGCAACTTTGACCAAAAATTTGACTATCTTTTTCTCCCTCATACAAGCTTGAATTTGAGTGTCGTTCACACCTTTGGAATCAGGGTGATGAGCACTTCGACTTGGTGCTGGTTTGGGAGCAATCTGACCACCCTGTATTTTGACCCTTTCTAAGTCCTTTGGGACTTCTGCTTGTGTCTAGAGCCACCTGGATCAATCCTCCCCACTAAGGAGCTTTTGGTCTTCCAAAAGCATGAAAAATAATCTACCACTTCTTTGTACCCCGTCTGCACTTGGAAGTGTCTCATAAGTCACCCTTCCTTCTCCTTCACCTTTGTCCTTCGGAGCCATAAATGATGAGCCGACACCTGCAACCTTTGCAAACATGTAGTACAATTTTGCAAATTACATGCTTGATTTACAAGACCAACTAATGGCCCAAGCATCCCATACTTTCCACGAGTTTATAACACATACTCGGTGGTGAAGTTTACATAAACATGGAAACAATACTCCATCTATCAAAACAGGGCCAAAATATCATTGTTGGTTCAACAAGTGATGGAAAACACATCAACATTGCAACACATGATTGACAAAAATAAGAACAAACCTATTGTTGCTTTAACAAGTGATGGAAACACAACATCACTTTCACAGTTTAACATGCAACACAATATAAGACTAGACATCATTGTTGCTTAACAGGTGATGTAAAACACATCATCACTTTTACATTTTAAAATGCAACAAATGATTTGCAATATCACGACCATGACAAGCTAACATACCTAGAAACCATTTTTCACTTATCGATGTGAATGGGTCATTCCCCTATGGTGGTTTTGCTTGTCGACGACTTTTTCAACTGGTTCATGCACCGATGTTTTGTCTTTAAGGCGATGCTCTAGATGGAGCCTCCAACATGTTTCTCTTTGATGACCACTTCTGTTGCAATGATTGTAATAGGTATTCTTCCTCCAGCTCTACTTTACCTTCTTCTTGCCCTGCTATTGAGAGGGTGTTTCACGCCTCTTCCTTTAGTGTGCTGCTATTCTTTTCCAGCACTCCACAAATGTATGGTTATGTAATCCATAAAAAGTACATGTTTTTCGATGCCATGTTTTATGTCCATCATTAACAACATGATTTTAATTGAAATGAAAATTCGAGTATTGAGACTTGTTATACCTTTCCATGTCGTCTCTGGTGTAAGTCTGGCGACGAGAGCTTGCCTTAGCTCTTTCCCTGCAATGGGCATTCCCATGGGATGATGGTGATGTGTTCCCATAATTCTCTTCCCTTGATGATTTCATCGATGTCTCGAAAGCATCTGACACCCTTGAGAATTCTCCTCCGGTGTATCCTAAGCCTGCAAATTGAGGTCTCTGCACAACCTCCAATGGTTTAGTTAAGCCTTGGTTATTAACACCAAGTTATTTTTCCTCCTTGTACTTCATCCTGGTAATGAGCCTCATGTTTTTCCCTATAATTTGTATCTCCAAATCTCCAACAGAAATCATACTATGTGAAGATGAAATTGAAAGGAAATAAACATATTTTACCTCCACTGTCGAGTTGGAAAGAACGAATGAGAGCTTCTCATCATCTATTATTGGTGGTTCACTGGCTGTCTTGGTGCATTCCACAACTTCCTTCCTGACATACCCAAGTCCTGCCTGACGGGGTAATTCCTCTACTTTGATGGGGTTGACAATGCATTGGCCATTAATTCCCACACCTTTTCCTTCATACCCCATTTTCCTCAAAATTTTGGAGCCAATTCTGTGTTATGATTTTCAAAAATATCGAAATGATCATATGGAAACATACATGAATTCGAAGAACTACTTTTTACCTCACATGGGTCATGCTGCAGCTTTTCTAAGGCCTCATCCTTAGCTTGCAGTTGTTGTACCAAACTATGTTTCTCCTCTTTCTCTTCTTGTATAAGCATCTTCAATTCAACGTTCTCTTCTTGAAGACTCTGCCTGCTGTGCTTAAGTTCTTCTAGGGCCACTTTCATGGCTCGCAACTGAAGCTAAAATCGCTCCTTTTCGTCTGTCTCTTTTTGTAGAGCTTCATACATTATTTCCACCTTTTGGGAAATTCTGAGCATGGTATTATACATCGCTTTGTCATCCTCCATCATTTCACCTTCCATTGTTCACGCTCACAATTCACATCCACGCAAATATCGGTCTGATACCAAACTTGATCTGAGTTGACTCAACTCCCAGATTTAACCAAGATCTTTTACTTCCATGATGTTGTTAGAATTGCATTTAAAAAAGAAAAAAGGAACATATATGCATGCTGTAAAGAAGAGGGAACATGAAAAGAATCAACAACATAATACACAAGACGTTGATAATGGAGTTCATCTAGTGTGGACTACATCTTCGAGCCCGGTGTCAAGATCATGTAGGCCGCTGCATTAGGTGCTGGAAAGAGTTTTGATGTACATGCATGTGTTTTCTCTATCATGCAAGGAATATGCCCTCACGCAGGAGTGGATCCACAAGATGTTTCACTGCAAGAACTCTCATTCGCAAAAGGATTGCTATCAACATGACATCATTTCACGTATGATAATAATGAGCATCCCGCCAACATGGCATCAAAGGGATCTCAATTCAAACATACATGACGACGGATGAGTATCCCGTCAACATGGCAACAAAGGGATCTCAATCAAAACATGACAATAAGTACATCTCACATCAAGAACAAAACAAGACCCCACATCAAACATCAAACAGGGATCTATACAGCATAATGCATCTCAGGCAATGAGACAAAGAAGTGCATGATCACACTACATATGATGAGACAAAGAAATACATGATCACATTGCATACAATGAGATAAAGAAGTACATGATCACACTGCATATACCTCACATCAAGAAGTTATCTGAAGAAGAGAATGATAAAGTTTTGGATCTGGTTGTACCATCAATCTCGTGGCGTCGAATTTCATGGAAATGATTGCTCGCACATTGAATGCTAACACCTGCACTCCACTTTGAAAAGTTGTCAAAAAATAGAATGATCAAATGGGAAATATGATTACACCATCAGATTTGTGACGTCGAATAGTATGAAATCGACTCTCAAATTTCTGAATTCTAACAAAGTGAAAATCTGGGGCTACAGGAATCTTTTAGATTCCCCCTATATTCCTTAAAGATTACCTCCTGTGTGTCATATGAATATCTGTTGCTCAGGTCAAAATTTTGTCTACGCCATCAGGTTCGTGTCACTGAGAGGTATAGTATCAACATAAAGTTTGTCCAATTTGGACATTGGAAAAATTTCTCCCTCCTAAAAGTTGGGCTCAATCATGGTTATGCCTCCCTCTGCTCCACGCTCATGGTTCCACCTGCTATTAATTAAAAAATCACCTCGAACTTTGTGCTTTTCCTTCGCCTTTAGGTGCATTGTGTAAGAGGGTTTAAGTACAAAATGGGTGGGCGGATTAACCAACAGGGATAGTTGGCATGTTGGTTAGGGAGGAGTGTTGGAGGTGAAGATGTCAGGGGATCAAATCCTGCCTCCACCAAAAATACACGTCATTTGTTTTTTGGTGGCAGTTGACTTATATATGGAATGCAAGTTAAATGATGTAGCACATTAAATGGAAAATAGTTTAAACATCACATTATTCTTTTGTATGGCAGTTTGGCATTGTTACATTTGTGTTAAATGGGGCCACTGCATGGTGGCGGCCGACCCATGTTGCCGACTTGGGTTCGATACCTGCCGACCTATGTATGGTTGTTTTTAAGTGGTGGGGGCGTGGGCCGGGTCCACTGGAGGTGCCCCATCCATCACATATTTGTAATGTTTTTATATATAGACCTTTCAATGGGTGGTTGGAGGGTCCGACGGGGTCATCGCCGCCGACCCTTTTTTTAACTATTAAATTTTTTTAATATCATTTGGGTCCCGATGGAGGTGGCGGGTGTTATGACCCACCACCTACTATATATATATATATATATATATATATATATATATATATATATATATATATATATATATATATATATATATATATATATATATTATTTTATTTTATTTTGTAATAGCCACATTTTTTATTTTGTCTAATGTAAGGCATAGTAGACAAATTAAGTATCCAACAAATTCGTCCGTTCCTCGGGAGCTAGATTCCATGTCCGGGACTCAGTCAATTTGTAGGACCATTAAACCTGGCCCACATGGAAACTTTGACCAAAAATTTGATTGGATTTTTCTCTCTCATACGATCTCAAATTTGAGTGTCATTCACACCGTTGGAATGAGGGCGATGAGCACTTCGATCTAGAGCTGGTTTGGGAGCAATCTGACCACTATGAATTTTGACCATTTCTGAGTCCTCTCGGACTTCTACCTATGTCTAGATCCACATATATCATCTATTCTTAGAAAATTTAACTTAGTTTTAAGTTCAACTACCTATAAACTACATTGGAATTGGCTCAAACTCATAAATAACAATTCATGACATAAGTCACTAATTAACTTTGGGCTCGTTTACATTAGAGATAAATGCCAAAAGAAGAAATTTTAATCCCCCATAACAATATTTACCATAACATTGACAGACTAAAAAACAAATACATTAAAAAACTAAAATTAATATATCAATTATTATTTGGTTAATTATGAAAACCAAAGTACAAATTTTTAAATTTAAAAATTCTATTGATGTCTCTTTTCATCTTTTGGGGAAATTGCTAGTAATAATTATTTTTATTTATTTACACTAATATAATTAACGATCACCTAATATTATGTCAATTAAAAGCTTGAAAGAAATAAACAAAATATTAAAAAAAGAGAAAACTCAAAACCCCTTTGTGTTATGCAATGCATCCAAAAACCTAACACACCACAAAACAAAGGCAAGGGTAGAACCAATTGTGGTTGAATCAATTTATCCAGCAACAACAGATGAAATTGTAGTTCCATTTATAGTTTAGGAGCCTATATATCCAAAGCCATAACCATGCTACTAAGTTCCAGGTTGATAGCTCAATGCACTAGTTTAAGCATCAACAACATAGTCAAAGGAAACATCCCAACCAATTTATATTTTATACCTAGCAGATCCAATCGATCAAGTAGCATAAGAAGCATAGGTAATGGAGGAATAAGAAAGGGTGGAGAATAATTTATCAGGCCAGTGAATACGCTAACTGATCAAGTTAATCCATTACAAGTAGACCCAGTTTCATTCACTAGAGGTTGAGGTTCAACAATAGTTAGTGGAGGAATAAGAAAGGATGAAAAAAAGAGAAGTTATTGGGCCAGTGAATATGCTAGCTGACGAGGTTTATTCATTATGAGTATACTCAGTTTAATTCATTGGAGATTGAGGTCTAGTAGTGTCATACCCAATTTTATGGGAAAAAGAAATAATCCCTAGCTACTAGAAAAACAACATCAGGCCAAGCCCTATATAAGCTTTATGAAATCTTTGGGTAATTGAAACACTACATAGCCATGTCCAACTATGCAAAATCAAAGAAGGATTTCAAGTGTGTTCCTGCTCTACAACCATTTTATAGAGGGGGTCCATTCGTGTTGTCTTCAGACGACTCATTTTTAGCGTGTGCAGGCAATGATGAAGGAAACGTGGTAGACTTAGCCACTGGTTTTGTTAAAAATACATTGGAGGGAGATACAAAGCTCATTGTTGCTCTCACACTCACTCTTGATGACAATTATTTGTTCTCAGCAAGCTGCAGTACTCGAATCAAATTCTGGGATTTATCCTCTGCCACTCGCAAACGAACCTAGAAGGTATTTATCTCCCACCTCTTCATTTTTACATTTTTTTTTGCTAAATTTTTATATGATAAATTTTTTTATATTGCATATGAGGAGTATATATGTTTGAGCCCTTCGTTATCATTTATTAACGTCTCCCTATGCCCTTCTCCACTCTGGGAGTATGTTATTGCTCTTCCTCACTCTCAGAGCATGACAATGAAATGTAGCAGGATTCTGACACTTAGAAAGTATCCCTTTGCCTGAGATTTTGTAGGTGGGGGTATTTATTCTGCCACATTCAAGACTTAGCATCTAACCCCAACCACCTCAAACAACCCACTTCCATTGGTGACATGACCCTCATTGGCCAAAACGTATATATGGGGATTTGAACTTTTGTGGGGTATGAAACAACCTCGCCTTATCATCGAAACAAGACCCTTTACAATTAAGATAAAATTGATTTGCATGCTACCTTGCCCTGAGTTTTTCGATGATTTTCTTCAAAAAAATAATTCAACTTGACGAAAGTCTCCACTTATTACCACCTTTGAAGCGGAAAATAATATTCTTCAAACATTTTACAGGCTATTGCCCGAAGTCAGGGTTGCTTTACATTATTGGTCTTAGAGATGATCGATTATTGCAAGTTATTTGACAAGAATACATTTCTTTAAACCATGTCCAGTTAGCTAGAATTACAGTTAACAAGTACTTTTAAAATAACTTTCGCCATTGACCTGAAAACTAATTTGAATCTTCTTGTGCCCTAAGTGGAATTTAACCAGTCAATAAGAATTTTATGCAATTCACTTTGATATATATGTTTATGCATGGAATACCTAAGCTAAATAGCCCTTCGGTATAGACAACTCGAGGAGTAGGGATAATTTTATGTACTCACTGTTAAGGTTCTAAGCATAGATGCGTTTTGAATCTTCTAGCCTTATGAGAGATTTTTTTACCGACTGTTTAGTCCATTCTGGAACGTATTCAACCCCATCCTGTAATTAATCTTACTTTACTTAATCTATCTGGCTTCTTGTGTTTGGAGTTACGTGTCTAAGTAGTGCCACATGATCTATCGACAAATTTTCCCCATATAATGTTTTTTTTATAATATTTGCTAATTTTAATTAGATTACAACTATGCATGTTATGTCTTAATGCAACAATCACTTGAACCTAAGAGGAAAATTGATATTACATTGCCTCTGGGGCCTAAACCAATAAGACCTTTGCATTTTATGTCTTTCATATTATTTTTCAGAAAGTGTTGACAGTGTTGGACCCACAGAGATGTCATGGGATCTCCCCAGTAAGAAGTCCCAACTAGACCTCAGACCGTTTGGTGTAGGGGTCCCACCAGTGGGTTGTCCGGTATCGCCTTGAACGTGGTTGCGCGCAGAGGCAAGTAAGATGTCCCTGTTGGTAGCAAGGGTGTGACATGCTTAGTAATCCAAGGAAGGTGAATGAGCGGTTCTAACACACAGAAAGTGAGGTGAGTGCGTCCCTTAGAAACCTGTGCAAGCACGTGGCTAAGAAGGGAACACACGAGCGAAGATGCATCACAAACTGGAAAGAAAGTAAGCTAACAATCCAAAGTGATGGTTGAACCAACAACATTTTTTAGTAAGATTCATACATACATTTACAGAAAGAGTCTATACACACATGCGTAAGAAAATAGCTACATATATGATTAAAGTAAACAAGATAGCGGAAATATAATAACAACATTTGAATGAAATGTGATGGCTTTGTTATATTAAGAATTGAAAGTTCGAATCATACAATACAACGATGACCAACCACTAGTCTCGATAACGGAACGTTACAGGCACTGCTGCCTTCTCCTCCAAACAGATGTGCTAGCTCTTCGTTGTGGAGAAGACAAGGCTCGTTATAATACTCTTTAAGCTTTCTCTATGATACTCCTATCTGAAGCTTCGCTGACCAAGAGCCTCAACAATGAGTTATGGGGGACTATATATAGCAAAGGGTGGGGTGACCCTTGACATTCCCCTTTGTTACTGTTCACCAACCTTCATGACTCTTCAACTATGCTATGACTATTACATTCAACTATTGACACTTGAACTTCCACTTGACAAGACATTACATACAATCTGCACATGTACCCATGTGAGACAAAGTAGGCTTGAGAAAGCCATGCAAGACATCACTAGGACTTGGACAATGGTGGGAAGACCAACTCTTCAACATCCTCACGATGGTCAATGGTAGAGAACTAATGCCAATCTCGGTAGTCCGTGTATTTTGTTGTAACATCTTTCTGGAAACAAAATGTTGCCTCTGTTGCATCTAGGTACACTACTCTGGATCCTCTGTCCAACTCGTCTAATAACATGTGCATCATTGTCTTGAGTGTGACCGGACCAACGACATAGTGATTCATGGTATCTGTACTGATCGTCATGTCTGTGTTGGTGGCTATGCGCATCAACTCGTCAAAGTATGAGCCAAGCTCCAATCAGAGTTGTGCCTTTTCATTTGCCTCGATGAGTGTCCCAATAGATGGGATTGCATGTGCGTGCATAACAACATCCATGATTTTGAATACCCGTGCATGGGAAGCCCGCAAACTAGTGATGACCTGCGGGAGTTCTTCATAGTTCTGGATTTGACTCTGGATATGTGCCTTCAGCTCGATTGCTCTGGGCTTCATCATCTTCGGCAAGTGTAACGGGGCTCCCTTGTATCTCATTGTTCATGTTTGCATGTGGGAAACAATAGTATGCACATTTGACAAGATACGTGCTCTCCTAGCACATCGTTGCTGCCAACCGTTGAGATGGACAATTGCCTTATGTACGTGTTGTGGCCAGCAACAACCCCCCTTTTTATTTAGTTTTAGTAATGAAGCTAAATAAATGGGGACCTTCCTAAAAAATAAAAAACTAGCACTCATGCTTCCCTTTGAATAAAACATGTTATCATAAACTTAGGAAGCACCCGCAAAACCTAGAAAGAACTAAGTTTAATGATAACTTCCGAATAGAATCATTCTCTTAACAATAAAACATCGCATCGTAAAGGATAATGGGGAACATCATATAAACAAGCTTTCAAAATTGCGAAAACGCCATGCGGGATTACATGCCTTAAAGACTCATTGAACATCGCGGATTTCATAGGCCGCAAGTATCACCTAAGGTAAGATATTCCGATCCGGCGATATGCGATAAGGCATCTCACAAATCGCATCTCATAGGCACATAAGGTGATGAATGATTAATGACAAAACGGATTAGCAATATTGTGATTTGCCATATTGCGAAGCAAATCGCAAAATCTCTTTATCACAGATCTGCAGAGGTCATGGTTCTACAAAGTTTTTCTCGTAATCCGATACCAAGTTATGGGTATTAATGTCAATTTAATGGTTAGTTGTTGGTCATTTATGAGATAAGATTTGAATATGATCAAAAGGTTATTTCACGTAGGGTGGTATATTGGATATGATTTCAAAATTAAAGAGCTTTCCCGTCACTTTATATCTTATCATTATTCTTTCCTTACTTGTAAATTTGCAGGAGCGGCAAGCAGAGTAATATATGCAGCAATGTGCAGAACGTAATGGGAAAGAAGGGAAAAGCTCCGGTTGCAGAAGACAAAGAGATGACGCCCTTATACACAGACACCACCTGTAACAAAGATGCCGACATAACTACTTGGGAAGGCATGTACAGTCTGCTCGAAGAAGAAAAGCCGAGAGTTATGGAGGTTAAAGCAACAACAGACTCATGCAGGTCATTTGAGGCATCAATCACTGAACTTGCATGTTCGTTCTTGCACCGAATAGCGGCAAGACCGAAGATTCTTCCATACACAAACATGGTCAAGTGGGTACTGGACAATGCTGATATAACAGATAGACAATTCAAGACTCGAGGCCAAGACCTCATTGGGTCATTCACTGCACAAGATTTAAGGCTTATGTATCATCTACCAGAGCCACATGCAACCTAGAACAAGCAGTTCATGGATACGTTTATCAAAGAAAATGAAGATTACGCGGAATGCACCAAGAACTAGTCGGTAAGGAAAGAGCTATTGAAAAAGAGCAAAGCGCGCTGACCAAAGCCCATCAAGACACGCAGGAGGCGAAAATAGGGCAAAATCCCTCAAGAAGGAAAGCCCCCCAGTGTTCGGTCACATGTAAAGCCAGAAAACCACGGAGAGAAGCGCTAAAGGCTAAAAGCAGGACCCACGCTCCAAAACCGACGATATTTATCGAATAAACCTTTGGGAGGTAAGCGGAATTGGCTGAAACTTAGCGATTCCATTCAACGCTCGATGCATGGCAGCAGAAGAAGTAGCTACAACAGCAAACAAATTCATTGACTGTGTCAATGAAAACCTGCACAGAGCAAACCTCATTTTAGAGACCGCACCCGGATTTATCCCAAAGGCACAACAACTACAGACAAGCTACAGACAAAAGGCTGAGGAAAGGGCAGATTCCATCAAGAAGTTAACCAAGTTGAATTGGGAAACATGCTGGCAATACTTGGTTAAACCGCATAGTCAATGCATGACTCTCAAATGCCTTACAAACTCTGCAGAGAAGATAGCGCTAGCACTTGTCGATTCTATTTTCACAGGGCAACTAAAATCAGAGGTCGGCCAACCGATGCTCCTCAAGCCGATATTGAATGCTTGCGACCACAGAGAACATATAAATAGATAGTTATTTCCAGATTCAGTTTTAGTTTTAGTTTTGATTTATTTTTTCCTTAGATGAGGACGGTCATTTAAACCTCTTCCTATATTTTTGTAATAAACTATTTTTAGTATTTAAGAAGTAGTATTTGGGTCCCGAAATTTGTCAAAAAATTTCCTCAGAACATGCACTTTTGCACCCTCAGAGGAGGTTTTGATGAATGAATGGAACGAGATTTGTTGATATCTTTGTTTAATATCTGCTACTGAAATGCACTTTTGTACTCCTAGTAGATGTTGAATTAGGAAGAGATAAATCTATATTGCTGAAGCTCATGAGTAGAACTTGTTATCAATGGTACTTTTATCTCCTAATGATTTCTGCTTATGTGTCAAAGTAATATTTTATGCTCAGTGATTTATATATGAAAGCTTTAATGTTTGAGTTATTATTTGGCACTTTTGTATGGTAATGACTATTTTGTTTATGCTCAATATATGAATGACTTATTATGCGATATGCTTCTCACAATTGTTTCGACTAACTTTTTATACGAAACAATTCATTTTTATCGAATTCTTTTCTTGTAGCAATTGAATGATCTTTATTACCAATTGTTGTTCGAAATTATTTTAGATCGCATAAGTGAAAAGTTGAATCCTGGGTTAGTTTTAGACTTAAATATTTTTGTTCATTAGAATACAATTGCATTTTTAAATTAGATTTAGATTAAAAGCATTTTACTTAGAAATCTTTAGAAAATAGAAATATCAATTCTTATCAACACACACACAAATTGGGAAACTGGTCCCATTATCCCCAGTCGGACCCACCATCCCAAATGGAAAAGGAGCTGCTTTCAAGGTCCAGACCGGGTGGGTATCCCCCTTGTTGTAGACCTGATTTTCGGGGCTTCAACATATTTGGCGCTAGAAGGAGGGCCCCAAACTATGAATGGCTAGTAAATCCAAATCTAAATACCATTCTGAGAGTAAATCGCCCTCAACATCTCCCCCGACTTCTCCATCACATTCTAAATCTTTAAATCCTAAGCGAGAAGTTGAGAAAACAACAACCACTGCCACAAACCCAAACATTTCAGAGAAATCTACTATTGAACCTCCTGAAGTTGAATCTTTGATTCATAAACTTCAAGGATTTTCCATATCACTGCAAAAGTCTGAAATATCTCAAGGTAGTGTGACTTCACAATACAATCCTTCTCATCCTTTAACCAGATTGCAGAGTGAAAAGTTTGGTATCGAACCAACCGAATTACCTCTACCTAAAAGGAAAAGAGAAAGGAAATCACCTCAAGGGTCTGATAGTGAGACTCTTTCATCATCAACATCCATTCCAACTTCTCCATTGCAAAGTCAACCATCCACCCCTCCACTTCAAATTGTCATCCATCAGAGTACTGGAACTTTAACATCCTCATCCCTTCCACAAGCGACTTCATCTGCACTTTCCTCTGTTAGTAGTTCAACGATGGCCCAAACCCCATGGAATAACCCAGGGGCAGTCTTAATGCCTAACCCCTTGAGTCAATTACCGGCCCATCCTGAAAAATGGCTGCCTAAGTTTAATCCTGAAGTAGGCATGCTAGCAGAAGAACACATAAACAACTTTATGTTATTGATAAATTTAAATGGTGTTACTAATGAAGATGCTATTGTCCGACTCTTTCCTTACACATTACAAGGAGTAGCCGGATCCTGGTATTTTTCATTACCATCAGGATCCATCACTAGTTGGGACATTTTCCAAGAGCAATTCTTGACTAAGTTTGGCGATGATAGATCTACAGCAACACTGATCAACGATCTATCGAATCTAAAGGTTGAATCAAGAGAGCCTATCAAAGATTTTAACTCGCATTTCAACAAGCTTTTGAATAAAATTCCGACCGCTTCCAAGCCTAGCGAAGAAGTTCGAAGTGAATGGTACATATCTGCTTTACCATCTAACATAGCTATCTTTGTTGACAGGGCTGCCAAGGCAACATTAGCTGAAAACATGAAGGAAGCGATAGCGGTAGAGAAACGTATCTTAGCTTTAGAAAAGAAAAACGTTGTTGATGAAAGAAAATCTAAGAAGGTTACTTTTAGAGATGATCCTAAGAAAAAGCAATCAAAAGACCCATTTGATTTAGAAGGATTGCAGAAAGTCTTAAAAACCATGTCTAATGAAATGGTTGACATTAAGAAACAAGTAGCAGAGACTTCTTCGAAAAATCCCTATAAACCTTATAGAAAAAATCCTTCAAATGATTCAAAGCCACCCAATGTTATAACAAATGCAGAATCAGAAGAAGAAGAGGAAGTTTCTAACGAAGAACCTACTGATGAAGATGAAGTTGTAGAAGTACAGGGAATGTGGGACATCATTCTTCTAGACGAAGAGGATCAAGAGATATTACCAGTTAGTACAAGATGTAGAAATCAACTTGATCCTCCAAAATCTAGTCCTAAAGAGAAGAGCGCAAGCTTGACATCTAAAGATAAAGTTGCAGGTAAGAAATCATCACCAAAAGCTACTCAAACAAGCCCAGTCCAATCCGATCCCTCAACTCCATCTAAAACACTGATTGTTTCTAATGAATTGGAGTATAATATCGTTGAAGACATGAAGAAGGCTAGGGCTAACATTACTTTTCATGATTTGAGCAAGTTGAAACATCAACAAAAGTTGTTTATAAGAGAGTTACATGTAGTACCCATTGCATCTCTTCCTGCCGCTGTAATCTCGCAAGCTTCTCATGAGATGGGAAAACCTCCAACTAATATGGCAAGTCAAGTTGATCCCAATGATATCGCTTTAATTGGAGGTAGGTTAAAATCCCATACTCCTCCATTCCTTCTTACTTATGAAATTTTCAATAAAAATTTGCATAATTGTTTAGTAGATTCAAGAGCTTCATCTGATATCTTACCTAAAAAAATCTGTGCAAAGTTAAACGTCCAACCTCAAAAATATGCAGTATGCATAGTTCAGCTCAACCGATCGCAAGTTGAAGTAATCGGTGAACTAAATCAAGTTACCATAAGGCTGTCATATAATCCAAAGGTATGTCAAGTTATTGATATTTTAGTTACAGACATTACCAAATTTTATGATTTAATTCTTAGTAGGGATTACTCTGAAAAGCTTCATGGATACTTTGCGACTCACTGGTCACATATGTAGCTCCCTTATAATGGTAAACCGAATCAGATAAAGGTTGAGCGAGAAAGACACCAAAAATACATAGTGACGGAATTGGAAGGAGAAAATAAACCTGTAGCATACAACAATAATATAATTGGAAACTATTTTGTTGACTCTTTCTTAGGAAATTTTAATGCTCATACTTCACCTTACCTAGAACATTCTGTTCTGTCTCAAGTGGAAATTTTTTCTCAAACAGATAGTTCTAAATGTGTTAATTTTATAGATAGTCTTGTAAATAAATCTTTATTTTGGAAATTATTTTTTGATGGCTCTAAGTCTAATGATGGAACAGGAGCAGGATGTGTCTTAGTTAGTCCAGAGGGAAACAAAACTATGTCGGCATGTAGACTCGAATTTGATTGTACAAACAATACTGCATAAGACAAAGCTTTATTCCAAGGACTGTACAATGCAATCGGATTAGATATGAAGTATCTACAAGTCTTCGGAGACTCTGAGATTGTTATTAAATAGGTACGAAATACTATACATTGTGTGTCAGGTCATTTGAAGCATTATCAATCTTTAGTGCAAGATCTGACTAAACATTTTATAGCATTTAGTATTTCACCTATTCCTAGACTCAAAAATGCTAGTGCTGACCTCCTGTCTAACATAGCTTCCAAGCTCATTCCATCAGAAGACTATAGCCCAGATAGATTCTCAATCGAATTGATCTTTAGGCCTTCCATCCTTGATAATGTTACGAACTGAAGAATTTTCAACAATGATCATGATATTGTGAGTTTCCTGACACCGAAAGGATCTTACACTAATCAGATAATTGATGAGGACCAACATGACCAGCAGTTACAACAAGAAAGAACTAATAATGCTATACCAAAGTCTGTTGTCAAGTTGGAAGACTAGTTTAAGAGATCTACCAATTCAAAGATTTAGAGTTCAACTCCAAACTATGAATTAGTAAATCTAGGAACAGATACCAAGCCATAGAATATCAACCTAGGTCTTGGCCTAGCCACAAAAGAAAAATTAGCCTATGTTCGGCTCTTGAAACAATACAAAAGTGTTTTTGCCTAGAACTACGATGAACTTAAGACTTACGACACTTCGATCATTCAACATATTGTCCCAATGATAGCTGATGAAAATCCTGTCCAGAAAAAGCTGAGAAAAATCCATCCTAATCTGGAAAGTCAGATTAAGTCTGAGCTTAATAAATTATTGAAAGCCAAAATTATTTTTCCCGTTTGACATTCTAGGTGGGTTTCCAATATGGTCCCAGTTAGAAAGAAAAACGAAGATATTAGGATTTGTATTGACTTTCGAAATCTTAACAAAGCTTCTCAAAAGGATAATTTTCCCTTGCCTGCTATGGAACAAAAATTGCAAGCAGTTGCAGGATCAGAATTAATGTCCTTTTTATATGGTTTCTTCGACTACAACCAAGTTCTAGTCCATCTTGACGATCAGTTAAAAACCAAGTTTAGAACCAAATGGGGTACCACATTTCAAAGGGCTATGGACATCGCATTTAAGGGATTAGTAAACAAATCACTGGTGATTTACTTGGATGACATAACAATATTTTCTAAAAAATGCGGTAATCACCTTACAGACTTAAAGCAAATCTTCCAACGTTGCCAAAGGTATGGGATTTCACTTAACCTAAGAAAGTCCTTTTTTGCATTAAGTGAAGGAAAAATTCTGGGATTTATAGTGTCAAAATATGGAATCCATATTGATCCTGATAGAATTAAGGAGATTTCCGAAATATCCTTACCACATAATAAGAAATCTATGCAATCATTCCTTGGCCAGATTAATTTTGCCAAAAGATTTATTCCAAACTTCTCAAGGATTGTGGCACCATTACAAGCAATGATAAAGAATAATTCACTCTTCAAATGGGGCCAAGAGGAATATGAAGCGTTCAATCTGATCAAGCAAGCGATTATTAATGCCCCATCCTTAGCGACTCCAAATTTTTCGGATCCTTTTATTTTGTATACATTTGCCTCTAATAAATCATATGCTGCGATACTCACTCAAGCCAATCAAGACAAGGCAGAAGCCCTAATTTCCTTTTTTAGTTCAAATCTGCAAGGGATGAATTAAATTATTCTGACGTTGAGAAACAAGCTTATGCTGTTTTCAAAGCGATCAAATATTTTAGACCCTTTTTTCTTAAAACCCATACAAAGATCATAGTGCCATTTCCAGCGGTAAGGAATCTCTTAGTATAGAAAGATGTGGGTGAAAAGAGACCAAATTGGGTCACTTCCTTAGAAGAATACGATGCTGAGATCATGCCAACAAATATTGTAAAAGGACAAGGCTTTTGCAAGATGTTGGCTGGAGCATCACTGATTTCTGAAATATCATCTCTAAATCAATAAGTACAAATGTATGAGGTAAGCCTAAACGATATTGAATCAAGATATGCTGATATCATATTTTTATCTAAAGAATGGATATGCTCCTTCAAATCTGGATTATACAAAGAAAGAGCTCTAAGATTGAAGTCTAAGCAGTATCAACTCATAAATGATATACCTTTTAGGATGAATTATGATTCTGTTCTCCTTCGATGTCTTTAGAAATCTGAAGCTAAAATGGTGTTGCAGGAACTACATGATGGACTAGCAGGTGGACATTATGCGGGAGATTCTACAACACATAAAATTTTGCGCGTAGGATACTATTGGCCTACATTATTTAAAGATGCACATAGCTATGTAAGGAAATGTCAAATTTGTCAAACTACTACCAAGAGACAAAAGAAACCATCATTGTCGTTGCAACCAGTCAATATCGATCAACCTTTTGATCAATGGGGATTGGATATAATAGGATAGATCGTTCCTCACTCTTCTAAACAGCATAGGTATATCCTTACAGCTACAAATTATTTTACTAAATGGGTAGAAGCAATTCCACTCAAGACAACCAATGCTGAACATATCATTGATTTCATAGATCAGTTCATAATCACCAGGTTTGGTTTACCCTCTGTTTTAATGTTTGATAATGCATCATATTTTTTTGGCAATGATATGATTGAATTTGCACTTAAAAGAGGTTTTAAGCTTAAATATTCTGCCACTTATTACCCACAAGGGAACAGGTTAGCCGAATCAATGAATAAAAACTTAATCAGAATCATTAAGTGAACCATTGATCAAAATCATAAAATTGGCACAAATCTTTGATGTATGCTTTGTGGGCAGATCCAATAACCCAAAAGGCTTCCATTGGAACTTCTCCCTTTAATTTAGTTTAAGGGAAAGAAGTAGTTCTCCCAACTCATCTAGCAATTCCTTCTTTGGCCTTAGTTCAATTCATTGACAAAACACCAACTTCATCTTTGCAACTAAGACAACTGCAGATCCTTAAGCTAGAAGAGCAATGAGAACAGGCTAAAATGACACATGCTCATCATCAAGCATTAGTGAAGGCTTCCTTTGATTCAAGCATGGTATCTAGGAAAGATTTTCAAATTGGAGATTTAGTTTTGAAATGGGATAAGGCTCATGAGGAAAAAGGCAAACATTCCAAATTCCAACGAATGTGGCTTGGCCCATTCCAAATTGTTGAAATCATAGGTCCATCCACTTTCATGTTGCAAGATTTAGCAGGGAAAAGAGAATCTTTACCTGTTAATGGGCAAATCCTCAAAAAATACTTTCCATAGAAGATGACCTCTTCTATTTTTGTAAATTAGTATTTATAGCTTTATTTTGATAATAAAACAGGTTGTAAATGGTTAAACTTTGGGAATTCACGAAAAAGATTAGTATTTATTTTTTAGATTTTGTTTTTCGCTTGTATAAATAGAATTGATTTGGAAAATCGATCATTATTATTGAAACATTCAGTCAAATGCTATAAGCCTGAAAATGTTACTACTTTCAGCCTTGCGAATTTTGATGAAAAAACAACCTTTAGCGAGAATTTGTTTTATATCAGTCAATGAAAAGTATCAATAACAAAACAAAGGTTCTTTGTAGAAAAGATGTTTCTAAAAACTCCATAATTGTTGTCCAGAGCTATTCTTAAGGAACCAATGACTTCCTCCCCACCTAGGGAATTATGAGTTTCAAGGAATAATCCATTGACACACTATAAGCTTAAAGAATAAGAGGTCTCATCACGAGCCGAGATCATAGATAATATGATTTGCTGACATTGCCAAAAATGCATACCACAACAGGGCAATGGCTCAAGATTGTTGCAATCAAAAGACAAGGGGTCTCATCACGAGCTAGCTTGTTCAACAAAGTTATAAATCAAGTGAATGGCACTGTCATAATTTGGCTACCAACCCAAGACATTGTTCTTTAAGAATTAAAAGAAAAAAAAAAAACAACAAGTGTGGACATGGATTTATCATTGAAAGTTGTATATTTCTCCAAGTAGGATACAGGATCATTGCTGGGTAACAGGTAACCTTGTCGAGGCTATGAATGCCTACTGGCAGCAGAGGCTCTACCTACGACAAATGAGCATACTTAAAACTGATCTACAGAGAAGTCTTTGTTTTTATCTTTATAAACTAAGTAGTGGCTGATGTAAATACAATGACTAGCTTTGGGAAGTAAATAATCAGAGTTAACACAGGAGAAACAAACTACCATTGACAACTGAAAGCATGATGCACTTTATATTTCTATAATAAAGTTTGATTTTCCAGAAAACATTTCTGTTTTGGAAGTTTAGAAAATTCAAAAGATAATCAAAGATAACTGGTTCTTCCTAGTGAATCACCAATTGTTGTGGCCAACAACAACCCCCCTTTTTATTTAGTTTTAGTAATGAAGCTAAATAAATGGGGACCCTTCTAAAAAATAAAAAACTAGCACTCATGTTTCCCCTTGAATAAAACATGCTATCATAAACTTAGGAAACACCCGCAAAACCTAAAAAAACTAAGTTTTATGATAAGTTCCGAATAGAATCGTTCTCTTAACAATAAAAAATCGCATCGCAAAGGATAATGGGGAACATCATATAATAAGCTTTCGAAATTGTGAAAACGCGATGCGAGATCGCACGCCTTAAAGACTCATTGCACATCACGAATTTCATACGCCACAAGTATCACCTAAGGTAAGATATCCCAATCCGGCGATATGCGATAAGGCATCTCGCAAATCGCATCTTGCAGCACATAAGGTGATGAATGATTGTTGACAAAATGGGTTAGCGATATTGGGATCTGCGATATTGCAAAGCAAATCGCAAAATCTCTTTATCGCAGATCTACAGAGCTCATCGTTTAATAAAGTTTTTATCATAATCCAATATCGAGTTATGGGCATTAATGTCAATTTAATGGTTAGTTTGTGGTCATTTATGAGATAAGATTTGAATCTGATCAAAATGTTATTTCATGTAGGGTGGTATATTGGATATGATTTCAAAATTAAAGAGTTTTCCCGTCACTTTATCTCTTATCATTATTCTTTCCTTACTTGAAAATTTGTAGGAGTGGAAAGCAGAGTAATATACGCAGCAGTGTGTAGAATGTAATGGGAAAGAAGGGAAAAGCTCCGATTGCAGAAGACAAAGATATGACGCCCTTATGCACAAAAACCACCTCTAACAAAGTTGCCAGCATAACTACTTGGGAAGGCATGTGCAGTTTGCTCAAAGAAGAAAAGCCGAGAGTTATGGAGGTTAAAGCAACAACAGACTCACGCAGGTCGTTTGAGGCATCAATCACTAAACTTGCATTTTCGTTCTTGCACCGAATAGCGACAAGACCAAAGATTCTTCCATACACTGACATGGTTAAGTGGGTACTGGACAGTGTTGATAACAGACAGACAATTCAAGACTCGAGGCCAAGATCTCATTGGTTCATTCACTGAACAAGATTTAAGGGTTATGTGTCATCTACCAGAGCCACATGCAACCTAGAACAAGCAGTTCGTGGAGAAGAGTAGCAAAGAAAATGAAGATTAGGCAGAATGCACCAAGAACTGGTCGGTAAGGGATGAACTATTGAAAAAGGGCAAAGCGTGTTGACTAAATCCCATCAAGACTGGACAAGAGATGAAAATAGCACTTGGGAAGCTCGAATCAGAAAAAAGAAGGAGTTTCCGATGCACGATTAGCGCTTAGCACTAATCGCACATCACTAGGAAAAACCCCTCGAGAAGGAAAGCCCTCGAGCGTTCGGTTGCATGTAAAGCCGAAAAACCACGAAGAGAAGCGTTAAAGGGTAAAGGCAGGATCCACGCTCCAAAACCGACGGTATTTATCGAATACACCCTTGGGCGGTAAGCGGATTTGGCTGAAACTTTGTGACTCCATTCAACGCTTGATGTGTGGCAGCAGAAGAAGCAACTACAGTGGAAAACAACATCATTGACTGTGTCAATGAAAACCTACACAGAGAAAACCTCATTTCAGAGACCGCACCTGGATTTCTCCCAAATGCACAGAAACTGCAGACAAGCTAGAGACAAAAGGCTGAGGAAAGGGCAAATTCCACAAGAAGTTAACCAAGTTGAATAGGGAAACTTGCTGGCAATACTTGGTTAAACCGCATAGTCAATGCACGACTCTCAAGCCTTACGAACTCTACCGAGAAGATAGCGCCAACACTTGCCGATTATGTTTTCGCAGGGCAACTGTTATGAAACCAGCTTAAGAAAAAGATAGAGAAGGTAGATCAACGCCTTAGAATTCAGCCTCTTCGAGGGGGCAACCTCCTTTACATTACATAAATGAATAATTCTTGGATGATTCAAATGACAAAACCTATTTCTATATATAGGAGTCTAAGGAGTAATAATATAACCCAGTCAACCTAACAATAATAATATAAAGCCACAAAAATAACAATAGAGGGATTCTATGGGGCACAGTAATAACAATATGGGGACAATAGGGGCACAACAATATTAATAAGGGATACAACTACAATAGTAATGGGGTAATCACTAGTATTATAGGGACCCAACATGCGCCTCTCCTTCAAAAAAGTGTTGTCCTCAATGCTTGAGTAGTTCTGGATGCTTCTGTATAAAATTCTCATCCTCCCATGTGGAATCTCAGTGGATAAGTTCTTCCACTTCATAAGATACTCTGAAATTGATCGATTTCGTAGCTGTCGAGTTCTTGTTTCTGTGTCTGCTTCCGGTTGCAGTATAATATTTCCTTCCTTGTCAACTTTTGGCAATATTGTTTGAATTGGGAGCTTATATCCTATAACCTTCTTTAAACATGAAACATGGAAAACTGGGTGCAATCGAGAAGCTGTAGGAAGCTCCAATTTGTATGACATAGTACCGATCTTTTGCAACACCTTGTAAGGACCATAATACTTTGGTGATAATTCATTATCCTTCTTAGCTTGCTTGAGGGACATTTGCTTATATGGTTGTAGCCGTAGGAATACCCAATCACCTACATCAAAACTTCTTTCACTGCGATGTTGATCTGCCTGTTGTTTCATTCTATTCTGTGCCAACACGAGGTTATCCTTTAAGAGTTGGAGGACTTGTTGTTGATGTTCGATGTGATGTTCCATTGATTGAACCTTAGAACTTTCTCTTAAATATGATGTGATGGATGGTGGATGATATCCATAAAGTGCCATAAATGGGGTCATTTTTGTTGCTGTATGGAAGGAAGTGTTATACCACCATTCAGCAAGAGGCAACCATTTGATCCATTGTATTTGTTTATCAGATACAAATCAACGGAGATATCCTTCCAAACATTTGTTTACTATCTCAGTTTGCCCATCAGATTGAGGATGATAAGGTGAGCTATGAGCTAACTGAGTACCAAGACAAGAAAATAATTCCGTCCAAAAATTTCCAGTGAAAATGGGATCTCTGTCACTTACAATAATCTTTGGGTTTCCATGTAGCTTTTGAATTGTTTCCATAAATGCAGTATAAACTGCACTGGCTTTAAATGGATGTGATAATGCACAAAAGTGTCCATACTTGGTAAGTCTGTCAACTACCACCATGATGACACTCTTTCCCTCAGACTTAGGTAAACCTGTGATAAAATCCATTGAAACCTCCTCCCAAGGTTGGCTTGGAACGGATAAAGCTTGTAATAGACCCGGTTTCTTAATTGTTTCAATTTTATTTTGTTGGCAAACCAAACATTCCACCACAAACTTTTGAATATCTGATTTAAGGCCATCCCAAAAAAATTCCTTCTTAACCCTGTGGTAAGTTTTTAAAAATCCTGAGTACCCTCCTAAGTGAGAAGTGTGCAATTCCATAAGAATCTTTTGTTTTAGCTGGGAATTCTTACAGAGGTATAAGCGATCTTTGTACCATAATAAGTCATTTTGCCAGCTAAATGTATCAGACGTACTGGAATCTTGTTGTAACTTTCGAATAAGTGCCCACACTTCTTCGTCATTCTTCCATTCCTCCCTTGCTTCGTTTATCCAATCTGGTTGGATAATAGAAATGGCTCACAACAATGCTTCCACATCCTCATCCTTTCTTGAGAGTGCATTTGCCACCACATTTTGCTTCCCTTTTTTGTAGATGATTTCAAAGTCATAACCCAACATCTTTGTGACCCACTTTTGTTGCTGTTCAGAGGTTAATCTTTGTTCTAAAAAGTATTTAAGGCTATCATGATCCGTTTTTACCTTGAAGTGTCTTCCCATTAGGTAGGGTCGCCATTTCTTAAGTGCATGGAGTATTGCCAACATTTCCTTCTCATAAATAGCTTTGTGTAAAAACTTTTCCTTGATTGGACAAATTTCAAAAGCAATGGGTCTTTCATCTTGCATTAAAACAACACCAATTCCATTTCCTGAAGCATCACATTCCACAATAAAGGTTTTTGTGAAGTCCGGTGTAGCAAAGACCAGTGCTTGGCACATTTCCTCTTTAAGACGTTCGAAGGCCTTTGTTGCTTCTGGAGTCCATGAAAATGCATCTTTCTTCAATAATGTTGTTAGAGGTGCTGCTATTCTCCAATAATTCTTAACAAACTTGCAATAATACTCTATCAACTCAAGAAATCCTCGCAGATGCTTTATGGATGTGGAGATTTTCCATAACTTAATGGCTTTAATTTTTCTAGGGTCTACCTTAACTCCTTCATGAGATACAATATGACCCAGATATTCCACCTCTTGTACTCCAAAGAACCATTTGGATCTTTTTGCATATAAATGTTTCTCCTCCAATAGTTGTAGCACCCTATCAACATGTTCAACATGATCCTTCCAAGACTTGCTGTAGATTAGTATATAATAAAAAAATACTAACACAAATTTTCTAAGGAATGGTTTGAAAATGGAATTCATCAAACCTTGAAATGTTGAAGGTGCATTCGTAAGGCCAAAAGGCATGACCAAAAATTCATAAAGACCCTCATGAGTTCTAAATGCTGTTTTCAGAATTTCTTCAGTATTCATTCTGATTTGATGATATCCTGAATGAAGATCCAACTTGGTGAAGTAAATTAATCCATGCAATTCATCCAGTAATTCATCAATGACAAGAATGGGAAACTTATCTTTAATAGTGAGCTTGTTGAGCTCACTATAATCCGGACACATGCGCCATGATCCATCCTTCTTGTGCACCAATACTACTGGAGCGGAGAAAGAACTTTGACTCGGTTGAATTATACCAGCCTCTAGCATGTCTACAACCATACGTTCAATTTCACTCTTTTGGGCATAGGAATATCCGTACGGCCTAATGTTTGGAAGAACACTTCCTGGAATCAGATGAATAACATGATCATGATCACGAATAGGTGGGAGACCTTTGGGAGTCTCAAATACCTTGGAATGATTGTCCAAGACCTTTTGGAGATCTGGAGATATAGATGATTCCAATATGGAAACATCTAGCGAACATAATTGTGCAATTACACCTCTTTGTTCATTTTTTAGAAGCTTTGTCATATCGTTAGAGCTGATTATCTTTCCCGGTTTCCCTGCAATACGCCTTAATTCAACTTCCTTTCCTTCCACAAAAATTTCATGAAAAGTTATTGAAAATTAAAAGCTATTGTACCCAAGTATTGTAGCCATTGGACTCCTAGTACAACATTAGCACCTCCCATTGGAATGGAAAGCATTGGGCTAGTCAATACATATTCTCCCATGGCTAACTTGATATTATGGCACTTTCCAGAGCAATTTATTGTTCCTCCATTTGCAACCATCACTTGACACTCTGGTGCTGGATAGAAGAAGCAATTCAATTCTTTTGCTACCTTACAATGAATAAAATTGTGGGTACTTCCTGAATCAATCAACAATATTACCTTTTTCTTCTTGATTTGTCCTTCTATCTTAATTGTTTGAGGAGTGGTAATTCCTGCCAATGCATTACAAGATATGGTCGGATTCATTTCTTCTTTATCTAGGCTTTGTTCCTGGAGTATATCCTCTTCTTTTGACCTTTCTTTCTCCTTTTCGTCTTCCTCTTCACAATCTATGTAGAATAATTTCTTCTCAGCACACTTATGACCTTTGGTGTATTTGCTATCACAACTGTAACAAAGCCCTTTTACTCTTCTTTCTTCCAATTGTTTTGGTGTCAACCTTATAGGTTGTGGAAGACTAGGGGCAACAACGCTTCCATCTTTATATTTGTGAGTGGTATGCTTCCTGGTAGCCATAATTTTGCTTTCCATTTTTCTTGCTAACCTGAATGCCTTCTCTAATGAATCAGGTTCCCAAAGGCGAACATCATGTTGGATATTATCCTTTAAAGTCCCTATGAACACATCAATCCTATGCTCCTCTAGAATATTTTTTACCCTTATGTTCAATTTTTGGAACTCCTCAATGTGCTCCATTATTGAACCCTTTTGTTTGAGACTTATCAATTGGCTAAAAAAAGTGTTGCTTTTTGTATCCTCATAATGTGCTGTCAATTCTTTCGTAAAAATTTCCCAAGTGAAAATTTATTTACGAGAGCAAAGACATTGATACCATACAAACTGATTTG